>RAHM01000034.1:1248070-1848070 GCA_003713295.1 Parotia lawesii
AGGAGGAGAGAGACCACACCTACAGAAGGACTCTGAAATCTTCCCAGGTTTCTCTCTATAGCGAGAGATTTCATTTCATTATTTAGCATTATTATCCTTTTCCTGTGTGCTTGTTAAATAAATAGTTCTTATCTCATTCACTTTCCTTCAAGGAAAATATTCTTTTTTCCCCAAACCCCGTGGGAGGAAGGGTGGTTGTAACCTGGTTTTCTCTCAGAGGATATATTGCTAAATTTGGCCAAACCGGCACAACTGTATACTTTAAACACAAAATAATAGAATTATAAATGCCTACCTAGTTTGTACAAAGACCGAGGATTGTTTTGTGGAACAAAATATGAAATACTTGTTTTGAAATGTGGAGACATTTTTATAGAGATTTTGACATCAAATTGCATCTGCTTAGAGTGCTTCAGGCAATTATGATTCATTCAGCTAATATTATCTTTCTTCTTTGAGGACAGTATCTTCCATAATCTACCAAGCACAAGGTAAAACAATGTATTATAGTAATCTACATAGTTAACAAGAGAAAATAGGATACAAACTATACCAGCTAATGACAACTGGACAAAATGCAGTTTATATTTACTGTTTATATTTAATTTTATACAATAAATATTGCATTTTGATAAACAAAAAATAATTTTTCTTATTGTAACACAAGTAATACATTTTCTGTTGAAAATTGATAGCAGAATTTTTTTTCCTGTCCCATTTATGGATAAGATCAATCCTACACAACATTATGAATCTAACATTTTTGCTTAGAAAATATATTCTAGGCTTTACAGAGAGTGTTGAACAGACCTCAACAGATTTTGTGGAATGAGGAATTATTAGTTCATTTTGGTTTCTTGAGTAATTAAAATATTACCTTCTCTAGTTTGTACCAATGAGCTTTATTTAATGAGAAGTCATGTTGTTTGCTTTTACTTAAAATATCAAACTGCAAAATCTTTAACCTGATTGGCAGCTCTTCTGAAGGTATGTGCATAAAATCCTCAGGTCACCGCCTCTCAGTCATCAAAAATGGAAATTTTATGACTGAGTAAAAGAACATGCTTACTTCACAAAATGTTGCTCTTTGAAATACATCGTCTGCATATATGACATAGGGGAATCTTTGATTTTACACTGTAAGCCAAAAACAACACCCAGACATTAGACACAACCCTGTGTTATTTTGAGTGGCAGCTGGGAGAGCACTCAGAACATTGTCACAATGTGAGCTGGAACAAAAATATAAGCAAAGGTCCTTTAAAATATGAGGAGTCAAAGTTCAAATAGAAGATTAGACTCAGTATGGGGTTTGAGGCATGTACCTTCATATGGAAAGAAGAAAAAGAGTAGGACTCTAGTGAGTTTCAGCAGTCAGTGCCTGAGGACACTTACTGTGCTCATACTGGTTTTCCAAGGATTTAACTCCTAGTTCTAACAGGTGATGTTCTCTTCCACGTCCTTCATAATGTTGATAAAAAGTTCTTACTACCTTGTCTTCTGCGATCCCACACGAAGCAGAAGCAGCCTGGACATGAGAAGGACAGCTCCCTTAGGCAGTAAATAAGAATAACAATTGTCAGCTGCCACAGATAGCAAAGCACATCATGGTGGAGATTGCAGATGCATTCCAAGACTTGTACAATCACAGGGTAGCTCAAGCTTGGAAGGGATCTCAGGATGTCATCCTGTCTTAGCTCTTTCTCAAAACAGGGCCAGTTATGAGGTCAGGCCTAGCTGCTAAGAGATTTATTCAGTCATGTCTTTAAACCTCCTGAAGACTGCACCACTGCTCTGTGCATCCAGTTTGAGTGTTTACCTGTCATCATGGCAATGACAAACAAGTCTCTCACCATTTCAGATATGAAAATAAATTGAAAGCAGTGCCATGAGTTTATGCCAAAAACACTAACAAGCTCTAAATTTTCTACTGAGCCATAACAAAATACATTATTATTTTACTAAACTAATTTTAAGAACATTTCACTTTTTCATGTTCCTGCTTCCTTAAAGCAAAAAAAAAAAGGAAAAAAGAAAATAAAACACCCCCAAAGAGACAAACAAAACTCCTGTATTAATTAATTCACCATATTCACTGAAAGATGCATCACCTCTCCTTATTTTTCAGTTTGAAAAGTTAGCAGTTTTTTCTGGCTTTCTAATTTTCCAAAAATAGACAGTTACAGGGAACCACAGACACCCCTTTTGAATTTCATGTCATGTGKTTTGCCTTTCAAGGTATATTCTTAGTGGCACTCACAAATACTCAATTGATAATAATTTTTGGCTTATAGAATAATGCAGCTAGGAAAAAAAATCACTACTCTCTTTTAAAGTTGTGTGTTTTAATCATCATTTGCAGTAGGTTTTATAGATAATACTGGCTTGCAGCTCTGTCTTGTAGGTATCATAATCTTCCCATGGCTAAACCACAAGAAATAGTTCTTTTGACTTCTGTAATTTGAGGAAACAATGAAAAAAGTGAATTTTTAATCTAAAAGTTTTATCTGTCTGTACTTCCTTTTCCCCAAGAAGCCCTACAGCATTTGTTACCTCAGGTGATGTATTTAATACCTAATTCACGTTAATAAATTTGCAGATGTAGAAAAGTTGCGTAGGCTAAACGACATGATTCGATCGGTTATCACCCTTAGATGGATACAAGCAGTCAGTGATATAGCATAGATTTGATATCCTATTAATACTAATTAAGTTTTCTTCACTTGCTTCATTTTCTTTTGCATCCTTGTCCTATAACTTGTCCTTGATAGATGTAGGTGTCCAGAGACAAAATGTGGTCATTGCCTGATATACTCCTGCCTTGATCAAGTGAAAGTTCTTTAAATATTTTATAGCTCATTCTTCCCCTYGTCTGCTGTACAGGCTGCCGTATTAAAATGGTAAAGTAAGGGCAATACCTGTTTAGGCATACCATGTAATACAACAGCTTAGTAACTCCTTTGCCATCATATATTGCTTATCTAGGACCATAAAGATAGACATTTTATTTTCATCTGCAAGTCTATGACCTCTCCACCAATTATCCCAGGCTCAAGATCAGCCAGGCAGGAAGAGGAACAGCAGGAGACAATGGCTCAGTGCTAAAGAGAAGCCTAAATATTTTCCAAAAAACAATGATCTTCATCTTTACCAGGCAGGGGGTCAGTATCATCAGCAAAGGATGAATGGTCACTTACTGCAGGATAACCAGGGTTTCAGAAGCATCCAAAGCTTTTCTGTTGCTCCAAAAACTTACCACTGTATAACAGCTGTCACAAGAAGGCTAATGACCACAGGGAACATGTCACATGTCACATGTCCCATCTCTGAGACAGTAATGCATGTGCCACATCTAACATTCTATATATAGGTTGAAAGAGATGCAAATTCACTTGTGGGGTTTTTTGCTGCTATTATTCACTGATGTCAGTATTAAAAATAGGAAAAAAGCAGACACAGTTTCAATGAGTGTGATTTGAGAGAAAAGATGCGCAAGGTTAATGAATTACAGAGATTCAAAACCTAAATAAAATTTTACATGTAAAATAGATAGATTGAATGTGCCATGAAGAAGACAAAATACAAATAATAGGGTTCACTTAAGTCGCTAAAAACCAGAGTATAAATAAAATTTTATTGTACTAGTGCAAATTATAAAACAAATCTCTGTTATGATCTTGGTACTGATACCCATAAAATCTTGTGAAGGTCTAGTGATGGCAAACACAAATGGTAAACCAATGACAATGGGGTTTAAACTGAATATCTTTCAGATTTAGCTTTCTTACACTTCTACTACATAGATATAGAAAGCAGGAAAAGTCACTCTAACTAAAGTTATTTTTCGGTCTGCTCTTGTAATATAAATAAATAATTGTAATGTAAATAAAGTTGTAGATGGTGCCCTTTTTATAAATAACTTTAGAAAACTAGGAGCTTACTGGTGAACAGGAACCTTTTTTCCTGAGATTAGGTGGGGGTTATTTCAGGGTGTTTCTTGATATTAGTCTTGAGTTTGTAAAGTTTGTTTGGAACATGGGACACTTCAACTGCATCTTCTATATTTATGTAAATGAGGCTGTGGTTTTTGGGTTGCCCTTTGCCTGTAGCTGTACATACCTTACTGTTGTGGTTTTGGCTGCAGTGGAGTTAATTTTCTTCATAGAATCATAGGCTTTGGTTGAAAGGGACATTAAAGATCACCTGGTTTCAATGCCTTTGCTATGGGCAAGGACACCTTTCACTAGACCAGGTTTTTCAAAGCCCCATCCAACTTTCCCTTGAATACTGCAAGGGATGGGGCATCTGCAGCTTTTCTGGGCAACCTGGTCCCGTGCCTTACAGTGTTCAAAAATATTTTAATAATGATTGTCATTAAATTCTTTCCCTGTTTTATGGAAAATTTCAAAAGTCTTCAAAATTTTCACATTATAGACTCTTGTATGTCTTTTTATTGTTTTACTGTTTTGACTTTCCCTTTAAATCTATTATTATATGTTCATAGTAGCTGTTTGTCTGAACTCAGACTAAGTAATTTAAAACTTTCTCACATTCTATTGTCTTTCCACGATAAAATGGGTAGTTAACACATGATAGATATGGAAAAGAAAGGCAAAAGTGAGTAAGTTGATAGCTTCTTTAGTTAGTGTAATCTTTTCTTTAGGAAAATGTCTTGCTACTGTTATGACTAAATGAGGGCATGTTTGGACAAAGAAACGGTATTTTTGCTTGCTGGCTGAGGGTATAAGAAAGACATGGCATCTTTAAGCAGGGCGCAGTAAATTCTGACCCTAAATTATTATTTTTCACTGATTTGGCTGTTTCTTGACCACCATGGAGCAGGCAGTGGACAGTGCAGGGGTGCTATGAGATTTAAAGAATCTCCTTGCTTTGTCATGGCAAAAATGAAGTGATGTGTGTACAGATGGGGCATTTAAAGGACTGTGATGATCTGTTCCGTTTAGCAGAGTACTCACTGGTTCAAGTTTAAAGTTTGGGGATGGTCATAACTGAGTTTGTTACTGAGAAAATTAAAAGATTACCACATACCAAGGACTTGATCCAAGGTCTTGATGCACATTTGATGTCTTCCAGTTTCCTCAAAAAAGCTTTTGATTGCACTCAAAGTGCTCTGGTTGGAATTTTCAAGCTGTGTTTGTAAGGAGATGGGAGATAAATTTAGTTAGCTTCCCTTCCCACCTTGTGCATAGACTAAATGTTGGAATATTAGAATTTTGAAATACCTGGCCTCTAAATTATGAAGAACATGCAGGAATCAAGAATGGAAGGTGGAAGTAAATGGAGGACAGGGAGGAGGAATCATGTATCCCATAGTCATGTTTGTATGACTTAAGATGATTAGTCACACGGAGAGCAGTTGTTAGAATTACTCTTAAATCATTAAGAGTCATATAAATCTCTCTTTAGGGGAAAAGAGATGCTGAAATTTAGATCAAAATTTAACTGCAGGTCATTATTTTAAAAAGGGCAAAAAGCTCATTTTGCTGCATAACTGGAGCTACTAAACCACTGTAGATGGGACTATGTGTATCCATTAATATGAAATAACCCATGCCCTATAAAAATCAGAAAGGCCTGATCCTTGGGTGTAGGTCAAGCAAATGAGTTATATTAAAGATGTTTAATCTGATAATTTTGAGTTTGAACAGAATATTATGACTTGTTTAATTCACCTTCATGTTTAAAGTGAAAACAACTGCAAGGAATGAAATATTGCTTAAAATATTCAGGGCAGCAGCATATGCCTCAAGAGATAAGAGTTTCACTGTTAGTTTAATTAAGACAAAAAAAGCGCAAGCTTCAAGTGTTATTTACAGGTTCTTGACATATTCACTAATGAATCATAGGATGCTGTAAAGGTTATTCTGCCTGTTACAAAAGAAGTGCACAATAATTGTTTCTTAAACAACTTATTTTCTTCACACTTTTAGTTTGCTCATAGTAGATCAATGTGCTTGAAATTGGAAACAAAGATTCTTTTTTTTCACTGTGTCAGCAAGCTGGCAAGGTAGCTTCATATGTGAGATAGACTACAGTGGGACATTGCTATGTACATTGCTGTACATTAAGGAGTTGAGCATACTACCGGCACAGTTTTCACTACTCTGTGTTTTCCAGGATACTTACTTTGTTGTTAGGAATAGCAGAAATGTTTGCTGCCATTTTCAGCATACCAGATAACAAAGGATTATCAAAATACAATACATTCTTTTCTTTAGTACAATCTTTATTCTGTCTACATGCATTGTTATCAGTCGGATTGGTAATTTTTGTTTCTACTTATTTTAAATTCTTTCAGACACAGACACTGTTTCTTGAGTAATTAATTGCCTGTTACATTAGACAATCTCTTAGCTAAAACAAATCAAGAAACAACTCTTCTTTTCCAAATAATTGTTTTTAGGGTTGATGGAGATGATAGTGCATCCTAACTCAGATATAAGGAGTGCTAGACAACGTGTAGAAGCATCCATATTAGCATTATGCCAGATTTTTAAGTAACAGCTCTAAGTACAGCATGTCTTACATACGAATGCGTTGCTCATCTTCTGTCTTCTAAAGAACAGGCATCAGCTTACTTCAGCTGTGGCTAACTACAGAAAGACAGATTATGAAATACAGTATTTATAGTTGTTGGGTTTGAGTGCGATCTAGATTAGAGAGCCATCTTTGGAGACTTACTGATTTTTCCCTGTGGGAAAAGAACCTATGTGCACCAGAAGATCAAAGAATCTATATTTTTATTATTTGAAACAGCTATGCTATTTTTCCTTATAAAATGGAAGAGCTATTTTTATAATAAATCATTGTTAAAATAATGTTTTTATTATTTATATAAAAAATTTTAAAAGTGAAATCTTGCCTCTCTTCACATCAGCAGGATTTGAAGGCTAAGATTTTGCCTGAAAAAACCCTGACTTCCAGTACTTGGCATTGAATGAACAAATAGAAATCTATTGTAGCTATAATAGCTAATCTGAACTATACACACTCATAGTAAAGGAAGAAAAACTAACATACCAAACCTTCTTCAAGGGTGACTGTGAGCAGCAAATTCGATACAGCTTGTGGTAAAGCATGGCTGGAAGAATGCCATGACTTGCCCTTTTGAGAAGTTAGATACATTTCCATGTCTGCTTGAGTTTCCCTGCATTTTGTGCACAGATCCAGATTTATCAGAGCAGTCAGCAAGGGTACAGAAAATAAACAGGAGGGAATTTCATTTCCCCCAACAGCAGCTGGTTTCCCTCTAATGAGATTTTCTGAGGACCTTAAATGGACCCATTTAATTTCTGGTTATGTTCTAGAAGCTGTTTTGGAGGAGACTGTCTTTAACAYAGACACTGATTCTGATGCATTTATGTCAGGTTATGCCCTGAAAAATTCAGTTACAAAATGGGTGGATTTTGTCCTCTCCGCCTGTCACACAGCCTCTTCCACCAGCTGTAAACTTGTCCACATTAGGAACTCTACAACATCTACAAGTCCCTTTCTTCCTTTCAGTGGAGACAGGACAGTGAAGAACTTCCACAAGCCAGAAGGAGAAACAAGAGGAGAAAATAAAACCAAAACAAAACAAAAAACCACTCATTTGGTTTCCCTGTTATTCAGATCCCACTGTCAGTTGTTTATAAATAACTGTGATCACATTCAAGATACTGGACTTCATTACTAAATTTTGCTCCTARCTGAAATAAAGTACAGAACTCAATTTTTTTTAAGATTTAAGGGCAAAACCAATGACTACCTAAATTGAAAATGGCGGTGGGGAAGGGGGTGTTTGAAACAAAAAACAAACCCAAGATTTTTCTCACACATCTTAGTCTTTCACACAGAGGTATTTTTCGACATTTTTGCATAGTCCTGTTGATGATTTCCACATCTTTCCCTCTCTTCTTTTGACAAATAATTAGAAGCATATGCGCTTTTGAGTCCCACAGTAAAAAGAGAGAAAAACAAAATAAGCCAAATGGAGGATGTATAACTCCTTTGCCATGCAACRTATTTTAATATCTTCTTGGTGCTTTTCATGACCGTAGTAAAAGTAGATGTGGAACACCAGTTTGAATACTGCACAGGACTTCCTCAATAGAAAGCTTTCTGAATAGAAAGCTGTAACTCTTATAGTAGATTTGGAGATTTCTCTATCCATTTGCATTAAAGAAACAATCCTCCACCAGAATTTAAAATRAAAACTTAAGTGGAGCAATTATTGTTTTTTCAGCCCCAAAAGAGCAAATAAGCTTACATTGTGAGCTAACATAAAGTCAAAAATTTAAATACCTTGTCAGATGGGTGAAACATGCTTTGAATTGTTCCAACGTGTTCTTATTACAGGTATTTAAACTGAAGTCTAGAAAAAAACCCCTAAATCTCAATAATAGAGTTCTCAGAATGGTAAGGGAGATGTAGTATACTAAAAGTTTTCTTATTATGTTGGTAGTTAAAACAGGCCTTGGAAATGTAGATCTAATAAGGTGAATCTTTATTTGAAGAAAGGATGTTCTTTATTTATCTTCCCTTTTGTGCTTCTAATACTAGCAGATATTTCTCTTAATTGAAAACTAAGAAAGAATTCCTCTATCAAGAGAGAACAATAGAAAAATTTAAGAATTCTGACASTATAATCATAGAAATCTACCAGGAAAGCCTTTGCTTTTTAAATCAATTTTTGGAGACTAATTTTAAGAAGTGACATAGCATTTCTTCTGGAAGAAGTCTTTTCTATATTTCAGAGTCCAAATAAAGACAGAGAAGGAATATAGAGAAAATGCAGTAAAGAAGATGGCTGAAACAATGTAATTATTTTATATTGTTATAGAGGTTCATGTATAAATGAGCATTCAATTTTTACTCCAAATCTTAAAAATCTCCTAACACTGTACTACTTAACAATGTACTGTACAAAAAACCAGGAAAATATAACAGCATGTAGCTGTGATTTTTTTTTTTTTGAATAGTGGAATCTACAGATCTCACCTGCATGGAAGGAATATCAGATGACCCAGAAGAAAGAGAACCAGAAGTTCCAAGTCTCATGGTTTCCTGTCAAATGACACTTACTACTCTCTGTTGTAGCGATTAACAGTTCTTCTCTGCCTCAGGGTTAATATAACCTGTTATTTTGTAAAAGTTGATTTTATTTTGCAAAAAGAGTGCTTGAAGGGACCTTACATGAAGAAAATATGCCCACGATGCCAAAGGCTGACAGATCTTGGTTTTACCTTAAGGTGTAAACAGGCTCGGATATCCAGCAGGATGAGAGCTATATTCATATTCAAAAAACATTTTTTAAATTTTATGTGGTATGGATACTTTTTTCACAATAACTATTCACCGTAACATGGACCATCAAGATAATACCCTTTAAAAAGAAATGATACTGCAGTATGAGGTACAGCGTTAGACAGTTGGTACTGGAGAATTTCAACAGTTTTAGAGAAGCAGAGGGGAATGTTTTTAAATTGAAATGCTGCTACCGAGAAAACTGTCATTTCCAGAAGACTTTTATATTTTATTGGAATTTCAGACAGTGACGACCACACTGCCRTACCCTCATAAGATTAGATTGAATTTGGTGAGAATATACAATCTTGCTTTTCTTCTGGAGTCTTCAAAATTGTATGAAATTTTTTAGACGTTGTTGTCTTTTCTGCACTTCTCAGTGAAATTCATACTCTTCAACACCAGCCAACCCCAAAAGGCAAGTATGATGATGGTGGGCAAGAAGTTGGGAGGGAATGTAGCCATGATAGCTGACCCAAACTGATCAAAGGGTTAGTCCATACCATATGAGATCATGTTCAGCAACAAAAGCTAAGGGAAAGGAAGAAGAGGGGAAATCCTTTTTAAGGTGTGTAGTGGTTTGGTTCAAAATACCTATTATTTACTTATTTACTTTCTGTGAGATAAGAATTAGGAGAAGGCAAAGCAGGCACAAAATTTAAAAGAATATAAAGAAGTTTATTAACAGACTTAAAGGGRAAAAAAAAGTCAGATTAAACCTTTAGAACACTTTTCTCCACCCCACCTTTCTCTCTTCTCCCACTGGCAACAAAAACAAAACAACTCGAGATTTTCAGTCAGTTTACCACTTCTATAATAATCTTTTTCACTTCGCTTAGGAAGAGRAGCTTCTCTTGCTCATGCTATGGAGACATTTCCACAAGAAACAGTTTCTCAGTCTCTTGTGGCTTTAATGTCACAGCAAAACAGCCACCTGGCATGGTTCTCTTCTTGCATGTGAAAGTCTTTTCCCTTGACTTACAGCTTTCCCCACAACTGCTTTCGAGGGTTCAATCTTAGCTAATGGGGTATCATTTTAAGGATGAGCTGTTCAGAAGCAAAAGGTTCTCTTCATTTATCAAARTGCTTGAGAAAGGTAAGAACACTATCTTTGGGAGCATTTTAGCTCTAAGAACAGAGGTCTTCTTCTTCTCTGAGATCGCTGTTCAAGTTTTTTGTTAAATTACAGCTACTTCAACATTAACTTGTTTCAGCACAGGTACTTGTGCTCATGATTACAGTTTGAACTCTCTACCCCCCCATGCCTTCATGAAATTACAAGAAGTATTCTGATGTACCATAGTCTATCACCATAGCTTTACAATAGAATTTCAGCTTTTAGGATTGAAGCATCTCCTCATTCTCTTTTCTTTCAGGGTTTCAGCTCTTCTTTCTTACTGACTTTTATGTCTCTATGGTGTTTTCTTTACATGCCTTCACTTTTCCTTTTCCTTTGACTTGGGAGAGGATTGATGTCTGCAGGCTTCATCTATTCTGGAAGAAAYAGCACTAAAAGAGTAAATCTCACCTGGGCCTTGCAGCTGGAATTCGCTTATCTCTGTTAGTAACATGATCTTTGCAGGGCAACGGCTTTAGATGAATTTCAGCCACATTAAGTAAGAGCTGGTCTGGCTGGCCATGCCGCAGGCTGCCTGCACAGAGCAGGGCTGGGGGGCCGGCCCGCACGGAGCCGCGGATGGAACAGGGCAGCGCAACTCCAGGGTGGCTGTCTCCTGGCCAGGCCCAGCTGAGCAGGGCCCCCCCGGTTACCTGTTTAAAAGCCGGAAGCCCGAGACACTTTCCCGGGATTTGTTCGTTCTTAAAATGTGGATCACAGAGGCGTGTTAAGCTCTTTAAGTGGCTTAAAAAATTGCCGGTATTCAAACYAGCTAGTTGATTGGTTCTGTCATACCTAGAGGAAGTTGTAAGCACCTCTTTTGCAAAGAATCACTTCCGTGGCTGATGGAGCTCTCCTTAACTACAACTCCCAGMTATACTAAACCATGACAAGATGTTTGTCTTCCAAAACAAATACTACTCGATRCTCTACTTTCCTGAAAGTGGCTGGACATTGTGTGCTGATCTGAAGGAGAGAATGAATTGTATCTCCTGATCTGTTGCAGGGGGTGGAGTAGGATAACTACATAGCTAAGCTGTGAATGCAGTGCACAGCAGGAAGGGCCTTGCATTCTGAAGACTTCCAAGAGTTTTTGGAAAACATTCAGCATATCATGAGGCAAAGGTACCTTCCAGCTCCACCAATAGAAACCATTTAGACACATCAGCCTGAGGCTTCATGCAAGCCATCTAGGTTCTCATAATTTTGAAGACAACACAGTACATTAAAAAGCATGGTGGCATTTATTTGGGACTCCCACTAGGTCATGAAGAAAAAAAAGAAATAATCATTTGTAACTTCAATTTGTCCAGSTGCATAGAAAATTTGTAGATTCCATACCTAACGATCTATCTTGGATTGCAGTTTTGCAAAGATCTGAAGTCTGAGAGCATATTTTACAAAAGCTTGTGATACATCCCTTTCCTGTTTCAAATATTGTCATGACACGAACAGACATCTGTCCCTTTGACTTTGAAAATGGAACTTATATTTAGAACTAATATTCCTATTACACTTGACTGAAATTCTGCCACTCAGTGGCGTGGGAATAGAATTAAGACTTGTAGCTTGTATGTTTGCCTAATTTCATTCAGAGGCATGATTCAGTTTCCCTTAAACTGGAAATAAGAATAAATTAAACAAAATTACATACATTCTGGTCCTAAATTACTGTTTCTATTTAAGGGTTTGTCGTTGTTTAAGTCATCTAGGAGTTAAACCAGGTAATTTTTTTCAATGTCTTTACTTAGGTAAGACTTAAATAATTGTTTTTGGCAAGCATGTCATCACATGATAAAATTCATATTGTGATTAGGGTGGGTGTAAGCATTTATCTTCTGCTGACAGCTTCAGACAAAAGGAAGATAAGTGTTGCTACTGTAATTGTAAAATGACCTTTCTGCTATAAGGATATTGACAGCCATCCTCTCACTTCTATACAGTATGTTTTCCATCATGAAAACTAGGTTTTTGCTAGTCCATTGTTGGCTTTTATACTTAGAGTGCTCTCTCTTGAAATGTTTGTAGATTTCTCTGGTTTCCTCAAGATAACATTTACTATGTACCTGACAAAATGTCAGCAAATAGTAGTACATGTTTTCTTAAAAGGACTCTTGCTTTTTTCATGTTGATATCAAACTATAATTTTGCTGAACAGAAAAAAAAAAGCTCTTTCTTTTTCAGTTTTAAGAAACATTTTTTTCATGTATATACCTTTGGGATCCAGCTGGTTAGAATGCAGAAGAGTAGACCAACTGCAAAGATTTGTGTGTCAAATAAGAAGGCATAAAATTAACTATTGAATACAAGAAAATGAAGCTGTATTTGCAACTTAGTTTTCACAAGATGCTTAAAAATTCGGCAGCTATAGGGTGGAAACATATATTTAGTGATTTTTAAAATAAAGCTAATGTTACTGCAAATCAGATAAGAGGGAACTGTGGTTCATTTTGACAGTGACAAAGTGACAAAAAGGGCTAGAGGGTAAGGAGTAGACTTGAATTTGATTTGGCAACCAGTTAGGTAAGTAAGAAAGCCCTATTACATTTTAATTGTTCAAGTACACATGAATAAATTGGAGTTTCTGCCTGCTAGGATTAGGATCACACTTAGGATTGGATCTCTGGCAAGGTGCTGGCACTGGGCATAGTTATGGCCTAACCTTCCATCTTCTTGGTCAATACCACTGAATATATGCGAGGATTACCCCAATTTATAGAAGTTGTACACTCTCCAAAATTTTCCATCCTTCTTCTCTCAGGGAAAGGAGGAATTTTGACTTAACAGTTTGACTTAAGTCATAAACTAGATGTTAAAGAACTCCTCTTAACAATGCCACCCTGTGGTAGTTAAGCTGATTCACCGCTCCCCAGAAACAGAGCTCAGCAAATAATTCACAGGACTTCTCCCTCAACTTTCACAATAAATGTGACTAGTCTGCTGTTTCCCAGCAGTAGTATATTATTTGTGTGTTTGACAATTATCTTTTAAGTCACTGCTATTTGGATTGTTCATGTAGGTTTTCGTGATCATGACTTGTGAATAAACAGACATTCCATGCATGAGAAGAAATGCTATAGTCAATAGAGTGATGATTTGTCCTTAAATTTTGCCTTAGTTGTATTATTAGAGCACCACTACTTGAACACTATCATTCTAATTTATCAATCTATATTTATCATTTCACATTAGGCCATTTAGATTCCTTCTTATTCTCTTATGAGTGAAGTGAATATAACAGCAAAAGTTTTCAAAGGCTCAGGTACCTCACTCAAAATCCATTGAACTTCAGATGAGGAACTTAGAGGCAAGACAAGCTCTTCTACATTTGTACTCTGACTTTTATCTTTAGATACAGTGCATTTGATGGAATTCATGCTAGAATCTAATTTAAAAGAATAGTTTTAAGAAAGCACTCCAAAATGCATCTTCAGGAAAATATTCCTGAAGTTACTCCAACAGTTTCTGGCCTTCCAAGTCAGCTACAGATGTGGAAAAATAATTGCCTTTTTAGAACAATATATTATATAAAATGACTTACATTCTGCAGTTTATGATGAAGAAAACATCCTATGTGCAATAATGGCACTCACAGTAAAATTCAATGAAAAAAAATCTTTCCTTATTTCTTCATAAGATATCTTTATTTAGGTCTGATATGCCATAGAACAATGGTTGTTTACAACAATCTCCCTTTTATAAATCCCAGCCATGGGACATTTACTTCCTTAATAATTGGTAATAATTAATCAATCCTTTGCATCAAATGTGTAGTCTTTATTTATATACATGTAGACTTCAAAATTATTTATTTCTTTAATAACTTTATTACTCTTCATATACTTTCAGTATGCTTGGTGTGTTCTGTTCTTAAAAAACCATCAGTAATAATTGATAGTTGGCTATTGAAGAGRTAAAGAGGGGAACATTACTGTTTTTATTAATATGATAATATTGTGTGTAAACAATGATGGGCCTAAGGTTTGATAAGGGCCCTGTGCCAATATAGCCTCTACCCAAAAGCATCATTCTGTTCCTGTAGAAGAAACCTCTCTGAACGACTGAAAGACCCCAGATTGTGTGAATCATCCATTGCCAGCTGCTGTTACTTAATTTGCCTTAAGAAGGAGCTGTCTTCTGTCAATGTGAGTGCTTGCCAGGGAAAGAAAGGAGCAGATATAAAGATAATTTAATTCTTTTACTTTCATATCCCTAAAGGGCTCTCTGTAATTGGAATTCTGAGTGAGTATCTCTAACTGTGGAGAGTCACATAGGTGTTTACAGATCACTTTTATAGTGATGTTCAGGTTTTGATCCATGTTACTCATTTTTTTATTATTTGAATCATTTATACAGACTTCATTTGCTGATATTGGAGGCAAGCATACAAAAAATATAGCCAGATATAAAATCTTTATGAACAGCACAGATCATACAGATAAAATGTCAGTAAATAATATATTCCTTACCTGGAAATATTGATGATCAGTCCAATTTTTTTTCTTTGAAATGTAGAAAAGGAAAACAAAAAGGATTAATTTGACCTTGCACTGTCAATATACACCTCTAACTATTGCCTGTAGTTAAAAGTGAAGTAGTTTATGCATAATATTATAAAAGAATATGGCACATGCTGTGATGTTTATGTTTGTTACACGCATTTGTTTTAAGAGCTTGCCATTACTTATGGTAATTTCTCTCTTCTTATGGCCTTTAAAAGTGAGTGAGGAATGAAAAGAGAAGTATATAAGTTGCATTAAAGTCTTATCCAACTTCTTTTTGATCTATATTTTTGAGCTGTCAGTGCCAAAAGCTATGTTATAATGTATAACAGGAATGTTAAATTATCCATGCAGAAAACATAACAAAATTTGAGTCTAAAGGTGAACTTCAGAGTAGTTACTTATTCTAGAGAGCAGTTTCTATAAAATGCTTCYTTTCCCCCAACGCCAGTAATTTTAACAATAAAAGTGAAAGGATAACAAACTTGTCTTTAAAGGTGACAATGCAGTGATTGAAATGAGTGATGTTCCTGCACATATAAAGCAGTTAAAGCCTTTCCTCTGTTTTTAGTGGTACACAAATCAATCAGTCTTGCAGAGCCAGATACAAAATTCTTTTTTCATTATTAGATGCTTTATACATAAACAGAATCCTGTAAAAATAAAAGACATTTGACTGAATAACACTTTAGCACAGCCACAGCTGCTGTCTCACCAGTTCTATTTAAATGACAAAATCAAAATTTGTCATTCCTTGTTATTAAAAAGTACTCCTTCAAGAATGTAAAAATGAAAACAATACATTAACTTTTAAATTACTGTCCAGAGACTCCAATTTACRATTCTGGGAGGAGTTCAACAAAACACTTCTAAAGATTTCTTTTTTTCTTTTCAAGGACTCAGATTTGGTGATATCCATGCATTCTACAAGATCTCTATGGATTTTTCTGATGCAGTGAAATAGCTGCTAGTAGCATTCTACATTAATAAATTGAATCTATAAAGAAATAGTCTAGATTTTTCTCTCTCAGCAGTCATCTTTGCAAAATGGTACTGTTAAAATGGAAACTGCTTTATTGATGAAATTTCTTCTGGTGCATTTTTTTTTAAATTACATTAAAAGAAAAATTCAGATGATTTTCAGTCCCAGCAGCAGAATGAGATTTTGTGGTTCATTCACCACAAGAACTGTTTCCCTGAAGGTTTTAATTCCAGGAACAGTTATTCAGTTTTGATGGGCAAGTTGATAAGAAAAAGAGGGAAAGAATTTCACTGATCTATCAGTATAGGTAGGCAACCTGTCATTTAAAAAAAAAATTTTAGAAATATAACCAGATAACTATGTCCCACAAAGGACACATAAGCCATACCCACTGAAGCTTATTAGAGAAATATCTGCTGGAACTAAAAGCATCTATATTCAGAATTATAAAGACATTTTAGTACAGACAGAAGAAAAAGGAGGAAATTTCAGGGATGGAATCTGAAAAGTAAATCCTTTTGGGACAGGAAAAATAGAGGTTAGCTCAAACCAATTTTCAGAKGGAAGCAGCTCTTGATTTTTTCACATATCTTGCTCTGGAGTTTCATTCTCTTTTTTCAGATGCAAATGACAAGGTAACAACCATTTGGACTTTAATACTTGTGAACTATGATGAAGCAACAGATTCTTCTGCTTATCGTGCATGACTTTTATTACAGCCTGATTGCACTGACCTTGCAAAGCATTGCTCAGAATCCTGAAGCAAGTATTAAACACTTGTCTAGAGTTTTCTCCTCATTTTCTACTTTTTTTTTGGCTTTTCAGTCCACTTCATGTTCTTTACTTTCCAGTGATGAATGTCCATAGCCTGTCCAGCAGTCTCAGTGGGTTAAAGATGCAGGAGTTAATGCTGTACAGACCTATAGTTTGTACAGCATTAACTCCTGCATCTTTAGTGAATAGTCCATATTTACTATATATTCTCGTAGTCCCTGGTGCAAGACTGATTTTTTCTTCTAGTGCATACAGTTTGTTAAGTGTTAGATCTAGTCAGATTTTCTCCTTTACTTTTGTTCTAGCCGATAAAATGTACCAGTGATACTAAAATAATACTCACATTTCTGCTTCAGCCAATCTTTTTTCAGTGACTTGTTCACTTAGAGACTTTACATCTTTTCAATGTAGATTAGCTGTAAGAGAACAAAAGGTCAAAGAGAAGAAAGGGAAAAAAATTCACAAGGAAGACAGGTCGAAAAACTAGCTTTAAGGAGTTATGGAGCCCCTCTCTATGTAAAGATGTGTTCCCCTTATATTTAACAGGGCAATTTCTTTCCTAAATGCTTTTTTCATTTTACTTTTGTGTCTTTATCCTGACCCAAACTTTCATTTCTATTTTCCAAAAAGTCCATTACTTAATCTCATTTCYCCATTAATCTTTTGGCTCCAGCAACATCCAGTACTGCCAGGAGTTTAAACCTTTTCTTGTGTTGGCTTTGATTCCTAGTTCTGTTGACAGGTCTAAAATATAGCCTCTTGCAGTCTATATAAAGATGAGAAGTGTAATGATGTTTGAACAGCAATGTGATCTGGAGTCTGAGCTTTGTGGATTCAGATTTTAACAAAACACTTCTCTTTTTTCCCATGTAAAGACAAATGAGCAGAGCGGTCGTTATGCAAGACTGGGCGTCTTCAGCTCAAGAATATATCTGATACATCTGCTCCTAAATCAAAAGTCATGCATATGCACATGATGGGTGAGAGCATAATCTCAATTTGACTTTATACTGAAAGCCGTATTGTGTCTTAAAAACGCAAAGGAGAGACACCGTAGCAAGGTTCCTTAAGAAATAATGGTAGACTTATTTCTTAGAATTTTTAAGAAAGGGCAGAGTGCTGTGAGGCTGCAATTCTGCCTTTGTTTCCTTGTGCATACCCAGTTATTCCAAAACAGATAAAAGATTACACAATCTAAGCACTGTCTAAGCAAACTGGGTTAAGTATCCAGGAAGATTTAAGAGGTCAGATTGTCCCCCATATTTGACACTTGCGGCTGGTTTGTGCCCACTAAAAAAAAAGCCAAAAAGCAAACAACAAAAAAGCCAAAAAACAACCAACCCCATAAAAAACCCCAAAAAACCCAAACTCACCATTTAGTACTGCACTATAAATTGTATACAGGATCTAGGTTTGGAAAATCTGGTACCCTTGAAATGTGGATGTTAGTACTAGGGCATAATGCCTGGTGCATGTAGCAAGTAATTACCTGCTTCTGTACCAGTGAGTTCAAGCACACACAGAAATGTTTTTGGACATAAATTTGGCCTGTGCTAACTACTGGCTTACCAAGGAGACCTCGAGCACATTTTGACAATTAGAATGTTATCACAGTACAAAATCACAGAATCRTTCCTGCTGGAAGGTGTCACAGAGACAGATTATTCATTTTGCATAGTTTAAACCAAGAGCAGGCCTAAAATGGTTTATTAGTTTGCTAATGACACGTAATTAACCAGCAATCAATGAGCTATACATGCAGGTTGAATATTGCTCATACTGCAGATAAAGCTAAAATGTTAATAAATCCGTACAAAATTCTAAATATGCGTCTATAACTAATCCCAAGCAGTCCTAATCAAAAACATACACATAGTGGTACAAGCACACCCCACCCTCTAACAGCACTTGTGCATTACAAGTACCCTCTGCCCTGTCTGGGGCTACAGGCTTCCCTACTTGTACCCTCACCCTTCAAGAATTGTGGGTGCTCTCACCTTGTGGGACCTCTTGATGCTCCCTGCATCTCATGACCTGACACTCATGATCTCACATGCATCCTGCGAGGTGTGGGTCTCTCCTTGTAGTAATCCATGCTGTTATCCCTGATCAGAGAGAATCAGCTTATGGCATCTGACCAGACTGCTCTGTCTGGCCACAGAAGAAGTGTGATGCCAGTGCAATGACTTCTAGCAATGTCAAAACAAGTTTTTACTATGACTGTGTCTACTCCAAGGTCTCTACTCACGTTACAACTTGTCATGCCCCTTTCATTCTTTTTCTTATATTGACTCCTGCTTCATTTTAAAATGTCCCTATGTAATTCCTTGGTTATTAATTTCCAGATGATGTCTCTTACCCTTTTACACGATCATTKGGGAACTAATAGTTGTCCTTCAATTTAGTGCAATTTGTTGTGGGCAAGTGTTCTCTAGTTTGGCATACTCAGCCCAACACATGAATTAGTTTCATGTTCTTACCCACAACAGATGCTGTTATCCAGGCCGTTTTCCAAGGGTAGACTATGAAAATACCCCACAAAAGAGGTCTTGTGAAGTCATCTAGTCCAACCTCATGATCAAAATAGGTTCAACATGCAACTCTGATCAGAGTGCTTAGGTTTTTGTCCAGTTGGGTTTTGGAAGCCTCCAGAGCTGGAGATTGTAAAATCTCTTGGGGCAACTGGCTCCAGTTCTTAATTATCCTGAGCATATTTTTTGCTTACCTCTAACTGGAAGAGGGAGGGTGGGGGCAGGCTGTTTCTGAAAAACAGGAAGGTGTGATAACAACAGATAATGGCACAACATGGCAGGCATGTTGTACTAGACAATTGTACTTCCAAACAGTCACTAAAGCCTGCGGAATATGTTCTGTGTCAGGATCTGTGTCAGCTAGCTTTCAATCTGATCAAGGCTGATTTGTTTTATGAAACAGGAGGTTACAATCTCATAGAAAAGACTGTTCCATGCTGGTGACATCAGTAACAGAGGCTGTTCCTGAATAAGCTTAATTTACTATTGCAAATATGGTCCACATGCCTTCTCTTTCCTACTTCTCCTTGCTGCAACCACATTGTGCAGTAGCTCAAGACATTTCCTCAAACATTCTCTTAAATTGTTTGTCATTGGAGACAGACTAAATTCTGACCTACACGTATGGCAAACCCTTGGGATCCAGTGGAAAATTACATTGAAATATAAAATTATAACCTTTTTTGGAAATAAGTACAATATATGCCAACAATATCCTGGGCTGCATAACAAGAAATGTGGGCCAGCAGGTCGAGGGACATGGTTCTGCACTTCTACTCCACTTTCATGAGACCCCACTTGGAGTGCTGCATCCATCTCTGGACCACCCAACATAAGAAAGACGTGGACCTGCTGGAGCAAGTCCAGAGTAGAGCCACCAAGATGATCATAGGCCTGAAGCACCTCCCCTGTGAAGACAGGCTGATAGAATTGGGGTTGTTTATCCTGGAGAAGAGTGAACTCCAGGGAGACCTACAAGAGAGCTTGAGAGGGACTTTTTATAAAGGTATGTAGTGACAGGACAAGAGAGAGTGGTTTTAAACTGAAAGAGAGTRGATTTAGATTAGACATTAGGAAGAAATTCTTTACTGTGAAAGTCCTGAGACACTGGAACAGGTTGCCCAGAGAAGCTGTGGATGCCTCATCCCTGGAAGTGTTCAAGGCCGGGCTGGATGGGGGACTGAGCAACCTGGTCTAGTGGAAGGTCTCTCTGCCCATGGCAGGGGGTCTGGAACTGGATGATCTTTAAGATCCTCTCCAACCCAAATGACTCTGTGATTCTGTGATAATTCCTTCTACAGTATAGATAACACAGCAATGAGACTGTTTATTTCCTAAAAATACTTTGTTTATGCTGTATTAGTAACTTAGTTCAGCAAAGAGAAAATACAGTTTTCTTTCAAAGAATGACAGTTCTATAAAGTCTGGTGATCAAAAATTCCTGAGGGGAAAGACTTTTTATTCCCTTTGTGTGGAAAAATGAGAAAAAGCATAAGGCATACATCATCCACCCACACCTCCTCTAGGGATATTTGGAGACACATTCTAGCAATCAGAGCTGGCGAGCAGTGGATTTTTCACTTCATAGAAGAAGCTGAGGTTTTACATTTTATTATGCTTTGAAATGAAAACTAGAAGTGCAGCCATATTTTCCATTTGAAAATTTCCAGGCAGCTCTAATAACTGCATATGAATTTAGACACCAGGAGGGGAATGGATGCCCAGAAAGGCTCAGTGAAGGAAGCATCTCTTACTTAAGAGATCATGTTTGGCAGCCAGGCTTCTATTTAAAAGGACTAGATGCTTATTACTGCTCTCCCATGAGGCATGTGTGGTGGCACATTGCACATATGACAATAAACAGTACTGACTGAGACCACTTTTCGCAGAGATATGACACAGAGGGCACAACATAAGATTATAAATAAAATTTTTAAAAAAATTAAAAACCCAACTGATCAATTTACTGTGAATTTCACAGAGGTGGCCTTATAGCAAAAATGAGGAGCTTCAATCCAGGAGCAGAGGTAAGCAATCTCTGGTCAGCTTTTCTATGTCCCTCATGCATCTTTAAAGTGTATTTTATGGTCATTCCTCAAGGCAGAACCAGAGAATCTGGAAGGCTCCTGTTCAGACTGCATCTCACTAGGTGCCTGTAAGACTCTTAATCAACACTGGAGTCTTGCTTGCTTAATTGTCCTTATTTTGTACAGTTTCTCCTGTGCTAACTAGAATGACTGATTTTGCAAAGACCTGGGTAAAAGAAGAAACTGTGATTTCTAGTAATCATGTCTGCTACTCAGAAAAGATTTTGCTACTGCTCAGAAGGCTTGACTATATWAAGATGAAATATGCTAGTACATGTGCCTTTGTGTAGAGGGAATAGTCTAGATGCAWGTAATGTCTTGTTATTTTATGTTAGTGGAAACTTAGTAAGAATGGGACATTAATAAGGCACAGACATAGCTGACACATTATAAGATAGCACCAAGAAATTTTARTTATTGTTGTCATTTCCAGAGAAGACCTGCTCAAGCCTGCAATCTTCTCTCCAGAACTTTCTGCCATGTATTAAAATCCCTTACCTACTTCAGCTGGAGCCTGTGACCTTTTCTGTCAAGGTCTTCGTTATATAAATATAAGGCCAACCTTTTGCAGACAGTTTGGTAAATTAGATAATGCAATGTATGGACTGTTTAAGGGGGGGATAAATGTGCTTTTCTTCCTTTGAGGACTGACAGAAGGAACTAGTGCCTGAAACATTAAAAAAGAGGGTGCTGAAAAAACAATGAATTTTATGCCATCCTCCACATTATGTTTATGAGTGTCATTGTGCACATGTTAATCCAGAGCAGGTGATGCCTCCTTCAGACCAGTGAGCCTCCTCATCGAAGGTCAAATAGAAACTTGAAGATAGACAGGGTCAAGCTAGTGAATGGGAACGAAAAGCTTGCTGAGACCATAATCCCTTCACTCATGTCAAAACAGATTTGAGCTATTGTTCAGCCTGTGGAACCTCTATTACCTTTAGAAGTCATTCTCTTTGAAAGYATTCAGGAGCCTGTGGATAGGAAACTTGAAATGAGCACAGTTTAAAGGAATTCACCTTTGTCACTTCAAGGCGAGAACAGCCTGTGCCCTACAGAGATGGACATAAAACACAGGCACAGTGAAAGTCCATTGGTTTGAGTTTTGGTGTTAGAATGATTCCAATCATATGGTTTTGAATGATTTTCTAATTGTTATAATTTAAGATATAAACAAAGGTAATTACATTAATCTTGGTCGGAGGGGTAAAGTTCATTTARATATTGACGGAAGCAGTACTTGTAAATGAGATATAAGATATAGAGCRTAGCTATAATGCACAGCTGAAAAGCTCTGCTAAGACAAGAAACTCAGAAGAAAATCTGAATCCTTTCCAGGGTGAGTAAAGACTACGTAATGTATTTTTCAAAAGACAAAAGGTTATAAAGTATCACTATAATCTGAATAGAGCTCAAAATTTATGTGGAAGTAAGAAGGTAGGCAACTGGGGAAATAGATACTAAGGCAGACCATGCATGAGCTCATGACTTCTGGGAAGCTAAATATTAACTTTGTAAATAGAGATAAAGAAGAAGAGTATTGGGCATGGGAGTTTGGAGACCAATCCATCTTCTTTAAACTGAGGACCAGTAAGACCTAAGCAGGTTTTTTGTATTCTCTGTAATCTGTTGATAAAATTATCAGCACTTAGTCAATATAAATTCTAACAAGAACATGAACATTGAGCAACCTATTGAAWGTAAAACCTGATGATGTGATTTGATAGAAATCACAAAGTAGGTGTATTGGTGATACAATAATGGAGTATACTGGAACTTTCAAAGAATCCAAAGTAATGGTTTGTTTGAGTTTACAAGAAAATTAGGTACATACGCTGGGTCTCAGACCAGAGCCATAATTCTCGTCTGCCTGATTCAAAAGTCTTCTCTGCAGAAGAAGAGTGCATAAGTGGTTTTTGTACTTTTTGGTCTTTGGTGGGAAGGATCCTAGGAGACTTGATCTGATAGAAGTTGAGAGAGAAACAGAAAAGAACAGGACAGATTATTGCTTTTGCTCTTAAGTGTGATGAATTGCCACTGTTTTCAGCTTGTCAGTGGAAGAAACAAAAAAGGAGAAAAAAAAGGGAATTTATCAAGAGATTTTGACTGTAACACTGACTGTTTGGCTGGAAATTCTTTTACACACTCTCTCTTTGTCTTCTCCTTCCCAAGAGACCCTATAACACCTCCAGAAAGAACAAGGCTAAAATCTAATTCCAATGCCAAAATGATCTTAAAAGAAATTTATTAGATCTGGACAACCACAGAAATTCCTAAAGTCTGAAGGAGCTTCAAGTAGGATTTTTAGGTTGCAAAAAAAATATTGTAGAAAATAATAAAAAAACAATCAGAAAAAACAAAAGTAGAGGAAGGATCCACTAGCAAAAAAAAGGAAAAAAATACGTAGGTGGCTTGAACATCAAATTTCTTTAAAAGTCAAATTTGKTTTTTTCAATATTAGTAAGCAAAAAATGGTCCATCTGGAAACCTAAGGCAACTCAGAGTCTCCCAACAGACTGTTGGAAATTAAGTTGGAGAGGTTTTGTTTTCCTACTGGTAATAGTAACAGGTAAGGACATCTTTGAGAGTGTAACTGTGTAAAAGATGGGATTCTCTGCTTGTGATGAGCAGGAGAGATTTAAAACACCTCTTTGAAAATTTACATTTTCAGCATACCAGCAGTAAACCAAGGTTCATCTTCTTCATCATTTCACAGGTATTACCACATTATTCCATGCATCTATTACCATAATTTTGGCATCTTTTTTTAGACACTAATCAGGCCACATGCCAGCATGTACTGATCAATTTCAATAGATTTGGACTTAATTGTAGAAGCCACTTATAACCCATTGAAGTCTGCAGAGGGTCTTGTTCAACATGGGAGCTACTTATCTCTCAGTTTTTACAAGGAATCCTTAGAAATTGCTATTGTCAGAGGTAATCTTCAGTGTAGGGAAAATTGACATGGATCTCAACACAAATGCCTGCATTCCTTCTTCTACCATGACCCTGCAAGGTTGACATTGGGGTAGTGCTCTGTAAATCAGACACTGTCACTCGTGTTTCACACAATGCTGTCTTTAGAATCTAATATTGCAAAAAATGGCTTCCTTTATRTACGAAACCTTTCCTATTAAAAAAAAGATGGGTGTTTAAATTTGAATTTCAGTGAACCAGCACAGCCTTAATGGAGGGGCTAATAGAATTGGATACACATGGCATAAACCCACTTGTCTGATGGTAACACATTCCTGGAGCTGATAGCTGGTCTACCTTATCCAATTAAAGGAAGAAGAAGAATTAGAGAAAAACCCCAAATGCTGCATGGAAGAAATAATAAAATGCCTCTGGTTTTATCATGGAAACTTCCATAGACTACATTGATAACAGAAGTTGTGAAGGAAAGAGAGAGGCAGAAGGTGAGAGAAATTGTAACATTACCTGAAATAAAACCATCTCAATTGTTCCACTTGGTGTGGACATACTGGTAATATCTTTCAGTGTGTTGCAAAATGTAAAGACAAGAAGGATCAAAGCTACCTTTWGAAACTTCAAATTTCAAAGGGCACCTTAGCCCTATGACTGAGTTCAGATTAAACTAGATAGCTGCTTACCAGATCTAAAAGAAGTTAACTTCTACCAGTAGCAGTCACAACTTTCACAAAATGATTTGAGAYTCAGCTTAAGAAAACTGACAGTCTTAAGTCCTGTCAAATAAATGCCCACAGTATAYCAATAAAAACACCTGATACTTGCTGGCACATATATATTCCAAGAATCAGATAAAGAATTCATTTTCAAATTAGATTAATGCAACTGAGCTGTACATTGTATGAGATGAAATAATGATTCTGGATATTTAACCATTCTACCACTATTAGAGAGGCATAAGTTCAGGCATGTATAAAAAAAAATTARTCTTTATCATGACATGGATTGAGAACTATCAGGAACTCTAATACCTCTCAAAGAAGCTGCAATGGATTAACTGAAGACACTTTTTTATTCTAATGGAAAAASTGCAATTGCTGTAATCAGATACCTTAGTTTGGTGAAGAAATGCAACCAGCAATATCAACCACCTGATTTTGTGAAAAGATCRGCTTTTTAAAGTAAGGAAATGAACAATGCAGAGTTTGGTTATGGGAACAGGTATTATTAAGGGAACAAAACCTCAGCATGGGACTAAATTTGAAGAGAGAACTCAGACAATGCTAAAAATATTAAGGAAAATGGATCATGCCTTCTCCTATCACGCAGAAAGCCCCTATGCTATAACAGACATATGGCTCTCTTCTAACTGGTGCATATGTCCACTTGAGAAATAMAATGCAGTTGGAGAAGTAGATCCGTTGGTGTCAGAAAGTCTTCTTTAGAACAGCATGATAATGTGTTTTTCTACCTTTTTTTGTCTGTTTTTTGTTACAAAAACAGTCCTTTCCATCCTGTGTTTCAAGGTTTTGAATTCAGTATGATTTCCTACCCATAACAGGGTTGGGGGGAGATGGTGTTTATTTATTCAAAGGCTCCCCAGTTCAGAACATTGAATTAATAAGCTAAAATTAATTTTTATATTTATTGGTCAAACTTTCTGGGAAAAATAAATCTCACTCAATTAAAGAATTTTTCATTTTAAAGTAGTGGGTTTTTTTAAGGAAAAAMAAAATATTCTCTAGAATGCACAAAGGTTTGACTTTCCTAGTGAAACAGTCTCAGTCCTGCATTGGGTTGTAAAATCTTTATGGGGTTGTTCTGTAAATCAGTTGCAGCACAATCCATAGTAAAATGGTAGCATTACTGGTTAGTAGTTAGAACTCATCAAAACTGTCCTATTTTTTCCTTGAAATGGTAAAGATTTACATAAAGGAGTAGTAARCTTTTGCACCAGACCCCAAAAAAGTAGAACATTTTTCTTGTGGCAACAAGAGAAGATTCTGATCTTACATGYCAGATTATTTCTTTCAGTACATGTAATGAGTTTAGGTATATGCTTGGTTAAAGATACTAGCATTCTGTTAAAACCATAAATAATCATATTACAGACTTTAGTGGCTATACTTTTCTGGATGCTGAGCTGAAAAACAGTCCTGGATTCTCTTGGTTTTACCCACTAAAACCTTTGTTTCTGTCTCCCAGTGCATTTAGTCCAAAYAGGAGCTAAAGCCTCAACAGAATCAAACTTCATTTATCTTGAAAAAGGAGATTGCATGGTACCTTTATACTGCATAATGCAATATAGTGAGCCACAAATTCATAAGTATCTACAGAGTGGTGCTGTTTATGAAAGAATAAATCTATAAGCTTGTTTTCTTACAGTGTACTCCTTGGTCAAAGACATTTAAGGTCTACAGTATTTTCATTAAGGGCAYGGAGTTAACACATGGTTATATCRCCGTAAGACAGCATTTCTTGTYATTTTACTTATTGTTGTTAGCTCTAAAACTCATTTGCCTTGATAAGAAAGATCACAAGAGAATATTTGGCAAATCAACACTGTCCAGACACCATCTATTTTACTACATATATTTTCCTCTGTACCTCATGATGATAGACTGTCATCCATTAGATGAAGTATAGAGAACAATGGGAGACTTATTTTTTATTTATCTGACAAGGATATATTGCTCTGATAGCATCACTTTTGTTCTAGAAGCATATTATCTCAGCCTGGAAGACTGACAGAATGCTTCTAGTTTCATTCATCAGGCCAAAGATTTTTCATGGCCTTGGCCTCTGTCTTCTTSTGAAAGACAACTGTATATCTAATAGGAAAACAGAAGTAGAGCTTAATTGTTTCAATAAACTCCCACAAGAGTAAGAAAGACTAACATCAGTGTTTTAAGCACATTCTTTTTGAGAGTGGAGGGAAGGGGAGGAAGTCTCTGAAGCTCGATAGTGATAACTGTACATCTCTTTTTAACTCGTAGTAACAAAAATTATGTGAGTTAGAGGGGCCTTGAGTATGTGCTGCCCTGAGTTCGGTTACAAGAGTGGAGACCAGAAAATCTGTTATAAAAAAAATAAATAAGTTCTGCAGGGAGAAAAGACCCACGTTGCATTCTGTGATGGCTGAAGTTATCTGACAGCTGCAGCCTTCTGTGCATTGAGCATGTGTGGGTAGGAAAGTGCAGAAAAATGCCTGAAATTCACATTTACRTATTTCTACCCCTCTATCATGTTGGTAGCCATGTTTTTTTCTCTGTGTGCATAGAAAGATGTTGACATCAGAATATAACTTCAGTGAGAAAAATTGTTTGCAAACACTGAACTACAACTTGCAGGCTTTTTGGGTAATTAAAGCAAACTTAGTCCACCAGAAGTTCACACAAGCTGGCTACAGCAGCACCACAATGTAACAAAAGAAAGTAAACAAAAGCAGCAATCCAAAAGCATTTCTTCACCTGTTTCTTTAGGAAAACTGAACAATATCGTGGTGCTCTCAAAGCCTGGAGCCAACCTAATAAAAGATTCAAGTGATGTGTGCTGCAAATTCATTGCGGTTACCATTCAAGGACATTTTTAACTTATTGCTGAAGCTGAAAAATTAGCTTTTCAAGCATGCTAAAGTTACAGAGGTATTCAAGCTGTTACATCCAAACATAAGTCTCTTTCCAATTTTCAGTGGCATCTTCTTCATCGTTTAAAAAAAAATAAAAAGGAAATCAAAATGTCTCCTACGTTGTTTGCACAATATCTGTGACATCATACTGGAGATTTTGCTCCTGATGCTGTTTGGAAAGAAGCTTACAAAAGTCTTCATTTTTATCCAGAGTGCATTTTTACAGTCAAGTCAAATTTGTGTACTTAGCTTAATTTTTACCATTAGCAAACCACCTCAACCACAAAACAGTGGGCAAATATTTAACCTTACAGCTACACCAAGATTATGTGTAAGGCAGGAGGAACCTTTCTGTCCCACTTTATGGTTAAGGTTGGAAGMAACTTCAGGGATATTTTATTGCATATTGCTCCAGTTGTGTTATATCAGATGATAAGGAGACAGCTTGATAACAGGGAAGATCCTTGGTTTCCACCTGCCCATTCACTTCCACCTATCTGAAACCTCACATAATAACAAAAATGTTAGAAATGGCTGCAATAGGTGCAACAGAAAGTGCTTCACTGAGCTACTAGAAGTGTGTGGACTATCAACAGCATTTGCAATAGATTTTTAATTGCTTCATCAGAGTTCTACTTTTTCTGTCTGATTCAGTGACAAGTCAGTAGCCATATATTTTGTTCTGTGTAGGAGCTACAGCTGAAATATGTTCACTTATTTCAAACAAGATTCATGATGTTGTAAGATTGCTTACACTTGCTTGAACTGGAAGTCAGGAAAATGAAATGAGAGGAGGCAGGGCAGAGTAACAAGGTAGGAAAGAAAACATAGTTATTCTGAAAACTTTTAAAGTGTCTCAAAGTGAAGACAGAACAAATTTTTGTGTTGAGAGAGAAGATAACAGTCAGTTCTCAGTTTCAACACGACTGAAATTGTTTGAACAAGGAACACTGTGAGTCAGTCACTGCCCAGTCTGCTGTGCCCAACTGGTCACATAGGTAAGCTAAAACAAATTTCAGACAGAATTCAGTTCTTGACTTCCTTTGTGTAACTTTCCACTCACTTCTGCCCACACAGTGTATTTAAACAACAGTGTAAAATACAGCTGTATGATCCATATACAGACTATTCCCAATTAGCAGGGAAATGTGAGGGTCCCTGTAACAGATCTTAGCAATACTAAGTGTTAGCATAAAGTAAAGACTTAGAATTGCATTCTGCTTAACCACCATGCAAATTTTCCTATGGAAGCAGTAGAGAAGACATACATTGGACATATACACTAAAAAATAAAAAGAGAGCAGAGAACCTAGCTTTGTGCCGGGCCTGCCTTCACCTAAAGATCTTCTTGTTAGACAGGCAGTGGCATGCAAGATATAATACAGCAGTGCTAGCACAAGCACTCAGAAATCATTCTGGTTGCCCACACATCAAGTCATAGCATCAGATAAAATAAATAAAAAATTTTCAATGTAATAATGTTGGATTCAAAATCTTTSTTCATTTTGAACCTCCAGATTTCATACACTTTCATAACTCTTCTGTGACTCTGAAACTTGCCTGGCTTTTAATTTAGAACAATTCATCATTAAAWAGTAAAATCACGTCATGGGTCATAATGTGTAAGTTCACAGTGTACATGTTGTTTTACAGATCACAAGAGAATTTGAGGGTGATGACCTAAAGAGAGAATATAACATCAGCTTGTTCTCGATCTCCTTTGTGAATAGTTGTCACTCAGTATTACTCATTTATGTTTTTCCAAGTTTGTTCAGGTTAAAGAGCAAAAACAGTATAAAAGGATTCATCTTACACTTAAATCCAGATTGTAATAAAATGTTCCAAATGTTGACTGCCACACAAAATCCATCTTCTTGTGTCAGATTTTCTCTGAGGAGTTGAGGGGTAAGTTCTCTTGTTCTGCTTTTTGCCCTGATGCCTTCACAGGGCCAAGGGTTAAGATTGTAATCATAGGTTAAGAACGAGGTAGAGAGAAACAAACTTCTTCTTGTATATGCATATGGAAGATCCCTGGGGGAATGCAAGCCAGTGTTGCTATGTCAAGTTTGGACCTTCYTGAACTACATGACAACATACTCCTTTCTTTCACTATTTGACAGCATAGGTCTTTCCTTCACTGTGCACTTACAAAATTCAATGAATGAGTGTCTCACTCCTCTAGAGACAGTACTAGAGCAGGAGGAATAATACACAATGGCAGTTGTTATCACGATATTCTGAAACTTCTTTACACGTAACAGTTAGTAAGACAAGGAAATCCTAGTGTTTCTTTTTTATTCAGCCATTGAGGTGTAAATCCACTAAATTTCACAGAACTATATAGCATCTGTCTAACTTCAGACAGGGTATTACCAAAAGGTATACAGATTATAACCTATCTTCAAAGGAAAATTCATATGGCTGTTTCTGTCAGGACTTTATACCTGACTATAAGAACTGTGAGACTGGTGTCATAAAACAATGTTCCTGAGTGTAGTATCTTTCTCATAGTAAATATACCGTCCAAAGAGTACTTTCATGAGCTGTGTGAGAAAACTTGTTCATACTCTTAATGGCAGTGAAAGCCGTGGATACTGCTCAAATCCTGTTATGGTGAGATATTTTTAATTTTAGTGATATTGTATGTGCAAAATWTAAAGAAAAGACCTATAGCTGTGAACCAAGTGGTTTTGGTGGTTTGCTAGTCTTTTTTTTTTTTTTTCCTGCATCTCTGTGCATGAGATGTTTCAAAACTCCAGCTTGGTCTTATTCTTTTAGAGGACATGTTCCCATTTCTTTAGTGCTGGGAAATTAATTTTTCTTTTCAATTCTTAGGTAATTTTGCTGCCTTTTTATTTCCCCCTGCCTCAGCCTTCTTATTCTTCTGTTCTTGATTTCTTTTTCTTCAGTGTCTCCTGTATCAAAATTTATAATTAATTTTATTTATTAATTTATAATTATTTTATTGACATCTATGATTAATTATTTGTTTTACTCTAGGTTTCATTTTTATTTTTAATATTTATTTTATTGTGGGATGATTTTGCTTGTCTCAGATGATCTCTGCCCTGAATAATGATAATGCAAACGCTTTTTACAACTTTCTATTTGTATCCAGAAGTCAGAGAACACAGTTGAAAATTTTCTCTGAAAACTTACTTTTTAAATTAATCTTTCCTTTTCAAGCCTTCATTGTGATGTGGCAACATACTGTTTTCCTGGTTTTGTTTTTCTTAAAAATGTAACTTAACATTTTAGAACTAGCAAGAGCAAGCAAGAAGCCAGGCAAGAAGGGTATTAGAAAAGTTATATGGAAGCAAAGAATGGGTTRTGAATGTTACATTTATTGTGAGAAAAACTGTTAATTTTTAGAAACAAATAACGTTTCTGTGATCCCTTATCATTGCCATAGACTAAAAACTTTTTTGTCTTTTTTTTTATTGTTTCAAAATAACTTGCTGAGGTGGAAGTTCAGAAAAAATAATCAGTAATGTCAGGTAATTCACAGTTCAGTGATTAAGGTTGCCTCGTCTTGCCCTTTATGTTTTCTTCTGGATTTGTTGTTTCTTTGTAATTGAGCACGAAGGAAGAATTCTTTTTCAGTTTTGAGTTTTCCCTTGTTTTTTAGATTTCTTACTCAGATGTCTTTCTTCCAGATGGGAGTTGGAAAGAAAATGAATTTAAAAAGTAAAAGAGGGAAAGAAAAGCACAATAAACAAAACTTTTTTTTTCAGCTTTTTCATCTGAACTAATATAAATTCAGTGTGTTTGAATATGGAACAAAACTTTTAAAATATTCAACAGTGGTTTTTTGGGAAAGGATATTCTCATAAATAATTGGCTTCCTCATTGAGATACAGAATTCACCTTCATCATGGAAATTTTTGGATTAAAAAAATTTGCAATGTTTTAACTGTTCACATTAAGTTTTCTTTATAACAAAAGTCAATATATGAAAAAAATGTTGTAAGTGGTATTATTTTCTATATTACTTCAGCTATTTCACAGGCCCAGGAAACAGAGAAAGATATTTTAATGAAATCATAAAGTTTTGGCTGTTTTTTGTCACTGCTGGTGTTGCACAATACTTACTGACAAAAATTGGTAGTATCTGATCTACAAAGTGCTAAATAGACATTGACTGCATTCTAACTTTTCCTGTGCTATAAATGTCACATGCTGAATTACGTAATCTAAAAATATCCAAGTGGTTTCTCAAAGTAGTAATAGATTTCAAACACACTAGAAATATTTTTATTTTAGAGGCAGGAAAGTAGTTATGTAAGTTTTAAAGCATTAGGCTTCCTTTTTATTTCAGCTCTGTTTGGTTGAGATACTTGGCACTATGCACTGAAAATAGTTACTAGCACCACAAAGATCCAATCAGGCTGTAAAGTGTTTGATGATTGCACTTAACATTGATCGACCAAAAATATGTTAAGTTTCATCTTAAGCAGGCTGTTTGGAGGTAATGAGCCAAACAGTACATTGTTACTCTAGATAAGATTATGGCATGATGTGAAAAATTAATTTTTGAAGACCTAAATAAATCAGTGGAAGATTAGACTACAACCTACTATTTCCTCACAGTTCATCCCACACCTGTCCCGTTAACCTGACTGCAATTATACAGGAAATACTTTTTTTTAAAGGATGTTAGCAAAGCTCTGAACATGTGAAAACTTACACTGCAATCTTATAAAATTGTTTAATTTTACTACCTTTTATGATTCTGTTAACATTTGAATAATTTTTCCAGCATTTCTGTTGGAGTATTATACTGATGTCTATTAAGATAATCTTCCTAGTTCAAATAACCAGAGTACAGATAAATGTTCAAGAGTCAATAGACATTTTTTTGCAGTGATCCAAGTAATCTTACAGTGACTACATAAAGAACAAGTGTCTATTAATAATATTAATGAATATTTTCAAGAGGTAGTAATGCCATCAGCTATGTGCCATTTTGAGTTTGCATTGCAGTTTTAAAAGTACCTTTGGATAACAATCTGATGCTAAAATGACAGGGTTCATGGAGAGAAAAGTTTTAAAGGACTTTTCAACATCTCTGTTTGAATCCGACCTATACTTACCCTCTTTTCCGCCTCTTTTCTGTTGCTTTCACTTTTTATTTTTTAATCTTAACCAAGAAAGTGAATTATATGCTCAGTTGGCTCAAATCACTATAGTCATTACAACAGAAACATKCAACACCAGGGAACAAATAGTATTTCATTACAATTAGGATTTGTCAATACGGCAAACATGAACTGTATAGAATTTGATTAAAGTGCTGCTGTGTCCTGACCTGGTTGTGAGGTGATTCTAATTTGCAGTGTAGACAGTTGGCCGTCTTTTATAATTTTCCCTTTATAATCTTCTTCACTTTATTAATGATAATAGGATCCGATTCTTTCCATTTTATTTTGGTGAGGAGGTTGGAGGTGAGCACCATGGAGAGCTGCTGAATTTCTGTCACATGACCAAAAAAGTCAGCAAGAACATAGTACAGTACATTTCATTTTCAACATTCAATTTTAATTCACAGTGTTGCACTATATGGCCAGATAGATAGCTTGTTTAATATTAATTTTATTTTCTTCTTATAAAGGTTTTTTAGCCTCTTTGATCTGTGTGCTAGGAAATTCAGCTGCTTCAGTTGTTTCTCAGTGATTTCTGTGAAGTCCTTTACAGATTTGCTTATCTCTATGCTTTCATTTTCATCATCTTAAGGTACTCCATTTTTAAATAACATTTTGCCTTGTTTATTTATAGGAAAAAATAAACAGTAAAACAGAGCTGAAGAAAACATAGAAGTGTTTTATGTCCCAGACAACAAAAAAATATATGCCATCTATAAATTAAAAACAAACAAACTACAAAAAAAAAACCCAAAACAAAAACCCAACCAACTAACCAACCAAAAAACAAGAACAACAATAGCAATAACAACAACAACAACAACAACAACAAACTCTAAAAATACCTTTAAAAGCAGGATCGGTTCCTGGCCCAGTGTGAGTACGGATACCCACAAAGGTAGGGAGTAGTTAAAGTAAATCACTGTCTCTGGTTATCTCAGTAATTATGGGGACCCAGTCCACAAACCTTGAGCACACCTGCTGTTACATCAGTTTACATGACAGCACGTGAAGTCAAGACCTCCTAGAAAATGTGAGAATCGTATGGAACATCTTGTTAACCCTTTACTTTGAGCATTCACCATTCAGAATGAAAGTCCCATCTGAGTGGTGTCCCTCAGGGGTCAGTAGAGGGACCACTCACCAGTTACGCAGACTAGGATTGAGTACATCCTCAGCAAGTTTGCATGTGATGCCAAGCTGAATGCTGAACCTGATGTGCCTGAAGGAAGGATTCATGAGAACCTCATGAAGTCCAACAAGCCCAAGTGCAAGGCCATGAACCTGGGACAGGATAACCCCCAACAYTGATATAGTCTGAGGGATTAAGAGATTCCAAGCAGCCCTTTGGAAAATGGCTTGAAGGTCATGGAAGATGAAAAACTGGACATGAGCCAACAGTGTGCACTCACAGCCCAGAAAGCCAGCTGTATCCTGAGCTGCATAAACAGAAACATGTCCAGCAGTTCAAGGGAGGTGGTTCTGCACCTCTGCTTCACTATTGTGAGACCCACCTGGAGTGGTGCATCCAGCTCTGAGGTCCCTGGAGCAAGAAAGACATAGACCTCTTAGAACAAATTCAGAGGCTGATGGAAAAACGGCTACAAACAAACAAAAAGAGAAAGAAGGCAGATTTATATCAGACTTTAATCTGAAAAAGTGTAGTTTTAGATAAGAGAGAAGGAAGAAATGTGATGGTGGTGAGTCACTGGAAGAGGCTGCCCAGAGAAGTTGTGGACACTGGAAGTATTCAAAGTAAGATTGGAGAAGCTTTAAGCAACCTGGTCTAGTGGAAGCTGTCCCTGCCAATCCAAATCATTCTATTATTCTATGAAAGAACTGAAAATGCAGAAGAAGCAAATTCTAGAGYAATTCTGGGAATAAATGACTAAACACTAAATGAAATCAAGAGTAAAGGTGTTGAGAATAAAGATAGAAAAACATTGTCAAAAACCCTTAAGCTTTTGGAAAAAATATGCTGGGTCTTACCTGCATTAAAACTAGACACACAATGAGAGTCAGCTTAAGCAAAAGTTTATTTAGATGTAGTACCATGAAATCGGCAGTTTAGCTGTATTAAATAAAGATTTTTGATCATACTGTGACTTTTTTTCACTGACAGAATTGAAGACAATTCTCAGTCCTATTAAAAAAATCCCAATATTTGGCATGTATGTAGAATCATATGCATGTGAGTGTGTGTATACCTGAATATAATGCAAGACAGAAAGGCAAAGGGCAAATGAAATCCAAAATGTGTTTTTTGCAAATCTAAAATTCTACCTCTTACCTGTTTTTACTTGCAACCAAAGCAGTCTGTAATCTGTTCCATCTGGATATTTCAAACATGCTTTCATATGTTTGTAACTAAAACATATCCATATTTAAAACAGAAAGAGATAAAAGAAAGTAATATTGGGAGAACTTATAAAATTGAAAAAATACGAAATTTACAAAATACAAAGTTTTGTAATTAGTTGAATGTTATAAAATGATATTAACATATAGCATGGTTTTCTTATTTCCATCAAGGAATTGGAATGTGGCAATGCATAGGAACATGTAAGACTTACTGTTTTAATCCAGACTGCAGAAATTGTGAAACCTTTGGGTTTATGCTGTTATGGTTTAATCTCTGCCGGCAACTAAGCCACACAGAGCTGTTTGCTCACTGTCCCGTTTTGGGATGGGGAAGAGGATCAGAAAAGTAAAAACAAACTCATGGACTRAGATAAAGACAGTTTAATAGGGAAAGTAAAAGCTGTGCGCCCAACAGAGCAGAACAAGGAATTCATTCACAACTTCCCATGGGCAGGCAGGTGTTCAGCCATCCGCAGGAAAGCAGGGGTCCATAGCTTGTAACAGGGACTTGGGAAGACAAATGCCATTACCACGAATGTCATGCTCCCCTTCCTTCTTCTCCCCCCAGCTTTATATACTAAGTATGAYACCACATGGAATTTCTCTTTGGTCAGATGAAGTCAGCTGTCCCAGCTTTGTCCCCTTCCAGCTATTTCTGCACCCCCAGTACCATCGCTGGTGTGAYGAGCAGAAAAGGCCTTGGCTCTGTGTAAGTGCCACTCAGCAATAAAAAAAAAATCTCCGAGTTATCAATGCTGTTTTAAGCACAAATCCAGAGCATGGCTCATACCAGCTATYGTGAATAAATTTAACTCTACCCCAGCCAAAACCAGCGCATATGATAGGAATGTACATGCTACATTCTTTATCCCAGCAAGTTCAAAAAGGTGAAAAATATACTGTGTTATAAAGGATGTACTTTAGAAGCAAGTACAGTTTTCAAATTAAATTGGAAGCCTCAGGTAAATAGGTTGTCATTTTTATCCTTGTTTTTGCTACAAATGTAAACTGAGTTCTTAATACAAGGAAAAAATAAAGGCAATGCAAGCCTATTAACAGTCATGAGAACCCCTTCCATACATAAAAGGAGGACTTTAAGACCCTTTTGTGATCTTTGGAAACACATTTGAATTCTGAGGATGAAATCCTGGAGTCATTCATTGAGGTCAAATTACTGTTGAGTTTAGGATTTCTTTTTCAGAGACCAACTTCATCTGCATGCTGGAGATAAAACTAATTCTACACAATATTAATTTATTCAGTTTATGAAAGCTGGTACTAACTGTTCACACCGGGTGTAGCATGCAGTTGCAAAAATTAACACTGCTAATTATGTGTCAGAGTCCTGCATTTTCTCCTGCTTCCCCTCTGGGGTTTGACTGTGCTCAAGGCCAGCTCTGATCTGGCACAGCTGTGGAAATGAAGGTTAGAGTGCTGGGAAAACAGCCTGGATGGAAAAGGCTGTGAAATGCCTTTTTAGCATCCTGCTCCTCTTTGCACAAGAAATGTTTTTAGGCCAAGATGCTTAGCCTTGTCTTTGCCAGAGCTATATTACAACTTTGCCTGTGCCTGTGATCAYCTCTATATCTTGCTGTTCCTGACCTGTGGACTTGACTTTCCAGCTTGGTCTTGGAGCTGCTTCTGGCTATGAGTTAACCTGATGTGAACAGTCTGCTGAACCAAATCACTGGAGCTGCTCTTTTCCTTTGAGTGCCATGGGACTATGTCCTTTATGTTTGAGGGTATTGCCACTCCTGCTCTGCTGCCTCTCAACAATTGGCTTTCCCTCTCWCCTGGACTATCTGGTTCCTGCTGCCCTCCAACTTTGCATGCAAAAGAGTGGTAGCACATACCACGGTCTGCTCATCCTCACCTGTGAAAATAAGCACATGTTCATCATGCGTGGTCATAAATGAAAGTCTGTTGTGGGGAATCTAGTGACAATACACTGGGGTACTTTTTCTAAAATAATACCTACCAGATTGCTATAAAATGTGAAGAAAGGAGGAAAAAACTTATTGAATGGATGATGAAACCCGAATACTGGTATCTTAGTGTGTTTTGTTTTGAATGCTCTGAAAGATAGAAGCTTAAACTAACTTTTAAATTCAGGGAGATGTGATCTTACTGAACACTTGTGACTCAACCTCACTCATTTTTAGAAAGTGTTATTAGTTTCATAGCTARAGCATGCTAGAGGTACATCCACTCAATTTCAATAAGCTAAACTGTTATTTTTTAAAGATACCTTGCTTACCCACAATACACCAAGTAATTTTGTGATTGTAAGGAATCTGTATTTTGTGTAATTTGTTTAGTCAATACAATGAGGTGAAAGACTACAAGAGCTAAAGATGATTTAACACTTTGAAGTATTAGCCAAATTATCTATCAAGATGTTGTTTTCTAAGCATGGAGATGGAAACATAAGGAATTGCCCAGATGGATCAGAACAGAAAAGACAAAGAGAAACAACTTTGCTAATGCTTTCTATGAATTTTCAGAAACTTCTTCACACAGACTCCATTCGCTTGGAACTCTACAATTCAAACAAGAGTTGCAGTATCAGTGTAATGTAAGACATGTCTGTGATATTAAGAGGATCAGACCTTGTAACATCCGTCCAAGGTTTTCTGCTATATGGTTTTCTTTGGGGACCATACAGCTGGAAGCCTATTTTCCAGAAATGCCCAATAGAGATACAATTCCATAGTGACTGATTTAGGAAGAGATGGACTTCAAAAAGTAATGAAATTCAGAAGTAATATAGCATATAGGTGGAACCCAAATTGTTACCAGAAGAGAATACAGTAGTTGAAAACATATTCACACATTCATTGTGTCATTTACATAAGCAGATGATACTTTTTTTTCTCATAATAACAAAGTGCTTTGTATATGAACTGGAACTCAGACATTTCCCTGTGAAATTCACCAGGACAAAAGGAGACCATGATATCAAAATTTTTCATTACAGATTGATCAGCAATTTATATTTCTGCTTCATTTCAGGTGTCCAAGTGTACTGCAGCCCAAAGAAGGAATGCTTGAAGTTCCTCCTGCTAGCAATACCAGCAAGTTGGTATTAAAGTGTATTATTCTTTTCTCCAGTGATAGGAATCCCACCAGATGAAGCCAGATTATGATAATGAAATTGAAATTCTGCATATCTCTCAAAGTAGTGACTACAACAGGTAATACAACCAACATTCATGTTTGCTAGCTCTTCTGTGAACATGCTAGGTGTGGCATAACTTGATCTCAATTACAATCCATTATTTGTATTTCATATTTCCTAGAAAGTTTACAGCAGAGTGGAGTTCAACCACTAAAACATTACAGATATTAAGACAAATTTTTTTATCACAATACTTACCAGTTAAACTGCATGAAGGATAACGTTGTTCATCTCTTAAGGCAGAGTCTTTGTATTGTCCCTTACTCCATCACTGCCCTGAAGATGAATCAGCAGCTTCCAATCACAAGCTTCCTGCAGAATATGTCAAAGAATCTATTTAATAAACCCATTATCTTACTTCAAAGGCACAGGATTTTAATGGCATAATTAAAGAGCTCTATGTGTATTCAAAGTACCTTGAATTTATGTCTCAATAAATGGTCAAAGCACAAGAAACTAAAGGTGCTTTTATTTAATAGAAAAAAMCACAGTAATAATGTAAACAGAAAGCCTGGGTGAAATTCCTTTTTTTGTTTGCCTGGTTTTAATTATCAAATTGTTTTACAGGTTTTGACAGGAATCATTGCATGTGAAAATTGCCAGAATGTTAACATTCACTAGATGTCAGCTGAGTTATTTATGCTCTAATATCACACATACAACTGATTTAAGGTATTTTGCATTTAGCTACCATGACTTTTCCTTCTGACCCCACCAACCATAATCATTGTAGATACTGAGCACCTTCTGAAGATCCAGGATTTCCTTGGTCTTTTTGGCTTTAGATCTCAGATTTTCTGGGAGAACATGACATTTTACAAGGATCAGTTCTGTGTGGATTTTTTATAGTTGCATACACTAACCAGCTCCCTCTCTTACCTGAAATACAGAAGCATGAAACATTTCTTTTTTGCTTTGCAGACGAAACTCTCAATTCTCAATTAGATTTTTACTTTGTAACCTGGAAATTATTTTGTCTCTATATATCACCTTCCCAAGTATTACAACAAATCATATAAAATGGGAGTGTTTACGGAGAGAAACCCTTTTCTTATTAGCAGCCAGAGCAGCTGCAATGACTGAGCTTCTTCCAGGAAGCAAGCTTTCAGAGTTTTGGTTTTGTGCTATTTGCAGCAGGTCAGACTGGAAATGATGAGCTGATGAGCAAAGTGATTTTTTTGTTATTATTTTTTGTTCTTCAATTCCATTTATCCAAGTCATGTTACAGCATCAATCCTACAATAGCTGGCTGTGCCACCTTCAAGGGTTTCTCTCTCCTGCACTGTCAGTCAAATTTATAAATGTTTTTCACTGAAACTGTCATCTCATGGCTGAAATGCAAAAGATGCTAGTCCTGTATTACAAAGGAGAATGTGCTTTTTCTTTTAATTTCAGTGAAAAGAGCAGGACTTTTTAAAATCTTAGTGTTTTCTACACTTTACAACTCTAACTTCCATGCCTCATATTCAGCTTAGCTGATGATTTCTCTATTGAAAATTCATACAGACGTACTGGGTGGATGATGAGGGATTTTTCTAAGCTGAACAAGTAATGAGGAAATATTCTGGCAAAAAGTCAACTGCTTCATAATTCATTAGAGAAGATAGAAAAATGTTTCTGTCAGTTTCACATGCTGTGCAATACATATCATGGAGGTTTCAACATTATTATTTCTCATTCAGAAATTTGAAAATCGAGGTACAGAGTACACCCTTCCCATTCCCCAGTTACTCAAAATTTATTTCAGTAAAATTATTTAAATGGCACATCATGTTAGGGAAAAAAAATGTTCCAATTAAGTAATTGTTAGAGTGTCATGAAGTTCTATCCACAGACATTGTTTTTATTAGATGAATTTCCAGAATAATACTGTAAGTATCGTCCAAACTATTTGAACGTTAAAAGAATGTTCTTATATGAAAATGACTATATGACAACTTTAGTATAAATAAGCAAATTGTAAGCCATGCAGAGGAATGCATACACCATAAGAACAGAGAAATTCTTGTTGTAAGATTTACAAATCCATGTAAGAATGAGGTCATATTTTGTCATTCAATTCATTCCATATGTATAGCAGTAAGCTTCATTCTCATAGGTAATGTATAAAGGCTTATCAAACTAGGTGTGTCATGCTAATAAAAAGGACCAATACTTGCATAAAAGAACTATGTTGTTACTCATATTACATTAAAACAGTAATCCACCATAAGCAAAACATCCATACCACAAATACTCTCACAGGATGGAGTAACTTCTCACACTGCAAATATTACTAGTGCTGAAGTCATAACTGACTCCTGTTGCAGCAATTAAATCTTAGCCAGCAGATGGAGATTTTTGTGTAGTAGTGGATGGATCTTCTCCCCTTCTATGGGATTTTGTGGTTTCTAACCTGAGGACATGAAGTAGATCTCAACCAGGGATCACATGTAAATATACTTGTAAAAGATAAGCTTGCATAATRAATTTAATACAAAATATATGTAGACCTTATTTTAATCACTGATCCAAAATCATTTTTCTTGGAAAGTATAACCATTAAAAGCTACCAACAAAGATTAAACCCAACTATGAATCCCATACATGTATGTATAAAATTGGTAACCAAGCATGAAAAGAGACATCTGGCCCTTTTCATTTTTCACTTTTCATTTATGACACAACTTTGTGTCATGCATGCTAAGCCATTTTAAAAAATGTCCTTTTTACAAGAGCGTATACTCGGTTCTTTGCCSAGATAGTTTTGTTAACATACCCTGTTCATTATTGATGGGATGTATAGAGCACTTTTTGTACTTCAGAAAGAAGTTGTTTTGCTGGAAATGAAATACATGACTTTAAGAGTTCTACAAATACTGTAAAATTTCATAAAGTTTAAATCTGCCACAACAAATTTCTATAAAAGATTGGATTTTTTGACGTGCMCTGAAATTTTTATTATAAATTGAGTGATGGGTACGTGAAAAGGAATATAACGCTCTACAGTTCTTTCCAATGCCTGGCAAAAAATTAAAGTAAAATAAAATGCACAGGTAACATACATGGATAACGGAGAAAATAAATCTTTGAAGATCTGCAGTACTGTAGTTGTTTTTTTAATTTTGCCTTTTTTTTTTTTGTTGATAACTAACATTCATGCCGTGAAGAGAAGATCCACGCAGAATAACAATGCTCTTATTCAAGGTCTCAAAACTGTAGTCCAGAAATAGTATTTCATAAATGGGCTTTCCATTAACCTTTGCAAAGCACACGTACCATCACTTTTAAGATCTGGGACTTCATGTAAACTGACTTCATGCTGCCTATGAACGTGGTTCACTAGAGGTGCATGTCATCAGTGTCTATTATTTTCTGCCCTGGTAGCAGTTTGAAATTAGAATATTTCTCAACCAGAGCAAATAATTCTCTCTTCTGCCAAGAATCTTCTCCAAACACTGTAAGAACCAAGGTCATACCTACAGTGGTTGCCTCTCCTCCTGCCTTCTTCACTATAAGGAAATTAGGTGTTAACATCTGTGTACTTTTACAAAATATAAGTATTTACTAACAGGTGAATACATTGCTRGCAGGGAAAATAATCCTGGCTCACTCTAAATGTGGTACATTTTTTTATTTTTTCTGCAGATTTTTTGGTTCTATATTTTTACTAGAACACAATGGTACCTTGTTAACCTCCAGTCAAGGCATTTGTCAGTTGAAGGAACAAGAAGATTACGTGTGATTTTCTTGGTTTAGATACAGAGAAAGGCCAGGACTTAATTAGTTTGGTGTGAGAAAAAGAAGAAGAGGTGTTATTCAGATATGAGCCCAAGACCTGTGTCAAACTAGTACTTAACCTCTGCAGCTGGTCAGGTGAGGTAAAGTATCCAGGCAAACACAGTGTGTTCATGTGGCTCGCGTGCTATAGAGGGAGAACCATGTACGTAAATGTCTTACGGCAGATAATGATAGCAGGAAAAGGAAAAAGAGAATACAGGGTGGGAGTGCTAAGGCTAGACTACATTTAGACTTTCCAATTACAGAGGTCTTAGCATGTAACATGGACCTCATTTGTGCTCACTTACGGCTTCTTACCAACAAATGGTGGTAGCAAGTAGGTGGCTAGAACCAGCCACAGACATCTGGAACTAAATAAGCAAAATGTATGGGAGGGGACAAGGAAAGAAAAGTCAATGTCCAAATAACAGAAATCACAGCACTTCAGCTAAAGTCTGTAAAGTAGAATTTTAAAGTAACCAGTTCTCTGGAAAGCGATAATCTGGAGTGCTTTAAAATACATAGTTGCAAACATTTCTTCAGGAAGAATGGAATGGAACGGCAAGGCTACTGGAGCTGGCCACAAAATCTTGCTAACTGAATTAATTTAGTTAAATTTAGGTAAAATGCTTTTGGTTTGGTGTTTAGGATTGATTTGTTTGGTAGTACTTCCTATGGTGTTGATCTCTTTGCCTGAGATGCTCTCCAACTGTAGTTATTTCATTTGAAAACAGTGAGAAAGCCACATTCTCCTGTCACTAGTAAAATTATCAAGAATTGAGTCATACATGTCCATTTTCCCCTGTACTTGGCACTGGTGAGGCCTCAGCTTGAGTACTGTGTCCTGTTCTGGGCCCCTCAATTTAGGAAAGACATTGAGATGCTTGAATGCATGCAGAAAAGGGGACCAATGCTGGTAAGGGGTCTGGAACAAAAGYCCTATGAAGAATGGCTGAGGGAGCTGGGGTTGTTTAGCCTGGAAAAAAAGGAAGCTCCAGGGAAACCTTATTGCTCTCTACAACTACATGAAAGGAGGTTGTAGTCAGGTGGAGGTCAGTCTCTTCTCCGAGGCAACCACTGACAGAAGGAGAGGACACAGTCTTAAGCTGTGCCAGGGGAAGTTTAGGCTGGACGTTAAGAAAAAATTCTTCACTGAAAGAGTGATTGAGCACTGGAATGGACTTCCCAGGGAGGTGGTGGAGTCACCATCCCTAGAGGTGTTTTAAAGAAAACTGGATGTGGCACTCAGTGACATGGTTTAATTGATAAGGTGGTGGTAGGAAATAGGTTGACTTGATGATCTCAAAGGTATTTTCCAACCTAGTTAATTTTGTGATTCTGTGGTCCTGATACCATAATTTTAATGTTACAATGTTCTGTCATTTTGAAGATCAGTGGAARAGTCTGAAAAGAAAGAGGAAGTGGCTGTTGATGTGTGAAGATGAGTGGAAGGAGAAATAAAGGATCAGACAGTCTGACAGAAGAAACTGGTTGAAGTAGAGGAACAGCATTGGAAACACCTTTTCAGTCTTCAAGATTTGGGAAGGAGAAAGAAGGTCTGCTAGAATCATTGTTACAGTAGAGGAGGAATCAAACTGCATGCAAAGACTCAAAGTTGAAATAAATTGTGGGAAAGGCAGAGACATAGAAATGATTCTAAGAAGCCAGGTTGAAGAAGGTTATGGAAGAGGAAAAACACAATAAATATTGCCAAAAAAAGAAACATATCTTAGAAGAAGAAGCAAAGAAACATGGCTAGCATCACTCGTGATGTTTTGTGCTGTTCTCAGCTGTGAATTTCTGAAATACTGTCTCAGAGGACAGGTGCAGGGACACTCCTTGGAACTGAGTTTCTTCATTGGGAGTAAAAGCTTTAGGGCCTTCATCAGGGAAAGAAGAGAAAGAGGATACTCCTCAGAGGAGCATTGAGTACCTTTGGAGATGACTGGAGGGCCAATGTGGAACATGCTGAGTTTGTTACAATTTGGAAAGTTGCCTCAACCACACCTGGAAGCAAAAGCATAATGGTCAGAGTCAGCTGTAAGCTCTTCTTTATTTCTGTTCATTCTGATCTAATGTGAACTTTTCCTATTTAAAAAGTTAATTACTTTTCTATAATAAAAACTGKTTTTTTCTGAGTTTAACCTTTCTAGTCTTCGTTGCGGGCTCACTACAGGGTATATACATCAACATTTTGGTGACGCAGGTTATGCTATCTTTTTAAAAGACATTGAATTTACAGGAATGGAAGGCAAATGTCTGTGGAAAGAGAGRAGATAGGTTGGAATAGAAGAGAAAAATAGAAAATATAATTTTTGCTAAGCTATGATCTCACCTGGACACTCCACTTAAATTGTACATTGAATTTAAATAACATGGATCCTTATGCACAGTGACTTTAATTGAGTCCTCAGTTGGATTATTCTGGATTTAAAACATTTTAACCTATTCTCACCTGTTACTATGCTGAATTGATGGGAACACAGTTTTCTTTTAGTAGGATCTATTAAATGCCGTTGTTTAAGACAAAGCTCTTCACTCTGTACATTGGGGTTTGATCCCCTGGGTCCCTGGTCAGCAGTGTGCATTACTGACACAGCAGTAGATAGTTATATATCACAGTGCCATCTCGGCTTTTTACCTCTCCTTATTCTCAGGGTTATTGTGTAACACTTCAGATAACTCTTTATGTGGTGGTTTGCTTTTAAAAAATGATGGCTGTTAGAACAGAGAAACATTTATCCCAACATGTTTCCTCTGGATATTTGTTATATCCAATGTAGCACAGGGTAAAATAATGTTTTTCTAACTATGGATTTATGAGCAAAATCTTTGCAATATTTATGGAAAACACGAGCATAAATTTCTTTGTGAACTGATGGCATTATATTTCCCAGAATGTATGTGCATTGCATGTCTTTGATTCTTTGCTTAGCTAGAATCCTCCCAGCCATTTGTTCAAAGCTCTGAAATGCAAGCCATTAAGGTACCATTACATGCAYAGACATTTCTGAAAACTTTCACATAGTTACTGTTGCTAGGTAAATCACTCCCTTGACATCCATGTATTTAGATATGTTTCTTACTTTCTTTGTCTTAGATCTGACACAGTGACATGAATTTGGGCGTGGGGGTAAGGAGAGATGTATGCAGCCAAAGCAACTGCTGAACTGTGGGAATAAAAGAAATAAAGCTAATATCTTTAAGGTATTTAAAATATGTTTTAATTATATCTGGACAGAACTCATACATTGGATGGATATTTATGAAGCGGAAGGTAAAGAATAGCAGTTATAGCTAGAAAGATATTCAAGCATAGGTCAGTTTTGACACTACCCAATTGATGGTAAATTACACTCCCCGGACTGAACCTGTCTTTAGGATTTTCACTCCCATTGTACTTCTATCATTACTTACATGTGTTTTATGCACCTATGTTCCTGTACATCTGTATTCAAGTCAGTTTTGGATGATGTAAACAATTCAACAAATTACTTGCCCGTGTCCTGTTCAGGAAAGCTTCAGTTTCAAAACTGAGACAWGACCATTGATTTCTGACTTTTAGGATTTGTCAGATGAATGCATAAGCTAGGCTAAAAAACAAAAAACCCCAAATTTTTTTTGAAAAAAAATCTGTAGGTGGTGCACAAGAGAAAGGAAAACTCTTTTTCATAAAAGGAATACTAGACTGAGTTGAGCTTTGATATTTTGCAGCAATGTTCCAGACATTATCCTCAGAGCCTTGGAATAGGACAGGCTTACAAGAGCACAGTTGTTCTAATACTGACCTTTTGCAAAAGGATAAAATTTACTATTTGTGAATATTCAATATTCTGTCAGTGGTACTGAGGATGTTTCTAATGGACGTGACYATTCACTGGATGCAAGATATGTCTCACAGCTTTTATAGAAATCTTTTAACCAACCATTTTCAAAAAGTACATGAAAACCTTAGGATTTTGCTCTCAGTAACAATTGTTATGTAAACAGTAGTGGAAAAATTATTTTCTGGAACTAACAGATAAAATAAAGTTCTAGACCAGCTTATCATTTAAATATAATTTTGTGAATGCGTGACAAGGCAGTTCATGTGATGTAGMTCTTCTTTCCTCAAAGTCTTTCTAGTTTTTACCTTTAATGATTTGATCAGCTTTTTCCTACTCTGTAAGCCAAAAATATTTAATTTAGAAGCCAGAATACATGTTGAGAAACTTAGGATGTTTGATTTGCAGAGTCGTAAATGTTACTAGCAAATAATATTCTTTACGTCACTGACTCACAGACCAATAAATCCTTACAATGGAAGAAGGCTCAGAGGAGATTGGCAAGAAGGCCCAGGAAGCTCAGGGAGTACTGCGGGGTGTGACTGACCACAGCTGCTGCACAGCAGCTGTCTGTATCCTGACACAGTGGGGACCACTGGAAGGCTTTTTTTTAGATAAACACCTGTCAAGAGTTCAGTGGATCAACCTGTGGTATAAATGTTCCTCCCCCAAGTTCCTTAAGACCACAAATGTCTCCCTGAGTTAGCCAGATCAGGATGAAGAAAGAGAACATATTGCCCAGCCCAAAACCCAAACAACGAACAAAGGTATTTCAAAGAGAGCAATGAGCATGAGCTGTTTTCAACCCGTGTTCTCTTTCCTAGCAACTGTGGACACCCAGAATAGTGACGGTGAGTGTGTTGCAGAACCTGACAATTGGGACCTCACTGGTGTTGTGATTGAAGCACGTACTGCAATTGGGKTTTTTTTGTAAATGGGACTTTCATTTCTGTTATTTTTTTCAGTATATTTTGTATCACTCCACTAAATTAGAAATTCCATTTGACATCAACTACCTCCACATGAGTAAATGTGATGTTAAACATTGCATCTTCCACTCAGCAAATGTCAAAAAGAGCCTTTCCAGACAGGATGAGATTCTGACATGCTGATTTCCCTATTAAGCATTTGGTTTCTCTCTCTTAATGTTCCACTTGCAAAAATTTAAATCAGTTATATCAGTAAAATCATAATTAGTAATATCATAACTCTTTTTATACACACACACACATATGTGCTATACAGTTAAATCTGTGAATTAAAAATATTAATTTAAAAAGTCCAATACTTTAGTATTTTTCGTCATAATTTCTCAAGATGACTTTTTTAGGGAGTGAAAGCACTACTGTCAGAATTATTTTTTCTGCTTTCTCAGTGTCTACATTTGTCTTTGCAAACTTCCCATTTACAACACAAAAATTAAGTAACTTTTCAATATTCAATGTCACCTGGCTCATTATTTTTCCTTCTTCAGGTTAATTTCTCTGATAGAGACAGAGAAGTTTGGGGGATATCAATTTTTCTTCAAGCCTTACTGATTAAAGACATTATACCCTGTCCAATCTGAATCTTTTCATTAAGAGAATTTATCCCTTGCAAAAAAAAAAAAAGTTAAATTAAACTCAAGTTAAGAAAAAGCAACTGAATAACTTAAATGCCCATTAATTTAAAAGTGGTTTGAAATGCGTTACTAAGTTACCTGGGACATAAAAATATTTATTGATATTTAAAAGTAACTAGAAGGGAAGAGGATTGTTTACATTAAYATTTCAGCATTTTCTGAAACACATAGTTTATCACAAATAAGAAAACATGCTTCTGGGTGAAAATAGAAAAGAAAAAAAAAGAAACTTGTTCTTATGTTACCATCTAAGGCTTGTACCCAGTCTCTATTAAGTCACTCTAAATAGACTCTAACCCAATTTTCTTACATGTGTCTATGTYAATAAGTGATAGATTGAACATTGGCATTAAACTCTGTTAAAGTCTCACAAGTTCTTACTAAAACCTGCTTTTTGACAATACATTTGACGGTGCTTCTTTAAAGTGGACCAAACCACCMTTTCATGATGATTTAAGGCAATTTAAGAACAATATGATATTTCTCTTGGGTGTGGCAGCCCTGTAAACCAATGAATGTTACAACTTAYTCCAACAAGCAGTAAGAAGGTAATCTTGACCATGGGCAAAGAAGGATCTTCAAGAGAGAGGTCTCCAGGGTTCGAAAATCCTGTGTTATTGTTTGTACGGGAGGTTGATAATCTTTACAACAGAACTTAGTTTAGAAGACAGGACCCCGGAGTATTTAATTTCTTTGCTGAACATTTTCAGGTACACTTAATGTACAGGCTAGACAAAGAAATATAGTGGTATCATACAAGTTATCTACTTAGTATTTGTGACTACTTAACAGACTTCATTAGGAGCACGAAGAATTTCTTCATATTGTAGCAAGCACAGTTCAGTTTACACAACGAGAACTAGAAAAGGCAATAGAATGGAATAGAAAATAAAATCATGTTTGCAGAGAGTGAGAATTCTCCAAAATTCAAGACCTTTGAGAAGAGGTTTTATAGCAGYATCTGTAGGTACAGGTGACCCTGCTTTAGAGTAAGGAAATGAAATACAAGACCTCATTTACACTTACACAACGAACAGCTCTCATGAACTGTAATACAGATTTTCCAATAAACCTGAAACAAAACGAAAACCTAAAAGCTGGGTAAATTTGAATGACATGTGCCAAGTGACAAGAAGTAAGAGCATTTGGCTTTTAAAAAGTAGTGTGGCATTAGACCTTCATAATGCTTTTTAACTTATGTAGCACCTTTCATCTCAGATCATTTTGCATATTATTCAATTCAGAACAAAAGAGTTTCTTCTGAACTGGCCTGTAGCAAGGAGAGCAAAATAAACTATATTCAAGTTTATTGAATACCCTGAGCATTTTGTTTTAAATTATTATTGTTTTGGAACCTTCCAACATGCACTGTCCTTGGAAACAGAAATATCTGCCTTACAGACATGAAATAAATCAACTCTGCTTGCATATTGATATTTGCATYCAAGGATAGTATTTAACATTTGTTTCTGCTGTAGAATTCCTCATGAGTTGTTTGCAGCAATGCTAGATGTAAAAAAAGATGTTTTTTCCTTTACTTTAAACCGTGTTATAAACTATATGTTATAAAAACAGAAATCATAAAGAAACAAAGCCATTCATGAAYGTTCCAAGAATGAACAACCATGAGACACCAGCTGTGTACCTCTGTGGAGAATTTCTACAGCAAAACTGAATCTTCAGAAGGGTTTTCACTGGGTTTCCAAATTGGTTGCCCATTTATTTATGAGTTTAGAAAGAGCTTGCCACAAACCCAGGAACAGAATATCAGCAAAAGAAAGGTTACTTCTTAGAAAGAAAACTGTTAAATTGGCAGTAAAGTTTCTGCAGTGCTGAAGTGGAAGGAAGAATCAAGATCCCAGTAGTGTTCAAGAAATACTGGGTAGATTACTCTGCGAGAAGAAAAGCTGTTAAGTTTGACACATTTGACAATACCAGTCCTTATGATTTCCATTTGAACAGGATAATTTTTATTACATGTAAAAGGGAATTTCTTGAGATCAGAAAAAGAAGATGGCAGCACAGAAATCATGAAAATGTTCTCCACAAAATCATTTTGGGAATAAAGAATCAAGTTTGAATTTTAAATTCATTTTAATGGAAGGAACATATTCCATCCAAAGTCTCATTCTCAGGGTGCATAGTTTCACTGTAGCATTTTCACTTACCTTGGACTTTAAATCCATTTCAGAAAGCTTTACTTCGGGATGTTGGTTTTTTCCTGTGAGATATTACGCATATGATTATTTCTGTAGTCTGCTCTTGTGTAGGATCTATCTTACACATTTTCTTTTTCTTCTTCTTCTTCTTCTTCTTTCAGTTTATGCCTCTCAGAAAATGTCTCAATATTTTTTCAGTCTGTAAGATCTCAGACTTGATTGTGTTCTGAGCAATGTGAAACTTGACTACAGAAAGGAATAACATTTCTTACTCTGTAAAACAGCTCTGTCATTAACCATGCGGAAAAAAAAGTATAATATTTGTGGAATGCTTTATTTTCTTAACATCCTAAAATTCCTCCAATTCTTCTTTTGCCTTCAGCTCCACATTTTCTCAGAAGATGCTGAATGTGTATTTGACTGCCTAGTGAAAAGGGTCTATGCTTTTTTGTGGGTTTGGAGTATTTCAGGGGAAAGGGGTAATTCCATGAACAATGAACTAAAATCACCTGTTTCTTTCACCGTTTACTTACCTATTTCTACATTTTCAAAGAACATAGAGCTCAATTGATRGTTATCTTCACTTCTGATGGAAAAGCTAGTATCTGTTATTCCAGCCTTACAGAATCAAAAAGAAATGGTGACTAATCAGTTAGATTTACTCCACTGAAAGTTTATATGTCTTTCTGTGCCTTATTACAGGAGCTGTGACTATGATTATCTTCTAGAGACCCATTTTAGTTAAAATAAACTTAATCTAGGATGAATGAAAGAACTCTTGTTTACCTCAGTTGATTTTGTCATCTGACTGAGCTAATTAAATAAAATCTAGCGTATTTCCATATAGGTGCCCTTTAAACTTCGACTAAAATGGCAACAGAGGTAGCAGATAATTTACATATATCTGGAAATAAAGAACATAGTCATTTATACTATCTGGGAAAGTTTGATTTTGGATTGGGAATATAGTTGTATAATCCTGTTTCATTAAAGGGAATGAAAATAGCATTTTTGGCAGCAGTTTCTAAGGATATTTGTTCAGTTTTCTCCAGCCTCGTATTTGACGTGTTTGTGATGCTATTTCAGGCTACTTTGTTTTTCTTAGATGTCATGGGTTGTGGGTTTGTTTTGGTTTTTTGTTTTTTTAAATTTTTCCCACCAAGATTGCATCCATCCCTTAGTCTGCACCTGTCGCTGTTTTCCCCACAGACGAGTAGAGAAACGACACGAAGTCCAGGCTCAGGGATAAGTGGAAGCGCTTTAATGAATTCTCAGAAGGCTTTTATATRTTAGTTCGCAAAGTGTATTAAGTGGCATAAGGTAATTGGCTTTTTGCCATCCACCCCTTAAGGGGATTGGTCAAGTTCTAAGACACCCATCTCTGAATGTTTTTCTAGTTAGAACCATAACAATTCTGCAAAACAACCTGCAGCTGCAAGAAGTTTACAAAACTGTAACATTGTTTTGAGTTACTTGCATGGGAAAGATAGAACTCTCACAAAAATGCTGCAGAGAGCTGAAGAAATTCTCTGCTGGAGCTTTTTCAGCATCCATATGCACCTATTCTTTTCTTTTAATAAGTCCTCTTTAAAGAATGTCATAGTAAGTCAAAATTTTCCACACTTGTGCCACAGCTAAAATTCCACAGAATATGTGCATTTTTTCTTATAAAGTCAGTTAAGTTCCTTGGAAGATTTTTTGGTGCTCTTTTCATTGCTCACTRGTTTTTTTACTATTCTTTTGTGGTATTTGTCTGATTAAAACCAAGATCACTTAGAAAGCACTTAGAAACCTTGGTAAACTTATCCTCAGTGTCTGGGGTGCTCTGAGTTAAAAATTATCAATAAGCAATCATCCTTTGAATATTTAGTAATAATAATCATGAGAAATGTTACCTTTCCAGTAACTGTTTGGGTTTGTATCTGGTTGCCTTGCAATGTACAGAATGCATAATCCAGACGCCTCTTGGGAAAGCTGAGGAATTCCTAAGACAGAGTATTAAAATAGTATAGGACATATCACATGATCTTCCCTACCTTGAGAAATAAAAAATAGACCACAGTGAAGTCCTTGAAATTTATCAGATACTGCTTTTTCACATGCCAAGTTCAAGTGAGCTAGGTATCCTTCAAGGATATTTGAAAATGGCAGATTTCAGCACCGTACCACCCCATATTCTAGTCACTACTTGCTTTGATTAAAGCTATGGGAGTTCTGAGTGAACAGGGGTTCTAGAGTCAAGCCTACAGTATCAATAAAACATTGAGGAGAAAAGAATGAAAGTACTTAATGTCGCAAACACTTCTTGAAAGCTCTGCCATCATTGAGCTCTTGAGCAAAAAACATTCTCAACCAGCTCTCAGGCTTTTTGTAAGCATGCATGAACTGGGAAAGGCCAAAGACTGTTCTTGATTTGTACTTCCCAGTGGAGTCTGGCCAAAGTCAGGCCAGAGTCTTTCCTTTAGCAGTGTGCTAGACTTAGCAACATTTAGGTTGGGAAAGAGCTTTAAGATCAACAAGTCCAGCTATTAACTCAGCACTGCCAAACCTGCCACTAAATCGTGTCCCCAGGTGTCACATCTACACTTCTTTTAAATACCTCCAGGGATAGTGACTCCACCACTTTCTTGGGTGGTTTGCTCCAATGCTTGATGACCTTTAAGTCAAGAAGTTTTTTCTGATATCTAAATTAAACCTTCCCTGGCACAACTGGAAGCCATTTCTTCTTGTTGTGTAACTTGTTACCTAGGGGAAGAGGCCGACCCCCACCTGGCTGTAGCCTCATTTCAGGTAGTTATAGAGAGTGATAAGGTCCCTCTTGAGGCTCCATTTCTTCAGACTAAACAACCCCAGGTCCCTCAGCTGCTCCTCATAAGCCTTGTGCTCCAGATCCTTTCCCAGTTTCATTGCTCTTCTCTGGACTCACTTCAGCACCTCATTGTTCTTGTGATGAGGGACTCAAAACTGAACACAAGATTCAAGGTGTGGCCTCACCACTGCCCTGGTCCTGCTGGACACACTATTTCTGATGAAAACCAGGATACTGTTGGACTTCTTGGACACCTGGGCACACTGTTAATTAATCAGCTGTCTGTCTTAATCTGGGGATGGAGAAGCTGAGCCATTAATTACCTCATTCTTATCTTTCAAAATGATGTGTTAACCAAAGARGAAAGCCTATGTATGTTTTCTGAGGGCTACAATTTAAGTTAAATCTGGCTAATTATGAATTAAATCCAGGCAAAATTCCTAAAATGATTTTGCCTTCCTGATTTTGGTAGCTAATATGAGTATGAAGATTGCAGTGCTAACCTGGAGGAATATAGATGATTCGTAGTATGCACAGACCTATTTTTCAGTAGGAAGCTGAAACTGCATCAGGCTACTGTATTGTACTCCTCAAAAGACCAGAGCAATTCACAGACACAGGTTTTGTTTTGAGAAGGAAAAAAAGTACAATCTGAAGGCTCAGATAAAATAGGTGCTGCTACTGTATACATTCTTGTCATAACTGGGGAAAATCAGCTTCCAGCAAACAGATAAAGTTTTGTCAGTTTTAATAATGATCATGCTATTGAAGCTATGCCCTCTGAAATGTTTCACTGTGCTGTGGATCAGTTGTATTGAACACAGTAGGTTCCGTCTATTGAAATTAATCCACCTCCCTTAGCATTTAAAGCAGAATAGTTTAAGCATGCTCATAAAAGTACAGGTTTGTTATTGAGGCAGTTATTGCTGTCTCATAAATTTTCTCTTAAGTGGCTGTAGTTTCTGAAACGTATTCTCTGCAATGATCCTGTTACTGCCTCAATATAATTTTGGTTTTAAGTTGATGCATATTTTAAAAATTGCGCTATTATGTCTCATGATATTGACAAAACTTCTTACTCCCCATGCCTGCCTTAATGCAAAGCCAGGAGTGGGCACAGATCACTCAGTTCAGTTTTGTTCATTCAGTGAAAGACCACTAAATAGGTTCTCTGTGAAGAGCAGGTTGCCCAAATCTTGCACAAAGGCTGAATTTCTTATCAGGTTTTTAGGGACACTGAACATCTTTCCTGGCTATATCCTGATCTACATATCCAAAGCAGTTATGTGAGCTATTTCTAGGGTATACAGTTTTTCTAATTATATATTTCATTTGATTGAAGTCAAAGTCTCAGTGGTTTGGCTTTTTCATGAACCTTTGTGCTTCAAGAGCTTCATAGGATACTCCATTAACTTTTTCAGTTGTTTTGGTTTCTGTGTTTCTGTGATTTTCAAGACCTGTTTATTTAAAGTTTTAGCAATGGGGAAGAAAACCATTAAAGCCAAAGTTATTACATGTAAATAAACTAAAAAAAAAGGGTGTACTTCTTGTAGTGGAAGAAATTCAATTTAAAATTTTAAGATTTCATAAGGATGCAGTAAGCTTCCTAGCACTGAAAAAAAAAAATTCTGAATTTGGCATTTTAGGACTTTGTGTTCTCTCATATTTTTGTGATACTAGAAAACTTTAAAAATAAGTGACACTATTTCAAATATTCATAGGGTAAAATGTCTTGCAGTTGATTTATTATATAAGTTTTCAAGTTACATCACAGGAACTTGTATTGGTGCTTTTAATATTAGGACAGAATTACTGCCTGATGAGAAACCCTTCCTTTAATGGAAACCTCAGTGGAGCTTCAATAGAAAGCTTTTCTTTGCTTCATATGGAACTAGCTGTGACAAAGGTCTTTCCATAAAGGGTGATGCAATCTGACTGCAGTACTTTGTCCTTTGATCATAACCCTTTGATAATTATTTGGATATTTCTACAATTTTCCTGCAGAGCTGTATTCCATAAAAAATAGACATTCAATGCTGTGAAATTTTAGGAACATTTTTCTATTCTTTCCTCAAAGTTTTAATATTTTGGCAAACATGGCTTTGACAGTTGTGACAGTTTTGAGAATGGCATCTACTGAAGAGGTGTACCACTGACTACAAAACAATTGCTCCAATAACCCAATCAATATGTAAAGTCCATAGATTTAAATAGGTAACTGTTCATATTGGCTTCCTTTGGCTAATCAGTGCATGTACTTGGAATGCTTGCTAGTCTGTCACTCAAATTGCTGAAGAGTATGAGAATCTCCTAGTACATAGCAAGGTCTATGTCAAGGTTAAGAATTTGTAACATGTTTATTGTTATTTTCTCTCACTGTACAGTTAGAGATTGCTTGGTTTCCATACTGTTAGAAGTGCTAAATAAGTGTTAATCTTTCTGTCAAAAAAACTACTATAGCCTATCTGATGTCACCCCAGCCACATTCCCCAGCTACCAATTACAAAAAAGAAAAATGTCAAAGAATTTCAAGTTAAAAAAAACCAAAACCAAAACCAAAACMAAACCAACAACAATTAACCCCCAAACTCATTATTTGAAAGGGATTTTTCACTGTTGTGTTCTTTTGATCAGCAAAATATCTGAAGCATTATGAGAGGTCTGGAAGATTTAAGTTTTACAAATATCCTCATCCTTTTTTAAAAGTTAAACAATAAAACTTTGCTAGGCATCATAATAAATGAACACTTCACAAAATAAAAATACTCTTCCGAAGTTTAGAAAGCAAACAACTCCTGAGATGTACTATTATATCTGTTGGTAGGTCAGTTCTACTTGTTTTAAATTATTTAGAAGTGCTGGGCCTTTGCACAGGAAGCTGCCATTGAAAATTATTGTTGCTACATTTGTTGCTAAGTGTAGTAAACCTCCTCTGGCTAAGTCTGGCAGGCTAATTAATGAAACACAGCTTTTGACTCATCTGATAGATACTTAAAGAATTGTCTGTAYTTTGTTACATAACCTATGAACCATTCTCTACTTAATCCTAATCTTTTTACATTTTATATATTTAAGGAAATACGAAGACATTCAATCAATATGGATTTATGTTCAGCTTAGTAAGTGTCCATATTCTAGACAACAGGGATAAACTAATTCTTTCTTTTAGGAGTTTATTGTTTTACACCAAAATCCTGTAAAAATACGCAGGTATTTTTACCTTGTAAAAAAGACCTTTATAGAAGGACCTTTAAAACAATCCCATTGAGATCAAGAATGGTAGGGAACCTAAAAGGTCAAGAACTACTCAGATACAAATAATTTTTCTTTACACTTAAAACCAATTATATTAGTTAACTGTGTGTTTGCTGTTTCTTACTGTTCTCAAGCATATAAGCATATTTTTTAGCTCAGTATCTCTCGCAAATCAAAATGTAAATTTATGCATAGCAGTTTCTTATCACATACACTGGACATGAACTTCAGAGTTTTGTACAGTGTTTTGTTCAGAGATTTTAAGCCTATTAGTTTCTATGTATTTATCATATACAAGTCATCTCACAAATGTGAACTCTTGTGACATCAAACTAGCCCTTTACTTCTTCTAAAGTAGCAAATGGATTTTCTGGAAAAGCTACTATTGCCCTTATTTTGCCAGAATCCCATAAATAGGGACTCACACTAAGGCATCATTCCAAAATTCATCAGGCAATCATTCAGGTTTGTGCATTAATGATTGTTTGGACACGCCTTATCCTGTAATAGTTGACAACAATGGAAAATGGYCCAGATAGTTGGAGGTGAGAGAGGAAATCTGAGAAGGAACAGTATTCCTGGGCTTTATTGTGTTTTTTGCTGGCTGCTAAAAGAGTGTGTTGCAGGAGAGAAAGCATCTTCATTTTTAATGATAGTGAAAGTACAGTCAAAACGAGCATAGCAAGCAGCCTTTACATTTTCTGCCAACTGAAAAAATTGAAGGAGCCTAAAGAGTACACAAAATCTTGATTGATTTTCAAATTTGTGAGCATTTTGGGACAATACATATCATATCAGGCAAAAATATGTTCATTAGACTAGGTTCATAAATAGAGATGAGCAGCAAATTAAAACGATAACTACACAAACCCTCTTCTTCCCTGGCTTTATATTCCCTAGAAAATCAAGAGCATGCTTGTATTGTACATTATGCTCTAGATCAAAGATCCAAGGTTAGATCTGGGGTTGGAGGCAGTACAGCTTCATCAGCTTGGACTGAACTGATTTAACTATTTTACTTACGGACCTGACCTCCTTTCTATACGCAGCCCTGCAAGGTGTAAGTAAATAGGGATCTGTTTTATGACACTGGACTGCACTGCAGACACATGAAGCGTCATCAGAAAACTTTCTTTAGCGGTGCTATGCATTTKTTTAACTGGACAGATTCATAATCTGCCTTGATAACAACAAGCAGCGTCACTTCACCTCTGCCAAGTACTTCACCTGCTGAGTTGCGCTCTCTCTTATGTCCGGCCCCATGGTATTTTACCTGAGAACTCTCTGTGAAGTTATGCAACAGTAACAAAGAAGTCATCACTTCTGGTCAGAGCAGCTTAAGCATCTCTGAGATCTGTCTTAAGAAACATACAGTGTTCTGTGCACTAGAAAGGATTATAGACTCTCTGCCCAATTTTTTGTCCCTCCACTTAAGTCTGAACGTGTTCAGTTCCAACATGGGTAGAAGTCAAGGCAGTTTTGTTTATACTTCTATTTCTCTATAACCAACTGTTACACTGAAATCTTCATTGCCACTCAACTCAGACTTTCACATTGGTGTCATGTCATTTCAGATTATTTTCTTGACAGCTTAAGTGAAATCTCCTTTTAGTATGTCTGCAACTTTGTGTCATTTGACCTAATCGAGACACAGAAGTACATGAAGTTTCTTTTATTTCAATTATCTCYTGAATCAGTTCCAGTTAGCTCAATTTACCACTTCAGCGTGTATCTTTTTCTCTCCTTGTCCATCCTTCCCCTGCTGCAGGTCTGGAAATGCAGCCCGTCTGTTATTTGCTATTATAACATTGTAAATTGCAATTGTACCTAAACCTGGTTGATTTGTTGGTTGGTTTGTTTCTTCTTGATGCCAGCATTTAACATGTAACACTTGGGGCCATGAAAGAGGTGGAATTCAATCATCGCTACTTGCAGCGTTTAACATTTGAATGTTTCAACTAATCTAACAGGAAAAGTACCCGCTCTAATTAGTGTGTTTAATTACAGTATAAATAGAATTGTAATTGCCATAACCAGAAACAACATTCTTATTTTAAGATCATGAGGTAACATCAACTAAAATCCCATGTAAYATATTGCCCCACCGCAGTCTTAAAGCAGCCCTAACAGCATTAACTATTGGGCATTTTTCAGGCTAGAAATATCATGAATTCCCTAGGCATCAGCTAACATTTAAGGGCTGCATCATTTCCCTGTGCAGCTTAATCACTGCATACACACACATACATACATCATCTCCCTTGATTTACAGAGTTTTGACTCTGCCTTGTTCAATTTTATGTTCTCCAGGAAATTTAGGGGAGGGTAGTTATCATCTCTAACCCCAACCTAAATAAGATCTCAGTCAGTTCAATCAGCAGGCAAAGACATTAAGATAATTTACCTTAAATCAGATTTTATTACTTCTAGTCTTCTATTCTCAAATTAATTCTAAATTATTGTGGCAGGGAACTAACTTAAATAATAGTAAAAAATCTATGTATTGATTCAGAAAAAAAGTTGATCATAAAAGCAGATGGCTAGATTCAGTCTGGGATGCCCCCACATACATTTTCTTGCTTGAAGGACAAATTATGTTCTTTTATTGTGTCTCTTAGTCAAGTTGCAAATCTCTTGGTACAGTATTTCAGGGTTTATTTTGTTGTAAATAACTGATAACATSACATAACATATGAGTAAGAAGTTAAATTATTTACTCACATCTTAAATAATATTGCATTTGCCCCAAACAAAAACATTTTGTGAAATTTACTCTTTCCCATATGCATCATGAATTAGTAATTTTTTTTTACTATGATAAAAATCAGTGCATTTAATTCATTGATAATAGGGTATACAATGCAACAGTCAATAATTTAGTATTGTTTGTGATAAAATGGCATTGTTTCTGTTTCAATCATATAATTATCTTACATATTCCAATGTTAACCACATTGAATATGTTGTCTTGAGTTTCAGCTTTAGTAATCTTTTTGACAGCTATAAGACAGAGCTACTAATGTACCAGAAGCACACAGAGTGATATTTTCATATTTATTTTCTAATTGTATGATGAAACAAAAACTTCATTTATAACTGAATAAGATGCTCAAAGTTCAGATGCCTTGTGCTTCAGTTTGATACCCACCTGTTCTTTGTCAATTTATGAGATTTATATGGATGTATTTATGTAATCTGGATTGGATTGTGCTGGAGCAATTTATTCACATCCATGTATATGTGAGTATCTTCAATCTATGTTTTCTCATGTCATTATTTGATTACTTCAGGGTCTTACCTCAGGTCATTTTTCTCAAGCTTTTCAACCAGCAATGTTTAAAGGTAGCTAGGTTCTTAACTGCTGTGGAAAATCTGTTAAATACTCATGTAAGAAATATTAAATACAGTTTTTCTGAATCTGGGATTTTTCAGCATTGACTTCTTCTGTGGAGAAAGGKGAGCAGTCTGGGTCAGATTACTAGATATATTTAAACACAAGACTTCAAGGAAAGACACTGTGTTAGCTAAAGACACAGAAATTCTGTACCTCTCCCTTCTRTGATACTCAGGATCACAGGAAAGTGTATGAGATTTTCTGCTCTTCCTTTTAGAAAAGCAGCTGTAAAAGTTTGATTCTCTTTTGCTATTTAATGGCTATGCAAGACTTGTGATCATACAAGCACTGTACATTTTCAGGAAAGAAAAGAACATTTTGGTTTTATAGTCTGTCTTTTAGRCTTGGAAATGGTGAGTTGTCCCTTACTGACATCTGCCTTTGATTATCACTCATCCCAATGCACAGACAACCTGTTGGAATTGTGCATTAATAGTACAGCATGTAAAAAGAGGTGTCACCAGGGTTTTCATGGATAATAAGCTTTTAGAAAATATGTCTGATTTCTAATATAAAACTGAAAAAATATTAATGACCTTGCTCCTAACCTAGAATAAAATGAGACATTCATTTGCTGTAAATGGGTATAGCTTCTTTGACTGTTTGGCAGCAGCCTGATTTASACATAAAAAGAGTCTAGCCCAGTGATGGTAAATGTATTTCCTGCACCATTTTAGCTGTTTGCTCTTGTTTCATCCCTAATGTTGAGATTGGATGACATGAATAAGRAATTCAGAAATATGTACACATGATTTGGAGAAGATTTGTTTACCTCAGCTTGCAGATTGCCTCCTCTCCCATGGGGGAATTATAGCTCCCACTGAATTTTAACTCCCACTAAATTCTTTGAAAAGAAGGGCAGGATATCTTTCAGAATTTAGCTTGCAAGTTAATGGGAGGGCTGGTTGCTGGCAAAGGAATAATAACACAGCTAATTCTCAAAACACGCAATCTGTATTAGTTCATATACAGCATTGTCTACCCACATACCAAGAAATTTTCAACAGCCTCTTGCTCACCATATATCTAGGCAGAAGTCTGAAGGCTGTGTGTTTTGTGTAATGGGCAAATACCAAGAATCTTGCTCCGTGCTGGGAGGATCTGTGTGCCTGTACTATAAAGGAAGCTTAATTTATGATAGTAACAATCTTACTCTTCATTTGTTACCACAGAAAGAGCTGATTCACGTTCTTTTAAACATTTCTCTGTATTTACAAGGCATCCTACAATGCAGCTGACTAACACTACTGTGAGCACTTACTTGTAAGGGCARTGGCCTGGCCAGCAATTGGTGTTGCTGTGAGAATGGCCCATAGTCTCATATCAATGCCTGGGAAAGACATTGACAAGATTATTCTGGGAGGTATTGAAAATGACCCGAAAGGCAACGCCGTCGTTGGTCACAGCCAGCACAGCTTCATGAGAGGAAAGTCYTGCTTATCAAACCTGATTTCCTTTTAGGACAGGGTAACCCACCTGACCAAGGGAAGCCACCTGATGTAATYTTTTGGGATTGCAGTAAAGCCTTCTATATTGTGTCTCATAGGATCCTTCTGGACAAAATGCCCAGCATTCAGYTGGATAAACACATCATGCARTGGGTGAGCAACTGGCTCACGGGTTGGGCACAAMGGGTTGTAGTGAATGGGGTGACATCAGACTGGTGACCTGTCACTAGTGGAGTTCTGCAGGGCTTCAGTCTTGGCCCTGTTGGATGCAGGACTGGAAGGGATATTAAGCTAGTTCACAGATRATACAAAACTGGGAGAAGCTGTTGACTCCCTCAAAGAGAGAGAGGCCCTGCAGAGAGACCTCGACAAATTACAGGGCTGGGCAGTCACTGACCATATGAATTTCACCAACAGAACGTCTCAGATCCTGCACCTGGGATGATGCAGCCCTGGATGTAGGGACTGGGGAATGAGAAGCTGGAAAGCAGTGCTATGGAAAGGGACCTGAGGGTCCTGGTCMATGGCAAGCTGAACATGAGTCAGCAGTGCCCTGGCAGCCAGGAGGGCCAAGTGTGTCCTGGGGTACATCAGGCACAGCATCCCCAGCAGAGCAAGGGAGGGGATTTCCCCCTCTCTGAGCTGCACTGGGGTGGCCTCACCTCGAGTGCTGGSGGCAGTTTTTGGTTCCACGATATAAGAAAGAAATTAAACTACAAGAAAGCATCCAAAGGATGGCAGCAAAGATGGTGAAGGGCATTGAGGAGAACCCATATGAGGAATGGCTGAGGTCACTTGGTTTGTTCAGCCTGGAGAAGAGGAGACTRAGGGGAGACTTCATTGCAGTTACAACTTCCTCATGAGGGAAAGGGGAGGGGCAGGCACTGACTCCTTCTCTTTGGTGACCAGTGACAGGACCTGAGGGAGTGGCCTGAAGTTGTGTCAGGAAAGGTTTGGATATTAGAAAAAGCTTCTTCATCCAGAAGCATTTGGGCAATACTTTTGGGCACATGGTATGATTCTTGGAGTGTTCTGTGCAGGCCCAGGAGTTGGACTTAATGATCCTTGTGGGTCCCTTCAAACTCAGCGTATTCTGTGATTCTGTGATGACCTAGAACCTCCATGATGGTTGTGGTCTCCAGACTGAAGACTTTCCTGCTTGGTGAAATTCACTTAATTCTAAATTGTAAATTGTAAAAAGAGATGAAACATGGGTAAACTGAGCCAGCAATGCAGTAGTTGTTTCATTGCTTTCAGTCAAAGTATTTTACTAAAATACTTGTCGGAACTAAATTAGGGTGCAGGAGGAAACTAAATTAATTTGGATCATTTTGAGTGTTAAAGGTTGTCAATTAATTTGAAAATTAATAGTACATATTGTCATGCTAGTAATTAGAAAGATTGAGAAAGTTTTGTTACATGTCCAGAATGTCTGGAAATTTGCACTTATAGGTCATAGGATATCATTTGTCATGCCAAACAGATTTTAGCAAGAATACTGATTTTGTGTTTTGACATTTGTTTTGAAAGAGGGAAAGGGAAGAGGTCACTTGTTTAATGTTATTTATTTGCAGCCACCCAAACAGACTGATCGAACTTGGCTCTGTTGCAGTGTAACTTTCACTGCTGTCTATGTGTGACAAGACCCAGAGTTGACCTGAGTTTTAGATGGGTCTGAGCAGACTTTTATATTTAGACCAAAACCTGTAAAATCAATTTGTATTTCAACATGAGCTAAACCCCCTAAAGTTTTGCCAATGGACTAACCAGAATGAATTGGAACATGAATAAGGCCAGTTCTTTTCTTTCAAGCTTGCTCTTAGTCAAGAATACCTACAATTTTTGGGGRKTTTTTTTTGGATTGCAGCAAACTCTTCAAAATCTTCTTTCAGTCTCCAGATGAAGTTTCTTTTTCTTTCTATCACCCCTATAGTTTGGATGTGTTTCTGCTGCCTGCTTCTCTCAACCATCCCTGTTGCCCTCCAGATGAAGAGCTTGATGAACACTCAGTCCTGGGCTCTCCTACCCTGCTCCTGGGGAAGTATATTTTATCTTTTGTGCGAACATGCTCTTTTGCAATAGTACGTACAGTCTCCCAGGGTGATCTGTACATTTCCCACCCTTTTAGCCATCACTTTGCTGCTGCCTCCAGTTAAAAACCCCTTGACTTTTTGTGTAATTTAAGAACCTGCATTCTCTCTACAATAAAATATTTCTGTAGTTGACAGATCCCACTGACCAAAAATTAGATTCCTAGAACAACCTTYGGCTTTCAAAATAAGACACAGCATTGTTTAAAGTTTATTATCTTGTCAATGTTAATAAATATTAATCATAATTTTTAGTTTCCTGCATAAATTGCATGCCTTGATATTAGTTTTCATGTAATCATTGGATTAAAATTCCAATTTCAACAAAATAAAAGTAAAACCAATAAAGTATCTTTCTCAATCTAAAAAGAAATAACAGAATAGCTTTTGGACAAGTACATTTTTAGTACTTAGACAACTCACATTCTAGCTTTCATTATGTATTTGCAAWTGATTTTTTTTTCCCAAATGGGCAACCAGGATTTTAAATATGATTTTGTTATTATAATCCTTGGAAARCTCTGGAAAGATAGTATAATACCTGGTTCTTAGGAAAGATATGATTGTGTTCTGTAACCAAAGCATAAGACTATTTCACCCATGGAGTAGAAGCACACTCTARGTTAAGCAAATAGATTTAGACATAAACACATTCCCATGGTTTAGGAATGGTATTCCCCAATTTAATGCTCTCACCAAAAATACTCTAAACCATGAGTCATTTGTTCAGTCCCCCGTCCCTCCATCCCTCTTCGTTGCAGCAGCATGGAGAGGAGAATTGGGAGGCACAAGAGGTAAAAATTACTGGGTGAGATAAGAACACATTTCTGGAAACAGCAATAAAATATGATAAGGAAGAGTAACAGCAACAATATTAATCACAGAGTGTACGTGGGAAGTGAGCAATTCACACACGAGAGCTCACCAAGCGTAAACCCCCAACCACACCCTACTGCACCACCATGCTACACGACCTAAAAGGGACCCCTTCCTCTGTACCCATGAAATTAGGTGAGGTGGTAGAGAATAACCTCTGGGTCTTGGCCATGCCCCTTCTGGGTACTGCAGAAATTAACCCTGTCTTGGCTGGGACCAAGACGTACACCAAGACAATGTAGYCCATAGTGGTACGTTATCACCAAAGCCTAAACACCGATCTCTGGAAGGATTTGCTTGKTGTTTCACCAATGGCAAAAACTACATGATAGATGAATGGGAATTATAAGTTCTAGTCCTAGACCCATATTTCCTGTGTTCCTTAACATCACTTACCTGCTGTGATATTCCGTGATTTCCAGACAGAAACAGAGGAAACAAAAAAGCTTATAATTTCATAAAGTAGTATGTAAAAYAGTGTCATCTTGGTGGATAGTTTTTGGATAGCTAATCTGTGTACGTGTGTACTAACTATAACTTTGTGAAGCATGTTGCTATCGTTGCATAGTTATGCTTAATTAGGACTTACAGTGAAACACTCCATCAGAAGTAGGTTATTGTCACCAAACGTAAAAAACCTCACACTATTGGAGACAGGAAGGTATTTTTATGACTGCTTTGTATTGGGTTCTGTGGAGCATATGGCTCTTAAATAAGGCAGGAAAAGTCACAGAAGGTGGATTAACAGCTTGTACATCTACTTGTTTTTACAAAGAAATCAATGTAAATTTTAATTAATTTATGTTTAGGCAGTCAGATGAGGAAATATTAAGTTAAAAATCAGTAGGGAAGCCATTAATACACAATGGTAAAAATTGATTCAGTTTTCTGTGTGATAACTCATCAAACAGGATTTTGGAGTTAACAGCTGCACACTTGGTACTGATTTTGATCAGGCAATTTTGAGAACAGTACTTATTCTATTCTTGACATTTTTCTTATTCTAAATCAGTTTTTGAAAGATTTCATAAGCCTGAAAAGGCATTTTTTGTCTAGTGAAACACATCAATCTTCTACATACTGTTAAGTTTTCTTATAGTCTTACCCTGCAACAAAAATGAAGGCAGCTTGCACCTGCAGATGTGAATGTGGACACTTCATTAGATAAACTAATGGCCCCATTTACCAAGCACATTTCATTACAATTAAAATACACTTCCAACAGACTGTGGGTTAAATTAGTCATGAGCTGGTATGAGACACAGAGTAGGTTAAAACACGGTACATTTTACATAGGAAGCTAATTTCTAGTTCCCCTGTGGTTTTTTGTCTCTCTTGAAAGTGCAAACCTTTGGCCATAATGACATAGCTCCTAGCTGTTTGCTGTTGTACAGAAACTTAGCTCTTTCAGTTTGTTAGATGCATCTAACTCTGTAGACRGTGTTTACCCTTGACCTGTGAGTGAACATACAGTGGGTGTCAGTGTCACAGTGATTCACTCAGCCAAGAAGCATTCTTGCTAAAACTGTGATCCTCCCACATCCTCCATTTCCTTCCGTGGAAAGGGAGGAAGGAGAAAGGTCTCACGTCCATATGGACATATCCAGGAATCCAAGCCCTCTAGGGTACTTAAAAACAGAGGTGCACTCTCTGAAGTTAGTTTATGAAACTAAAATCATCCCTCAGAGTGTCCTCTGCAGCTCTGTCCTCATAAGAAAATCTCCCTCTGTGGCATAATTTTATATGCACAGAACCTGCAAAACTTTGTTATGCCATGCCAAAAACTTTGATGTGGCTATTGTACATCTCTTACCTGACACTTCCAATAAGAAAATTATCATTTAGGACTGTTAGTACATCAATCAAATAAACCTGTGCTTTCAGAATAGTGGGCATTATTATTTATAACTTGCATGGGGATTGTATCTACAGGTACCTGTCAGAATCTCATTTTCTTGGCCTTTGTACAGACCTACCATAAGAGACAACYGCTCCTAGAATGAGCGAGTACAAAATGTGAAAACACAGCATGAGTTGGCAAGAATGAGGCAGCAGCAAAAGGAAGCAAATTGCTGTGCCATTACTGAAGGCTCAACTTRCTCTGCTTAGATGTTGTCAGTCTGCAGCACACTGTGTGCTTGCTGTGTGCTACTACACAGAGAAATTTGTAAGTACAAATATCACTCCTGTTCTTAATGGGCACAAGATTTTGAAACCCTTTTGAAGAGGATTAAACCTTTAGTTTTAGCATAAGCGAAACAGGAAGAAAAGTTCACTTCTGTGGGGCAGGCAGAGTATTTTTTGTTTGCTTCTATTTGGAGATTTTTGTGATTTGAAATAGTAAGAATTCTGCATTCGATTCAGATATGGCTCTTTAAAGTCTTTAAAGAGGTCTAAGTCTATCCAAGAAATAAATGCATCCACACCACTAAGGAAATGCTGTCAGAGGCACCAGAAGCTACACCTATACATATTCTTCAAAAGCAATCTGCTGACTTCTAAAATCCACTTCTAAGATCTCCCTGTGACCAAAACACTGGGCTTTTTTTTCCCCTGGGAGCCCCTTATGGGAAGCTTTTCTTCTTTCAAGTACAGTTTCAAGTTTATAGTTATTAAGTTTTCACTATATTGATAACAAGCAGAGGTCTTTCAACCAAGTGGTGCTTGATCAAGATCAGGCCTGATCACTTCTTAGTCTCTTGTGTGAGTAGTGACCATGACTGAACACGTTTGTGACCTCAGCCCACTTACCAATGAAATGTATCCTTTTCACCTGAAGAAAACCAAACAATAGCATAATCACCTCTCCGAGTAACTGCCTTAGAGAAGTTCTGAATGAAATTGTCGGGGGGAACTTTCTCCTTCTGAGTGTTTTGGTGCTTTAGATGTGTCTTGGACTCCACAAAGTAATTTTTATGCACAGCCTTATTAAAGCATTTCAGTTGGAAACATAATTAAGTGCCAGCTCTCAATATTTTCTGTCTATAAAAATGCTTCTTACGTAAGAATGTTATTACTATTGATTTAAACAGATGAAATATTTTTTTCTCTATGCCTTGTACTRTAGATAAAACATTGACATATATGCTTGACTGGCAAAAACTGCGACAAAAGAAGATTTGCAATGTCATCCCACAAACATCTGACTGATGTCAAATGGTTACAGGCATTAGTCTTAAATCATTAAAAAGGCACAGTTGTAATACCATTAGTACATAATCTTATCTTTGTAAGTATATTAAACTGTAATGTACTGGGTAATCTCTATTCTTCAGGATAATTCACCTTATTCCGAAAGCTAGCTGTGTCAGATTAGTGATCAAATCATGCTTTCCATTCTGAGAAGTCAGAAAATATATATTTTCTGCTTCTTTTCTGTTCCAGCTGAATTTATTTCTATAAATAAAACTACCATCAAATCCCCACCTTTTTCGAAATCTTTTTTTAAAATTTGAAGAGAACATTTGAAGATAAGTCTTCTAGGAGTCTCCTCTGGTTACTTATCAGTCTAATCTTATGATTAAAGATCTGTTTTCAAAATCCTGCTAAGATTTGGTATACCATGGGCTTAATGATGTTTAAATTTGTTTCAGTTCTTCTGACTTGGGAGAATCACTGTTTTGACTTAAAATTTAAGATAAATTGGATCAAATATGATTAGTATAATTAATATGAAATAAAATAAAGCAAATAAACAAACAAATAGGTCTTTTTTTTTCTAGATTAATTCTCCTAAAATTTTTAGGAGCTTTCTCATTGCTTGTTTGACCCAAATATCCTAACCCTCACATACTTTCATATTATAAAATGCACTTCAGATTGGTTTACCTTCGTTTGGACGACAAAAGACTATTTTATAAACCTTCAGGATATATGGGACATTTGAAGAGCAATTCTAAAAGCTGAACAACAGGAAACCAGTAGTGGGGATCAAGATATTTTCCAATAGAGATACCTAGATGCACTTTGCATTCTAGTTGGTAATTAAACCTCTCTTAGGTGAAGGAATGAAACCAGTCAGCTTAAAAGTGGTTGGAATCCTGTTATGTCCTCTGGATTTTAGTTAACAATATTTTCACGATAGCCGAATAGAATCAACTTACTTTATGTTGACTGTAGTTCTTCTTTCTGAAACACTGTTATGTCAGAAATCTCAAAGGAAAAAATATGGTATTTAAGTCACATTGGTTAAAATTTAGTACTTTTCTATTTTTCAGTTTTATAAAAAGGACACTCACAATTTTTAAGAGCTCGGACCAGTAAATCAGGGTATTTTTAAAAAAAATTGATTTTAAAAAAGATTAAAAAAATAAGGCTGACAACTAGGCCCTGCAGAGCCGCTCACTCACTCCTCCACCAGCACGATGGGGGAGAGATTTGGAAGAGTAAAAGTGAGAAAAATTGTGGGATGGGATAAAGACAGTTCAATATGGAAAGCAAGAGTTGTGCACACAAGCAAAGCAAAACAAGGATTTCATTCACCACTTCCCATGGGCAGGCAGGTGTTCAGAACTGATGCTCTTTACAGGTAATTTCCTTGTAAGGTTCTTTTAAAAGAAAAGGATTTTTAGTTGCTTTCTTTAATAATTGCAGCTTTGTTCTTTCTGGAAACACAAAATTTTGGAAAAAGAAAGCAAATAAAATGAAATTTCATGATACTTTAATGGACTTCATTTATTTTTCTTTTTCTTTAGAAGTCAAAGCACGTAAAGACTACAGCAAAATGATAGTGCACTACTGCAACCTGAAAAACAACTTTGTTTACAATCATTTCAGTGAAGTTCAGCCCTATGCAGGCATCACTGCGAGCACTGTGGAGGAATGGACTGAATGTTCAGGAGCTGCCCTTGTGAGGTTTTCCTAGAGCTGGGATGAATTCCTTCTGACTAAGTGCTAACCATGTGAGCTGTGACACTCTATTCACTGGGGCTATTTGTGGCAAGATTAGTACGTGCACAGCACTTTGAGAGAGCTTCTGTGCTGTTCTAGGGTCTACCAATACAGCACTAAAAGAGTAGCCTCTTCTCTCCTGCAGTATTAGTAATTTCTTCTCAATAAGAAGCCTGCTGCTGCTGAAATGCTAATTAAAGTCCATTGCTGTGGGTTTTGCTACTTGGTACTTATGTCTTTGTACATAACTAATCATTCTAGGTTTCCTTTTTAAGGTTTCTTAGAAATGTTGCCTATAGCTTACTAACACATGCATAGAGACAGAAACTGCTCTAAAGTAGCAGCAAAATCCTTCCTGCCAGCATACGGCAATGGAATAATCAGAACAAACACCAAGGATATAAATTATTGTGCTCCTGAGCAGACTCAACATTTATTTTCCTCTCCCTTAAAATAAAGAAAATAAGGCTCCATGAGCATCTGTTGTGATGATGGTATTTGAGATGGTTTTGGAATAAAATTTGCAACATATTTTTGGACTTTCATCTTTATTGTTTCTTCAGTCTGTAAAGAACTTGTCTCTGAAATTAAAGAGGGGACACATGGAGAAGAGTTTGCACATGTCAATTGAATTAAAAAGGCTTTGTCAGCTCCATAAATAATGTCTGATACATGAACTAAACTGTATTTAATTCATTAATTTTGAGAGTGCTCTGAAGTGAAAGCACAATATCATACTTAAAGTACTATTAAAATAGATGAAATCTCTATTATATGATTAGTGACTATAATATGTAAACATTTTCAAGCTTGATTGATAGTCATAAGAAAATTTATATCCTAACTATTTTAAGCATAACTGGAACTTCTCTTTTATTTTGTAAGAGGAGACCAAGTTACTCCATCTCTAGTGCCACAGTTTAATTTCTTCTAAAATGACGAAACTTCAGTTTTCTGTGTAAAGAAGAATGTCATCGTATTAGCATGCCATCACATTCTTATGCTGTCACCCTGATACAAATCCAGTCCCTCACTAATCTGATCCTGCTTTCCTATAGAAGCTTAATTTAAAATGTTGACCATTAGTTCTGCATTTTTACACCTTGGAAATAATATATTCTCTGATTTTTCCGCATGATTAGTATTCTTCTTTTACCAGTGATAAAAAAAAAGTAAATTTAGATGATATGTATCTTAGTAGGTGTTAAAAAAATCTTATGAACCTGAGTAACTGTTGAAAAATTTCTTCACTAAGTGCTACAATTGTCACATTTTGAAATTTTTGTATACCCACAACTAATGAAAAATTTTTGTTACTAATAGAAGTATCCAAGCACTTTTTTAAACCTCTTGTTCACCTGTTTTCTTTTATATTTTTATTTGATTAATTTTTGCCATGGCTTAATTGCACTCCTATATTTTGCATTATGGAAGATGCAGAAGCAATCATGACACGGAAAATAATATATGGCTAAATTCAAGTAAATTTCTATGAGGCAGTATTCACCTTTATGAACTAATATTACTTCATCCTCCAGAGAATACTTGCTACTGAAGGTAATGTTTTCTTACTCACCATCCTTTTTTGTTTCATGGACTTATTCTTTTCCTTTTTGACTCTTCTTTTTATTGATAATTTATCAGTTCTTTTATATAATTTATGCAAGACCATGCAAAAATATAACATCATACAGCAATGTAAAATTCTATCAGTAAATGAAAAAAGCTATCACAAAGTAATCTGCACCAAAATATCTGGTTTGGGAAACAAACTTGAAAATAAGAATCTACTTAAATTATTATATAGGGTTACTCACATAATTTAGACCTACAGAGCAGCAGAAAAATACCAGTAATATGGGAAATCTGAAGTTTGGATCAGTTCATAAGCTGGGGTTTTTTTGTGTATCTTGAAGGTCAAAGTACTCAATTTTTTAGGAAGGTACAAAACAATTGGAAATCGATGAAAATACTTAGACTTCAATGATACTAAGTCCCGTAAGAGCATCGTTCCTTGGATTGCAGCAAGCTGTCATGCCAGATGACTCTCACAGTCTCATTAGCAGTGTTTTGGTTCCAATTCCCCACAACATTTCTTTTCTTGTTCTTTACTCACCAAAGATATGTCTGCCCCTGTAAGAGTGTTACTCATACCTATTTTTTTTCTCATCCCTAATGTGAAACAAATATAAAAGGGTTTGCTCTTTTCTTAACTTCCCTGGAGAGCTTGTTTTACAGATTGCCCTATATCACATTACTGAAAAATATCAGAGAAGACTAAAGATGTTCAACACAAATGCAATTTCCATGGTAAAATTGTAAGGCTACAATGAAACCTGTGTATTCACTGGAAATTTCTGTGTCTGCATCTTGCGCTCTTTTTTCCTGCTTCCTTTACACTTTGGTTTGTGTCACATTGTCGGTAGCTCAATGCATGTACTCAAATTTCTTCCTTCCAGATAGTGTTTGGTATCTGTCTACCCTTGTTGCTTATCCCCCCTTGATTTCAGTGACGTCATGAAACACCATCTGTTGCCAAGGCAACGACCAGCGGTGTGTGGCGTGATCTGCGATGATTACAGGTCTGCACTGCTCCACTGTTTTTTCCAGTCAGTTCACAGAGACATCTTTTGTTTTGCAGTATATTTCCAGTTGTGTTACTAACATGCTTAACCAATTTCGTGCCTATGTAAGTGCCTATCACTGTAGAAAATACATTTCCCCAAGGGCTTCCCATACACCCTTTTGTGTACGTGCAGCCACAGTTCTTCAGCTGGCATTTGTGCCTTTGAGTGGCATTACCTTACTTGTGTGGAGAAGAGCATTTAGAAGGGCTAATTTCTGGTGTGCAATTGCACTTTCTTCTTCCTAGACTTAGAGACAAGCAGGCCCAGAATGGGGCAATTTGCGTGTAGTTATTAAACAAGTGGAAGGTTGCTGTGCAGGGGGCTTTCCTTTAACAACACTGTCACAGAAATCTTCCTCTTCTTCATTCCTTTTCTTTTTAAGAACAAAGGCTGAGATGTGATTTACAACTCACATCCATGTTCTGAAGAGGGAGAGTTTCCTGATGACATGTCTGCCTATGGAAGAACTCTGATTCAGCTGTTAGAGACACAGCCACAGCTCAGGTGTTCTCATAGGGCATGTAGCAAACATTTCTTTTTAAGGTTATTTAATTACAGTTTGCAACTGGAGGAAAGGTGGACAGAAAATCTCATTCTGCTTAATTTTGGGGTCATCGATGTCTCATACTACGATGTAGCTGTGAGCTTCTCAGGCACAATTTATTAACCTGAATAAGCTCAGCCAGCATCTTTTTGCACTTTTGCATTGGGCTAGCAAATTCTTATGTCAAACTGTTCCCAAATGCTTGCCAAGCACAGTAAAAAAACCCCAAACATGTTCTGCTTGACAAGTATTTACCTAAATCTCCCTCTTCAAACTTTATGTTACTGTATGTAATATCTTTAGGGAAGTTAGGGGAAAAAATATTACAAGTATTCCATCCATTTCTTATCATCCATTAAGGCCGTAACTCAATTTTCCTTTCCATCCTCAAACCACAAAAAATCTTCATGGAAACTGTTGAACAAAACCTGCAGTGGTGAGAAACAAGACAAGTGACAGGAAGAGTTCTGTTTCACAGTGCAGATGAGCCACAGTCCTGTGACTGGGAAACACTGTCATGGAAAGGACTGTTCGAGACTTTTTATGATTTTCAGGATCATGGGACTCTCAAATTATGTTTAGTTTAACAAATCATGTGGTGCAAAAGAATGGATGCTTACAGAAAAACAGTTGGTGTGCTCCTGAAGCATGTTMCTATTTTTGTTGGAAGACAAATGTTGCAAAAAGTGAGAGTTTGCTCACTTGAAACCAAATTAGAGCAAACAGAGAGAGCAAGATTTACTTCAGAAATTCTTTTCACATCTGAATTGAAATTTGACCCTGAATTAAAAGCTGCCATGGGATGTTACAGCACTTGTTGCAGTTACCTTTCTTTAAAGAAAAGCCAGTTTGTTTTTTAATTTAAAAAAAAGTGTTATGTGCTCACATTCTTTGGATAACACTTGAACAGCCCTGAACTGTGCTTCATCATACGTTTTTCTTCCATATTTAGATTACAGGCTACCTAGGAAACTTCAAATATTTCAGGGATTTTCTTTGTTCCCGAAAAGAAAGTTTAAATGCATTTGAAAAATGTAATTAAATAGTGTATTTAATGCCATATAAACATTTCTAGCATAGTATCTTGAAATACTAACCAAAGAAAATGCTTTGCATTTTTTCTTTGCTCTCTAAAGCCTTAGGGAGAGAAACCTGCCTTTTTAAAAAAAGCAACTCAGCCAAACAATTCCTCTATATGTTCTTTCCCCTTCTAAGAGACAAAAGAAGAAGATGTAAACATGTGATGAAATCTGAAAATTAATTTGGACAAGTTTGCATTCCTGTTTTAAAAATCAGTGGCAAAAGGAAGGAATTTTTCTCTCCTTTGCTGGAATCAAAAATAGTCTGTGGTAAGCAGGAACCTTTTTTGATACCTTTATATTTTTGAGAAAACAGTTTACTTTGAGATCACTGTACATTTTAGATTATGTAATGGAGGGGTGTTTATATACGTCTACCTATCTATCTATATCTCTATCTATCTGTATATAAATGTAATTCCTAAATTAACCACTGGCTTTCATTTTCTTCTCCTGTCTTTTGCTCCTTGACAGTAAGAAGATGAACTGCTATAAAAATTAGAAGTTTACAAATAATTTTTTAATATCCAAAGTACATTAATGTTTCAAGCACAGGTTTTATTCCTCTTTGATAGGGAAGGTGGACTGGGTAGATCATTTCCACTAATTTCTTAGACTTCTGTGCATGGACAAATGTTATCTGCTCCTGGAATGCAGGTAAATTCATTCATTTCCATCTTCTCTGTCTGTCGCTTTTCTGRGGCTAGAAATTAGGAAGGAAGACTAAAGAATATCCTTACATAGTCTATGGCAAACTGTCCTCTTTCCTCTAAATTTCTGTTTTTCCTGAGTCTCGACAGTACATCAATGTGAATCGTGCTTGCATATAGAAAGAACAGTATTTGTGGATGAGTGCTAGTCATGAATTCATTTGGGATTTTCACATAGAATTGTAACTAGTCATGTATCTAAGAGTGTTGATGCCCTAATATGACAATTAATTATACAATAGAATAAAATCATAGAACCATCACTGATTATTTCCCTTTCTGGCATTTAATCAAAGAAATGAGACTATACGAAAACCCAGATATGGATGAAAATTAGCCTGGTTCCTTTCACTGAATACAGATTTCTGTGTTGTGCTTCTCCTTGTAATTTCCAGCACATGTCCTGTGGAYGCAAAGCACTTAGTGTTAATCAATCACATATTAGTTAGCCTGCTAGTTAGTTAGACCTTTGCAGACCTCACTAGCCAACAAACATTTGCAGCCAGTGGTCTGTCAGTCAGCACAATCTATCAAAGGAGTGAATTATTTGTAAAACAACGCACTGTATGGAGCAGCAATATTTGAAAGAATTTGATGTCTGTTGTTATTTGCCATATCCSGTGTATCTGACCCAGTTTTGAAGAAGAATATGTTGTGTAACCTAAAGGGACACAAGTTCTGTCACTGCTCCATGCAGGCAGAGCTGGCACTGGCAGAGTCTGGGTCTGCTGTCCCATGCTCTCTCCTTCAGCTACAGAAATAAACTGCTTTTGATCTGACTGCATGTCAGATTCCAGTTATTTCTGCAACAGACTCTTACACTTAGGAACCAAGAGTATCTGTTCTAAATACTAATTGTCTGAGAGCAGGCCGATGGTAAGTCAAGTGTAGCTTCCAAGGACTGGGTAAAATCTCTTTACTCAGGCCATTGATGTGAGAAGGGAGGAATATTGCACAAAGGGTATAGAAATTTGGAAGAAAATAAACCCCCTTCCTTTCCAGATGGCTGCAGRGATTAAAGGGGCTGGGTATGTCTGGATTAATTTCTGATTAGAACCAGTTCAACACTGTAAGTCTGATCACCCGTATTCAATAATAATTTTCATGAGCACAGATTCACAAATAGCACAGTTTACCAATCCAAAACTGTAAGTCTGGCTGAATTTTGCAAGAACTTTCACAATTCAAATTCACTAATAATATACTTTATTGAAACCACAGGACAACAGGTTCAGAATCGCTAGTGATAAATTCACTAATTAGTGAGTGTTAATATGTTGCACTACAGAAGGTGCAGTAACAAAGATGTATTAGTACTATATGTGTATATATATATATATATATATATATACACAATCTCTCGATCACAAGTAAACAGGTGTGTTTCCCCTTTTTCTCTTCTTTTTTTTCCTCTGAAACTCCTTTTCATTTTCACTATAACTTTTGTCCCTTCCCAAAGCAGTGGAACAATTTTGTGTCTTGTAGGGGGGGCCTTGGTAACTGTGGTCATGCATTTGAGGCATGTTCTCTTACTCTTCATTTCCATTCTTATGGGTAAGAAAGTTAGTAAAGAAATGAGGATCACAAGGGTGTCTGTTACTTTTGGTCAGAATTTACAGTTGATTCAAAAGATAAAATAGAGACTTTGTTCCGCCTCCACCTGTTTTGGTGGCAGTAAAGACTSTCTGACCCCAGAGGGTCTTTGAGCTTATCCTTATCTCCTTAATGGACCAGATTTGCAGCAAGGCTTGGTATGCATGGTAAAAGGGGACTGAGACTGATGGCTTCTATCCCTTGCTGAAACAACATTARGCCATGAGGCCTCTGCTTCATTGCAAACATTATTCAGTCATTAGGTTCTTCTTGAGCCAGGTGCAGGACAAGTGAGGGGCCCAGTTCATGTTTTTCTCAAGCAGCCTCATCAATTCTCTGACTTAAACCTCAGATTTAAGGCTCTGACTGTAGCAAGTCTGACAATTTGCCACAGATAAATACCTAATGATGATCACGCACCTGTACTGATGCAAGTGTGCRCAGGAGAGCAGAGAAGGCATTAAGCCTGTGCTCTTTTTCTTCATTCTGTTTAATATCCTTTCAAGAAATTGATGCTGCACTGGGAAAAGAACATGTAGAAAATTTTCCATGCGTGATGTGGTGGCGATTAGCTGGAGTTCTTAGTGAGGATCAAATTTCTGTACCTTATTAGCAGAATTAATAAGCAAGCAATAATAAATATTTTGCATTTTAACAGACATTTTGTCTAATAGGATAAATGAACCAATACCTAGTTGCTGTTAAAATTGCAGCTGTCTCRGTAATAGCTGTGACAAGACAGTTTTGCTCTTTGTACTCTGGTTACGGGAGAGTACTGCTCTCTCTTGGCATGGAGCATTTTATTATGTAAATATTGCAGTGCTCCTAGTCCCTATTAAATTTCACTTCAGACTTGCTGAAGGTCTGCTGGCCTACATTATAGCATCATTAAAGTTTCTAAGCATTATTAACATACTTGCTTTTGGGAGGGGAAGATATTGTGCTGAAGATTTAAAAGTTTTTTCTTTCCATGTCACAGCTAGCTGAACCCACAGGAGAGAAAGACTTGAAATGTATCATCTGTTCCTCTTATAATGATGCTTTATCTCTTTCAAATGAAGAAAATGTTTAATGCAAATGGCTGTCTTCATGGAACATACTATTATAGGGCACACTTGGGATTTCCTCAGACACCTGTATACTATAACTGCTGCCTCAGGTGATATTAACTTTTTGACTAAAGTATTGAAATTTTCTCCTAAAGAACAAAGGGTACTGTTTCAGCATATTTTTATATTTCAGTGGGGGAAGAGGTTATCTAATTTTTCAAGTTCATCCATGTATCCAAAAATTTTTGCATTGATTTTTTTGGTTTGTATTTTGCATTTTCTTCTTTCCAGGTTTTTTTTGGTTCTGCCTAAAAAWCCTGTGTGTCTTTCCTACAACTCAAATAACTGATGGCCGTGAATAAACATTCCACTTACAAAGAAATAATGAAATAACCTSTAATCTTGGCTAAAATGACAGAGGTAAAATAAAATATATAAAAATACTATTTRTTTGTATTTCCAGATATTTTACCATTTTTTCCCTAGGACTTCCTCAAGGTACTTCGCAGTTACAGACAAAGTATATTCTGAAGACACRCAGGAAACACGTCTCATGCAAAATGACAATTATGATGCATCACAAGTAAATTTGATTGCAATAGTAGGATCTTCTATCTGTACTTGGACTTCGGGGCCCCTTTCAACTTTCTGTTTCTCAGATTTGTGAAAGTAATTCCGGTGATTCCATCAAAAAATAGACCTATACTGTGAGTTACACCAATATCCAGATAGTAAGCAGTTCTAGCTCTCCTTGTTATGAAATCGGTTCAGTAGTTTCCTCTCTGCTGTAACAGAGTCAAGAAAAAGAAGGGGTTTTTCACTTAGTTTTTATCTCATTCAGGAAGGAATTGTATGGTTTTTATCTGTAGAATGTATACGCTTATCTTAATACTTTATGTGGTTACTCCAACATCAGGTATTAARAAGCTTTAGATCCTAATGCAAACATACATTTCAGATGTATGTTAGAAGTTAKCCTGTTAAAATTAAACTGTTTTCCTGTGGCCAAGAAAAGAATCAACCAGCTTTATGAGGGTAAGGCAGAAATTTGAATCTAATTAATTATCCTAATGTGACTAGGTGATTTTCACAAAAAAAAAAATTAAAAAGCAATCAATTCAAATTCATATTGACTGAAAATTCACATTGAATGAAAATTTTGTTCTGGAATGCCTTTGCACAGAAAATTGAAATTTGGTAATATAAAGCCTTTATTTGAGGAAAATAGTTTTTAAAAAGTCAAAATAGTTAAATAATGTCTTTTGAGTGAAAAGTGCATGAAATAAAACATATCATTGATTGATCAAATTAATTCATGAAAACTATGAGCACTCAGATGACTTCTATACTTGGGTCCTCATGCCTTGTTAAGAATATATGATTTAAATATGAGGGACAGTTAAGAATACTGGGTTCTTGAAATTCACACCGTGACTGAAAAATGGAGTTAAAAGAGTTGAACTTCAGTGTTGTCTCTTTCAGGTCCRCACTCTTGTTACGACACAAAAATTTCTCTTCAGTGAATATCACTTTGAAACAAAAAGCAAAGCAAAACGAGACTGCTCCAGCCTTATTTGTCTGAAGCTCTCCCACTTAACAAATAGAAAAAGCAGTGTAAGASATAAAGCAAATATGACCCGGAAACGGTCCAATGGAAGAGCTCTCTGCTTTTGATATGCGACAATCTTCACTAGCTTCTTTTTTCAGATGGACTATTAATTTAAAAAATGCTTCTAAACAAASTAAAGAGTGAATTTAGAAGCCTAGCTACAATAATTTAGAATAGGGAGAGGAATAATAGATAATTTCATAATTAAGCAAAAATAAACATAAAAATCTGGGCTGTAAAGGTGTTCAGGCACTCACATTTTAACATTCTGTAAACTTGGAAGCATAAAATTACATTAATTGTTTTTTAAAGTATTTTAGAAAGAAATTTAAAAATTTAAGAGTCGGGGGGAAAAATCAAAAAAAACAACATAYTAACACATGCAAAAAGAACCACCAAGCCCTCCTAAACACAATCCAAACTTTTAACATGTTTAAGATTTACTACAATTACCTTTTYTAATCCATAAGCTAAACATACTTTGTTGTATTTGTTTCCCTCACTATGGCCACAAAAATGATCAAGAGTGCTGGAGCAACTCTCCTTTGAAGACAGGCTGAGAGAATTGGGGCTCTTCGATCGGGAGGAGACCTTATTGCAGCCTTTCAGTACAAAAAGCAGGCCTACAAGAAAGGCGTAGAGAGACTTCACCACAGCAGATAGTGACAGGACAAAGGCAGTGGTTTTAAACTGAAAGAGGGTAGATTTAGATTAGACTTCTGAAGGAATTTTTTTTTTACAATGAGAGTGATAAAGCAGTGGAACAGGTTGTATGCATCACCTCCGGAAGTGTTCAAGGTCAGATTGGACAGGGCTTTGAGCAGCCAGATCTTAGAGGAGATGACCCTAAACCATGGCAGGGAAGTTGGACTAGATGATCTTTAAATGTCCTTTCCAATTCAAGCSATTCTACAATACTATGATTTTATGACATTAATTTTTTTCCAGTGAAGCTTGAGAACAAGAGACAGAGAAATTCCAATATATGCAAACTTTCTTACCTTCCTTGTAAACATTCCAGCTATTATAGATAAAAAATGGATTTCCTAAAATACACAGTGAATGRTTACTGGAAGACACAGGATTTGTTGTTCTCAATTTTTTGTTTGCTTGGTTGAGGTTTTTTAAAGGAACATCCATTTAGTCTCTTGTACCTTCCATTTTTGCATGCACAGGCTTCTATAGAATTGTATTATCCTCCAGTCTAAGTAAATACAAGTTTTCTGGGTTTCTGAGAAAGAAAAGCAAATTAAGASGGAGTGGCTGGTGTCTGAAGTAGCTGCATGTCACTCACACTAAAATAAATGAACTAGAACTGTGGTTCAGATTTTGTATTGGGTTTATATTGAAAGGTTTCAGCATAGGATGGGGGTGTGCAGGTTTTTGTCAGAAGAGACTGGGAGCTGATCCCTTGCCAAAAATAGCCAATTCCAGCTGGCTCCAAACCAGACCCACCACTGGCCGAAATCTGAGCTCATCAGCCACTCCAGTGTAGCCTCTGTGATAACATATTTAAGAAAGAGTAAAAAATGCTAYGAAGCGGCTGTGACAGAGAGAGGAATAAGGAAAATGAAACAGCCTTGCAGACACCAAGGTGAAAGAAGGTAGAGGGAGAGGAAGTACTCCAGGCCCCTGAGCAGAGATTTCCCTACAACTCCTGAAGAAACCATGGTGGAGAAAAGGTGTTTCCCAGAAGTTCACAGAGATACCATATAGAAGAAAACACCACACTGCATCCAGTGGAGACACCATGCTGCAGCAGGTGGATGTGCCCTGAAGGAAGCTGCAGCCCATGGAGATCCCATGCAGGAGCAAACTTCTGGCAGGAACAGCAGTCAGTGGAGCAGAGCCCATACACAGCTTTTCTGGCAGGATCTGTGGCCTGTGGGGGACCAGTGCTGCAGCAAGACATTCTTGGAGGACTGCACCACATGCAAAGGTCTCTATTTTTAATTAGAAATAAATTAATCTTCCCCAAGTCCAACATGTTTTGCCCATGACAAATGAATGRTTTCTCTGTCCTTATCTTAAGATATTATCTTTTTTATTTATTTTCTCTCAGTTTTCTGCTGAGGAAGGAGGTGAGGGAACAGCTTGGTGGGCATCTGGCAGACAGCCAAGGTTAACTGATCACAGGTTTATACAGGAGAAGAAAAGTGAACTAAAATGTACTAAAATGTATGTTGGGCTTGTATTTTGCATTTGCYGTGTTCATGTTARCACTTCTTTCTGAAGCTCTAGTTGTGCTGTAAATGAGTAATATTGTATATTTACAGTCTTTCACATGACTCTTTTAATGTTTATTTTAGTATTAGTTTGTTTCATTCACACATCCTTACTCTTTCCATTAAAACTTCATAAATTATTTTCATTAATCACATATTTGTAAGCTTCAATAATGCAGTATGTATGACAGAAGCCCCTTCTTAAGAGATGAAAAATTAATCAATCTCTTGATCGCTGGATTGGAATATTGCAAATTCTTGGACAGATTATGTTCTGGGTTTCAGCCTTCCTCATTTTTCTTTCAGTACTCTCCATTCTCAACCAGACATACTGTGTTTCATAATCATTATTATTTCCATCTTGCCTAAGGAGTTGAAACATCAGTTCTACAACAGCTCACTYCCAAAACAGTCTATTCTCTGATGAAGAATTGATTCTGTTGCCTCATACCCACCTTCTGTGTTTCATTCCACATGTCCTCCACAACCCTGGCTTAATACCTTCTGCCTCTCCTGAATTTTTTTCCTCTTATAATATTCTCCACTCACTTCTGGAGGGATCAGAAGGAGTCCCCTTCCCTCAAGTCTGTGGACTACAGGGAGAGCAGGGGAAGCATCTCCTCAGAATGGAAGTGGATTGATAGATCAGGAGAGCTGCTGGACTCGTSAYAGTCTCCTTTCTTCAGTTTATAAGAGCTGCCTTAGGCTACTAAGTTGAAGTTTATTCTGCTTGCCAAAAAGCCTAAYCAGATGCCTCCATCTCGAGATGCAGTAAATTGGGACAGAAAGTTAACCTAAGAAGTTACCTTTCTCCTTCTCTTCCTATTAAAGATGTATTCACAGTTTCAACAGAAATGCAGATTCTCTTTTCAAAGTTTGTTCACATTAATAGAAGGTAACTTGTATTAGACATAAGCAAAAACTGCACTGTTTTTCTAGGTGGTAAATCTTTTTGGAAATGTTTTATCCTAAGAGCATAGTGTTTAAAGCAAATACTAGTTGCCTATTAGGATACAAAATCACAGCAAATAAATACRACTTTGGCTTTAATATTTGGTGCTGGCTGCACTCTTAAAAATCTGTTTAAATACTCAGTCACATTACATGAGAAGTGATCACTCAGTTAGACAAGAAAATGTTGTCTGCTAAACTACTGGACTGTCAGCTGTTTTTTCTCAATGTTTTTCACTCTTGACTACTGCCCACCACAATTGAAAAGATTGTAGAAGAGTAGAGGTATAGGCCAATTCTGCTGCAGCCATTTCAGGTCTGGCTTACCTCTTGCCTTTCGCTAGCAAAAGCTAGAAGTTGCAAATGCATTATCTTAAGGTCAGATCTTGGGGAAATGTATTTGAAATTTAATAGCAGTCATGAAGTTGATATACTGAAAAGGGACTTTGGGATGCTTGGAAGCAATAATAAAGGGCAAGTAAATTCCGAAAGCTAACTATTAAAATGCATTCATGAGGAAAAGAAATGTAGTCGGAGGAGCCATTTTTAATAAAAATATTGCTTGGAGGAAAGAGAATGGTATGAATTAATGGAAGCTCAGTATGAACTTAACCCTTAAACTGAAAGGATGGAAAATATAAGAACATGTGGCTTGTCGTATTAGAAAAGACTGTTTATGTGGCCATTGTGGAGGCATATCCACATCATGCTAATCATTGGTTGTTTGTCAGAAGAAAGATTAACACTTGCTTCTTACAAAAAGACATTGCCCTATCTCTAAGGATTTCAAAGTTATTGTGAGAAAACACAAGATCCCAGAACTTAAAGGATTAAAACTGGAAAAGCTGATTGAGGATTTGTGGGGAATAGCACACAAGTCATAAAATTAATTTAAAAATTAATAAATATTCCAACCACAGACATTGACTTGTCTTTTGAGATTAGATATGGGTTATTTCTCTCTCTTGGTGCCATACTTGATTTTTGCRTTTTTATTTCTTGATTCAAAGTGCTGGAAATGTATAAATTGGATAATTAGATGATGGCCTAGGACCTTAGATGAATGTCTCTCAAGTATTTTTTAAATGTCTCTTGCTAAAACTGTTGGGGCCCCATCAACTCTACATATTACCTTCCTACATGCGAGATTGATGGCCACCAGAAGATACATCTGATTTCTATGGTATCAAATCATCCTAGACCATAGGTTTTCTTCATATTCATGGAAATTCATGCTGGGATTAGAGCACTTCCAAGGCTGTTCAAATACCCCATGTTTACTTAACATATCCATTTGTGACAAATGGCTTGATATTAACCAGAAAATCCTTTTTAAGTCAAATGAAATAAGGTAAAATATAGGTGAAGGTATTAATTTACCATCTCCAAAATAATAATCAAATTTAGAAATCTACATTAAGAAAAAAGTGAGGCAATTAAAAAAAAACAAAGCCAAACTAAAAAAGACCTCACTATTCACCCTAGGACAAAATTATGCTTAGGATGTCTGTTTCTTGATTCATGGGGATTTTCACAAATGCCTGGCACTGCAGGCTGTGCACATGAGATAATAGCATTCATTGCTGAAGCATGCTGATTTTACAAACTGGTTTTGGTTTCTTTTCAAGGTCATCCAGAGGTTCTACTCAAATTTGGTATTTCACCATCAAAACATATTCCAACCATCAACAAAACCGTTCATTGGCTTTTTCTGCTGACAGAGACTGGTTTCTTATCATCTTTCAGCAGCACACTGTCCAATTCCTCTAATCCAGTTCCTCGTGGCAGCACCTCTGACTTTTCCTGCATCTTGGTGGTTGAGGCTTTATGTGAACTAAACTTCTACACCATTGTTGCTTGCAAAAGTTGAGAGTGGATTTGGCAATGCAGGAGTTTCATTCCACTTCTAAAGTTAAATGACTGTAACTGAGGTTTGTAAGTGATAGTTTTCCTAGGACGGATGGACAGCAGCTGTCATTTATGCTAGGGGTTTGTTTGGGTATGGAGCATAAGGTATCATTCTTGTTGATGGTTAATATTTACCTAGGCATTATAGACTGAAGGTATATTTTGTGTACAGTACTCAACTTGAAAGGACACATTTGGAAACAGTGTTTGAGGAGTCTGATGAATATGAAGCAAATATAAATAAAAGAGGAGAGGAAAGCACTCAGATTGCTTTATTTTGGACTATGTATTTGTTTTGGAAAATGGGAGAGAGATATATGTTCAATAAATTGTTTTATTTTGCATATTACATTTTGCAGTTATTGAGGGTCATATATTCATAGATAGTACATGAATTCAAAGAGATTATATGAAAGTGTCTGAACAAGAGCATTAAAAATGGAAGAAAACTGCAGTATGACCTATCACTATGATATTACAGTATAATATTGTAGTGATAAATATTAACTCATTGCCTCAGAACTATGAAGTGTTCTGCTTTTTTTCAGCAGAAGGGGTTTGCAAATATTTAAACATTTACATCCATGAACATTGGTTTGAACAACAAACTACAACTATGGCATCTAAGTACTCCTTTATGTTGAATTTATAGTTGCACAACATCTGCAATATAGCTCAGAAGAAAATGAGACTGAGAAAGAAGAACCATATGTGCAAGGGTGTGGTACAAGAAAAAGGGGTGGGTGCTGATGCAGGGGATACAGCTGGATAAGGAGACAGGAAGGGAAAGCTTACATTTGCTGTATAAGGAGAGAAGATACAAAAATTTGGCCTAGGTTTTGTTTAGTAGTGAGTCCAGATGTGAAAATGTAAGTGTATTTAAGAAACAACATGAAATATATGCAAAAAGTTGCAGCTGAGCTGAACAGACTATTCTGTTCCTTGACTTTTCGGTTCTGTCCTTTGCTACCTCAGACATACCCAAAAATCTATAGAAAAGGAATGTGTGACATTTCTTTCTAGCCTGGCGGCAGTGCCAATAACATGCTGAGAAAGTCTAGGAGGTAATGAAAACAGGAAGCACAGGATCAGTTGAGGATTTAACTTACCTTGCTACAAATTGGAGGAAGGTGAGGCTGAAGCATGATGATAAGGCTGAAGTTTAAGATACACATCATGACTTCTTCATTAACAAAAAGACAAATAACAGCATAGAGGTACACAGTTTTCCAAAGGGGATCTACAAGAAAAATAGAAAGCTAGCAGGAGCAGCCAAAAAAAATATTTGAAGGCAGCATAGAAATCATATTGGAGCTGCAGAGCAAAAGCATGACACATACCAGTAAAGGCCTGAGAAATCATCAAGAGAAATAGGTAAACAGCAATGTAGAGGAAGCTAAGAACTTAAGAAGGCATTTAAAAATAAATTTTTTTGTACACAACAGAAAGAGGAAGCTTAAAAGATAACAGAATCTTAAAAGGCAAGAGAATAACTAAAATATACAAAGAATATCCTAAGCAGACAATGGTTATAACATTGATTTTTATTTTTTTCCCATCAGTGTTAACTATGGAGGAGTTTGAAGTGTAGAAACAGGGACCCTTCTTTACAGAACATGTGTCAGAGGTTTTGTCTAAAATTGAAGTATTGGCAGAAAAGCGAATGGATCAAGGAGACAATGTGAGCAGTAAGAAATCACCAGGAGCAGGTGGCTTCTGCCCCAGGATTCTTAAAGAATTTGAGCGTGAAATAGCCAAACTACAAGACATGGTGTATAAAAAACTGACTCCTTGTTRAAGGACAGGAAAGTGGATAAAACAATGCCAGCTTTTGAAAAAGGACTCCAGTGGACCTACAGATGAATAAAAAATGGAATTAAGGAACATATGGATGAATATTAGATGTCACAAAACTACTGGAATTCTTTGAAAATACTAACAGGCATTTGCATAACGAAGGTCTGAATACCATTCCTTTGAATTTGCAGGGTACTTTCATTTATGTACCTCGCCAAAGGCTTTCCAGAAAACTAAACAGAAGTACTTTTGAGGGTAAAGGCTAATAAAAACTTAGGAAACATAGGACAGGAATAAATGAACAATCATCCTGGCAGTGAAAGACAATTCATTGCAGAAGGCCCATAAATATCTATGCTGCGTTCCTTGGGGCTCATCATACTCACATGCATTCTGGAAAAGGGAAGAGAATACTGAAATGACAGAAGTTGCTGATTCTGTTAAGCTATTCAGGATAGTAAAGATGATTTCCAGCTGTGAAAAACTGCAAAAAAGAAATTACTGGGAGCTGAACTGACAGCTGAAAGCCAATGTAGACAACTGCAACTCAAAATCCCTGCCTGAACTWCTTTCCTTCAAATATTCAAATCCTATCTTGCAGCAGGAATAATGCAGCATGGGTTAGAAAATCACCTCCCTGATAATCCACCTTCCAGATTGTCAAATTCTGTACGCCACACCTGTGCTTTATCTGTCTTGAAATGGCTGTAAAATGAATTCACTTGAAGATCAGGGTGCTGGAGTGCTTCTACTGTGAAGAAAGGCTAAGTGTTGGGGTTGTTCACCCTGGAGAAGAGAAAGCTTTCGAGAGACTAATAAGACCTTTCAATACCTAAAGGTGGCCCAAAGAAAGCTGGAGAGGAACAGTTTACAGGGCCATGTAGTGATGGGACAAGTGGGGATGGCTTTAAACTGAAAGATAGTGGTTTAGATTAAATATGAGGAAGAAATTCTTTACTGTGAGGGTAGAGAGGCACTGGAACAGATTGCCCAGAGAAGCTTTGGATGCCGTGTTCCTGGAAGTGTCCAAGGCCAGTCTGGATGGGACTTTTGATGAGTCTCTGTCCATGTCATTRGGAGTGAAACTAGGTGATCGTTAAAGTGCCTTTGAGACCAAACAATACAATGAATCTATGATTCTCTGACCTGGTCCGTACTTATGTGGTAGGAGAAGCATAAACCTTAAAGGAGGAACAAGCACTTAAACCAAAGCTTGCCCGTGAGGATGATTTGATCTTTTCCTCCCATCCTTCACTCATATCAGTTGCAAATGTGACTCACCTAATTGTGACTATGCTAATATCTAACCATGATCAGAATAATTTTATGATGGCCAAAATGCAAGTCTCTGATACATTTTTCTTTTTGTTTGTTTGTTTTTTAAAGTGGAGAGTATGCACTGGCAAATTACTTCAGTTTATTGATTGGAACTCAACCTCAGTGAAAAGACYGCAGAATCAAAATGCCGTGGGGGAGAGGGAGACAGAAATGACTGTCACATATAATATTAGAATGGAAAAGTTATACATTGATGATACTATTTCTGAAATAAATTACTTTATGGATAATTTTCCATACCTATTTTTTAAAGCAACATGGAAATTGATGATGTAAGATACTGATACCAAATGGACTGCTCAGGTGAAAAAAGCAACCTGAGAATTTTATTGTAGTTGCCATGCATTTATTAAAAAACTCTAGAGTGTGAAATATTCACTTGTGTTCTGACATGATCTTCAGCCTGATTAAGTTTAAAATGAGAAAGAGTCCCTTAGATACAAGTGTATAGGTAGAGAGAGATAAAAATAAAGTCCTTGCTCAGAATCTCTTTCAKCTATGTTTTTGTTCTGTGCTATTCTTAAGCTCCATGATCTTCACATTTAAATGTCTGTTCTAAAACTGGAAGAGTTTTTATTGATTTTTGGCAGAAGACAAYGTGAATGGGGATATCAGTCAAAGTAGACTGTAATGTGTGTGTGCATGAAGATACGTAGGTGTGACTAAAGAAAGTATTTAATACATGCCAAGCACATCTTAATTTCCACTTTTGATTGCATTTTATGTGAATTAATAGACCATATAGTATAACAAAGTTCAGTGGCTGATAGAAAAGAACAGTTTTCAAGACAGTGGACTAAGTATGAAKAAACCATATTTCTTAAACACCAATTTCAACCAAGTTTTCTGATGGACTGCTTGGTTCAATATGCAGTTAAAGAGCTTTTGTTGGTCTACGGARAGGGTGGTAGAACTGCCAGTCATGTTAAGTTGCCCGATTTTCATTACTCTTTTAGAAGCAGTTTGATAGAAACTGAAGGTACAGATAAACCTSCTAACTTTCTTACTTCTTATGGTATAAGAGCAAGATTATACTCAGTTGGATTATGAGGATCTATTAACGGTGGAGAAAATATTCTGAATATTCTGACCTTTTCTATTTCTCCAGCTTCTTATTTATACAGCTCATTATTTGTAGGACTCAAAAGACATGCATTTTAAATAGTAGTAGACTTCAACAGGTACATCTGCATTGCTGCAGTGTGAGAAGGTTCATAATGGTCTATGCAGATTATGACTGTGATCAAGCYGGGAGATCAAGTGCCACGTACAGTAAGCACACATGCATGCAATGATTCAGTCATATATTGAGGTTTAGTCCTGTGRCAACAGGAACTTAAGTTGGAAATTAGTTTTAAGGATGAAATTAAAATTTGTCCTTTAGTTCTAACTRTGGCATAGCTGTGTCAGTGTTGTGCTTGTCTTCACCAATGGGGCACTAAAGTAGTTAACTCCTTCAGTAAGTTACTTCCTAGTTATTCATCTTGGAGTAATTTGCTCAGTGGACCAAAATCATACCAAGTGCTTGAACTCCTAGCCACCTCCAAAATCATGTACTTGGAATCTCACCTGATCCAGCTAACACACCATGAATTTTCTCACACTGTAGTTCCCATAATATGTTCATGAGCTGAAGTTTTTTTCAAGCCAGAAAAGAGTTGTAAAAAAGCAATGTCTGTTGTTCCTTTCTTAAACAAAAAAGTTCTTACTTATTTAATGGTAATTACTTGTGTCCTATATTATGAAGTACATTTTAAATAGTAGTACCACAGCTTCCACAATAACCAAATCTAGGTATCACCAATTAAAAAAGGAAGTTTTGCAATAAACTTAAATAAAAATATCATTTTTATTACATTTTGTTTCCACATTTAATAGTGCTAGTAATACATTTTAATAGAGAAGTATTTCATGCTTTCTTTTGTAGTTCAAGATAACAAAATCTCTTTCAAAGTAATTAATCTGAAAATGTGTAACAGATGAACATTGTACAAGTAAATGTGCAAGACAAAAAAAGCAGTGCATCAGCCTGTAGCACTCTTACTGATAATTGGTCCAGGAATAATGCTGAACAGAAYAAACATAGCTTTTTTTTGATTGATTTTTGGTATTGCTGATTAACTCTATTGGCTTTTCTTTTATGCCAGTCAAGCACCATGAAACAGAGGCRTAACCAGGTAATGTGACATATAACTCAGAATTGAAACGTTGTTCATAGAAAAGGAAGAATCAAGTTCAGGAGATAAGGCAAGATGTTGTTATGATTGTTAAACTAATGCAAACTAAAACTGATGTTGCTGAGAAAGAAGGATGTGATAAAGATTTCACTTTTAAAGAGGAGCTGAACATAATGGTGTAAGGATGCTTTCTGCTGTTACTTATCCTTTCAAATCCAATTAGTAAAGCTATTAGAAGTCAAGTCAAAACAAGCAAAGAGGTGAGTCTTCATGCAACATTTAGCAACCTTTCCAAAGGTTGTTGTGAAAATTAGAAGATTACATTAGTTCTAAAGAGTCATTCACGGGAAGAAAAATCCTATCAGGCTACTGAGTTCATGACACTTGAAAGGCTGGAAGGTATTAAGAGGAAACATCTTGTTCTCTTGCCCAGTTTTTATTCTTTCTGAATCATTAGCACATACCTACTCTGCTTATTTGTTTTCTTTTGCAGGCTGAAAGAAGATAAATCTCTAATATATGCTTAGAGCCCTCCCTGAAAATGAGGTTAATAAAAGCTATTGGGGGGGGCTAGGAGGGAGTGGAGAGGAAGGGTTCTAAACAACAAATTTGGTGGGAGGGGGAAACGGGAGGCACAGAATGAACTGAAGGTCAAAGTCTCAAAAGTGGAGAAATGGAGAACCCAAAAGATAACCCGAAAAACAGGGACACCCTCAGCAGCACGTCTGCTCCCTGGAAACAGTGAGAGGAGCTGGCTGACGGACATGGCTGGAAGGAAAATTCTGAGGTGGAGGAATCCTTGATCTGACCCATTCCTGTRCAGCTTGCTGAAGTGTCTTACGAGTTTATATTGTTGAGCACTATCTGTTTTCTGTGTACAACTCAGAACAGTTCCCAGTGGGAGAGCACTTACACTGACAAAACTGTGTGTGTTGATAGATTCGACAGTGGGCCTGCAGGCTGAATGGGCTGTGATGAGAAAGGTGATTTGTCTGCACCAAAACAGGATCTTCTGTCTTAGAAAAGAAAATAATGTACAGAACTCTGAAGGTAACTAAGGTAGATGTGTAAAGGTTTTCCTCAGTTATGCAGGTACCTGTTACAAGTGGTTGATATGCCTAGCCACATATCTTCGGGCCTTTTTTGATTGCTTGGGTTTTTTACAGACCAATAAGTAAAAGTTGTTCAGTGACTCAGAGAGGTCAGTTCATGTTAACGTACTTCTGTGGAAAATGTGTGAAATAGCCAAGATAGTAAAAAAGATGTAGCTGGGTATTCCATTGGTGCTAATAAACCTCACTTTAATTTACAACGTAGATATCTTTTATCCTAGAATATCATTACATCACTAAACACTGTCCTTTTTTAAAGATGATACTTTTTCTATCTTATTCAGGCAGTAAAAACACTCTTGTGGATTTTCTTACTTGCTGAACAGACATGCAATAAGGAAGTTAGTTTGTCATGAATTAGATGCATTGCATGTAACATTACTTCTCCTGGTTTCTTGTTTGCCTTTTTTTTCTTCTTGATTCATACTAGAAAGTTTGTATGACTGAAATAGACTGTAATCATGACACTCTTAGGATTGAAAGCATTGCAAGCTTAGTTGCTTTACTAGAAGGGTAGGGAGGTTTTGTAGTTCAAGATCTTCAAACTTAATTTATTTTCAGCAGTCATTCTATTTGCTTTCTTCATTTATGTTTATTGTATTGTCAGCCACAATAAAGCCCAAACCTACTCTCGGTAACACAGCAACATGCTGCTGCTTACATGGAGGTGTGAATGCTAGGATATCATATCTAGTTCAGGAGCAGGGTCCAAACACCATTCTTCTGTGGTTCAAGTGAAATAGGACACCCAGTTAGTTAAAAACAACTAATTGAGCCTGTCTTTGTCGTTGTTGTTGATCTTGATCTTCACATTCTTTTGACCTTGGGATCAAATGAACATGGGATTGTAGAATTAAAAGGTTTTCTAAAGAACTACACTGAAACATATTCTTGTGCAATAATAAGGTGTACAGAAGAAACCCTCAACTAGCATGTTCTTCAAATAATCAGAGTTAATAGCCATACCAAAATTCTTGTCTGGAAATTTTTTAAAAAATTAACAGAAAAATTATATTTAAAAAATCTTGTAAAGCTCTGATTTTGGCCCAGTTTTTATGCATATCTAGCAAGAATAATTTGCTTTGGTTGGGTAATTTTGTTTTGTTGGGTCTTTTGGCAGGTTCAACACTTGCTTATGGAATGTCGGAAATTTTCTGAAAAGTGTTCATGAAAACAGCATAGAAAACACTTTGTCACAGGCTCCCTGCAATGTGATTTTCATTCAGCAATACCTTTATCTTGTCCTTTTTCCCCACTGTAGGATTACTCTATACAATATTTTCTAATGTATCAGCCTTGCTTAGGTATCTCCAAGTAATGAGCCTTCCRTCATCCTACAGTCTGACAGAAAAAGCTGTGATAAGGATTTTTTTAGTCTCAAAATCTAGTTAATAATAGCTAGCATTTGGACTAGACAATTCAGGGATTACATAATTCACAAAAAGTTTTTTGTTTTAACAATACTTTAAAATGCAGTACTTCATTCTATTTTATTTTTATTAGTCTCCTTCTTGGAGGGAACTGCAGATAAGGTAAAATCAGCCCACTTGAGGAAGTTCATAAGCAAGGTTGAGACTAGCAATTACAGATGAGAGACCTGGGCACTTGATTCTACACTATTGGAACCACTGAGCATTYGGCTTTGGATCAAGCACCAGATTTATATTTGCTGTCAAGGAGCAGAATGTAGAGAGAGTTGCTGGAAGAATTTAAAATAGAATTCAAAAGTAGAATTAAATGACACTTAATGTACTAAATCTAAACCACTGACTATGTAATCAAGCTTTGCACCACATTCAGTGTGGATTTCTTCTTCTTACTATGCATAGAAAGAATGAACATCCCTCTGTTGCAGATTTTAATGCAGCTTTCATGGTGCTAGACATTTTGCATCAGTCACTGTGTGCTTAAGTGTCCCAGAAAAAACATACACAAACACAAATTTGGATATTACCTTTTGATTTCCATTTTCCCTTTTTTTTCCATTTTCTTCATTCCTCTTATCATTCAGAGTAAATTGCTCACAGATTTCAGTTTAAATATATGTTGTACTTCACTCCGTGGTCATTGCTTCCCTCTTGGTGTTTTTTCCAGTGTTACTATCTCCCATAAAAAGCACGTTTCCTTTCCTTTTCTTTCTCCTTGTGACTAGTTCTCTTGGTTTATTAATTTTAACCATAATGCAAACCTTTCTGGCTCCTATTGTCTTTTATTTATTGCATAAACCCAGAATGAAAAACTAATCTGTTCAGGCTCTGTTAGAGGTTCTTGCATTTCTGTCCACCGTTCTATACCGTTACACCTTATATTGAACTGTTAACAAGAYTTCTGTATTTTCATAATATAAGGATGCCATGACCCAAATTGGTCTCAGTCAAATTGGTGAGGTGATATTCTCTAATATTTCAACAAAATTTGAGTAGTCTGAGGCATTTCATTCACTCAGTACTGTTTTCTGTAGTGTGTTGAAGGAGAAATTATTTACTCACAAATTAATTTATAAAACTGTGCATTTACCTACTTTGAGTTGAATTTCTTTCCTCTGTCCTGTTTCTTTCAAATTAACTATACTTAAATTTATTACCAGGATCATTTTCAAGAGAAGTCTTTTAATCATAATATCATAATAAAATTATCAGAAACCTGAATATTTCAGGAGGAGACACTAACCATTAAAAGTCGTCTTTCTTTTGTTAAAGACTGATGTGGCAGTTGCTTTCCTCTCTCATTTTGTCTCCAGTCCTGGTATTCTTTCAGATTCCTCTGTCACCAATATTATCATATAACGCAATATATTTGTTTGGCATTTTAATAAAACCGTAACCCTTGTCCTATTTTAATGGTATTGGTTTCTAGGAATTTCTTCTGCAATTTGCATGTAGTTATGATTGTCTTTCATCCTGAAGTTTGAATTTGTGTCTTTTTTGTCCATTTTATTAAGATGAGTCATTTCAGTACTGTTTCTCTTCCACATTATTGAAACCTTACTGTATTTTAATGGATATGTACATACTTTAAARTGTTAATACAGTTCAATAAGTATTTTAATATTTTTAATAGATTTTAAAAATTTATRTAGGGTAATTATTTATGTACTTGCAAAGGAGATACCTTCTATTCTTATAGTTTCTTATAATAAAATTGATCAACTGAAACCTCTTTTGGTTTTTCAATATATTCTTATCAACCTAAAGTAATTTGCAGTATATTTCTGAAAACTGTACTTTCCACAGAGGCAACATATCCTGCATAATGTTTTGGAACAGACTGAATGGGCTCCATAAAAATTCATTCTATGCTTTCTAAACGTTTTTGTTTAAACCACATTTGAATTTCGCATACGGAGGATCATCGTGTTAGATCTACTGGGGAAAATAAAACTGTTAAACCAGAAAGTTTGGTTTTATGACAAAAAGATGGAATCTGATATAAAATGAGGGAAAGATGTCTGTAAGAAATGTGCTTTGTTTACTGAGTCAATATAGAAACAGGGTGAGAATGAGCTTATTTCAATGTCATTTTAATTTAATTGTTCCTTTCAGTGGAATCAAATTCCTGAAATAATGTGATGCATCTGTGAAGAAGGCAAATCCAATTCTAAGATGCTCCAGGGCAAACATTTCCAAGAGAAGTAAGGAAGTTTTTGTGCCATTGTACAAGGTCCCACACCAAACTCATCTGGAAAACTGTTCTAGTCAGCCGTATTCAAGAAAAGAAACTGAAATGAGAAGAGCTACATATAAGAGAAACAAGGAACATCAGGAGAATGGGGAGTTGGTACTTGGAGGGSATTCTTGTAGAAGAGCGGAGCTTGTTTGTATGAGCAAAATAAAGATTGAAAAGGGGTATGATTACTGTCTTGGAATACATTACAAGGGAAGCTCTTAGAAAAGAGAGAAGCTGTTAAAGCTAAACATTGGTGTTGGCAAAAAAAAAAACGGGAATGAACTGGCTATAATTAAATTGAGCACAGATATTGCAAAATGCCTGACTGTCAAAATAAAAAAGTTCTGAAAAAGCTCTCARATCAGAAAAACAGGGCCAAAATTCTTTGTCAAAGATTTTTGCCAAATACTCTTGGTTGATCRTCTTGCTATCATAAAAAAAACTAAAATGCCAGAATAATTCTGTTTTGTTGTTATATTTTGAGTGATTCTTTTTGAGCTGCTCTGATTTTTAATGGTTCTTTTTTATTCACAACTCATGTATTTTCTGCYGGTTTGATTCTGAAGAAACTTAAGGATACCTTTAACTTGTTTTCAATGGTCAACATTTTTTTTGACTCTCATTCCACTTGTACATTATAATGTATGCTAGTTTGCCACCACTTTTTCCTGAAAGTTTTTGTTCCCTTCTGCCCACATGCTGAACTAAGCAAAAGAATATAAAATTTCAGAAAAGCTGTGGAACTTCCTCAAGTGGACACACAGATCACAGATTTGAAAAAAAATGCTATGAATGATTTTAATCTCAAATTAATTACATAGGGAAATCTAGAAGACACATACCCAAGTAGCAACCAAAGGGCAGGATTATGAGAAAAATAATACGTTTCTGATAGTGACAAGTAACCATCATTTTACACTGAAATCATTACATTTTGTAGTGAGTGGCTGATGGTTTAATTCTACATTCTAAAGGACAGACCATGTGCAGCTTGGTATGTACTTGTACAGTTTTCTCTACTGCCAGTAATTTTCCATTGCATAATCAAATTGTCAGTAAAGTGGCAAATGAATGAGTAGGAAGGATTTGCATGTTTAACAAATAATGTTAAGATTTTTATTTTTTATTAATTCCCAGTGCTCTTTGTTCATCAGCTAATCAAAACCACTTTTGGAAAAGAAACACAGGTGAGTTCACTCAGGGTTGAGGTGAATATAATAATCCACTGTGATTATCTTCAGAATTGTTTAGAGACTTGGATTAGCAAATACACTGAATTTATGTTGTTTAAATTGAGTATCCTAGATCTTTCACATACACATCATACATCACCAGAAGTATGATGTACACATCATACACATCACTAGAACAGGAAAGCAGCCTTCTGTTGTGTCTTTCTTTCTGTTCACTATGCTGAAAAATACCAAGGAAACAGAGATTCCAGAGGCCAAACATACGGTTGATGTACATAACAGATATGAAGATGAAATCTGTCAGATATATTTTCAGCTCTTCCATAGAGCTCCGTGCCTGAGCTCAGTCAAATGTCATAGAAATGCTTCGTCTCCCAAGATCTTTCTTCTGTAAAATAGTTGAGGCAAGTTCTGAAACTTCAACAAAGGGAATACAGACAACTGACTGAAATATAATACCATTAACACCTTCTGATAAGTGCAAAGGCACAGGATAGGTAAAACCCCATTGAAAGTTCCCCTATCAAAACCATACAATATAAATACTTTCAAGAAACTGCCTTTTGTGTGGTACCAACTCTGAGTGGACAGAAGACACAGTGAACATATGCCACGCTACAGGAGTCAGCTGCTCTGAACTACTTCAGCTGCCATTAGATTTCCAGCATTGTTTAATTCCTCTAAATTTTACTTTAATTCAAAATAATATCCTAATGTGCTGCTATCTCTGAGCTACTACTAATTTCTGAACCACCAGTAGTGCTATGGCAAGTATCACTTGACAGTATTGGCTGACTCRTTGCAGCCTGGACCCTTAATCTTCAGTCAGGTAGTTTATTTCTCACAATAGAATGATTCCTGTCTGTCCTATTTAATGCTTCCAATTTATATCTATAAAGCACCATGCCTTGAAACTAGTTCATTAACTTTATGTGCAGCAGTCACACAGATGTGATAGCAGCATTTATGATGAATGGAAGGTGCCCAAAACATGGCTGAAAAAATTACATTAATTTTCAGTTTAAGTCTTATTCCTATTAACACGAAAAATCAGATCATCAAATAGTTAGTGCCTGTCTCTCATATATCACAGCTGAGATTTAAGTATGCAAGTAAACCTTACACCTTTGTAACAATTATCAAGCACACAAACTGAAAACACAGTAACATACATACATGTATACATGTGTGTATATACATGCATATAAAATGTTGTTAGTTGCAAACAGCAATTCTAAAAATGGTATCATTTAAGTTCCTTAGGAATTGTTCCACTGTCTTCCTGATTTTCTTTTTTCTTTTTTTTTTTTTTTTTTTTTTTTTTTGGCTTTGCAGGGAGCTACTTATGGAAAGCAGTTGCCAGGGATTCAGTATTTTTTTGAAAACTTTCAGGATAAATATTAGCTTAGAATACTTTTGGAGATACTAATTCCTGAAAATGCTGACTATGGCTGATAAAGCAAAGTAGTGCTCAAAGCAGTAATATGTTCTAGCATAGTGTAGCCTTTCATAAAAATGTGGATGGAGGCTCGTGAACTATTTGAGAAGAGGACAAAAAGCTTTAACAATGAATTAAATAAAAAATTTGCTTTGTCAGCTATTGATAAACAGACATGTTTGAAGGTCTGGCAAATATTTTTGAATGTTTGTTCACAAAAAATATGAGAATGAAATCAGTTTTCCATGGGCAGAGTAGATTTGTAGGGTTCAGGAATAAATTACAGCATGCCATAATCACTCTTCTCTTATCCTTCTGCGTTTCAGGCAAAAGTTCTTACAGGACCTTTTTCCTGCCTAATTTTAAACTTGATATTACTACTATCCACATCTTGTGATTCAGTGCTGGTACTTTTGCTTCTTTCACCCACATCACCCTACCACAGATCACACTTCTGTCTGTGACACTCTATTTCTCTTTCACAGATTCCCATTATATCAAGCCAGTTCCTTTCCCAGCCTCTTCATCCTGCTAATAACCTTTCTTTTCCTCTCAATGATAGTATCTTTTTAATTCTTCTCTCTAGAATTCCTTCCTGTGTCTCCTGAATTTTTGCTTCTGGACAAAAAGAATTTGATTAATTAAGGTCAAAGTTTTTAAATCAAAGAACTTTAATATGTATCTAAATGTGTGTTTTAAAAACTATACTTGTGCCCTAGACAGATTAAACAGACATAAATCTGTACATGTTGCTGTGAAATCACTATATTTTTTCAGTTAATCAATCTTCAATATTCTCAGAAGCAGTAATGCTTCAAAATAAAACTCCAGATATATATCATAGCTTTATTAGGAGGTGGGGAGGGAATTTTTCCTGTTAAGTGGGGTGTAATTTTTAGATGAATCAAAATGCTTGTAAGGCTGATGCATCAGAACTGAAAAGAGAGCACAATTACAGATACGATGTAAAGCCACATCTGAAAAGATCTGAAAAGAAATTTAAGCTTACTCTGAAGACAGTTAAAATTAATCTATAAATTATATTGCAGTTAAATCACTCAAATTTTAACTTTTTCAAAATCTTCGCTGCATCATCCCCACTCGAAAGATGTTTGCCATGGTTCTTAGTGACACCTCACTTCTTTATGCAACATGAARAATGAATGGGGGGGATGGTGTGATGTTGTGGGTTTGATCCTGATCTTCTCCTAAGAAAGTTTGTTGTTCGCGTACAGCCGTGTGGGGTGAGTCTAAATTTTACCAGGCAGCTGTGCAGTCCAGCACCTTGTCCACATCACTGCTGCAGGGGAACATGTAGAAACTTCACAGATAATTATTATGCAATAAACTTTCCTAGGAAAGAAAATTATTAGGGGGTCTGCTGCTTTTTAGCTCTGTTAAAGACATAAGGAAAATAATGCTAGAAAATTTTATGTAGCTTCTTGCAGTGAGTTACATCACACAGATTATTTCTGTACAAAAAGGCTGTCCAGCAATGCCAACTGATATTAAACACTTTTTTTTTTCACTATCATCCTGTGTCTCAGATGACAAATTATTCTTAATGTGTGAACTTTTAGAAAGCTGGATTTGTTGAAATGAGAGTATTTTTCCTTTAAGCTACATGCAAATGTCACTTCCCTCCTCTCAGCATACTGGACAGCTGCAATGTAAGGTGGAAATTAAATCAGGCCCTTAAAAACAATTCTGTGTCTACAAGATTCCCAAAAACTGAAACACATGGCAAGTAGCTTGATGACAGACAGCATGAAAGAGAGGAGGTCTTTGAAAGAAAATATTATCTGAAAAAGAAAAAACTTTTAAAAAGGCAGCCAAAATTTGAAATGCAAGTGAGATGCAATAGGTTGTTTTCTAATAAATAAAAATGATTTCTAATGTTTTCTAATAAATAAAAAAGAGGGGTCTTTTTTAAACTGTCTACTAGAAAATTATATTTTTTTTTTCCTCAATAGATTTTTAAATGAAATTCCTAAACAATTTCTGTGACTCACTCTTTGGGAAAAAATAACACATACAAAGGTCAATGGCAAAGTTCAACTCACTTCAATAGGTTAAGAATTAAGTTCATTCAGAGCTGACATTTCTCTGACAGTATCCTCTGTCTTGGAATATTTCTATGAAAAAAGGATAAGGTATAATTACAAATTTTTGGTATATGAAAAAGCCCAAATCTTAATAAATCTTCAAAATCTTAAACACCCTAATCAATCAATAATAGAATATTCTTTTTTTAACACAACTTCATTACAATTGGTAAACCTGAAAATTATCTGCCTTGTCCCTTAGCACTTTAAGAAAGGCATTTTTTTTGACTTAACTTTCCAGCTCTTCAACCTATCTCCAAAAAATTGCAGTCTGAGTTGCATCATAATCAATTAAAAATAAGCCCCTGCTGCAATAGTACACCAAAACTTTGCTATTATTGAATGCAAATATTTTGTACAACTTTCCAGTGTTCACTTCATAGTAATCCTGCTATGTGAGAATAGCTGTACATCACGATATTTACTGAAAACTTTTAGAAACCCCAGCTGGTCAATCAGAGGAAAATGCCATCAATCTTTCAGCATGATTTTTTCTTTTTTAATTAAAGCCAGACTCTCCAACTTAGAACGTGCTAAGAAGCCATCCAGAACATACAGGAAGAAAAAAACTAATTTTTTTTGAATGCTATTTTCTCTATGTTTTTTTTTCTAGGCATRTTTTTAGAGATTGTTTTCTCTGCATATTCCCAAGAGAAGCAAAACCCTTCCTATCACTATGAAACTGACTCAACCATAAATCTAGAAACTGATTCCTTCAATTTTTTTACCTTTTTTTCTTTTCATTACCTTATAGAAAAAGGAAGTCTGCTGCCCCATTTGGTACTTGGATATTCCTTCCTATGTAGTGATCAAGTCTTGCCATGATCAAGATGAGCAATGGTCCATACTTAAAAAAATCACAACTGCCCTCTCAGCTACACTGTCAAAGACCATGCAAAGAAGAAATTTCAAGTGGTATTCATCTGCTGTGTATTTGTCACTCCAACAGATGCAGACATCATGACAGATGCATTTTTTCACCTCTGACTTACATTTCAGTTCAGCTCTGAAGTACACAACTGCCTTAACTTAAAAGAATACATAAATTTGTCCTTATAAGCTGAAAAAATGTAGAAGGGTGGATAAGAGCATCAGACTGACATCTGTTTATAATGGAATTAAAGTCTTGAAGTTCACCATTCTTGAAGTGAAACATTAATCCATCCATTTCCTCCCCCTGCATTTTTTTTAACCTATATAGGGAGAATTTAAATAGTGAGCTGTTACTAAGATAATGAAATGTTACCATGATCATATAGAATAAGAGAAATACTCTTTGTCATGTCATTTTCTGACTGCAATCTCTGTTTAGCTCTTGTTGGGATGACAAGGTACTGCTGCTTTTGCTGGTTCTGCAACTGAGAGTTGCTGTCACCATCTGAGTTGTGTTTCTGGGAACAATGATTAATTCAAGTCATTTTTCCACTGGTTGGAAAGCTTTTTTTRCTCCACAGAGAGTGTCCATCCCTTGGAACAGGCTGCCTAAGGAAGCGGCTGAGTCATCATCCCTGGAGTTATTTAAAAGACATGCAGATGTGGCACTTGGGGACAAGGTTTAGCATTGRGCTTGGAAGTGCTGGGTTCATGGYTGGACTCAATGATCTTAAGAGGCCTTTTTCAWCCTAGATGGCYCTGTGATTCTGTGATTCTATAAGGGTGGGTAGGCAGCAGAAATAAATAAATGCTTCACTTTCTGTAACTGGCATTTGGTGGCATCCTTTCCCCACTCACTTAAAGGATGGGGCCAACTGCAGCTCAATACTGCTGGAGACAACACACTCTGGTTTTTGGCATGCTACCTATCTTCAGCCCTGAAATCTCACAGAGTCATGACTGCACTAAGCCAGACAGCTACAAGTTGGAGAGGCCTGCAGGAATTGCCACATCCAGTACACTGAAAAAGRGTTGCATCCTTTAAGAACTTGTGCAAGATGCTGCTTCAGTTTTCCCTGCAGGACCCGGTTCCCTGGCAGTGCTTAGCCCAGCCAGGCTCCACTCTCACATCCACCCACAGCTTACAGCATGCAACATGCCCAGCTCAGCACAGTCATCTCAATCAGCGTAATAGCTGAGCTGTCTGTTAAAAAAACSCAAAAAATAAACGACAACAAACAAAAAACCAAAACCCAAACAGCAATAACAACCCAATCAACAAATAAATCTGCTTTACTTCCAACTTTTCTCTTCTTGCTTGGAAAGCATATTAGACTACCACTTTGTCTCTTTGTCTCTTCCCTCCAGGTTTCTAACAGACCACATGCCTCTGTTTTCACACTTACTGTTTACCTTTTAAAAGCACTCCTCTCAGKGTCATGCTGTTTCCTGAATTTTGTCCTGTATCTCAGGGCATGTAGTCTGTAGAGGCCAGGAGCTTGGAAAAAGCCAAAATTCTTTTCCTAATGGGAAGTGTCAAAGCTGCTGTCCATGCATCCTTTCACATACAATTTTGTAGTTGGAATTCAGCCCTGCCTGCCTTTTCGACCCAAAATATTAGCACTGGGACGATGAACTTCACAAACATATGCTGAGTTTGATGGAATATTCACACGTTTTAGATTCTACTTGCTAAAAGAAAAGGCTCAGGGACAAGAACCTTCTTATAAAATTATTCAAATCATCAAAACAACACTTATCAACAACCAAGGTGCAACCACCAATTTTCCAGACCCTGGCCACATTTCTGATCTTGGTCAAAGTGACTGTAGCACTGAGGTGAGATCCAGTATGGCCTTGTCAATGCAAAGAGCCCCAGGATAGGAACCTTTACCAGTAGTCATGCAGGAGGAGGTTTTTGCTGATTCTGAGCACATAACCACTACATGTGTGGCAAATGCAGAAGGTTCTGCAAAAGAATCATGGGACAAACATCTTCCACAGAAGATGTCTGTCCCAAATTCCTTCTTGTTTCAAGAACAGCTACACTAGAAAAATCCTACCCTTCCACTCAGTTCCTGCATAGGCTCCTGGCAATAGACTTAGTCCCAGTAGATGAACTCCACTCTCCTATAAAAGTTTCTCCTCCTTCCTCCTTTCCAGCACACAGGATGTTACACAAGTTCAGATTTTTTAGTCTGAAAGTGGATGGCGCTGGTGACTTTTCTTGGAGTATATTTGGCATGAGACATAAAAGAGGTTTGCTCTTCCTGAGCAACAGCTGGAAACAGAAGAATGCACGTACTCCCTTATCCGCCTTTACCTCAGCTCATGTTGCAAAACCAAAGCTCACAGTCTATGTATGAAGAGGTTTGGATTGCGCTCTTTATCTTGCATTTTCGTGTCCCACTGAATCATAAAATTGTTTAGGTTGGAAAAAAAGTTGAGATCATTAAGTTCAGCTATTAACCCAGCACTACAAAGTYCACCACTAAACATTTATTTTTAGTATATATATAGTGTGACTGTGTGATGACTTCCTCTTCAGAAAAAAGTGATTGTGCGAGAGTCGATGCTATGTCAAATGCTATACTTAAAGCAAAAGAGTTGATGATGTGTTATCACTGCATAGCAGAGTCATTTATTGGGAGTACACCTATTTGCTGAAGAGCAGCTGCTTGCATTTTGCCAGTGTAGCACTGACAAAGTTGTTTCCTTTCAGAAGACTTGTCTCTCATCATTCTGAATAGCTTATATTAGTAATTGTGAAGATTTTCTGTATTTGCTAGGCTTTTCTCAGTCTCCAGCTCAGCAGCTAATTCTGGTGCCTCTCTAGAGAGCCACAGAATAGAGTCCTGGGTGAGCTTGGGCTGCCTGGGACATCTGGATGTCATCTGGTCCCTCTCATCGCTCGGAGGACACCTTAGATCGAGTACCCAAGGGCATTCAAGGGCTGTGACCTGCCTAGTTTGGCATTCTACTGAAATGAAGAGTCCAGCAGTCAGACTTACCAAAGRGTGAGAAAGTCTCATCACAAATAGTAGGTCAGAACTTTTCTGTAATAGTTTTTTCAGGATTTTCTCTGAAATGTTATGTGCAGGAAGTCAGAATAATTAGTGGGGTTACATCCCTTTAGGCAGCTACTCACTTATTCTGCACATGAGGAGAGGAAATARTTCCAAATAATTATATATACATATCAGATAGTTTATATGTACTCATATATATATTTATTAACATGGAAAATGGCTTTGAATTGCCCTTTGATTTACATTACTTTTTTTAATTGCAGTTCTTTTAAAGTAGCTATTAGAAAAGGTCAGTTAGAATAAATAACAAGAAAACAAGCTACCAGAGAGCACAGCAATGAGAATATAAATTGTAATATTAGCTTTCAATTAATGTTTAAATTTTTTATAATATCTATTTTTCTGATTATCAAAATACGTACCAGTTACAAGTTCAAGTTCTAGTCATAAATAATTGTACATGAACAGATATAGACATCTTTTAGGAAATAAAAAATCAAACATACAACAATTTTATGAGTAACAAGGGGAAAAAAATAAGATTGGAAAACACTTAAAATATGTGCATGTTGTTAAGTGTATGTATTTTTCATTTTATAAAGGACTTGAAATTCTGATTTTTTTAAATTAGTAACAAAAGCATTTTTACAAATAGTATTTACTTTATGTATACTGCATGTATTATGTGTAATATRTGTTCAAAATGATATGTGTATGTGATATATGTGCCAATGAATAGTATACATCTTATATATATGCTATGGATATGATATAACATATCTGTTTATACAAACACATCTTTTCTGTGTTTATGTCCCAATATGAGAGTCCTGTAAAGTGCAAATTTTTAACTTTTAAAATTTCAAAAATAGTCATATGGTTTGCAAATTTCAAGAAATTATCATGCATTTTTGTTGATAAACCCTTGAAAGAAATTTATTTATGGTTAATTGGTATTACCCATAAAATTGAAATGAAAGTGTCTTCCCAGTCTATCAGATAATTATTRCACCAGGAATTTCTAACATAATCTCATATCCACATAGGACTGGACACACAGATATTGTCTTGAATATCAAAGACATATATATTTTAAAATAATAATCTAGGTTATTATGTGATATGTTTTCATAATGGTTGTTGTGCCTCAATTTAGGGCATGTATTTGAATCTCTTCAAATTTTCAGTTCACATTAAGCAATTAAAGAAATTATTAATAGAGGAAATCTGAGGAGATTTCATTGTTTTTCTACAATATAACCATTCAGAATGTGGCAGAAAAAACAGTCACACAACACAACACAATTTTGAGATCAGAACACCTGCAACACAAAATTACAGTAGCTAAATCTCTGCCCTTCATAAGATCAGGGAAAAGATAAGAGGTATTCAAGAAATAAAGGCAAAGAATCATTTAACAAGAGATACATATAGTCATAAAAAATTTAACCAAGTCAGGATTGCAAGACAATGGCCAGGGAGAGAGAACTTGAGCTACACAGCARTTTCACAATATGTGCAATTTTACTGAGCCATTAATAATATTTACCTTTTCTATTCTTTCCTCTTCAGCCACATTTTTCATCATTACCATCCCTTCTTCACTTTACAGAGAGAATATGGATACTACAGGTGAGAATCAGTGGAACAGAAAGGTTTTTAATGCTAATTGTTCAAAAATTAAATATGTAAATCACCATGACTTCTGTTCTTTCAAGGATAAAACAGAACATAAGTTACCTGTTTTCCAATTTTGTATGCCAGTAAGCTGCTATTTTGCTTCAGTTAATTTATGATTTGTTCCTTGATTATGAACCTTTGAGAAAGACTATGGATTGGTGTGAAACAAATGGATTAGCCTGGAAAGAAAGATGCATTCTGCTTTGAAGAAGAAAAAGCCAGAAAGTTAAAAGCAAAAAAGCTGTGTTGAGCAAGCTCCACAGTAATTTAGCATTCCAGGACAGGCATGTGGGTACCACGTACAGAGTAAACCCACTGCTCAAATATATCRTGCCCAACACTTCCCACTCTCCCTTGCCTTCTGTTTGGCTTTGACAAAGATGATAAAACCCACTACACTCGTGACTGTGCCACTGCTGGAGACTTAGATGTGGAAATTCCCCTCGGCCCCTTGTGTCACCATTTTCTCACATTGCATTCTTAGACTTACCCAAAAGCTGGRAGTTAGGAAGATAATTTGTAAGGTTTATTAGACAGCTTTCTCCCTTCCTTCTCTCCCTCTATCTCACCACTCTCTTCCCCATACGCACTCCCACACCTGAGTAGGAATAATCCCTTTATAATGGGATCTAATTCCCATATGTAAAATCRGCGGGTTGGTATTTCCTTTGCTAGATTGTCGTAGGTGTGCAACTCTCTTCCTTTTTCTTCAGTGTTTCACCCCTTTACTACCTTTTATCTGAGATTTCTGAGCACCCTGTAGTATCCTTCTCCAGACATGTCTGTTGTTGAGAGCAGGACTGGCTCTCTGCTTACAAGCCAGTACTTCCCAATGAACCTGCAAATGACTAATGCCCATTTCAGTGCTGTTACCTGTGCATTGTATAAGTGCCAATCCGCTCAGAATTTTCTGGTCACCTTAAACGGGGAACTGCAAAGGCAGTTCTGCTAAGAAACTTTTAAACCCTTGCAAAACTTTCGAGCTTTTACTGGAAATGCTCAGTTTCTTGAGCCTGCCCACACAGCAAGTGTGTTCAAAATAAAGCCATTAACAGAACTGCAAACAATTCAAAAGCCAAAGAAGTTACCTTGAATAAGACTCACTCTTATTTTGTGGTACTTCAGGATTTAATCAACAATATTTTCTGACTTAGTAAAATCAGCAGAAAATAAACCCATCAGAGTTAGCTACTGTGAAAAAATCTATTAACCTATGCTTAAATGCACACTGATTTAGGTCTCAAAGTGGTAAAGAGGAGTTACAAGTACTAAAGAGTGGAAGTTTAGCAGTCATTCTCTACATTTAGAACAAACAATTTCTGTTGTAAGTTAATTCAGAACTTGTGAGAGCAGACATTGAGGCTTCAGTGGCATTGAAACAGCCTATGAAATCTGCATTTCATTTATTTTGGAGCCAGAAAGAAAATGTTAAAGAACTGAATTATTACATTTCAAAAAATATTTGATTTGGTTTTGGACATGTCAGTTTTGAGTGCTGTAATTTTTTGCCAGGATTTGTGATTAAATGATCCCAAATCTTAGAGGCATCAACAGCTAAAATATATTTCTCTGGACATGTTACACACAAGCAATCCATGCAAACATTGGTGCCTAAATGAACATGTTYAGTGTTTCTTTTTTCATTGGTTTGGTTTTTTTTCTTTATGAATCTGTGTCAAGAGTTTTGGTCTATTAAGCCCTATCATTGTTATTTTCAGTTTGTGCTTTCACAAGTACTAAGGAAAAGAGAATGTCTAGTGTTTCCTCTACTGGAGACTTTTACTACCCCAATTACCTAAATTGCTAAATTAAGTGTTAGATAAACTTACACCATTAATTCTTGGGATAAGCAAATTTTTCAAACAATATTAGTTGTGTTTGGAGTGCTTGTCTGGAAGGACATTGAATGTCTTGGAAAAAGCATGCCTACTCTCATTCCAGTAGGAAAAAAAAATGCCAATAGTAAAGAGTTAAACTGTACAGGTAAAGAGACATGATGAAATTTTACAAAAGTAGTGCTCTGCTCACCAGTACAAGCAGGAGAACATTTTGTTGACAAAGTTTGTCCTGAAGTGCCTATTCCAAATGAAATCAGAGCTGTGAATTGATTCACTGGAAATCATAGACAATGAGAAATTCTTACACACTCTGTGTAGCAATTTATCAAGTAGGAGGAGGAAGGAATTAGCCTGCCAAATGATCAAACTTTTCTCAGAAAATTCCAATGTCTTCTAAGTCTAGGAGAGATAGACATAAAAGAAGATCTTCATGCAATGTTTTCAGTTTGTGTTAAAACAAAAAAAAATTAAAATTGGTCTTTTTTCATTATTTAAAAAAAAAAAATCCACTCCGGTTTATAAGTTTGAACTTTTCCCCTTTATTCTCTTAGTATACAGATAAACATGTCTGTAAATCTCTTCTCATTGGTCACAATTAGAACTGAGAGTCACTTGCATGATGGGCATATTTTCTTGTAGGTAAAAAGGGCAGATTGATCAATTTAATCATCATGTCATATGACAGTGCTACAGCACCTGAGATCATATGAGTAACTTGTCTGCCCAGGATGCACACAGCCAAAAAAGAATRGTTTAACCTCCCCTACTGAATTTTAGGAGGTGATTAACTCAGGTGATTAAAAGTGGACTGGTATTGCACCATTCCTGGAGATTTCAAAGAGAATATGTATTTCCTTATGTGGTTTTTTTTTTTTTTAATTTCTACATCATTATTTGAAAATGGATGCATTTCAATGAACAATTCAGAAGTCTGTTTTTAACTTTCATGCTAATATTCTGCCCCAAGGGCAGTATATACCCTGTATTTTTTTTTAACGATACTAATATAAGGGGTTTTTTTCTGAGGAATTCAACAGTTTGGACTTCAGACTGTGATTCAATAAAGCTCTAAAAATATTCCTGAACATATTTCACTAAATCATATACATATTCAGTTATGCCTGTTAGACCCATTCCTCTGTTAGTTGTGAATGAATATCTTTTGATAGAAAAAAAAAAGTCTTTAAAGCCTGAAAGACATTATCAGATTTCTTTTGGAAATGAAAATTTAGTCTGACAGCTAGGTCCTAAATCAGGAATGAGAAAAARTAATTTAGGTTTAGAACACTGAGCTCTTACAGTTGGCATTGTTTCTCTGATATACAGAAAGGCCCTTGAGTTGAATTACCTACTGCAAAATATCCCAATGGGTTTCTTGCTTCATTTGATCCATAAATTACTGGGTTTAAAGACATTATAACTGACCAGGTGGGGGGATTTTGTGTATCTAGATAGCTCCATATAGTATTCTTCTGTTAGTTTGGTAGCTGGTCTTTAAAAATTCTCTTTTAAATACTTGTTCTTTAAAATTACTGAAAAGTACTTGTTTTGATTAACAGCTAAAACCCATGGATTCTCACCAGGAACCAAATTTTCATAACTGCATTATCCCCTTATAGCATGAGTCACCAAATCATGTGCCATTCTTGTGGAGTCCAAATTATTCTGTCAAGTATTCAGATTTTAAATAATTCAAATTCTTCCTAGGTGTTACTTCAGTCTTTTTAATTTTTTTAGTTATTGAGCAATTCTACATAAATTATTAATCCAGTAATTTTCCTACACAAATTCAGAAAAAGGGCATACCAGGGAAGATAAAAAGAGTATCTGCATTTAGGATTGGCAATGACAATGGAAGCCTTCTCCTTATATAAAACACTGATTGAAATTATGTGCAACATAGGTAAATGTCATGATCCAGAATCACCATGGATGTGAAAGATTCCTTAATCTTTGTAAAGCCTCATTTTCTTCAAAGTAGTTCTGCCTTACTGTAGTGCAAACACTTCATTTTGTGGTCAAATTCAACTCTGGGATGAAGTAGAGTAGGGAAAGAAACAGGGAAATGTTTTTTGTGTCCTTCACTGAGTACTTCTTGGTTGAATCTAGGGATAGAGCACAAGATTATTTGGAATGAGATGATGTATTAATAAGCTTATTAAGTAGCTCAGAATATGCCATTATTAATATTTGGTTTTTCAAATTAATGTGGAGCTTTTCTGCTGTATAAAGAGATTCTACAGTATAAACAGATTCTTCTTGCAACTCTTTGGTTCTACCTGGAAAAGCAATGCAGCAATCTCCTGGGGTTTTCTTTGGATTTAAAGAAAGCCCTAAGGTTTCCTTTGAAGGGGGATTCCTGGAGACTGGCTGGCATTTAGTGAATTTCAGAGTGCAGGGTTTAAACTGGCAGAGACAACCTTGTAAGAAGGGAAGCTGTTAAATCTCATCCTTTCCCTGCATAGATCATAGTCCACTAGATGAGTAATTGAATGGTTTTACTTTAGATGTTTCATATATTGCAACTGTATTTAGTCTGGCAGGTTTAGTTTTCCAGCACTATCTGTTAAGCACTTCCTTCCTTACCTATGTGTTTAAGTTCTGTATTTTAATTCTATTAGCTTTTATTCTAGTGGTACATGACTTAAGGATCCCTCTAAGATATGAGTAAAAAATACTGTTGTATTTCCCTTGATGACTATGTATACCACCACTGTATCCAAACAGTGAAACATTATCTATTGTTTTCTGAGATMGATTAAAGAACAGATTCTGACAATGTTTAATTGTTTCATAAAAATATTATACCTTGCATATTTGGAATACTGATTTGTGCAGAACTTCCTACAGTCTTAAAGAAGTGCAGGACAAGATCTGTAATCTTTTTACTGTCTGTGAAATATCTGTAGATATTTCACTGTCTTATCAGAGTGCCTCCAAGCAAGTAATTCACACTTTTCCAGAAATAATTTGATGTGCCCTCCATAGAGCAGTAAATATTTACTCTAGTCTTTAGGCCCTATGTTGGACTGGTTAAGCTGGAAAGGTTGACTCATGGAGGAACAAAGATAGTGAGGGAACAGAAGGAAATTGTGCAGTCAAGATACTCACAAGTGCTTGAAAAAGAGGATGGGTAACAAMGTTATGAAGTTTGCTGTGAAAAAAATCAGCCTTGTGACTGTCCAAACTGAAACTCTCTGGAGAGCTGCATCAGGATCTTATGATGCTGAGTAAAAATTGCAAACAGTACTTCACATCCACATGAGAAAAATAAAACATGGGAGCATAGACAACACCTTACACAGACTTTTATGGTTCAGAAGTAGCTGCCACTACTTAAGAAAGAGACTGTAATCATTGTAGTTATCACCTCACTGTTCACAGAATATTCAAATAATTGCAGAGAAAATAACAGAAAATATGGGTATCCCACTATGTAAATTCGTTGCTACCACAACTTGTGTACTGCTTGCACTTCTTGATTACCTACTTTCCCCTTTGACCAGGGCTACTAAGAAGATAACAACAGGGGTCAGAAGTGCTTTCTGCAGAAGACAGGAAACCAATTGCTGTGCTTCTCTTTAAAAAGCTGAAAACAGATGGCTATAATAAAATCATGAATATAGAGAAAGTATGTAAGAAATTATTTTTGATTTTCTGCTTAAAACTACTGCAGTTATACCAAAAGGATGACTGAGTTATAGTCTTCTTTTCTTAAATGCTGGTAACACCACGATGTGCTATTCAGACATTTAATGTGAGAATCAAGATACTTTTCATCAGCTGCAATCTTCAAGAATAAACCTGCTCCAGCATGGACTCCGTGAGGCATGTTCTCTCAGGAAATATCCACCCACACACTGGGGTTCTCCAGGCACTGCAGTGTGGATACCCACTCCATTATGGGGCCTCTCCAGGAGCTGCAGGACACCACCTGCTCTACCAGAGACTCTGCAGGAGCCTCAGGGACACTTCTGCTGAGGCACCCAGAGYACCCCCTCCCCTCCTCCTGCTCTCCCCTCAGCTCTCAAAGGGCCATTTATCACACTTTTTCTTTCACCCCTCAGTGTCTCCCACCACTGAGACCACCCCACTCAAAATTATTTACTTTCCAAGCACCTGAGGTCAGAACTGTTTAAAAACGTATTTTACATCCTTTGCATTGGATTATGTGACTGAAAAATTCATATCTCACAAATTTAAATAATGCAAGTCAATTTAAAAATCTCCTAGCTTGTTTTTTGCATGCCACAAGTAATCCATACCTCCTAAGAAATACATGTTATTGTACTGTTCTCTCCTTCCTTTTGCTGTACCCACCTTCTTTGACTGTATTTTTTGGAGATTTTTTGGTCTTGTTTTTTTTTTTTTTTTGTAATTTTGTTAGCACAAAACTTCTAGCTTTTTGGCAACACGGAACATCCTTTTCAAATATTCCCTCCCATCAGTATGATGAAGTCAAATCTCATGTTTTATTGAGAATTATGTCATGGAGTAATAATGGTACTGAATTAAGTAGCTAAAAGATATTCAGATATCATTTTTCAACCTTTCTCCTCAGTATTGATGACATTATATTCTTTACCTGACATTGTAAAATGTATTAAATCTTTGCTATTTTTTAAATTTTAGAAATGCCAGAGTGCTGGCTTATGCTGAATTCATGATGCTTTTTCTACACACTTGTCTTAAGCCACAATTTTCATCTATGAAAACGGCACTCAATTTTTTCTGAACTTAAAAAAAAATTATGAAAAGGTATATTCACACAGAAGATTTCATTGGCCCTTCTTCTCTTCAATGTTTCCTTCATTCTTTCAGAGCAGATATGTCTAAAGACTGTCTAAACGCTCAAGGACTAGTCACAAGTCAGAATAAAATCTAAGTCCTTTCACTACTTATAAATGTCAGTTATATGAAGAACACAGTGGCCTATAATTCATATAAAGTATGATTATTTCAAAGTAATAAGCCAATTAATACACTCAGATTATTAATGCATAATGCATTAGAAAATAAAGAGAAAGCATTGCTGTCTTTGAAGAGCTTGCTTGCTGCAATCACAGAGGTTATTTAAAGATCACTCACTGTACATCAGTAATCTCTTAGATCAAATACCACCATCAGTTACATGGAGCTCCCCAGTAACAACCATAGCTAGTAAATTACAGTAGCGAGCAGCCTGATCAAGATCTGTTTGATGGAAAGTCAGCATCTTCTTGATGTTGTGCGATACTGAATTAAAGAAAAACCCAGGCTGAAAATATGAATTTRGACTCCAATACTGGTGTAAATTAGAGGGTTTTTAAAATTGTGCCTTTTGTGTTTTCCTTCTCAGAGTCTTYGGTGGCTGTTGGATGATCAAGAACAGCCCAGTGCAGTTTTTCTTGCGTATTGCCAGTAGTAAGTGAGGCTTTTATTTATCCTATCTCAGGAAAGAGCAGCCTGAAAAATACATGCTGTGATTTCTTGTTTTACCATAATGTGTAACACATCCCCTTTGTTTTTTTCTAGCTTCCTTTATTGACAGTTTTAACTTCAGCACATTTCCTGCTCAAATTAAAGTAATATTTCATATTCATTATGTGCTAGAGCTGAAAAAATTTAGTGGTGCGAAAGAAACATCTGGTAAGTAAAGAGAAGATAAACTTAGAAACTTGCATTACCCCTACATGGCAAGAGAGTAACATGCACAGAAGCTGTCTAGTAAGGACAGAGATTTTCTATCTGAAAAGAACATGTCATAAGATGACAGCTTTTATCCAGCTCACAGATGCCAACATTTGTTGCATAGGAAGGACYGACTTTTTCCTATATGATCAGGCTTGATTTCTTCAACTTTTCCTTGGAGAGATAACAATTAATAGTTGTCCCTTTTCCACTGCTATAACTTTTGTGTCKCTTCAATAATTTTGGGAAGAAAAAGTTTTGAGACTGCTATACCTGGTTCATCCTCAAGTTCTGCGAAAGTTCTATTTTCTGTTACTTTTATGGAAGTTCAACAAAGATGCAGCTATGAACTGTGTAACTACAAGCACCAATCCTCTCTAACTTTTATTTTAACTCAGATRGACGTCTGTATCAGTTCAGAAGAATCCCCAATGCTTGAGTTTTTTCTRAGATTTTTTTTATTCAGTTAAATCATAAGTATATGTTTATTCATTTGACACGTAGGGTCTCCCACTGGAGCTGGAACATGCAAATTTTTCTGAATCAGCATCTTCTTCTCAAACGTAAAGACTAGAAATGCTGCAATGCAAGCTGGAAGCTACTTCAGGTTGTATATACTTCAACCCTCTGCTCATTAAATCATAGAGTAAGGCTGAAAACTAAATATTTGTGGGGAAGCCATATGAAGAATGGCTGAGGTCACCTGACTTGTCCAACCTGGAGAAGAGGAGACTGAGGCAAGATGCCATAGCAGTCTACAGCTCACTCCAGAGGGGAGGTGGAGGAGCAAGTACTTATTTTTTCTTTCTAGTGACCAGTGACAGAATGGGAGCCTGAGGTTGTGTCAGGGGAGGATTAGGTTGGAAATTAGAGGATGATTGGGTATCAGAACAGGCTCCCCAGGGAAGATGTCACAGCACCAAGACTGACAGAGTTCAAGAAGCATCTGATCAACGTTCTCAGACACACGGTGTGACTCGGGGCGTCCTGCGCAGGGGGAGGAGTTGAAGACTAGATGATCCTTGTGGGTCCCTTCCTCAGGACATTCTATGATTCTATAATTAAACTCCCTGTACTCTGAGGATTGTCTAAGCTAAATCCTGTGTTTTGGTTTCTAGTGTCACTCTTCAAATTTTGAGAGTTCTTTACCCATTCCAGGAGAATTCAAAAGTTGAAGTTGTTTAATTTCTTTTCTTCAATATCTTCTAAACTGCTACTGTGTTTAGTGGAAATCTTTTTAAGTGTAGAATCAGCTGTTTATTTCTTGCTACAGGAAACCAAAGGATGTTCAAAAATTGCTGTATTTTGGCAAGTATCTCAGATACCTAGGTTTTTGTTTGATGAAACCTGATGCTTATCTGTTGGATGGAAAATAAGAATGTTGGTATGCACCTCTGTTTATAAGCCCAATGTTCTCCAATGAAATTTCTATTCTGCAATGAAAATTCTTCTAACTGGTAAATTTTAAAGTTCCTTTGGATAAAAGAAGAATTTGGTTTGAACTACAAAATTCTTCTTAATTCCTACAAATGGTATGAAAAATATACTTTGCAAAAAACCCGGAAATTGCACACATTAAAAATAAATGAGATTGGAATAACAAAGAAAATAATTTCTTTCTCTACTGTGCACATATCTGCACAAATACTTTCCTAAACTCGAGTCAAACATTTCAGAGCCTAATGAAAATCAAAATTATTTAGATGTATACATATAATGTTGTGGAAATGAAATCATTATTTTTTTTCAAATATTCATTTCATAATCTATGATATCAAACAAATTCACATTTACTCATATATTTTATAGTCTTCAAATGTGTGATGGAGAGCTGCTGAGTCATTTCCAGAGCTTCTCTGACTTCTTCCACAGGCATGCTCCTTTCAGACACACCATAAAATAAATCTAGCCCTATCTTGAACTTCTTTCTCTCCCTTCCCTCTTCATTCATCCTAAAGCCCAGCAGGATCACTAGGACCTTCTGTGGAAAAAAAAAAAAAAGCTAAATTTCATCATAGTGCCTCGACTACAAAAGAAGTTAAAAGACCTCCTCAAACTCTCATGAGAAAGGAAAGTGAAGGTACATTGTCRAGTTAAATACTGGAAAGCTTCCAGACGGAGACAGTGGAAACAGAGGAAGAACTTACTTAAAGCAGGGATTGAAAGCATAGGAGATTAAAAGCATAGAAGAGAAGATAATTAAAAATCTCAGATCTAACCTATTTCCATAACTCTTCCATTGTGTTCTTTCTGAAGCATCACTGTAGAGGCTGAGATAAGCACTTGATGGATCTGTGGGTTTGACAGCAGAATGACAGCAAGAAAAAAAAAAAGATTGATGAACTATGGGAATTTTTTTCTATTAAATTGTGGGATGAGTAAAGAGGGATTGTGGAAATGGAGCCTTGAGCTATGAGAATATTAGTTACCAAACAATGGACTTGCACATCATTAGGCTCCCTATGAGTTTAGTCACACTGAAGCTCCCTGCAAAGTACATTGCTGTGCAGCGAGGATATCTGGCAGCAGAACACTTCTCAGAGCTCAGTGATGCACTGACATAGCATAGTAATGTTGTAAACCAGTAAAGCTTTGCAGTGCTACTCTTCTCTCAGGAAGCCACAACCATTTCCACTTCTAACTCAGTAGAGTGATTACGCCTCTCCATTCCATTAACTGTAACATTTCTAAGTGTGCTATAAAGAAGCAGTGACTTCGACATCAGCTTAAAGATCAACTGGTTCTTACATGATGACTGTTTTTGACTCCACCACATGACTTACACTGTCATAAAATTATATTCTCCTATTAATTAATGTCCTGCAAAACCCAGTAGTTCTCCAGTGGATGGCAGAGTCTAAGCTTTTCAAAGGTGTTTTGCCTTTTCAAGGATTTTCAGCAAACCTCAGGGAACAGCTGTGTTTCTCTAACCCCTCCAACCTCTCTAACTCCAGATCTGTAATGTTCTCACTCCCCAAGGACTCCCTGCTTCTGTTCCAGGTATATGTCTAGACCCATGGAAAGTCAGAGACGGAGAAAGGTTGACACAAGGAGAGCAGCTCCTTGGCAAGACAAGGCTCAGAGAGCTTAAGCATGTGGTGTAGTGGTGGTTAGCAGAAAAATATTCCTTTCACAGTGTAATAAAAGAATTAGGAGGAAATATTTTGTCTTGAGTGAAAATACACTATTTCTCCCCACCCCACCCTGAACATTTCTGGAGTACCTGCTAGGCCTCCAGTGGTACATATAATAGAAGTATGCTCCTATAGAACCAAGAGAAAATCCCTTTTTAGAATTCCAAATGGGAATATATTTCAGAGATTAAGTGTATCCTGGGTGATTTCTTTATTTATTCATTTATTTTTTGAAAAAGAGAAATATATAGTGTTTATTGTGTGAAATGTGTTCTATAGAGAGTATTTCAATAAATGCACAAAATTGAGGAAATCAACAAATGAATTTCTAAACAATTGTTTCCTGACATTTGCCTTGGAGACAAAGTTGCTTACAAGACCTTTTGAAGCTGTTAAGTGTTGCTGGAAATTAGGATGAGAAATAGACTATGCTGCTCATACTTCAGTTTTCCTTCATGTTTTAAGCAACTCAGTGGACTGAATTGGTGGATTGGGTGCGTGGCCATGCTTTAATAGCGGAGGGGCTACACAGGTGGCTTCTGTGAGAAGCTGCCAGAAGCTTCCCCCGTGCCTGGAAGAGCCATTGCCAGCTGGTTCCAGGATGGACACACAGCTGACCAAGGCTGAGCCAATCAGGAATGATAGTATTTCCTTTGTGATAAAATATTCAAGAAGGAAAAAAAAAATTACTGTGCAGAGCTAATTGCAGCCAGAGAACAGTGGAGTGAGAACATGTGAGAAGAGCAACTCTGCACACACCAAGGTCAGTGGAGAAGGAGGRGGAGGAGGTGCTCCAGATGCCAGAGCTGAGATTCCCCTGCAGTCCATGGTGCAGACCACGGTGAAGCAGCTGTGCCCCTGCAGCCCATGGAGGACCATGGGGATGCGGAGATCCACCTGCAGCCCATGGAAGAGCCCCGTGCTGGAGCAGGTGAATGCCTAAGAGGAGGCTGTGACCCCATYGGAGGCCTGTGCTGGAGCAGAGTCCTGGAAGGGACCTGCAGACCCATGGAGAGGCGGGCCCACACTGGAGCAGATTTCCTGGTAGGACTCGTGGTCCTGTGTGACATTCACGCTGAAGCAGATTGTTCTTGTAGGAGTGACCCCATGGAAGAGTGACCCACATAGAAGCAGTTCATGGAGAACTGTTGCTCATGGGATGGACTCATATTGGAGAAGTTCATGGAGAACTGTTGCCCATGGGATGGACTGACATTGGAGAAGTTCATGGAGGACTGTCTCCCATGGGAGGGAACCCATGAGCAGGGAAAGGACTCTTCTCCCTGAGAAGTGTCAGGAACAACATTAGATGAACTGACCATAACCTCCATTCTCCATCTCCCTATGCCATTGCAGCAGAGGAGATAGAGCTCAGGAACAGGTAGGGATGGGGGAAGATGTTTTTAAGATTTCTTTATTTCCCATTATCCTGCTCTGATCTTGTTAGGAATAAATTCAGTTAATATCCTCAGATTGACTCTGTTATACCTGTGATGGTATCTGGTGACTGATCTCCCCCAGTCCTTATCTCAACCCATGAATCTTCTGCTGTATTTTCTCCTCCTTGTTTAGCTGAGAAGGTGAATGATAGAGAAGCCCTGGTGAGTGCCTGGCATCTAGCCAGTGTCAACCCACTACAACTGATCATTGCTAAACTGCGTACATTTCCAAACATGTTAGTTATTATGGCCATTGCAATCACATAATGGAAGCCTCTTTACACTGTTCTACAATTGCCCACTTGCACACTTTGTTATGTCATTACAGAATTATATATAAATAAATTTGATACTCTGGAAAATTTATCGTAGTCCTGCTGCCCTATGTGCTGAGATAATTTTCTCCATCCCATCTTATGTCATTACTTCTGTTCTTGCTCTGTAAATGGTAAGGGCCTCCTCTGAGAGAGCACCAGACAAGCCTGGGTATGAACATCCCACTGCTGTTACAGCTATAAGTCAGAGGTTTGCTGGCCCTATATAGTTCTAGATCCATGGTGTGGATTGTGGCTGAGACACATCATTGCACATTGAAATGGAATTTCTACACCTGAGAGATTATTTTTGACAATATCTTTGCTCTCTGTAGTGTGTGAGAGAGGTGGAATCTGTCATTTTGGCACGTCACTCCCTCACTCCCTGTGGCAGCACCTTGCTCTTTACGTGGCTTTTTTTGGTTGTAGTACCGTAAGGTCTGTAAGACACTGGCAATGGTAAGAGTGCTGTACGGCTGCATCCACATACAGACTGGGCACATATTTCTTTTACGGACCACTTTTTGTTTGTTTTCTCCAGAAGCAGTCATAGAATATTTTTGGCAGGTTTCCTCTGAGCTGGTAAGGACAAGTTGTGATACGTTAGGTTGCTTTGACAAACACTCTCAAAAAGCCAGAAAAGGGAGGTGCAAAAAATTAAAGCACTGTCACTGGAATGGGGTTCCCCATCCTCTTTATTATGTTCAGCCCCAGATTTCAATGTTGATCCAGAGTGCAGACTGTCTTCATTTGCCTCACAATATCTAGTGCATTTGTGAACATTGCTATACGCTGATGTCTTCTCAGATGAAGTTTTGGGTAACAACATTACAATATGAGTACATAACACAAACATTTCCTGGCCAGTGGTTTTTGTCCTTGACCTTCATTCCACCAGCTTTCCTTTTCCTGAAGCAGCACTAATCTATGTTTCTGTCAGAAGTTACTCAACCATGTTTCTCCAGGTGTTCCTACTGGGAAATTCTCCAGGCAGCAACTCTTCTTCCAGCATAATCAGACCAAAAATTCAATTTATTCCAGTCCCCAAGTTATCCTTCTGTGCTCCTAGGATTGGGATTACAACATCTTCTTTGTCTTCAGTAGCAGCTGTGAGGAGTAACAAAATGCTCTGCAGGAGACTGTTGTTTTCCAGCATGAGAGACCGTGTTTTTATAGCTTTTTTGAAGTCATGGGCTCATTAGGTTATAGGGAATTTTGGAAGAATACATTGTAGGGCTCACGCAGGAAAGGAGGTCTGAAGTTTCCAGGCTTTTAGTCCATTATATTCTGTGGACAAACCAGATTTTCCTCTCCTACATGATTTCTGGATTTTTATTGTGACCAGAAACTTTCTTCCCTAGCRTGTGACATATACAATACAGGTAATAGCTAATAAGATACTCTATGTAGCTCAGGCACCTTTGTTCAGTATACTTCCTAATGTCCCAGTTGAAGTTGGAAAATGCTAATCCCTATAATAGAGGTTGTAAAATCACTCAAAGGGCATAGAGAAAGCAAATATATGAAATAAAATTATCAAAAACAGAAAAAAATATACTTCAAAGCAGATAATTTTAATAATTGAAGATACATTTCTTGGATATGAAGAGATTTCAAAGTAGGAACTGTTACAATTTCTCAAAAATATCACCAAATTATTGCAATAAAACTGGAAACTTCACTGGTGCAGAATGAGCCATTTGGTCCCGCAATTTATGGTGAATTAAAATTTTCTTGTACCATGACACACAGAAATCATTTGGGGCGTTTTATACAACAGTAAAATGAGGAAACATAGTTGGCTGAAAGATTACCTAAACAAAATTGTGTATAGTCAAGGATAGCATTCACTGAGATCTACACTTAAAGGATTTAGGCGCAATCACTGTTATTAGAATGTCTGTTTCAAAGAATGATTCATGCAGTAGTCTGTGGAAACAGACTATGGTGGGGAGTAGCTTTTTTTGCAACTTTTCAATGACACAGGTAATGGGACAGCACAGTGGAGACACTGATGTGTGGCTGACGGTGGGTTTAAGTTTGAGTGGGTGGTCTATGATGTCTCCCTGAGATCAAACTCTCAGCAAATGTCTAATGGTAACATACAAAGCAATGCCCCTCAAAAGACTTGCAAGCTGGGCGTGTTCCTGAGGCTTGTACAACATACAGGAGCGATAGGATTGAAATGGCTTTAAAAAAAAAAAAGGGTAAAAAAATAGCCTCAGTGGTGTTCATAGAGCTATTTTTATTTAGCTGAACAGAGCCCTTGGTACCCACAGTTGTTCCAAGGGGCTAGCTACTATAAAAAACTCAAGAAGCTGTTTGAAGCTATCACACCCTCTAAGCTGAGGTGTTTCAGAACTGCTCAGAAAAAGGAAATATTGCAGCTGTTTTCAAACCTTGTTCTAAACAGGTCGGAGCACAGAGACATACTGAAAATGCTAGTGCTGGCAGGAGGCTCTGGCAGTGGCATCAAGCAGATTTGGCACTACCTGTTTTGATAATATTCAGCCTTCTGCAGGCTTGCTGTCCTTATGAATATGTGTGAAGAAATACCTCTTCAGGGAGTCACGACTCCCTTGAGTCTCCCACATTCCCTGAGTGTTCCCGTCTGAACCACTCCATATCCATAAGGCAGAGAAGCAGCTTTCTTTCCGATAAGAGAGCAGAATATATTTGAAATCCTGGAAAGGGGGCTGTTTCAACCTGGTTCAGACAGTATCCCAGCTGTCAAGCCAAAACAATGACAAAACAATGCAGAATTTCAAAGAGTTTTGATACTCATCCAGAAACCATGGCAGCTGGGTTATCAGTAAAACACAGCAACAGAATTACCTATTATAGTACTCAGCTGTACTTGATGTAAGGCCCTGAATATTTGTTATGAGACAAACCCAGGATGCTGCCAGTAGCAAATATCTGCTTTGAAGTTTCTGGAAAAATAGAGACTTATTCTGACAATGGTTGGCCAGTGGCTGTCTTATCTCACAGTACCTGCAGTTAAGGCTAAGAGGATTGCAGTTTTGGTGGCATAGTAGATGTTTTTTATCAGAAAGATGACTGTAGACTTCAGAAAACTCTTCTAACAGTAAGTAAGTAACAATAAAAATGCTGTAAAGTCAAAAATATCTTAACACTTAAGTGGAAATGTTGGGGGCAAATTCATGTAAAATCTATGTTTCCTTCGTATCACAAAGTAGATACGTGTAGGATAAAAGTGAGAAAACTTAGTACATAAACCTATGAAAAAGAAAAATAAAATATCTTCTGTTGTTTATTTTTTTCTTTTTTAAACTTTGAAGCAAGAAAGATTCATTAAGTGCCAGAAATGTTGAATTTTTCACAGACCTTATTTGCTTTTACCCAAACTTACTTCTGAATTAATGTGTCTTTGTCAGAAGAACAGCCACAAGACCTTCTATCAAATGAAGAAGATTTCATAGTAAGTTTTATAGCTCTGAAACCAAATAAAGCCACCCACAACACTACAGGCCGTTGTCTGGGCACCTCTCAGGTTTCTCCCTACTGCAGTTGATGTTGCAATTGGTGGCTATGTGTACCTCTATCACGGACACATATTTATCAATGCGGTTTGTTGCGAGAAGTAGGAGTCGTTATAAGTGAATAACCAGTTATGCAGGGAAAAACATAGCAGGTTCTGCAGTCCAAACTGATTTATATACAATGTAGAAACTCCAATATCTAAAATCCATTACTTGAGAGTATTTACCATTTTGGTAAAATTCTTCATCCTGTCTTCCTGTATAACTGAATCTTTGCATTTCAAGATTTATTGCAATGAATGACTATAAGAAGTTTTTCTAGTGGGCAGAAATATTAATCACACTTGCAAAACATGAAAGGCAGCTGGAATGAAACTGTGCCATTAATGAAGATGATTTTAAATTCAGTGCACCTTTAAAAACATTAATTGCATGGATTTCCATAATATTACAGACCTCAGATTGTGGTTGTTTAGAAATCTGATCATTTGAATTATGCGACTGTTGCTGAACAGAATAGTTAATTGTAAGTGCAGTAATCAGAAGAATGTCATAAATGCATATACATATGTTTTAAAATATAAAAATTAAATTTAAGGGTTTCTTCTTCTGCACCTATGTGTTTTCCTCATTGCAGTTGAACACAACAAAATTTGTGGGGAAAAGTTATATCTTTTATTACCTCAGCTGCCGTTACTGGGAAAGACAGACATATCTTATTACGTTATTAGACTTACCAGTCTGAGACATCAGACATGCCACTAGTTTTTAGAGGAGGAAAAAAGTAAAGCAGGAAACTGGAGTCATTAGACAAATAGTTACAAAAAAATATCTAAAGACTGGTTTCCTGCAGGCACTTTCTTTATCACAGTCTCTGTTTAATTAATTTCAGCTGTTGAATGTGAAATTCATAAATGAACTATGGAGTAACAAAGATGAGTAYCGTCTTGTCTGATGGTTGTGCACGGTCCCATTTATTCTGATACAAAGGGACTGGAAAAAGGCAGTAAATTCAAATGCATGGAAAACATTCTAAGCCTGCCGAGCAGGAAGGTTAGCCAAGAACTAACTTGTTACTCTACATGGGGAACTCAGGAGGAGGTGAGTAATCCATCTGAATTGTGCCAAAATAAGTACAAAAGATGGGTGAAGATTATACATTGATAAAGGCCTATCAGATACTGCTCAATCTATCTTACGTCTTCCCTTCAGATTAAATTTCTTGTAATTGAATTTCAAAAAAAAAAAAAGAGGAACAAGTTCCAAGAGTGATGAAATATTATTATTATTTTTCAGGTTTGTAACTATTTTGTACTTCTTAATAACATATATAATAAAATAATTTATTTGGTTTTCTAATTAATTTTAATATTTCATGAAAAAATTTGAGTGTAAAATCAAACAACAAGATAAAAGAATTTTGTCACTATGCTTATTTTCACTAGATAATAAGGAAGTTATTTTCAGATTCTCATAACAAGGAATTTTTTTATCTGTGGGTGGATGCTTTACAAGTATTATCTAGGTATTCCTGCTATATGACATTATAAAAGCATAACACAATAAGGAATAGCTAAGAAAAATATTTGTGTTTTACTGTGTAAAGTATTCCAAAATAATAAGGTTTGTAATATTTTTTGATCTTTCAGGTTTTAAAAGCAACAAATCTATATGCCCTACTCCTTTCATACAATTAAAAAAAAGGAAAAAAACACACGAGAAACCTCTTACAAAAAGCAAGATATCATTTGTAGCTAGCACATGAGAAGTTAATTAAAATTATGTAGATAGGAGAGAAAAATTTTAGTCAAAAAATTGTCACTGAAAGACACAGATTCAAGCATCACATATTCTTTCTGAATGGATTTGGCAGGAATGTGCAATAAAAAAAAGTAAAAGCCCTTTCAGAAATTATTTAAAATTTTAAAATTTCATCCTGAACTGTTTATTATGACATCCTAATTAGCTAAGCTGTTTAGAACAGTCACTAATCTTTCACTGCATGTTAGCATTTGATTATGTATTAGCTTAGATCTTTATTCAGAGTTGTTATAGCTATTCAGAAGAGTTTAACAAAAATGGTGGAAAACCCCCAACAATCTTCCAAATTCTTTCTTAGAAGAAAAAAGAAATACTTTGTAAGAAATTAGTTTACCCCAATAAAACATTTGTTCTCTTCCTTATTTTCATTGAATGTTTTTTATTTGGTTAATTGCACTGCTCTTTGTAACAAGTTGACATGTCTCTAGCAGTCGATTATTATCATTCACAAAAAAGCATTCCAACAACAGGCTATATTTCTTAAAGTGTCCAATTAAAATGCTCTGGTAGTCACTGAGAAGTTCAAATTAATCTGAATACAGTAAGTGTTTTATATATACACTGTGAGAAATTTAATTTTAGAGACAATATTCTGTGATGGAATTCCGAGACGAAATGCAAACTTCAGTTTTGACCACAGAACCAGCAACAATATCTTTTTAGGACATATTGATCCTGTGTGGCCCTTTGTACTACCTATTAGAAAAACCGAATATCCTTAAAGCTGCCTTTTACCTTTAGATGTGTTTTAAGTCTCAGCAGGCTGTATTAAAGTCCTCTGAACTGTATATTTTAGGGATGCTTTTCAACCAAAAGACTTCTTTTAAGCATACTGTAATAGCCTCCCTGAAAGCTTAGCTTTGAACGCTTACGATAGAGAATTGGAAAGGCCTCTCCATCAGGCTTTTGCTCAGGAGATTGTTCATACATTTCAGACGATTTTGCAGTCTAACAGAGGATGCTGTAGCAGCCCCTGGTCTCACAAAATTATTTTCTAGTTGTTTAGAAGTACAAGCATCTGCCCTGCCTGCCACCACTGCTCCCATCCCAAGGTTCCCTGCATAGGTTCTTAAAGAACAAACAGACAATTAAAAAACAAAAACAACCAAAAAAACCCAAACGAACAAACAAAAAAAGAAAACTGAGAAAAGCAATTTCTTAGTCCCAGATATATTAGTTCTTAAGACACAAGTCTTCATCAGACTGCTTCTGTAAGAAGCGGCACAATTGCTGCCTCTCCATAGAGAAACTAGATTCACTGGTTTAGCTTCAAAACAATATTTTGGTTTAATAGATCTCATTCTTGTTTGATCCCTAACATGACCATTCCACAAAACAAAGGAACGTCCTTATTATAAAACACAGATTATGTCACAATCTAAAAGTGAAAATTAGAAAATTAGAAAATTATGAAAATCAGAGCTGGGTCTGAAATACATCACTGTGACCATCCGGTACGTCTTGTTTCACTATTCAGTGCAGCACTGCCCTCCTTCTCTGTTCTTGCACAGCTTCAGAGGTTGCAGTGTATACCATATCCACAGTCTAAAGTGTGATTAAAAAGGATTGTGGCATTCTCAGGGATGCTAAAAAGTTATATAATAGTAAGTATTTTCCAGATGAAAAATGCAGACTCTAGGTAACTAAGAATGAGAAATCATCTGTTCAAAGAAATTGTTCTCTCATCACATAAGCTATAATCTCTGACTTGTAATACGCATGTAAGATATAGGCCTGTAAATATATTGTAATATTTTTGCTGATGAAAATGCCATCTTTGCAGGTTAGAGATATTAGATTAGATTTTAGCATCAGAGTAAGAGTGTTTATTCAAACATGATGAAACCCATTAGTGAAAAGTATGTTACAGTGCTGGTTTTGCTGTATTCTTTAAACAATGTAATATTAAAATGCTAAAATTGAGACTATCGCAGGAATTTTTTTTCTTTCAAATTACTGATGTCACTTATTCCTGTTAATGTTATATGCTATGTATGAAATTTTTTACTCAAGACTGCAGGTAATACAGAAACACTAAACAAAAAGATCTGAGACCTTTTTGTTTTCATCACTTGACGACTTGTGCTCTACATTTGGTGGATCATAAATACCTCTATTTTCTTACTGTCTGTAAGACTATTACAGGTTATTATGCAATTTGTTAATTTCAAATTCTTATTACACCACTACAAAAGTCTACAATCTAAAACTCCAGAATTAGAGTACAGAAATAAAAAATGTTTGTTTTTAATCTTGAATGAAACTTCACTGAGAGAAAACTTATTCATCTGTTTGTCAGTGGGCATCATGCTATATAAAGCTCCAACCTGCAAGATGGGGAAAATACCAGATTTCTGTGTATCATCACTGATCTTTGTTTTCACGTGAAGAAATTCTGGGTCAACTGAAATTGTAATTTTTTATACTTACTTGATGCCAACTGCCATATTCCAACCTGAAACATGACCTGAATGCAAATTCAACATACACCACGTGGACATTATGATATAGAGAAACTGTGACAGAATTGAAGACACTTGCAGTAGGAAAAGAATGAAATTTTGAGAAGCTCTCTTGCTTTAGGATACTGCATTGTTCTCAAATGCATTATGCCAGATGATAAATTAGTTGATTTCTAGGGGATTAAAGCTCCACTCATTGTTCATCTTTGAATTTGAAAGATACAGCAGTGGGTAAATGGAGATACATAGCCAACTAGGTCAAATTTGTTAAGTATATTTTGCTTTACATTAAGCAATAAATAATCTACTCATGCATTGGAAGTTAAGAAAAAACAAATTAAAAACATGTCAAAACTGAAAAGCAAGCAAACAAAACAAAGCTTGTCACTTAGAAAAAAAAAAGAGAAAAAAACAACAAGGAATATGTGTTACTCGGGAAACTGTATTTTGACTAGGGTAGGAATGTCAAAACCTTAGCTGACCTGATGACAAAAACTCAAACCCTATAAATCCATGTTGACATACTGCACAACAGTTCTGTGCACTTGAAGTCAGCATATGTCAGTGCTGAGCTAACACAAGTGAGCTCACTGTCATCCCTCCTCACTTCCCTTTCCTTTCATTTCAACAGTGTGCCTTGCCCCTCTCTTTGGCTGGTGGAGGGAGTGTATGAGCAGCAGCATGCATCAGGGAATCCCTCTGCTCCTGCTAAAGCTCTGCTCTTCCACTCTTCAGGTCAGACAGAGACAAGGAGTTCATGCTCACGAAATCTAAAACCCCAGATTACTGTATTTACTTATTAAAGTCCTTACCTGGAGAGAGAGCCTCAGCCTTGCTCCCTATTCCCAAGCACATTTGGTAACTGATCCAGTGAGTGATTTAAATTAGTGCTTGCCATGGGCCTTCCTGCGGTATTACTTGGGCCTAAGAGATTTCTTTTCATAAACTGATTTGCTATACAAGAATAGTAGCAGTCACTTGGTTTTATCATCACTTGAGCCATTGGAACTTTTGCTTCCAATATAAACCCAAACCATGAGGTCCAGGACCTTTGCTGTGCTATGAGCTAGACTGAAAACAATGTCAACTGTGTAGGGCTTGGAATTTGATCTGCAACATGATATTCCTAGGAAAAAAAMCACAAACTACATTTTCTTCTGTTATTTCATTAACACTTTATCCCAAATATATTACTTTTTATTTAAAAATAAATTTCTCTTTTACATTAAACAAATTTTGTCTGTATCTCTGTGTGAGATCAATGTATTTTTTACCCTTTGTTATTGGTTGAAGAAATAGAAAATAAATGTGATTTTAAAATGTGCAAGAACTACAAGTTCCCAATTTAGCTGCAGCAGAACCTGAGATAAATAAATATATTTGCATATTTGTAACTCAAAACCTTTTCTGGTAAATAGAATGGCTGTTTCTGAGCTGTCCATCTGCTTCAAGCAAGATTATTGGTACCACATATGTTTAAATTAACCACAGAAGAAGGTTAATTCTCGCAGTATTCCTGAGTGATTACTTCCTTTTTTTAATTGCAATTAGAGAACGAGGAATTCAATTTAGTCATTTATTCATTAGTAGAGTATAATAGATAAATGAGAGACACAAATTAACATCTTCAGTGTTATGTAAATAATGAAAAGTGTATCTCCCTACTGTAGTTATACTTTTGATGAGTAGACTAAAATAGTTTTCATCACATGAATATTACATTGTGCTGCTTGACGGAAAGAATTAATCGCATATTTGTGGAAGAAGGCATTGTGTTTATTTCAATGAGATTGCAAAAGGTGATACGGAGATCTTGTTTTGCTTCACCTCAGTAGTGTCTTTGCAGAGACAAATGTAGTGCAGAAAGCAAAGCTGGGTGTTGTGCCAGATTTGCAAGCACTGCACAAAAGATTTGTTGTCCTGTTCCATCAGTTTTCACTCTGGGCAAAATTATTTTTGCCAAACACTGTATGTTATAGCTGAGTAGGAAAAAAGAAGATGTTAAAAAGGAAAGTTTGAAGTGATTTGTTTGCTTTGTTGCAGAACTGCAGCAGCCCTGTGGAGCATAGCAGTCTCACTGAAATGAGTGAGTACACAATTAAGCAGGTTAGCAGAGAAAGTATACTGGGTCTGTGTTGTCATTTCCCATTGGGGTGTTCTGAAAGGGGATCACAACACGAGGAAGGATAAGGCACTTTCTTTACAGAACCTTTCTCACATCTCGATCCTGTATTTCACCTATTACAGTAGGATATGGCGCAACCCATCTGAAAAGAAGTTCTGCATTTTTGCTAAGTCTCACAGTTTTTAATGCTGTGTCTTATCCCTGATAAAACAGGGATAGGTCCCCTGCGCACTGCAGATGGAAGTCCCCATAGTTCACATGGCTGCAGAGATGAACCTGGGTTTCTTTCCTTGATATATCCCAAACAGGGATGACTATCATTTCTGGGTCCTGACATAATACGACCATCCTTTTATTCTGTCACTAGTGACTCAGATCATAAAATTGTTTATCAATAATGTTTCATTCCAGGAATACTTTAGAATTTCCTGGGTTGTAAAAAAAGAGACACATATTTTGAAAAAGTAAGCTCTGGTATCTATTAACACTTCTGTGCTCAGCTTTCTCCAAATGTCCACAGGTACTGCCTATCAGGTAAGTCATTTTCCACAGCACGTAATTCCAATTTTCGTGAAGCTACTCACCATTGACAAGAGTTGATCAGAGTTCATACATTTTTTGTCTTTTTGTTTGGTTTTGTTTTGTTTTGGTTGGTTGGTTTTTGGGGTTTTTTTTGTTGCCAAAACAAATGCTGTGTCTCCAAATAGTTGTGAATGTAGAGGACATTCCCAATTCCCCACCCCACCCCATGACAAACTTTGCACTCAAGCTCTAYGATGTGTAAATATGGAGCATCTGGTTCTTGGGAATTTTATGGATGTCTSTCCTTGTTGACTCTCTTTTCTCCTGAATTAACTGGGGAAGTTTCTGGTTTTTGGAATAAAAGTCAATATGTGCTGTCCGTGTAATATCTTTTCTTACCAACCCGGCACGAGATATGAGATTTGCAATGCAATAAGGTACCTGTCAACTTCAACCTGACCTCATGCATTTCTATGAAGCTCATTTATCTGAAATACTCATTTCAAGAAACTTTTTGCTGGAGACTAATAGAAATCATATTGTCCAAATCTTGTATTACAGATGAATGTTAAGGATGTTTTTGCTCCAAATTTTCATTTTTAAAGCATTATCCTACTAATCACTCTAATTTTTCAGTACTTTGGTGTTAACCTTTGCAAGTTTCTGACCCCTGCTAAATGATATATGTTCTACACAAATAAAATGACTAATGTATCCTTTCCATGTCATTTCCATAATTTCCATAATTTTTCCTGTACAGAGAGACCTAAAAGCAGAAAAAAACCCTGAAGTAGCTCTGWAATGTCTGACTAAACCCCAGATTTCAAATTATCAATTTATATTATTTTCTTACAGTACAGTGAAAGCAGTAATAACATTTAATTCATTCAGATTAATGTTAAGTTAGTTTGGATTTGCTATTAATTTCTTCTGGCTGTCCTTGCATACAGACAGACAAAACAGGAAAAAGCAAYACCAAAATGAAGAATGGGTTGATTGTAGCAAGGCACCTGGAATGTTTTGCAGACAACATATTCTCTATTTTAGTCTAAATACTGGAAGTAATGAGAAGCAGAGGGAGATGAGAGGAGAGGATGAGTGAATAGCCACCTGCAGTTTCACTGTGCAGGCAGCAATGGGTAGATTTCCAAACCAGCTTTTAACTATTTAGAATTTAAAACTGTGCCTACAACAACCTCAGTGAAGGCTAATTCTATGTTCTGGGGCAGACACAGTCACTTTCCAACCTTAACACAGAAGGTGAGTCAGGGAAGAACTTGATGGTGGATTGATCCCGGACTGACATTCCCTTGGTTTGCTTCGTTAAAAATGTCACTTGGGACTGGTTTTGAAAAGAGCCTTCTCAGAGACATGAATTCGTTCCCAAGGTAAAATTTCTGTTGAGGTAAACTGGGTAAAGTCCAAATAAATACTTTAGGGTTATCATAAAATACATATACATGATCAATGGCTCCACAACAGCTTGTTCTTTAGGTAGTCTGTGTGTCAGGATCACAGAGCAGGGGTGATAAAGGTGCGTTTGAACAAATGAGTAGTATTTACAGAATGGATTTGTTTCCTTGTTCTTGCTGAGTAACCATTTATAAAATTGAACCAACCTTTCATTTACTTTGCAGTTTTTACCCAGTCCTTGCTTAGAATAGCCTTCATTATTCACTACAATTTAACAACTCAGAACAGGTCAGGAGGAAATACATCTGGACTGTGAAATTACTGACTGCATTTCTTCTCTGGTAGGAAAACACATACTTTGAGAACCAGCAAAGCACTGTTACTCTGGAGTGATAGTTAAGAGAAGCATAATTGAAGTAGATACAGAGGACATTTGCCAAAAAAATTCACATCCTTCCTGGTTTGTAAATTTTGAGCACCTTAAGTACTTGGCAAAACATTTTTAAGCTACAGCAGGCAACATTCCAGCTGCAAAATCAGAACTTTAAAGAGGTTTGATTAACTTGCCATTCAGGCTTGTACTATTATAATTATGTTTTCTCTTGGCTGTTTGATTAAAGAAATAAGTAAACCACTTCAGCATTAGAGGCATTAATATCGAACGTGCTGATCCTGGTGGGAACTTAATACTCCTTTCTATACAGACAATGACACAATCACTTGGTAGATGGGAAATGGCATCCTTGTCTTTGGGTGTCACACTGTAAGTAATGACAGCAAAAGCGAAGCTGTTCTGCCGTGGCAAGCTCACTGTGTAAAAGAGGCTGAGTCATCTCTGCAGACTGTCAGAAAGTAGAGGGTTTTTTCCATAAGAGTTCTCTTGCTCTGAAAGGTTTGTGCCACATATTTTTTACAGTAGAATAAAAAAAAAAATCCAACAATTGAAAATAAATAAATCAAGACAAATAAGATTTTAGCCAATGCAGAGGCCTGTGACACCACTAAACTATAAATGGACTAATGAGAATATAATCAACATTAGCTACACTATAAAGTATGAAACTATTAAATGCTATAATTCAGAGTAGTGTGTATTAATAACACCCTGATAGCACAGCCAGACAGAACTTTGCTTAAACATTTGAGTAATACAATCACCAAATTGTCAAACAAAGCTAGGTCTAGTTGCATATAAAAGACATCCTGACAACTAAAGCTGCTGGAGCGAGAACAAGTTAAGCAAAAGGGACTTCCTTCCAAATACTCGAGATTGACTGGCMTGACAAAAAGATAAAATTTATGGGATAAAAGAAAACTCCCTTTCCTCTTGCGATAGGAGAGCACTAGCATGAGCTCATGGAGCACAAGTGAGCAGAACTGGAGAACTGGAGAAAGTGAAGGAAGACAAGTTCATTTCAGTTCTGACTTCTCTTGTTGAATAACTCCCAAGCCTGATCAGTAGGACCTCTGCAACTAAAACCCACCAAGGACTGCACCCATTGGTAGTAACTATATGGCACGTGCTCCATGGTATTGTGTACTCACTGCTTATTTAGAGTGGGACTCTCAGAAGATGAAGAGTTTTGTGTATGTATTGGTGATGATGAATATTAAAATCTGACCATTAACAAATCTTTTACTAGTGAACAAATTCTAAAGCTGGCTTGATTTGCCACTCTCCTAAGCAGTTATATCATGATGGTTCTCACGCTGAGATATAAATATGTAATACTTGCATACACATACGTACAGTAAGAATAAGGTATTGTGTCATTGTTCCCTACTAAGATAATTTTCACATAATATACAGTGCTATGTGGTAGCATTTGGTATAAACATAGCATCATTGAGAAGGACTTCCACAACCTTGCAAGCTAGGATTCACAATACCTTATTCTTAAATCCTAGGGGAGAGTTTAAGCCACAATCGTGTTACAGCTTCTAACCTGGAAAACATAACTGAATGGTCTTCACAATTTTTCTTCTTAAAGAGCACCAAAAAAAGACCTAGTTACCTCTGCCTATCCTTTGTACCATGTTGGAAACAACCTCTCTTCTCACCAAGAATTCAAAGCAGATATAACTTAGGAGCATTCTCTAATTTAATTTCATTTTTATTCAGGAACTACTTAATGCAAATTGCAATAGCAAGTTGCTTCATTACTAGATTAAAGATGCAGGCTCTCATGACCATTATTCTGTCTGATGCCATGAATCTTGAAAACTCCCTTTTCCCAGTAGTAGCACAGCTGCTGCTGTGAAGCAGCCAGAACATTCTGAGCTCTCCAGAACCAGAGGAATTTGTCTTCAAAAGTGTGAGCTTAAACTTGTTCCAACTCAGGTGAGCATAAGACCTTGGGCAAGTGCTATAGTCACAATGTTTGGCTTGCTGTGTTTTTTTCCAGCAATTGARAACAGAGTTATATTGACCTTTAGTGGGAAATCTGCTTGTGGGCTTGTGCAAAATCTGCTTTGGCTCTGCTAGTGGTCCAGGGCTTTGATGGATCTCTACCTGATTTCCTGCGTGGCTGAGAAAGAAGAGGATGTGGCACACAACTTTAAGTAGGCAGCTTGTAGAATGAAAGACGCCAATAGAGCAAAATGTCAATGCAAGAAGAAGCACACCTGTGAAGTAGTGGTTATGGGTATCGTATCTAAACTGTGGATTATACCTAGATTTCTTTGCTCACTCTAAGATTATTTTTTTTTAATGGCTCATGTTGTAGTGAAAAAGAAATGTCTATCTTTGCCACAGAGTAGGCTACRATTTACATGCAGTTTTATCAGTTCTTGATCTTGCAGGCTGTTACACAAAATCTTGAGTGTTATTTACACTGAAAAAAAGTGGCACCTGAAAAGAATCAGCTCGAAGTGAATGAAATTATTTATAGAGATAGATTCATCTTTTAAGGATTTTTAAAAACTATGCAAGCTAGAAAAGCAGAATGATATGAAAACAACTCATTAGTCGAAGAGCTATCATAAAACTGAACCTCTGCCTTACATAGCTCTTAAATGAAAATGCATTCCCTAACTACTCTTTTCTAACATATACATAGATTTTATATGTATTTTAGTGTAAATATTTAAACAACTTGATGGATATCTCCATCTGTTTGAGGCATGCTAGGTTTTCTGTTTCTATTCTGGCACCAAAGATTGCCACTGAAATGTTTTTAAGCTGCATTGCATTTAGGCCTAAAGAAATTATATCACTTCATTTAGATTTAGGGCATGAAATATGTTACAAGAATTTAAGAGGTCAAAATAGATCTTAAAATTGCTCTGTACAGTACAGAGAATTTTGAATTAGGGTCCAGGTTTACACAAAGGTGGCACAACTCCCTTACCTTATAATAAACTTGAAACAAGTGTAGCACTAGCATCACAGTTGCAGGTTTGGATGTTTAAAACCACTGCTTCACCTGTGGTAGTTGAAATTCTGGTGCCAAATCTTCAGATGTCAGGGAGTTATAAATCATATTTTGAGTTTCCATGSAGTTGGGACCACAGCTCTGTATTGTGAGTCTTCACTTTCGATTCTACATCAGAGTCACAGAATGGTTTGGATTGGAAGGGATCTTAAAGAGAATCTAGTGCTAAGCACCTGCCATGGACACTTTCACTGGAYCAGGTTGCTCAGGGAGCTGTCTAACCTGGCCTCGATCACTTCAAAATATGGGGAACCCACAGCTTCTCTGGGCAACTTTGCTTCACCATCCTCAGAGTAAAGAATTTTTTCCTAATGTCTAATCTAAACCTATTTTCTTTCTATTTGAATCCATTCCACAGTCCTGTTACTACATGCTTTTGGATAAACTCCTTTTCCGTTTTTCTTGCAGGCTCCCTTCAGGTACTGGAAGGACACAGTTAGGTCATCCAAAGCCTTTTCTTTTCCAGGCTGAGCAATCCCAGTTGTCTCAACCTTTCCTCATAGGAGAGGGGCTCCATCCCTCTAATCACCKTGGTGGCTGCCTCTGGACTCTCTCCAGCAGGTCCGTGTCCTCCCCATGCTGAGGACCCCAGAGCTGGCTGCAGCACTGCAGGTGGGGTCTCACCAGAGCAGAGCAGAGGGGCAGAATCCCCTCCCTCCCCTGCTGCCCACACTGCTTTGGATGCAGCCCAGGACACGTTTGGCTTTCTGGGCTATGAGTGCACAGTGCTGGGTCATGTCCAGCCTCTCCAGCACCCCCAGCTCCTTCTCAGGAGGGCTATTCTCAATCTGTTCATCACYCAGCCTGTGTTGACATGGACCAGCAGAATCTTGCACTTCTTCTTGTTAAACTTCATGAGATTGCCATAGGCCACTTCTAGAGCTTGTCCAGGTCCCACTGGATGCCATCCCATCCTTCAGGTGTGTCAACTGCACCACTCAGCTTGGTGTCATCTGCAAATTTGCTGAGAGTGTTCTTGATCCCTTTATGTAATTAATGAATATATTAAACATCACAGGTCTCAGTATGGACACCACTTGTCTCTGATATCTGTCAGTACTCTTAGCCATTGACCACTATCCTACTAAATAAAACTTTCAAACTCACATCTTAGAAAAGTTAGAAGATGTGGTAAAACTTCTCACAGAAACCATTGCCCATGAAATCACCAAAATAAAGGATTAAAGAGCTGATATAGTAAAATATTTAGAATCCTTAGCACTCATAATTTTAGTGAGAGTTTTAAGGACAGTCACTATTTCATGATATTTCCGCAGACTTGCCATAGGTGTGGATTTCATTTGTATCTTTAAGGTGTGACTTTGGCATATAGGTAAGGACAGCAGACTGGGATCCATTGCTATAAACAGCTATAGTCAATGGAAGCATCAAAACTACTTTCACTATAGAACATTTCACATGCAGCATTTGTGTTGAATCACACTCCTCCCTGATGTGCTGAACTAGGAGTTGTCTATATAACTATCAGCAGAAACTCAAAACAGCAGAAGAACTGCAGAGAAAAAGTCTGAAATATTGCTTTATAACAAAAAAAAACTTGGTTAATCAACATCACAGAAAGCTGGTAAAACAAATTAATAGAATTGGATGTCTAGTGAAACAGAAACAGTTGATCCAAGAAGCATGAACAGGAGAAAAGGAGACCAATATTATACTGTAGATCAATAATGCTTTGAAGCCACTCTCTGAAGCTGAGACTAAGGTGAGGCAAATTTGTTGCATTTCTCTAGGTGARGATAAAAGGAGAAAGAACAAAACAAAAGCCCTTATCAAAAAGAAACTGCAGAAGAAATTTTTGATCAGGCAACAACAGCAACCAAAGGAAGAAAGCAATGTGGGACTAAGTACTTAATTATTTATTGGAAAAGAGTATGTAGGGCGCAGTCCTACAAAATGTGTGGAGGGCAACTTTGCACAGGGTAAGTTAGAGAGGTTCAAGTGTTAGGAGAATGATAAAATTCTTTCTGGAGTGCCTCATAAGTAATAGAGACCATATCACAGTTATTCTTGAATAGTTAGGGTTGCTACTTCAGGAAGTTTACCCTCCCAAAGGAAACTGTATCAATGGAAAAAGGGTATAATTAATAAATTATTGATTTAGTGCTTCAACTTGCCTTCTCAATTCATTGAGTAATGAATTAATAAGCAACTGAATGACAACAGTAAAAAACATGTACTCTTTCTGATCATTGCTATTACTTTTTGGCAATGTAAGTGGCCTAGAATATAAGGATGATGTAATACTTGTGATCTATTTTTAGCCCAGTAATCTTTCTGGCACTAGTCACGACATTTGGAAAATGGTGAWGGTCAGGTTATATACTATGGGCATAAGCCGAATTCCCAAGTCAGTGTGTATTCTTAGAGTGGATACTGATGGTTTGCTGACGAGCTGAGGAGATGTTTCAGATGGATACCTGTAGGTATCTGGCTTGGGTCAAGTTCTAAAAAATATTTTCATTAATGGTTTTAAAGAAAGAAATAATCAAGATTATGTTTGTAAGACTTGCACAAAGTGCCGGTCTAAGAGGAATTTCTAGTTCAAAGAACAGAATGAGAATTCAAAATGCATCTGATATCCACAAAATCAAAATAAAAGCAACCAGTACTTTGCTAAAAAGGAGACATCAGACAATCTATCTGAGACAAGAGTTTGATATCCAGCAGGCACTGAGTTCTGTGGATTTCTGCTCTTGGAGACCCCAATGAATGCAAACAGCAGGAGCACTTTCCTGTCAATGAAAGGGACGACCCTTCAATGGCCCCAGTGCCCACACCAACTGCAGAGAGGGTGACTTGATTAGAAAAGTCACAGGCAGGAAGTCTAAATGAAAATCTTCTCTGATTCTTGTTAATAAAATATCAGAAGCTCACCCCTCCACTACAAGACCCTAAGTTCATTGGTTCCTACTACGTCTTTCTGAGTTGCAAAAACTCACTCTCCTTTTCCAGAGCTGGATCTAACAAGAAATCTGTCTTTAGATTCCATTAGAGTTCCTCCTCCTCTAAAAAAGCAAGGTTTATTTGTTCTTAGTATTTGAAACTTTGAAGAAGGCAGATTTCAAGGCAAAACACTGTTCGGCTGAGATGTCAAAAAATAATCTTAACCGGTCACAACAGAAGCATGTTTGGGCTATGGCCTCTAGCTCCAGCTGTTGAATAGGAACTAGAAACACATGAACACTATTTGTTAAGTTTCCAGCTTTTATATATTTTCCCTAGAAAGGGACTGCTTGTTTTCTTTATACTACACAGGTTACTCAGGGTTGCAAATTCAGTGTCTCTTTGTCTGGAAAAAAACACTTCCAAGTTTTGCAAAATTACTTGAAGACAGCTCCAACCTTAGAATAGAGAGTAAGTTACAAAGCCAACCCACTCATATGACTATCCTTCACTTTTTTACTGGAGATAAAATAATCTTCTTTCTTATTTAACGAAGAGGTTAAGAATCTAGCACATCCAGACCTCTGGAACAGCAGGAAGAATGAGAAGAAAGTATTACTCCTTTTGCGGGCACAGTCTGTGTTTCTTTTTACGCCTGACCTTTACCACTTTCTTAATGGTATGGGTGAATGAAACATCCACAGGGCAGTAAGAGGTTGGAAAAGACCCCAGAAGGCAGAGTTTTATGGATATGTGACCAATCTCTTCTTAAMCACTGCAAAGTAAGATCCAAATTAGTGGTTATAAATATTGTAGTGAGATAATTACACACACACTCCTATTTGATTTTAATATCTGCTCTCACTGAAGAAAGAACACTGTAAAGTAACTGTTAGTTGTCTGTGTCTCTGAAAAGATGTCAGAGATTTTTTTGTTGTGAGGATCTTGGCTGCTAGAGAAAAGGGTCAATTTGGCTCAGGAGTAGAACTGTGTAATTGCAGATTTGATTCAGTTCCTCACTTTGTTAACGATAACACACCATGACCATTTCCAGAGGTTCTGCCTGTGGTACCATAAAAGGGGCCACAATAACAATTTAGATCTTCTAAATCCCAAGCACAATAGCTATCCCCCGGACCAGCTAGGGGGAAGATCATCACCACTGGTTTTATTTAATACCTGGTAGCTGGCATAGCCTACTAATTGCCACAGGCTTCTGCCTTCAAGTGCTACAACTGAGTTTAGGGTAGAAGTCTTCAATTCTGTGTCAGCCATTTCCTTTTCCTTTCTTTCCTCATTTCATTCCCATATTATTCTCACTGGATTCTTAGAGATTTGTGAATCTAGTTCTGCTAACCAGAAGCCTTATTTCTGCACAGAACTAAACTTGTTACTTTATACAATTGCAAATTGATCTTTACTCTTTCTGTCTGTGAGGACAGTTTTTTCGAGGCTATCTCTTCTGCTAGGAAGTAGGAGATCTGTGTGGTGGCAATCAATCCCTCTTATATTATTTCCTTTATGAATGAGACCTCTGTCACAGCTTATCTCAGGTTCTACCCAAGGTGAAAAAGTTACTTGGTACAAACTTGATTGAATCTGAATAATATTTTTTTTCTCCTAGTTTTACATTTATGAGCTCAAGTCGTTGTTTCTCCTGCATAGACTCAGTCTTCTGTGTCATTGCAACAAATTGCCACCCTTTTTCTTGAGAGGCTGATAGTGAAAAGGGTTGTACTTGTGATTACAGGTATTAAAACAGGAATTATCCCCTATTGCAAAGAAGCTGACTGTTCTGAAAAACCTCAACGGCTGTTTGGATCAATAGTTAGAGATCTCTGCACAAAGAGAATCTGGATCAGGGGCTTTGTTAAAATGTCTTAGACCCAAGTGGATCTGCCTTCATTGATAAAAGTGTATTCTGCCAGAGCCAATATTATTGCAGGTGCTTTGCTGAGTGATATCTCCATCAGCATATTTTCCATAGAATTCTTTCTAAAAGAACAAAAAAAAAAAAAGAAAAAGAAGAAAAGAAAAGAGAAAAAACCCTACAGTGTGAATCTGTACATGGAGAAGCATTCAAAGCAGAAAAGTAACTGGGAATTTTAAAGGTATTTTATCCACACACACATTATTTATTTATTCTTTTCCACATCTTCCTCAATATCTTCTTAGACACTTGGGACTCTGCAGAGTTGAAATTGGGGAATATGCCTACTGCACTGCCCCATATACTCAAGATTGTTCATATAGATTAATGATAAGATGGGAAAAAAAATACACCTGGACTTGTAGTAGGCATTAACAGAATCATTGCTACAGCAAGGAATAATTTGTTTTCTTTACTTGCCAATGCTGAAACCTCGCCAAAATACCCTGTCTAGGTTGGTAAGAATGTAGAGACTGACAGCAAAGAGAATAAAAAAAGAGCATAACAAACAGTATAAAATATTTGATACAATGTCTTGTAAAGACTGAGTCAAAGGATCAAGTTCTAGTCCATAAAAAAAGACATTAAAAAAGACACAGTTTTCCCCAGAAGAAAATGTTACTGAAAAGGGTCAGTTTTTCTCTGTTGTTGGTTGGTTGGTTTGTTTAAAGAGAGGACTGGTAATAGATATTTGTTATAGGTGATCGGTTTTTAAGAGAAGTTCTCATGGAACCATAGAATGTTAAGGGCTGGAAGGGACCTTAAGGACCATCTAGTTCCAAGCCCCTGCGATGGGCAGGAACATCTCCCACTAGACCAGGTTGCTCAAGGCCTTGTCCAACGAGTCCTTGAACACTTCCAGGGATGAGGTGCCCACAACCTCCCTGGGCAACCTGCATAAAACCTGCAAGGCTAATTATAAACAGGAAAAAGGGTTTTCTTGGTGAGTTCATAAAATCTTTTTCACTGCAGATTTTTGTAAAAGGGAGGTAGCCAAACACSTTTCAGGATAGGGTTTCAAGTATTATTTTCCTTCATCCTGGACAGACTGAGYGGACTTCTGAGGTTCGTTTGAGGCAAGTGTGTTTGAAATTCTTTAAGATTTTTCTTTTTTTTCTCAGCCTGTGTGAAAATTCTGTGTTGTGCTACATCCAGATCATCATTAAATAATTTGTTTTTAAGTTAATTGTTAGGACTGTCTTGTGCTGCAAGAGCATTCAGATTGCAACATTTATAGTCCAGATTCAGAGATATTTTAATATTTTTTCAAGGCCAAAAAAATATCCTCAAACAAAACAGTTCTTAATAGTTTCTCGAAATTGTTCCCTGATTTTACTRCTGCCAAATCAACAGTAATATAGATCCTGTCTTTCTTTTAATATGAGGAAACTAGATTCTTTTCATTTCCCCTTTATTTAAGATTGGTGTTTTTCATTTCAAAGATACTCAACGTGTTATTTCCTTTGAATAGATCACACTGTGTCAGGCATCAATTTCAAACAAGTAACCCTTGAGGTCAATTTTTGTTACTGCTATATCTTTCCAGTCTTTCTATTTAAATGGAACATCAATAGCAAAGACAGTAATTTCTTTCSTTTTTATTTTTCTAGGAGTCTCCTAAACCATCATATCTATCTAAACAAGTCTATTGCTGAAATTAAAATATTTCTGTATACAGGATCAGAACTGATGATAATTTCTAGCAGCACGAGCTATGTTTAAACCTCAAAAATAGTAAATAATTTGAACAACTAATACATAGGCCATTTCTTGTCATTTTCTAGTGATTATAACCATTAAGTACATATTGTTCTTCACACAGACAATTTTTGTACACTTTAGTTGCTGTTGATGAAATGAAAGCTTTAAACTAGATTTGTGTTTTCCTGAAAGGTCAGCACCTTCACGCAGACAAAGTAACTGAACTGGGATAAAGGTTTGCACTATTTAATGTATTGCATCGTAAACTTCAATATGAAAATGTGTTGGATAGGGTTTTAAAACTAGAATGTGAAAAAACATTAGAAACCTGAAAAGATTACCATGCTTTCACTTGCTAATATCTTTTTCTCATGACCTGTACAATATTTAACATGTAGAATATGAGGTTGGGTTTGTTGTGTTTCGGTTATTATATACAACTAGCTTCAGGAAGTTGGAAAGTATTTCAAAGAMCTTTTGATCTCAGTGTATTGAGATACCACTCTTGTAGAGGATGTGCTTCAAGGTGCCGTTGTGATCAGGCAGATGAAGGCAGAATCTCCAGAATTTTTGAAAATACATTTAAAGTTTGGTCRAAGAAAAGAAATAACAGAAAAACCCTCAACTTCCATTTTTTTTTCTAGTGATTGTTGCATGAGTCTCTGAAAGTTGACTTGTCTGGAGTTTATTTACCTAAAAAACAGATAGCTGGAAACAAATGTTTAATTTTGCTTTTCAGTCATTCATTGCAGACACCTCTGAAATTTAACTTTGAATTATTAGCAGATAAAGATGGAGTGTCAAGCTTCAAATAATTTGAATCTGGCATATCTTTTTGTTGCGGCTGTTGCTATCATTAAACACTCTTAATGGAGTTTAATTTTTGTCCACAAAACAATCAAGTAGGAAATAATTAATTTCTTTTTCCAGCAGTATAAAAATAAGCAAACATCAGAAATGCAACAATATTTCTATGGATTGTGGCAACAATCGCCAYGGAGAAAAACATGCCATTTTCATTTAAACCTTTTTTCTTCTCAAATGAAAGAGAAGTTAATATATTGTACTACCAAGATGTCGTAGTTTCGCTTTAGGTAAATCTCCAATTATAATTTAATTTATTATAGTATTTATTATCATATTAATTTATTATTGTACTTTGATTGTCTTGATCAACTTTTATTGCTTCTCTCACTCAGTTCTAACTTGTATAAGTGGGGGAACAACTGTGGAGTACAGTAAGTGGGGAAAACAAAAGCCCCAGAGTCATTAGAAGCTGTTTTGTAACTGCCTTCGTGATATATTTCACTGGCATTTTGACAATTAACCATGAGCAATGGGGAATCTTTCTCTCTCTAAATAACAAACTTTCTGTAACCATGACCTCTAAAACATGAGGAAAACCTCTTGGTCCACCCTTACATGATCAACTACTCTCTCTGCTTGTGATCTCAGTTGTGATTTGGGATATGGCACCCTACACTCAATGCCCTGCAAAACCCATATTTAGTCCACCATAGAGTATGCCAGTATTTATTCCACTCAGTAGGAAATTAAGAATGTCTACAGAAAAAAAAGCATTGAATATATACAATTGTTATTTTGAAGAACAGACCTAACCTGGAAATAAATTTTCATTTCAGTGGTGAGAGGAGGACTTTGTACAGAGTTGTATAAAGCATGAAGTGTCCAGACGTCTTCTGAGCTGCAATGAGGTGTCTTCAGTGTGCTTACAGCCACTTCCAGATACTGAAGTGGGCCTTTTTTAAATAATACACAGAGAAGTTTGGGAGCTTTTTTGTTCCATTCAGTGAACTCTTGGGTTTATTAATTGTTGTGGTTCACTATATGTTAAATGAAAGACAAGAAGAAGACTTTTAGCTATCAATTCCTATGTGTTGAAGTCAGGCTGCAGTTACAGGTCTAACCATAATAATTACAGAGCAGCATAGCTTTGAACTCCTCAAGATTTACTGTGACAGGTACAGTTTAATTYGGTAATGGACTTCCACCAAAATGAACTTGATAAAACTGAGAGATGGTGCTTGACAGCGTGAAGCGTTCTTTGGTCTTTTAAATATAATTATATTTTTTAAAACCTTAAATTTTATATAGATGCATGTGAAGACAATATTAGATTTTTTGAGTAGAGTTAGGAAGAGTTCATAATTGGAAACTTGTTCTGTTGGCCTAAGATAAAAGCTGAAGTCTAAACTCCTGTCTGAGCATGCACCTTAAAGATCTGAAAATCACAGCTGCTGAAAATGTATTTATTTCAGTATAGCTTAGCTACTACATGTTTTACATAATATGTGCAAGTTAGACTCTATTTACAATTTATGCCTCTCTGAATTCATTATTTTTCTGGAAGTCTATTTGATTTCATAGTAAAGAACAGTTTTCTCTCTACTGAAGATGCAATACATCAAGATAATGACAGGTACAAGCACAAGTCATCACATTCTCTCAGCAYATTATACATCCATCAGAATGGGATCTTTATCACATGATTTTACAGTTCTTCATTTCTTCTCTAAAAGATATAAGACATAAACTACTTTCAGGAAGCGGTAATGAAGAAGTCAAGGTGTGGGAGAGGCAAGTCTTGGCATTAAATAGTCTTGTTGTTTTCTTTTTGCATTTAAATAATTAAATCTGATTTCATCCTTGGAGGTTTTTTTTTTCAAATTGGCTACAGCTTAACTGTAGGGATATTTAATTAGTTTCTGCTGATTTTCTGTGTGCTTTTATTTACTCAGTGAGTTGATTGCTTCTCCGTTACTTGTAACATTTCTTGTAAGTTTTCTTTTTTTTCCTTCCTTGCTTTTTTTTCCATCTCTCTAACAAATACATTTCATATTGTCTTATTATTTTTTATTTGCCAGAAAATTTTAAAATATGAGGCTGCAGATAAAAACACTTGTACAAGCAGGCAACCTAATGCTGTAATTAGATAGAGCRACTTCAACTGATTTCAACTGTAGTGAATTCAATCATTCTGATACCTCAAAAATCCTCAGTGTCTCACTTTTTTTCTTTCTTAAAGTAGAGAGGACATTCTTCGGTTTTCCCAGCTGCTRTAAATGCATTATTGCTTTCCATCAAATTTCATTTTTACAAGAGTGCACATTTACATTTTATCTGTATTCATACATTAGATTTTTATTGCTCCATACTAAAATTTACTCCTCATAGATTTGGTATTCATCTCTGCATTATCCTCTTTGAATTAATAGATTATTACCCTGACTTCTTTAGCTGCCCGTAGTCAAAACAACAAAAATTGTGCATTTGTTATGTCAGTATATGATGAGTTTTAAGGATCCAAATTGATATTTGCTTATGCCATATTCATATATTTCATTAGGATTCTACATATTCATGGGTGCCAGAATCCCCTGCGTTTCCATATTTTACAAACATTTTTTCCTAGCATAAAGCCATTCAACAACCTTATTATTCTTTGGCCAAAAATTTCAAAGGAAGAATGTTTTTTAGATATTTGGATGCTTAAAGTCAGCCTTTAATTATATCTAATGAGGAAAATGGTCTTCAGATCCACACCTGAGAAAAAAAAGGAAGAAAAATACACCTCCTCTCAGATATGAAAGACCTTTAAAATGCATGCATTTAATACATAAAAATGCACTCTAAACCCAGAAGTTGAATTCAATAAGGCATGTTTGGTCTGCCAACAGTTAAAACTCCCCAGATAACAGAGCTTCCTTGGCTGGTTAGCCTGTGCAGCCACTAGCTCAAAACTTACACAGTTTAAACTGCAGGAACCAGTCCAGGTCCCAAAGGGTGAACTGTCTCCCTTGCACTTTCAGCACATGCATTTCATAAAGCATCAGCCATAGGAAAGTTGCCACAGAGCAGTGTTTTGCTGTTTAAAACAAGGATGTGGCACATTTGGAGAGAAGAACCATTCTGAATTACATTAGCACTGGTCTATAATTCTGCATAAACCTTTTGAATACATAAAGCACTGAGAAACTAGTAAGATAAACTTTGCACTTCGATTTGCTTGACTCAGTTTGTTGTGCAGTGTTGAGGCAAATGTTTGTCCCAGAAAAGGTAAAATAGGTACATCGGAAAATCTTTTTTTTTTTAATTTAAAATCTATTTTATAGAGGCAGAAAAGTTATAACAAGGTGCAGAATAATGGCCATTGTACAAGCTGTACCTCCCTGTTATTACAATGACTGACATTTCCTACACCCATTAAGTGTTTTGCAAAGCAAGGTGAAAAGAAAATCAAGGATGGAGTATATCTTTCCTTCTTTTCCTGCTTGAAAAACTGTGACTTCTTTATAACTGAGAGGGTATAACTACCAAGRATTCTTAATAGCTGAGTGCCACTGCTTACTAAAGCAAACCTGTAAGAATATTGAAACAAAAAATATTTTTCAACTGTGCTATCTGAACTTTTTACACCATGCAGTAAAACATGAGAATTGACCCTTACAGTAATAAAGCAAGGAGCCTGTTAAGATCATTGCAGACAGAGGCTTTTTGTTACTACAGGAGTGGAGAGGTAATGAGCTAAAATGGCAGTGAGTGCCTCTGACCTCCTGCCCTGCAAGGTCTCGGCTGTGCTCACCACCAAGGGAAGCAGGGCCAGTTCCTACACGTGGGGACCAGTCAGGTCTGTTGTGTGGCTGTCAGACAGGCTTTGGAGCCAGTCGTTCAGCACRCCACAGCAACAGCCTGCGTGCTCTGCCTGTCCTTTGGCTCCCAGCATCCCCCATAGCCCAGCAGCACCGAGAAGCTCAGGGGATCCAAGGAAACAGGTCTGTTGGAAAATAGGGCCAGCAGCCATCCACAGGGCTGGTTCTCTGGTATTTAGGCACGGACCAGGATAAGGTTCCACAGTGAGTTCTGCTGTGCCTTCATTTTTAATGCAGAAAAATCACTGGCACAGGTGTACTTGTCAAAGCATTGTCCTTCATGGTGTCCCTTAAAATAAGATAGATTAGTCTAGATGCAAGAAATAAAACACTTCATCATAATAAGTGCCCCATAATTCAGTGACCGGGATGAGAAAGACCATATTGTTAAACATTTAAAAATACCAGATGGGAAGTTTAACTTACTCATTCCTGCCTCAGTCTACCTAAAACTCTCAGTCTTTTTATCAAGTGCACATATTAATATTTCTCCTTAAACCATCTGAGACTGAGAACGTGTTACATAAAAAGAATTAACAGAATTAGTTAGAATGATTTTGATAGATGATTTGTGTGAAAACTGGGTGCCATGAAGGCTGCTGGGAGTTTCAGTATTTATTCTACAAATATAAAAGCTATCCTTTCTGAGATTAATAAGTGTTGTGGATTTAACCTAGATGATGGTCAAACACCCACCCACCCAGCTGCTTGTTCACCTGCAGTGGGACAAGGAAAGAAAACAGGAAGAACAGGCATGAGAAAGGTCATAGGTCAAGCTTAAGACTGTGAAATGCCAATGTGGGCAAAACACACTCAACTCAGGGAAAATTAACTTAACTTGTTGCTAACTAAACTAAATATTTAATTTTTAACCTGACGGTGAGAAACAAAAAGACAAACAAACAACACCTTTCCTGCCCCATTTCTGAGCTGCAACTTCACTCCTTCATTCTTGATTCCTCTACTTCCGCCCTTGTTAGTGCCTCACCTTCATCCCCTTTGACAAGGATATGTAAAAGAGTAAAAGGCAGGGAGTTAGGGTCAGCATACAGTGGTTTTTACTCTTAAACTGCCCAGCTGTGACAGTTTCTGAGTCTTTATGCAATGATCTTTGTAAATCAAATCTGTGTGAGATCTGTCTGTTCATATGTATGTATATATGCTTTTACATATGTTTGAAAGTTTGATAATTTAAAATTATTAAATGGCAGCTACTTATTTTGTCTTCCAGAAGCTGAATTCTTCYTCACACCCAGAATCTCAATGGTCAGTCCTTATAGCTGGCCTTACCAATCCTGCAGTGATGTGTTAGCTCTGCACAGATATGGGTTATAGGCCAGACAGTGTGAGCTGAACCTTCATACTACTTGTAAGGTTCAAGTTTTGAGTTCAGAGCAGTTGCCAGCCTGCCAAATTTTTCCTTGCTTGGAGACTGACATTTCTCAATACCTAAAGGAAAAGAATCACCTCTGTGTTTGGTTCATAAAAATGAAGGCATTTTTATGAAACACATACATTTCCTACCAACACAGGATCTGCTCAAAATGCTTATTTCAGAAGGTTATCTTAGGGAAATACTTAAATAAATACATTTATATACCCACTATACACATCGGCTTCTGAATTAAGGATCTGCTATCCCTTTGAGACAAGTTAGATGCAGATAACTTTTCTTTCTTTCAGCTATCATGTTTAGATTCTCTAAAAACTAAAGTCAGCAATGAAGTAAGAGGTGCATTTAATTGGCACAAAAAGAGTTTAGGGTAAACTGGCACAAATTCAGTGCTTATGCCAAAGAAAAGGGGACCTKGGTTATGTGAAAATCCTGTTCTGCATCTTTCTTGGTCTTGCTTTTCTATCTAGATGAGTGCTCTGTATACTAGGAGTTAGCAAAAGCATTGCTTTGGAAATGACACCTCTTGCACCTCACAAATTCAAATGTTTTACAAGAGGTTTAACAGTTCCCAGCAATCAGCATCTCTTGTTGACTTCCTGGAAGCTGGTTAGAGGAGTATATTTATAGTATTTTGTATCTCTTTCTTAATATGTTTACTTGCCAATCTTCTTTTTCATTTTAGCACTCTCTTCTTTGRTCCTCTTTTTGTTTTCCTGCATCAGTGACCTTTTCCTATCTGGTGCTTTCTCTTCATGTCCTGGCATACAGCAGTCTTCTTTTCACACTGTCTGTATTTTTKCCCTCAAACCCTTACCACCATCAAATTTCTAATTTCCTCTAAATGTTAAAACCAGTTGCTAAACAGCATGTAGGAATCACTTCTGAATGTGTGTATGTGGCATTTTAGAAGGCTCTTTAGGAGGCAAAATGTCACCAGCAGAGCCATTTGGTTAGAATGAGGAAAATAGTAATAAATTATTTATGTCTGGTATTTTTTAAGAACAGCTTTATTTGATAGCGTTGTATTTCATTTGGACCTAACCTAGGTCCAAACTTACTTGTAGCACCAGTTAGTATGACAAAAATTAATACAGCATAGTGTGYATATTTAGAGATTTATTATAGAAGGAGAGACAATTTTTTTAAAATAKATGTACTACAAGTCCCTAGTGCCCACAGGGTCTGCACACTTGAAATATAAGCACATTGAAAAAAATCTGAAAATTCAAAAAGTAACAAGGATGGTTACYGCAATACTGCAAAGTATTAACATTGCTTTGACTAAACAGCAAGTAATGCAAGGAAAATTTTACATGTTCTGGACAATTGGTTGGAGAAAAAAAAAATGAATTGTTCAGAGAAAGSAATTCATTGATGTTTGGATGAAAACCTAGAATGTGTGTTTAGGACGTATTAGAAGTTAATGCTGCATTATTCAACCAGCAGATAGGTAGTGCTGAGATCTGACTTGGATTCCAGAAAGCCTCAGGGTGAAGGACAGGCATCACTGGTACTATAACATAATATATAATACARCAAAAACAATAACAATACCAAAACATACAGGGTAACAGAGTGATTAATGTTTCTTGGATAAGGTCTGTTTTAAGCTTGGACTCTCTAGTCTGGTAAGRTACCTTACCTGGCTGCAGGATCTTTGTCATGATAAGAATATCTACTTGCTTTTGTAATTAGACAAATGCTTTCTAAGTTTTAAGCTGTGGTGAAACTGCGTAAGTCCAAAGCCTTCCCTGAGAAAAAGAGACCAAACAAACAAACAAACAACAAAAAAATGCACTTGTTTCATTTCTTCAAAYCAAGCTCCACACATTAAAACAGGCTTTGGGGTGTAGGTGTAGAGCAGGGATGCCCTGCATAGCTCTATGGAGTCTGACAGCCTGAAGGGCTGAGGACTGCATGTGCTACCCTCATCAAAGTGCAGAAAGGCCCAGAGCATCACAATGCAATATCATAGACATATGAAAAAATAAGTTTGTAATGAGCTTCCTTATTCTGAGCTAGAGTTGTATTTTGCTGTGTAGCTGGGGTCAGCCTTAGGCAGAGAAAAAAGGGGAATTGCACGATTTAATTTTCTCTTGCAATATGCTGTAATCATCTCAACAAATGGAAACTCAGATTGGTATTTGCACTTTTCTTTTGTGAGAAGACTGATAAGTTCAATTAATGATCAGCGAGCTCTCCCCAAGAAAAGCACTGTTTACTCAGGACAGCAGCACTACAACGAATATGAAAAAAATGAAAATGAGATGTTAGTGCCTGTCTTGCTTAGGAGTGGTCTATTAATATCCCTAAAGAAATATAAATCTAAATCTCTCCCCTCTGACTGTTCACTCAGCTCCTGCCCAGGTTTTGGCCTGGTACACAGAGCTGAYGTGTGCTGGGAGCAGCACCGTTAGGTCAGAGAGCCGCATGTAGCCAGGACAGGATAGACAGGGCAGCACAAAGGCCACCATGCAGCTGTTACCACCTGCTGCTAGCTGTCTCCTCCAGCCATTGTCTCTTCCATCCTTGCATAATAATTGCACAAAGTTTCTTCTGTATCCGTTAATTTATGGAAATTACATAGACCAAACTTCCAAACCAGAGGTTATAAATACATTGTCTTACCTAAGAATATTGTGAAGCAGACCCAGTAGCAGCCAGACTGCTGAGGCTTTCATTCTTTCTTGTGTGACACAGRGGACACCTGTGCTGTGAGGGAGGAGGAAGAATGAGTACTCCCATCCTTTGCAAGGTAAGCGGTTTGGTCATCAACATGTGAGTTAAAAGTTAGAGAACTTGTAWGTCACGAATTACTGAAGTGATGAATGAGTGAATTCATGTTAGACTACAAATAAGATTGAGTGTTTGTTTTCCTTTCTTCAAAAAGTAGAGTTCAATTTACAGAGTATATTGTCCTGTAAATTTAAGAGGTTCAAATGGACCATGACACCACTCCTAGTGCTTTTTATGCCTGCTACAGTCCCAAGTCATTAATTTGCAAACAGTATCTGTTTTTTTCAGCCCAGGACTGCCAATTTTCTAAGTGTAAAGTCTAATTTCCTTTTCTGCCTCTCTGACTAGGCCAATTATTTCAAGTATTCCTTGGTGGGGGGAAGAAGATTTGGACAGTGACAACTTAAAAGGCTTTTCACTTGCATGGTTTCACCATAAGAATTTGGTCTTACAGGCTCCTAACATTTTCTAAATTCTTAGGAACATCCTTTAGCTCACTGTCTTCTTTTTGGGCCTACTGCTGACTGAATTCCTGGCTTCCTGTATGTAATTTACAGCCCTAACATAGTAGCCTTTAGCTATTCTATGGCATTACAGGATTTTTCACATGGAGTATTGATCACTCAGAACTAGGAATACTGAAAAACAAGATATTTTGTTTTTTTCTGTAAGATCTAACAGTTCAATTATGCTGCATTTAAATAATTCAYGGGTAAATAGGGCTTCTGTATTAGAGAATGCCATCCACTCCATCTTACAAATTTCATTTTGATAGCTTTTTCCTAATGTCAGCTTTCTAAATTCCTCTATTTGTAACTGACATCATCCACAGCAGTTCAACAGAAAAAACAGCATTTCTTGTAACAGTAATTTCTGAACAAGCATTTTCTTTCTGTTCTATATATGAGGATTGGAGTTTTATTTAGGCAATGAGTGTATATCTCAGCTAAAACTAGAAAATGTTGCTGTCAAATGCTTATTCAATGTTATTTCAGTACTGGGATAAAAAAATAAAAATTATAATATCACATATTGCATCTTGCTGAGGATGCCTAAGAGATTTAAAAATTACTATGGATTCAGCCACAAGAATCCCGTAGGTATTGCAYGCTTTAGCGGGACAGAAATCCACAGTGCCATATGGCAAACCGGAATCAGATCCAAATGGAATAATTGTTTCGTGGCGAAGGAATAAGTTTTCTTTCACTGTATAAAGTAGATTTTCACTTAATTTTTACCCAATTGTGCTTTCATAATTTAAGACAAAATAATTTTTTTTTCTAGTACTACTGTTGTGAATAATGTTAAGACAAACAGGATAACATACTTACTTGGACCTTAATAGATGATCAGACTATTAATTTCTTCTATCAAACCATACAACTGTATAATTTAACCTCCATTTAACTAGGTAATATCCCTTTTTTTCAGGCCATTACCTTTAAAGGAGTGATGGAAAGGTTTTTCAGATAGCGAGGTAGTAAAACCTTGTCTAACCCTCAGATTTTATTAGTTCAGTTTACAGAAACATTACGTGTTGTGCATGTTTCTCAAACTATCCGTTTGTTTCTATCTAGGAAATACTAGATACAATTTAATTTTGGGCATTGTTCTTAACAGGAAATAGCCCCAAATTTACATTTTGAAATTATTATTAAATTTGTTTTATTTTGTGGGTTTTATCTAGGTTAAGGAGGAAAATACCATGGTGTAATGAAGTTTTGACTAGGCCATGTGAGACATGAAAACCAGCAATAGTAGTTGGCATGGKTAAGCATTTTCCTTTTGAGTTTATGACAAAAACATATCTACTTCTTATCTTTAAACAGCATTTTATTATCATCATAGAGCATCTGAAATTTTGCTTCAAGACTACCTTTCAGCAGACTATTTCTGTCCACTCATTACTCCTAAACCTGAGGTGAATATGTTAAATCTTTCTTTACAAATGAGGTAGAAGTTCCAATGTTCTTTATTGAGGATTTTCTTTTTTCTCCATTAAGAAATGAACGCAAAGAATATTTACTTTATCTGAGGAAAAAAATCAGCTGACAGAAGTTTTCTGACTATACTGTAACTCTGCAAAATGTGGTAAACACAGTGAATCATTTCATTCAGAAAGGACAGCTACAACTGCTAAGCAAATACTCRTGGAAAGACTTAAGTCTCGGTAGACCTTGAAATACCAAATTTTTTATATCAAAAGGAAAATTTCATTCTGTATTTACTGAACTCAAAACAGATCAAAAGACTGAATCACTTATTCAGGCCCTTTTCCCTAAGAAGTGAGTCTTTTTTTAATAAATATTAACTTTCTTCAATGAAAGTCAGGAAGTTTAAATAACACTTGTCATCAATATCAGTTAGAAAGGCATACAGCACCTTCCCATTGCAGATAGGTTGCAGAAAAATTAACTGCTAAACACTAAAGCTCTTTTAAGTGTGAGGAAACTTAGTCTCGCTAGAGTCCTACAACTTGATAACACTACAGGGAGGATCATATGACYTAAGACCAACATTCAGTGTGTTAACAGAAGAGCTGAGGATAACATACTTTTCTTCTCAGAAATGACTGCTATAGAATGGCATATGCTCTTRCTTTCTTAGCTTCAGAAATTTCACCAATTAAATTAAAGCTAATACATAGAAATGAAAGGCAGATGGAAGCACAGGAAATAAAAAATTAACTCCAAAACCTTGAATTCAGTCAAGTTGTAGTCCACTGCAAATGGTTTCTTATCAGGAAATTACTTATTCGGGTTTTTGTAGGTGATGTTATCACCTACACTTACAATAGTATCCTCTGATATCAGACATTTATTGAACTCTAGCTGAAAAAAGTCTAGCAGATAACCCAGGTGAATGTTTATTTCTTAGCTGGACAGTTTGCACCTATTGTTTGTTTGGTTTGKTTTTTTTTTAATAATGCGGTGGGAGTGATCTTTTGTACTATTTTTTTTTTCCTTCTCATCCGGAATCTCAGTGGACTGTCCTCACAGCCAGTCTTACCAAGCCTGCAGTGGTTTGTTAGATCTGCACAGATATGGGTTGTAGGACAGACAGTGTGAGCTGAACCTTCATACTACTTGTAAGTTTCAAGTTTTGAGTTCAGAGGAGTTGTCAGCCTGCCAATTTTTTTTCTTGATTGGAAATTGGTATTTCTCAAGCTGCTGAAAACACCCCCAAAAAACCCCACTGATATAGTTTATCCAAACTAAATTAAACAGACCTAAGCCAACATAGCTGACAGACTGAACTAAATAAAGTATTTAATAACAGACTGGAAAGTCCAGTGAAGATTTACTGAGATAGTTACATCATATAGACATAAATAAATTGAGGGAATTTTTTTTATTTAATAGGGATGAGAAAAGATGGGGGGATGTAATTGCAACTGTCCATTGCATTACGGTTGGGTTATGCAAAAGAGGGACACAAAATAATCTCAGAGCTGCACAATGAAAGGATGAGAGGCCATATTCATAGGCTGCAGCAAAGAAATTCCAGATAGATACAAGGAAAATGTCTTAACAAACAAATGCAGTGGACCGCAGAAGTTATGAAAACTTTATCCTTAGAGATTTTTGAAATTATATTGTCTGGAGCAAACCAATCTATCTTTGAAGCTAGTCCTGCATTACAAACCTGAATGATCCTTCCAAATTAATTTTTCCTATGATTTCTAGGAAGTATATCTGAACAGCAATATTGGCAGTTCTGGGTTCCCCAGTACAAGAGAGACAAGGAGTCACAGGGGAGAGATCAGTGAATGGCCACAAAGATGATGAAGGGACTGCAGCATCTCTCCTGCAAGCAAAGGCTGAAAGAACTGGAATTGTTCAGACTGGAGAAGGGAATGTTTCAGGGGATCTCGTCATTGTGTATAAGTATCTGAAGGAGGATACAAAGAAGATTGAACCAAGTTCTTTTTAGTGGTACCCAGTGAGAGGACCAGAGGCAACTGGAACATGAGAGGTTTCCTCAAAACTTCAGGAAACACTTTTTCACTGTGAGGGTGAACAAGYACTGGTTCAGGTTGATCAGAGAGACTGTGACATCACCATCCTTGGAGATACTAAAAAGATGTCATGGTGCTGGGCAACGACCACTAGGTGGCCCTCCTTCAACAAGGGAATTGGACCATGTGGCCTCCAGAGGTCCCTTCCAACCTCAGTCTTTCCATGATTCCGCAATACATGTAATGTTAAAAAGTAATATTGAGACTATGTTGACAGTACAGATCAATCCTGTGAGTTTCTCTTTTTTTTCGCATGGTTACAGTTCTAAATGACCTAAATGTCAGTGGTATCCAATATTCAGTGATGGTTTTGGTGCAACTAATAAAACATGGAAGCTTTATAATATACATGTTGCTAATCACTGGAAACTAATTGTCTAAATTCCAGTGAAAATGTGGGTAACAAGTATTCATAACTTTCATAAGTTTTAATACGATTAATTTTTTAAATTACATTTGTTTTAGTCATAATAAGGCATTATCCAAGATAATGGTTGAAATGTCTTGCTAGATGCCTGAAAATATTATATAGCCAAACTCCCAAAGCAAATTGAAAAGTCCCTCCTTCCCTCTCTCCATCACAGCTACCTTTTCTTCTGTACTCACAGAAAGTCCAAGGAGAAAAAAAAAATCTGAGCTTCAAACTGAGATTCAAATTGAATGCACTTGGCAATCAAAATTTATTCCCAGTTTGAACTCTAATACACAGAGTTCTTTCAAGTTTAGGCAATAATTTTATAAAAGAAAAAATTATGATATCTGCTGGTGCCTGCACCTGTATCAGCAATTCAATTAAATAATTGGACCGTTCTACCTTATTCTGGAAGCAAAGTTTTCCCTGGAGTAATTAATGTTCAAATGGAAGCAAAACCAAATGCAAACCAAGCAACTGTATGTGACATGATTAAGACAGTCTCAGGTTTATTTCCCTAACAGTGTTGTCTGTATAAAGCAAAAGCTCAGGTGAACATCTAGGTCTCTTAGCTAACGAGACTCTAAACTGCGGTGGGCTGTCTGGCACATTTTCTGTCTGAAGAACTCTAAACTTTTAGTAAGTTCTCTCTTTGTTTGCTGGCTGCTTGTTTTCCTTCTTTTAAGAGTTCTAATGAGGTAAACCAGAAGAATAAACAGAGCTTTTCTGAGGAATCCATAGGTAATTCACCAAGGTACACAATCTAGCAAATAAATTAAACAGGTTGGCTGATAAGGGTTTTTTTAAGCTCATTAGAAATTTTTTAATAGRCTTACTTTAGAATTATAGAATCATGTTCATTTATGTCTAAATTATTTCTTAGAAGTGTTTTGATACAAATGGAATTGATGGATAAAGTATTTTTCCATACATCATATTTATTACTATAGTGGCATGCCACAGCCCAGTTCAGTGTACAGTTTCCTGTTTCGTCCATATCCTTGCCAGCAAAAGGAGGGACAGGAATGAACCCATGTTTGGATTGTTTTTGTTGAGGTTTTTTTTTGTGGCAAATTAACCAATTCTCTGCTTTATTTATGAAAAAGACAATGGCAGTTCAACAGGACTTGAGTAAGTAGACAAGGAGCATCACCAGCTGAGAATGTTAGGACAGAGTAAAACTCTCTGTGGTTATTGAGGTCAAAAAATAATTTAGACATCCAAAGTTGTTAAAATGCGAGTCTAAAATCTGGACTTTTTCAAGCCCCTCTTGAATTGYTGCAAACACAGGAACAAGGAATTCCTTCATGGGTGTCTACCTGAATTTATAATTACCAGGCTTGTTTAAAAGTTCTGAAATCTTTTCTCACAGTCAGTCTTCATATTTTATGAACTTTACTTCATGTGCAGTGAAACACCTCAGCAGGACATGGCTGAAAAATTCAGCATTCATACATTTAAGTATGAATGAATAATAAAGGACAAAATGGTAAAAATGTAAAAGATGTACTTCTTGAATCAGAAAACAGTACCAATAGTTCCCTTTTCTAAAACATTTGGGTTAACTTTTCATTTGTGATTGGTCTCAGGCCAAATAGACTGGATTATCTACACAAATGGCAAATCACTCATAAGATTGCTGGAAAATGTCTCCAGAACCTGACAACCAGAATATGATTTACTTTACACAGTTTTGACCTGTGCCAGCTAGCATTGTCTAKGTCAATGCACAGTTCAAGGGATGGTATGAACCAGGAAATCTTTCCAATTCACATTTTGTGTACAGTTTCCCAGGAAATGCATCACTGTGGACCTCCCTCTTGACTCCAGTGCCCAAGAACTGTCCCTGGCCTATTTTAAACACTTTGGTTTTTTTCCAGACCTTAAAGACTGTGCTTCTTCCGCCCATGAATTCCATACCTGAATTCTTGGTGCTTGGTATACCTGGAGTTACCATCTACTAGCAGAAGTAGGAGGAAAGGTTCCAGCTGTGTTATTTCCATGTGGTACAAGGCATARTACCAGCCCATCAGAATATGCCTCCTATTTTAGAGTAAGTGGCAGCCTGAGTAGAATCGTGGTTTCCACAGTTTTGACACCCACTGCTGCACTTTTAGCTGTGTTTCAAATCAAACCTCTCTCTCAGTAAATTTGARCACTAAAATGCTGCAGGCAGGTGAAGTAAAAGCCAAGGTTTCAGATTTCAAAAATTTGAAGTATTTTCTGTGACCCTCTAGGAAAGGAAAAGGCCATCTSTGGAAATGTTAAATGAAGACAATCAGGACATGATCCAAGAACATTTCTAGTTACAATAAAAAAACCTTTTGCTTAGGGAGTCAGGCTGCTTCATATCTTGCTGCCAGCTCAGCAGTAAGAATGGAAGCAGATGTAGCCTTTYCCTAATTTTTTGTTGTTTTATACTTCTCAAGTACTTCCAACCCCAATTTCCTGGCTAGAGCCAGGATTTTTTAAACTGCCTAGATAGGAAGAGACTGGTACATGATGTCCAGCATAACTGTGGCTGTGACAGTGATAATTCTGGTTTATCTATACATTTCAATTGTTTAGGAAACTATTTGCCTTCCTCAGAAAAAGAGGTGAATTTAATGTTCTGTTGTCTAGTTGCTTCCATTTCTCTTTTATTCATTTGTGACTGGGGCATAAAAGCACTGAATGGATTCTTCATTTTATTTTTATATGAGAACATAAATACACACTACAATTGTGTCCCATGGATTCACAGTTGAACGAAACACTAAAGTGCTATCTTTTTTATGTGACACTCAATTTTGTAAGCTAAGCAGCAGTGTAAAGTAGTCTGAAGATCCGCTTGATGTAAAAGATAATTGCAAATACTTAGGAGACTTTTAACAATTGTGATTTATTGCCAAGCAGTTTATATTCAAATGCATTAATAATATTCTGAAGTAATGCAAACTCTTGACTGTGACAAAAGGATTCATAAAGACAGTTAGTGTTTCATGACATGATGAAATGACAGCTTTCACTTCAGTGTATGTAAATTGCTAAAAATGTGGTGTGACACCTGTGCTTTGCTGTCAAAGGTTTTCCATCTGAATATATGCCTAGTCCTCCCTGCTGCTCGATAAGACAAGTAGAATATTTTGGTTTCTGAGGAAAGCAATAAGGAWCTACCATCCCAGTTTGCCACTTTAAACACCTTTATTTTGCTCCACTGAAACCAGTACATATGGAAAACAAGTCAGCAGTCAAGGTGGAGAATACAAAATGCCAAAGGCTTTGAAGTGGTTATCCAGAGTAGGCAACATAATAGTGGTTAGACTGCTCTAGAAGTGAGCAGGGTGGAATCTAATTTAGGAATAGATTGAGATTAATTAGATACAAAATGACTAAGCAGATAAAGGGACTAACTGAGCTGAAAATGGCTGGGGAAATGCAGAGTCCATATGGTTCACAGTACACTTTCCCTTTCTTTAYACAAGTATTCAGAAAGAGACTGTTAAAAAGAGTGTGGGAGAAACCAAATGTCTCAGGAACACCATGGCCTCATTCCAAGTTTCAGGGAAGACTTCAGYGCTTTGTCTCTGGTTGTGTTAAGCTTCTCTCCAGGTGCACGGATCTCAGTCTAGATTCCTTCACATTTCTGATGAATCGTCCCAGGAAAGCAGGATATCATCTGCAAGTGAGTCTTTTATACAAAGATCTGAATTTTTCCTGTCTATAGATACTAAGCACTTTATTATTTATGGGGAAGCTAATGTCTGACACTCTTATGAGGATATAGGTTTAATTGAGGGAAGCACGTTTCATGTGATGGGTACAAAAGCGGGAAATTCCTTCACACACACCAGTCATTGGTATTAAGACATAACTTTTGTTTACTTTTAGCTTCTTTTAGCTTTAACCTCTCTCCCCTTTAAATTGTGCAGCATTTTTCTCCAAGCAGAGGTCATGTAATGATGCCACACCAAAACAGGAGCGTGTCAGGCACGTTGCACGGGCATGGTTAGGGAAGGGTGGAGGGCACCACAGGCAGCTCTAGCCCCACATAGCAGGTCCCTCTCTGGGGACAAGTCAGGAGCACGTGGGAAGTTAAATGGGGCTGGAAATGCTCTCTCCCCAGTGAGTTGGTCAGGAAGGGGGCAGACCTCAGCTGTATTACCTCTGAGCTGGCCCTGCACTCCAGCAGCCTAACCGGCAGGAGGGAAGATGAATCCAGGGCTCTTACATTTACATCAGTGCTACCAGTGCTGTGGAAAACAAATGGACCTGGGTCCAGTCCTACTGCTGCTGGTGGTGCTACCACTCTCCCTAAGAAAAAAGTGAAGAATTGTGATCTACTTTCTCTTTCTAGAAAATTATATTCTACTTATTTTTCACCAATTTTAATTCCAAAATCTTTTTCTGCGCATGCTTATTTACTAGCTTCTCTTTGTTTGCTAGTCTTTACAATGAATTTTTGACCTTCTGTCTGTAGATTGGATATGCTAATGAATGTCTTTCATTTCCTTGGAATGTTTTCAAATATTATTTTTATAATCCTTAATGTTGAGCTTACTTCTGCTACACTAGTAAATCAGAAATAAAAGAAAGTCTGTGATGGTTGATATATTTTTACAGTCCCTAGAATATTTAAATCATGATTTTGTATAAAAGAATGATATTGACGGGCAGAACATGGAAAAAGATGGCTAGAATTCCAATTGTATTGTAAAAATCCTCTTTTATCTTTCAGAGGTTTTATTTTCCTGTGACAGATTGGGGTTTTTACATTGTATCTTTTCTCTTAGCAAGGTGTATTTTTGTCCTCTGTCAAAGCAGATACAAAAYCATTAGAATATGAGGAATTAGAGTCTTCTCTTTCACCATTAGTATTACAGACTGAATGGAAGGAATTTTAACAATTCTGAAGGTCAGTAACAAGGACAGAGATTTAATAAACTATAAGTTGTGGTTATAGTAATTTCATTATAAAACTGAGCTGGACTAATGACTGTGACTTTGGTGGTTCTAGTGGACAGAGGTTGTTTCTTCCTTAGCTTGGGATGCTTTTGGCATAGGCCAATGAAGTATTATAAATAGGATAATTCACTGGATTCAAATTAATTTAGCTTTTCATCATTCAATTAGGTTTTCACTTCTAAACGTAATGGCACTCAAAAGACCTGGTAAGCAACAGACACAAAATTTCAGACAAAATGATGAAGACATCATCTTTCTTCAAGTCAGAATTGGGCTCTTAGGATTTTCTACTTGGAAATGTGTAAACCAAAACTATAGAAAACCATAGAAGAAAAGAAAAAAGGATGGGAGAATTCTTGCAGTTAGTCTGGAACTATAATTATACTGTAATACTAATATTCTTCCTTATCTATGACCAAGATGTTGAGGCAGCCATCAGTGGAAAATAATCTGTTTCATATAAGTAATTAACCATTGAATACTTAATAAGTATTTGTACATTACACTTCTAGCTAAATATTCTCTTAAATTGTTCTTTGGCTTTGTCAGGAAAATTGAACTATAAAATTATTTCCTCTCTGTTTTATGTAAAAAGGCAAAAAGTGTTATTTTCTTTGAAGCTATTACCCTTCTTTTGGCCTGATAAACTTTTGTCAGGGCAAATACAGGCTTCTTTCCTGAAATTCCAGGCAAGATTTTAAACTTAGTTACTGGCTTCTCTTTTAGCTGCTTCTTCCATTGTTCAAAAATATTTGAATGGATTTAATCTTAGGTTTGTAGCACTGATTTAATTTCTTATTCACTTTTTTGGACATGGTTTTGCCACCCCCTTTGCAGAGAGGCTGGCTACCTGCTAAAGCTTCTCTCCATCCCTGTGTATAGGTTGCAAAGAGACAGACATACTTACAAAGAAAGCCCCTGTCACAAGTGTCCTTGAGGATGGCTTAGCAAGAAAAGGAAGAGAAGGTGTAAAAGAGGGTACAAAAGCGTAGCTGTGTAATTAAGAAGTCATATAGGAGATTAGAAACCGATTGGAAAAGGCAAGRGAGAGTACAGAGAAGTACAGTTTGGGTAAAACATATTGTCTAGCTATTCCTCTCCTTATTTGCATTCAAGAAACAAAGACCCAGAGAAAATACTACGTCCCCGATGAGCTGTTAACACTAGCCTGTGTTACCTATGAATAGATAATAACTTTCCTCTAACACTTGGGGAGAATTAGGTTTCAGTGTGTGATAGCATGTATACGTATGCATGAGTGTATATATATTCATAAAGGTTCATATATTAGTGTATGTGTTAGTGAAGCACGACACAAGCYGTACTACTGGTGTAGTATTTCTGTATGATTGTGTATATGCATGCAAAATAYACATACTAACATAAATATATAATATTACATGTAACGTGTCTTTACATATATGTAAATAAATAGGCAGATTTTTGCCTTTGAAAGTATAGCTASCAACAGAGTTAGTTTGAATAGTCAGGTATCAGAATGGCTGAGGACATCACCTGTCCAAAAATCTAATCTAATTGAAATTTTGTGCATGATCTGCCTCTGGTACACCAGCAGCTTGTTCCTGAAACAGAAGTGACTAAATCTTAATGTAGAAGGGGAAGAGAGAAAGGAACAGCCTTCAACAGTTCCTTTTCCCCAAGTGCTAGACAGTCCTTGTAGTACCAATTTARAGATCTCCATTTGCTTTAACTGATTTCTCAGCCTGAAGATTAAATTTCTACTGCTCATTATTTGGAATTTACGAATTATAGACCTATCCAGGAGACTATATAAACAAGATTCCTGCTATTTAAAGTAGAAGTTCAATAATTCTTTCGTATATATAATTTTCAAGATTGGCATTTAGGCTTACTCATCCTTCTGTAGCCAGCTGAATATTCTAGAACAGTTTTCAGTTAAATTATTCCTGACAAACATTTAAAAATTAATTTAAATAATTAAATTGCTTTGAATAAGCAATGGACTGCAGATTGAGAAGGTCTTTCTAGGGAAAGTATTTTACAAGCTTCCCTGCCACAYGTTCTACATATGAATTCACATAGAAGTGTAAATATAGGAATTCCTGACCCCTCCCTCAAAAAAAGTTGAAAAGTAGAACTTTCACCTTTCTCAAGGTCTCTCATTTCTGCTAGGAAAGTCCTTAACCTACTAAGCACTTTTTCTCCAGCTTGCTAGCCACTACCCTGCCTCCTTGAGCTCCTTGAATTGCTTCTCAGAAATCAGGGATAAAGGCAAGAAAACTGTGCRGAGGAATACATAGGGATCTGTGCAGGACAGGCTACAGGACTTGAAAARGAAAAAGTGGAATTTCACACTGCTCCCTGCAGTCAGGCAGTGGTACCACATGGAGCTGGTCACAAAAAATGAACGTGAGACTTAGGCATGGAATGGGCAGGGTGTTGGTCGAATTTTGAGGGGAACAGGGCTTGGTGAGACTTAAAGTGCTTAATAACTATGCACTTGTAGAGAAAAAGGTAATGGATTCTCCCTTCKTCTGGGGAGAATTTTTTTAGCAAACTATGGTGATTGTGTTGGCTGGAGGGAGGGCTTGACAGAGCCAATGAATTACTAAATGTTCCCCACTCCCCGCATGACAGGCTTAAAGACCCAAACACAACCTTGACTGCAAAAATGCTGACAAAACAACAAAGGAGTCTTTGCCACTTAATACATATATAGATAAACAAACAGGATTTTCACATAAAGTTGTTTCTTTCATTCAGTTTGGAGCTGTGCAGGTCTTTAGTTGGATACTGGGRTTTGTATAAGTGTATGGACAATATTACGTGGACCTGAAGGACACAGGAAAGTAATTTGGATAATACATTTGAGGCTTCCAGAGACATGAAGATCTTCCCTGTTTCTCAGCTACTCTGTAATGTACAGCAGAAGTAGGACACTCTTCCTTTTGAGTTCATACATGATGTGAGTTTTAACTGTCTGTAAAGCCAGAATTGCTTGTACAGAAGCTGTTAAGTTTTGGAGGAATAACACCCTTGGGCACCATTAAAAAGAAACCTGGAATGTCACAGAATAATCAAACATCATGATGGAGCACGATGCAGTTGCTCTTTTTCAGAAGAAAATGCTTTCAACTGAATTTCCAGTGTGCGTTCCTTACACATCCCACGTGCTCTCTTGGGTCTGTGGTTCAATCCACATTCTCCAGTACAGTTCAGGTTGGGAGGGCTTGAAGCTGGTGTGATTACAGTGACAAGGTTAAGCCAATTGAAGCACATGGAGATTTAGACAATTTGTCTTGTTTAAGTAAAACTTAATTTTATGAAAGAAGCAGATGACCAGGATTTACAGGGAAATTTGGGAAGGTAGAGAAGGAAGATGGATAAGAATAGATTTAGTTGTAACTGTCAAACTTTGGAGACCTCATTTGCAAGTCATCTGCTGGTTCCGTACTTCAAATGTAAAGAAAGGATTTACTAATCTACTAATTTTAATTTAGGATTTATTGGGATGATTTGTAAATCAATCATGGGAATTACATATAGTAAGTAGGATTTATAAGCCTAGAGGAGGATTATAAAGTGTGATGTAGGATTAGTTAATCTATTGTATGTATATAAATGTATTTCCAGATGTCTAAAGCTATTACATACAATAGTTAAATCATATTTTTAATTAATGATGTCTAAATCAAAAATGACTAAAATACTTTTTTTTTAACCTAATGACAACATAAGACAAGTTGGTACGAAATCTACAAAAGGAATATAAACACATGTAATTTGTAGAAAAAAGTCAGTGCAGAGTACATTTTACCAATTTAAATGTATGCTAAGAAGAAGAGGAAAGGGATATACTGAAATAGTGATATACTRACTTTCCCTAACTAGATTTAATTTTTAGGAGCCTGCCCAGATGGAGCAAAGCAGCAGTCTAAAACAGTCCTTTCAGTGATCATATACATGGTGGTGAGGGGAAGTCAAGAGAATGTAATGAATAGAACCAGGGAAGAGTGCTTGCATCATGTTGATTAAGTTGATTAGAACAGACAAATCCAGTGACAGTGTAGTGATTAGAAGCAACAGGGAAGTTACACTACAAGTCTGAAAAGAACTTGCCATCCAYAATAACTCTGGGATCTCTTCCCTTTTTTTCCTTCTCCTTAAATCCTAGGTCAAGGGAAGCCTGGCTTGGTGAGCCCCTGGCAGAGGGCCATTTAAGTCTAAGGGACTGATTCCATCTTTCAGATGGGCAAAATAACCTGTAATGATARCATGAGTAATTTTAGACTTTCAGTAATACAGCTTTCCAGAACAAAAACCTTATATAACAAAAAAAATTAAAGCCCTCTGGTAACCTGCAATCATTCAGTAGAAGGCACCACAAAGTATCAGACTTAAAATGCAASAGAAAAACAACTGGCAGTGTTATCAGAACAATCTGAGGAATTTGATTCACACTGTGAACATGTTTGAAATTTCTCTTGGCTGGCACTCAGATTGCATTTGCCAACTTGTTGCAAGTTGCTCAGATTTCCTCTGTGTTTGTAAAYACCCTGCAGAATTCATTTTTATTCCATCAAAAAATCTATTTTTATTCTGTTTCTAGATAACCACGGTATATGAGAAGGGAAGAAAAGTCAAAGCAAAACTCAGACAAAGTTCTTCAAAGGAAGGCAAGTGAGAAAGGGATCTTCATTATGTAGAAAGCTTATTGGCAGAAAAGTCATAATTCTCTGTAACTAAAAGAGATTGTCTACTTAGATTCCTACACACAAATAAGTTTCATCAATTTTTTCGTACTAAAAATTCTAGTCAGGTGTTCAGSTTCATTCATATTCCATTAATCATTCAATAAAAACATCTCAGGAATAAGGAAAGTTTCCTTTTTATTAATGATGTCTTTTACACCAATTCTAATTTTTCTTAATTACTTAATCGCTTCTGCAAATGCATTCAATGGTCACACAGTGACAGAGGAGGAGCTTCTCCTTTAAATCRCTGACAAAGTTTAACATTCAAGAAAAGTTAGGACTTGATTTTGAGGTTCCAAAATGAACTTGCAGAGTAGAAGTTAAGGAAAGAATGTTATTCCTTACTAAGGAAAACAGTTCTGACTCCAGATAATTGAAACAGAAGACTGAGAATGCCAATTTATTCCTTTTTAAAAACACAAATGCACAAGAAAAAAATGTAAGTGAAGCAAAAAGAATGAAGCAGCAAAAATTGCYTGAAGCTGAGAGCCAAGTCAGGATAGCATTTAAGCATAAACACAGATGAAAAGTTAGAGTTGTGATACCTGACAGGTATGTACCTTCCCTCATTTTTCCTCAAAGCTCTTTCTGCAGTGCAGTTGTGTTTAAGAAATACCATGCTTTCACCTCCCAGTCATCTACAATGTTAAATCCTGCTTCATACTGCCTTTTGAAAAAAAAAAAAAACCAGCCTGTGGTTTAAACAGTTTCTAGTAGCACAAAGTACCTTAAATTGTTTCCATCACATGCACATGTAGGAACTGCAAATTACAGGAGGACCATTAGCTAACAACTTGCTGCTGGTACCATCTCTTAAGCTGTCCCATTCTCATCTTTTTGTGCATTTGTTATGTGCTACTTCATCCCCAACAAAAGGCAATTGAAGAGTGTTTCTTTCTTGCATCTTCTTTTAGCAGGACGGTAGAATCGTAGAATYATATAATTATCTAGATTGGAAGGGAGCCCCAGAGAGCATCCCATTCAACTCACTGCTCAAAGTAAGTCTCATTAGATCATGTTGCTCAGGGCTGTGTCTAGTCAAGTCTTGAACTTAGTTTTCTCTGTATCCTCACAAGTAACTTTGAATAGCAATAAGCTCTCGCCTTAGCCTTCTCTTCTCCAGACTGAAAAAACAATATTGTCTTAGTCTGTCCTTGTGCATCATGTGCCCCAAGGCCCTAAGAGTCTTGGTGGGCCCCACTGGATTCACTTTACGATGTATCTTCCTTGTACTGGTGTGCCCAAAACTGGACAGGGAACTCCAAATATAATTTGATAGGTGCTGAATACATTGGAAGGACCACTTCCTTGAAACTGCTGGCTACACTCTTACTAATACAGTTCAAGATGCAGCTGGTCTTTTTGCTGCAAGGGTACACTGCTGACCCATGCTCAACTTGTCCAACATGGGTCCTTTTCTTCAGAGCTCCTCGCTARTCAGTTCCCACCTTGTACTCTTGCATGGGATTATCTCACTCTACATGTAAGACTTCATTTACTTTCACTGAACTTCATGACATTTCTATCAGGCCATTCCTCCAGTCTGCCCAGGTGCCYACGTCCTCTAACACACTGATCACTTCCCACATTTGGCATCATTCACAAATTCACTGAGAGTGCACTCTATCCCATCCTTCAGGCTTTAACAGAGGCATTGAACAATACTGGTTCCGATATTGATCCCTGGTGGCTGCTAGTCACTGACCTTCAGATGGACTAGGCAATGATCACAACTCTTTGAGACTTGCAGTCCTAGCTGATTTCCCACCCACCTTAAAAGCCAGTCCATGTCTTACGGGTGTGGTGACAAGGACACTATGGGAGACAGTGTCAGAAGCTTTGTTAAATAAAGTCAAAGTATAAAACATTCACTACCATCCTTTTGCAAGTCTCACTAGGCATCTTATCATAAAAAACCATGAAATTGTTCAAGCATGGCTTGCCCTTTTTAAATCTCTGCTTGCTGTTGCTAGTCACTCTCTTGTCCTTCACGTATGTGGGAATGGTTTCTAAGAGGACTTGCTTCAAAATCTTCCCAGGGGCTGGTGTGAGGCTGATCAGCTTGCTAACTGAATCTCCCTTCTGGCCCATGCTTAAGATGGGCATGACACTTGCCTTTTTCCAGTCATTAAGAACTTCTCCCAGCTGTCATGACCATTAGGAGAGGACAGAGAACACCCTTGCGATGCCATCAGCCTTCCGCGTCAGCACTGGAGGAAGTATTCCATGTGGTTCCAAGAGCTGTTGAATTTCTAACTGGCTTAAGTGATTCCAGATTCTCCCTCTACTGTGAGTTCTGCTTCACTTTTATAGACTCTGCTAGTGGGCCCAGGGGCCTGGGCTGCCTGAGTAGATATGATAATTATTTCACTAGTAAATATTACCAGTGGAAGCTGAGGCAAAGAAAACGTATTCCACATCCCTAGTCACTAAGTCCCCTGCTCCACTGAACAGTGGACCCATTTCCCGGCCTTTCTTTAAACTGTCAATATATTTACAAAATCCTTTCTTGTTTTCTTTCACTTCCATCACTGTATTCAACTCCAGCTGACCTTTGGCTTTCTTAGCTAAATTACTTCACGCACAGGCAATACCTTTTTATTCCTTTAAGCAGACTGCTTCCGCCTTCTGTGTATTTATTTTTTGGGTCTGAAGTCAGACAGAATTTTCATGTTCATCCACACTGGCTTTCTGCTGTGATTGCTCCGCTTTCTGTGTGTCGGAATGGACCATTCTTTCCCTCTAAGTAAGCTATCACTGATGCCTTCCCAGATGAGTCTGTTGCAGCTCTCCTGGGCTCTTTGAACTCCAAGCAAGTTTCCTGGGGAATCTTGCCAAGCAGGTCCATGAAGAGGTGAACATCTGCGCTTTCAAGTCCAATGCTGGAATTCAGCTGTATGTGTTGCTTACATTTCTCAGGATCATAAACGTCACAGTCTCACAGTCACTGCAGCCAAGGTTGTCCTTAATCTTAATACCTTAAACCAGTTTTTACTTCTTTGGGAATAAATAACTGGTCCAAAAGCATTTGAATTGGTTCACTTATCACTTACATCAAAAACCAGCTTCTGTACAATTTAGAAATCTCCTGGATCTCTTGTACCCCACTTTATTGCTCTTCCAGAAAATATATTGGCAGTTGAAGTGACACAAGAGCATCGTGACCCGTGATTCTGGGATTTTCTCCACCTACTTTAAAAAGGCTTCTGAAGTTGCAGATCTGCAAGTGAAGCAGGAACCAGAACTCATAAACTTCCAGCTTTCTCCATCTTGACAGTGTACCTCCACCGCTTGTTTGACAAGGGCCTCAGACTGTTTCTCCTTTACTGTATGGCTCATGCTGCTGTCTCTGCCAATTTTCAGTGAAGACTCACTCAACCTCCTTTTCATTTTCCCTGATGACGCACAACCTGTTCACCTCTTCCTTCAGCTCCTTCATCACGTGACTCAGTGCCTCAAGCAAAGCACACCTCCCACATGAGAGGTCCCCAGGACCAGGCATTCCCCAGAGCTCCTCACCTGAACGTGGATACCACTCCCATGGAGCTCTGTCAGGAAAAAAGTCTCCAAAGCATCAATGGCACTTGTACCAGCCGGTACCAAAGAACGTACCCTCAGCATGCTGAAACCATCATCGGACAGTTTTCAAGCAGCCTCACAGAGCCTCGAGTGATTTTCCTGTGTCCTTCTGTGCCCCTGCTGTGCCATGATATCTGCTATCCCTCTGGTGTGCTCAAAAACCTGGAAGAATAGCAATTGTTTCCTCCTCTCTGCTGCTCTGTATTCTGTTTTGCCTTTGCTTCTCAGATAGTTGAATCTGGCAGCAAAAAGAAAACATATGCCAAGAGCATGTGCTAGAAGAAGAGGATTTTAACACAGAAGAGAAATTAGAAAGGTGATAATTAATAATTCATTACCACTTCTCAGTAATTCCAGCTAAGGTTTTTAACCTTGCGCCTAAAAAATATACAATATATACTGCACTAAGTGTTACAGATAATGTCACTATTTCAACAGTTCCTATTTTTATGTGAAATTCCATATGAACTTTTGTAGAACTGACCAATTCACCTAACCATGTCATTGCTATGCTCAACTTTACATCTGTCAGCATAGCACTAGAAAACAGACTAAGGAAACACGTTTCCAGACCTTAATTACTCACAATTGTATTTGTATTGATTTATTGAACACCTTGCTCATGAGCACTCATTGCAAGGATTATACTGTTTGTGATCTTTTTACCTTTTCCTGCTACTTACAAATCAAACATGCATTTGAAAGTCAAGGAAGCATGTTTACATTACTGCCGTAATTGACAAAGCACACCTGTTATCCTCTCAATGGATAGATTAAACCAAAGACAGACCTTGGAAATAAAGCATGAAAGGGAAATGGCAGTTATTTGAAGTAACATGGAACATGAAGTGCAGGAATAGAAGCCTGAAAGCAAACAGCATGAAATGCAGCATATGAACACGTGTCAAACTTATTCAGCTTTGCGCTTGAATTAGTTATTTTACTTTTTAAGTAGGTACTTCAAAGACAGTGGAAAGCTTTTTTTGTGTATGTGTGTGTCTTGGTTTTTACCTCCTGACAATGGCAGTTCTTTTATCTGAATTTTAGGGAAAAACAGTCCTGTGGAGCGTCAGTAGTAAAATCATGAACAATAAGGAAAGAAGTGAAACTRAGAGGGTAGAGGAAAGAGCAAATGACCTAGGACAAACGCAATCATACCCATCTCTTCTTAACACATGCTTATCAAAGTTTCTTAAAAATTCCTAGTGACAGTCATTCCACCATTTTTTATGTCTAGAGACATCCCATTTCATCCTGAAATTAAATGTCCTTATTATTTTCCACATTTTCTTTATGGTGAAACTGGGGAACAGTTTATTTCCTTCTTCTCTGTGGCGACAAACTTTAAAACACCATCACGATTTTCAGAAGCAGAAAAGAAATACACTAGAATTTCATTCTTAGGTCACTCCATTGCCTTCCAAACTGCAACACCCGGCAGCTTGTTCAATGGTACTTTTCTCGCTCAATTTATTTCTTTTAAATTCTTAGGGGAGAAACCTTACCCAGTTGTTTAATTTTGTTTGCTTTATATTATCTTTAGTAAAAGTGTCTTTTAAAAATAGGCTGCTGGTCACTATTCACGCTTTTGTACTCCGTGTTTTTACTGACTTTACTGGGTCTGGTTGGGACAGAGTTAATTTCATTCATTCACAGCCTGTACCATTCTCTGTTTTGGATTTGTAACTAAACCAGTGTTGAAAACACAACAGTGTTTTGCCTATTGCTGAGCAATATTTGCACAGCAGCAAGGCTTTATCTTTTCCCCATTTTGACCCCTTCGTGAGTGGGATGGGGGTGTGCAAAAAACTGGGAGGTGACATGGCTGGGACAGCGGACCCAAGCTTTCCAGAGGGATACTCCATACCACATGATATCACACTCAGCCATAACAGCAGGGAGAAAGGAGGGGCAAGGGACTTCCAATGGGAAATAATGAAAGAGTTCCTTATTTTGCTTTGCTTCCATGTGAGCTTTGTTTTTCTTATTAAGGTCTTTATATCTTCATCCTCAAATTTTCTTGGTTTTGCTCTTCCAATTCTCTTTCCCATCCCACTGAGTAGGAAGTAAGCCAACAACTAACTTGCTCAGATGCTAGCCAGGGTCAACCCACTGTACTGTCTGTAAATATGAGAAGAGATACTGTCAATCACAAGAATTTCTGTCTATGGTTTTATCCCATAGGTACTTGAGAATCTTAGTAAATTCTAATGGCATTTTCTTATTTGGTTTTGTTCTTTATTCTTTTCTCCCTACTTCAAGTGATATTATTTGGCACTTCAGGAGCAAAATAAGTCACCTAATCTACTTCATCTGGTGTGTTGGGTACTTACATAGTAGCTTGTGAAACTGGGCAAATAATATGCACCTGACTGAAGCCATAAAATTACTAATAAAGATACGCATTGTGAAGACCCTTCTCCCAAAACAATCACCCCACTGACTGCTCAGCATGGCCATGCTGGCACAGTCTAGGAGTCCATCTCCTTGGAGGCAGACTCCCCAAGGTCATTCACTAGGGCTCTCAATGCTAAAACTTCACTGAGGATATGCCTCTGACTTGGGCGGGAGGCATATGGCCATTCAGTGAGTTATCAGCATATGCCCAGCATTTCAATTTCCCAGTTATGCTTTCATACCACCTTCCTCATGTGCTTTCCTTTATATTCATCCACACTGAGATTCAGCTGACATTCTACTGCCTCTCAATTTCCCTCCTGCAATTTTACAAGCAGCTCTTATATTTCATGTCCTGAACAACCTGGTATATTAGCAGATTTTTGTATTTCACTGCTTGATCTCTTCATGGGTATCTGGGATTAAACTAACTAGCACAGTTCCCTGCAGAACCCCACTGCTGGCCAGCCTCCATTCCGAGGTCTGAATACTTCATCTAATTTCCTTCCTAATACTTCATCCCTACAAATAATTTTTGGACATGCAAATACTTTTACTCCTTCCTCCCATTTGTTTTTTTTTTAAAGGTTTATGAAAAATGTTGTCTGTGCCTTTTTCTGAAAGTCCTTTGAATTAAGACTCAAGAACTATCTGGATTATAAACACCTAATATGGACTGTCCTACAGCTAGTACTTACATTACAGAAAGGGAAAGTAGTCCAGGGTCTAAGAGCAGCAGCAACAAGTAATTAAAAAATATCAGTAATTAGGAGCATACAGTTGCCTGCCTCCTGCTGTACAAACTTGCTCTTTAAGTACTAAGATTCACAGTCTAAACCTAGAGACCACAAAGACCATGAACTATTTGACTCTCTCCTTGCCTTAGGAGACTGGTACTTTATCAGCCCGCAGAAATTGATAATTTTGATAATTCAAACTGACTGCCCCCACCTCAAATATTTTTCCATTTCTCAGGCACCAGCTGCACTATCTCTCAGAAACAGTATCACTGATACATACCTAATTAAATTCCCATTGGTTCTTCCAAATTTGTTTTTAAGATTTTTTTTCCTCTGTTCATTGATCTGAAGAAGGATTTGTTTGCCTGGAAGCTTGTCTGGTTTTTTCTAGCTATGGCAGTGAGTGTAACCAAAGAAGTGTTACTGCCACTTGTAAACTTTGTCTGGTCTATATCATTACATTGTCATTGCAACACAACAATTAAAAAGAGGTTATTGGCTTAAATACGTTCAGTCAGAAGGAAATAGGGCCACCCTTGTTTCTCCTTTAACTCAGAGATTACACAAAGGCCTATGCAATACAAAATTTTCTTTTTAACCTCATTAATTCTGGATAACATTTTGTGAAGAAATTCACTGTTTTATCTTTAATTTCCTTTATTTCTAGACAGACTTTTAGTCATGCAGTTAGGCTTATGCTGCTGTTTTGCATTAAAAAAAAAAGAATAATGAGTTAATAAATATTTTTGAAGTCATGTTTTGCATGCATGTTTAATTAAAAGCTTATTTTCTAACATATTTTATCAGTAAATATCAATATTTTACCATATATTCCTTTGATATGTCAGCAGAATAAAAATGTAATAAGATTAAAATTTGGACAAAGACTGATTCTTTTTGCAAACCTAAAATTCTCTGTGAAACCAGTATGAGGTTTGGATAGGCAAGAACTATAGCAATGATTACAATTCAGTGTTACCAGAGATATATTCTAGGTTCTCTTAGTGTTTGGTCATACTAGTAAGAGTGTCACTGATGTGCCTTGAATTATGACCATTACTTTCAATATTGTAAATTTGCACTTCATTTAAAAAAAAAGCAAAGTCACTCTAGCCATACCTTACGCTGTATTTCTCACATCTTCCACATATTTAAAAGTCAATAGTATTCTCTTTTACTCCTGTACACAACACTAAGGTATGAGGTGGACTCTGAATTAAACATGGTAAGTTATTGTGAGATTTTAAAATGTTTGATTTTCACATTTATTTTGCATTTATTTGGGTTTCAGTTTTAATTTGCAGTAAGATGGTTTCTTTAGAAATTTTTATTTCCTCTATGGAAGTTACTAAACAAGACTTAGAWCCTCATTTGTATTTTAAAACATTCTTATAAGAGTGTTTTATAATTTATTTAGAGAGTGTAATAATTTATTTTTTGCCAGAAAAAAATCACCAGCTACRTACAATTCAATACTCTATCTAGTTTCCCATTAACATGGTATTCATCAGAAATCAGCGGGAGAAATCTCCAGAAGCTGCAGCAAAAGTATTGAATCTAATTACTACATATAGCACACTGCATGTCAGCTTCTAGACAGCACACTCAGCTAACTCTCAGAGTAAAAGAGGCATGGCATAAAAAAAGAATAGATCATACCTTTGGTGCTTAACTCTTTATATATGCAAGTGTTTTTGTCATAGGAAGAAGGGGGTGTGAACAGCATATGCTTTTAAGCACACGTTTGTTGTATTTTTGATTCTGGGACAAAGTGCAATGTAAATCAAGCAGTGCTTTGTTTCCAGAGTGTTGAAGACTCACAGCTGAAGCAGATTTTCAAAAAGMACAGCAAAGCTTTCAGGCAATTAAATACCATCATTTTTCTCATACTTGGTGCCCACTAAGACCATCATGGCAGATTTTTCTAAATAATTCAGCACGTGAGGTACTAGTCTATTCTGAAATCTAACCATTTGTTTGGTTATGTAAATAAAATCCCAGCCATTGAAAAACTCTGCCCCTTCACATATGCAAGTTCTTTCTCTTGGGATTCAGAACTAAACTAGGCCGGACTTTGAATTTTACTATAGTGAAACAGAATCTAACTTTGTTCTGAATTAARGGAATTCAGTTCCAGCACTTGAGGGTTAACATCAGATTTTCATTCTTTTCACAGAGACAGGACTAATCTTTTCCAGTTTCCCTGTCCTCTGAGCCATCARGAGACACTAATTTTAGCTGACATTGGATTCCTGTTCATTTCTCCCATTCTAGGAGAGTGTTAAGACATTAGTGACAATGAAGAATTACTTGTCTGCATAGCATGCTGTGTATTGCAGCATGCAAGAAACTTTGAGGAGTGACAATGATGGCTTGATGTGCACAAGACTTCAATATTATTGATGTCACATGAAGAATATCAGGTTTTATATCAAGTTTTAATTGTCATTCRTCTTGTTAGCAAATTTGTCATGTTCCTGAACAGAATTAAGAACAATGTATATATCATATTAACTCATACTTCTATTGATACTTCCAAAATTATTTCACAAACATAAAACCACTCAACAAGGCTGATAATTTTTAAATGCCATCTATATATTATTAAAGCTTGCACTAAATCTGCAGCAACAGATCTTACATTTTGTCTTCCATCCTTAAACACTACACATAGAACCATAGAATCATAACTATTCCTTTTTTTAAAAATAGGATACAAAAAGGTATGATCAGAAAGCCATAAATGGAATTTGACGTTTTCAGTCTCCTTTATGATTACTATGTGTTTTCCTTATATTTCTACTTGTTTGAAGGTTTTGTAAGGTGAGAAGCCTTGAAATATTGGTACAGTTATAATTACAAACTTTTAATAATCTAACAGGATGTAAGATAAAAGCCACTTGAAGCTCTTTATAGCCTGAGGGACTATGTTGATTCCTTTCTGCACTCATTTCTCAAAGTATTAAAAATGCATTATTGGGAGTGCTCTGATAACTACTCAGATGTCTATTTATTCAACTCTGCAATTGTTTATGTTAGAATTATGGACTTGGTTTTCTATTCAGACAGTTATTTAGTTTGCTTGATTGCTGAGTCTTGAAGCTATTTTAGTTTGAATTATATTAGAGCATCACATACAAAAGAATTCTTTGTTCACAGCCTATCCAACAAAATAGAGAGGGCTTCAGAGGCATCTATAGCTCCAGGGCCCAGTAAATTAGGTCTTGACTAGAAAAATAAAAGGAATAAAAATTGCCATATGTAAGAGGACTGGATATGCTGTCTTCCACTAAGTAAAAAGTAACTGCATTCTCTTATAAATTGRAAGTGTGTTTATTTTACAAACTTTTACGAAAAGTCACATATTCTTAGAAAACAGGATCTACTCTAAGATAAAAAAGCACTCTGGTTTATATTCTATCTGTGGCCCAGATGACATTTTTCTATGATGAAAAAGAAAGAAGGAAATCAGATGAGCAATCTCTATGGAATTTACATTATCTTGGCAACTATCCATTTTTACACCATCTAGGAAAGCTGTGGAGGTGCATGGCTCCAAAGCATCTAAATTTTGCCACACTCTTATTGTTGTACAACATTACAGTCTGAAAGTGGGAAGTATTTGCAGAAGCTGTTTCAAAATAAAATGTTTTTCTTGTCTCCTTTCTATGCTACTGCCCTTTTTCAAAAGGTTGAATATCAATTTACAGTGTATTCTTCTACTGAAGCAGCCRCTGAAAGATATCTTGGGAAAGCTAAGACATGAAAACTCTGGTATCATCAAAATATTGCTTTTTACCCTTACCCTTTTAACGATCGTATTCTGAAGCAGATATTCTTTTAAATACTATTCAGAGAGAAGAACCCATTTGCTTTGCTTCCTGTAGATGTCTTATTAGCTATGTCATTTTCTGTCACATTTATGTTTATATAGCTGAAGCATAGAAATAGGTAGAAAGTGATAAAATTAGCTTTATGTACAGTTTTCATAGTTTTGCATTGGACATTATTCTTCTCTGTTAATACAAGCTGTAGAAGGAGAATTATCATTAATTAGATTGATTAACCCTTAATATTATAGTGAGATGGAATGTGGGTTTAGTCATGTCTAGGTAAGGCCATTTGCAAAGCCTTCTACATCGTTTTAGAAAAATCTTATTCTACGTTGCATTTTCTATTTTTTCAGTATTAACCCACATGAAGATTGTACATACGCTATCCTTTAGTCCTAGTTAATAATATTGCAATTTCTACTTTCTTCCTTCACACTTCCCAGGGATGAGGATCCAATTTTAGTTTTATTTCAGAGCTCATTACAAGGACATTTTGTTTTGATCACTTTGAAGTTCTTTAAAAGATCAGGTCCCTGCATATCATTTGTATATTTTGAAAAAGAAAACCACCAACAAATAACAAAATGAAACAAAACAGCGTGACAACAACAACAAAAAAAAAAGAGCAGGAAGAATTATGTGTTACTGGAAATACTGAAAAATAATAGTGTATTTTAAATATGCCAGGTACTAGTTTTGATTCRTCTGTATTATAATCATGCATCTTTAAACCATTATACGTTATTTAGCTAAAATTTTATATACCTGTTGAATTCATTAATGTAGTAAGCCAAAAGCTCATTCTTTAATGCTTCGTATGATGTTACTTTGGACCAGGAGGGAATTGTTTCTAATTTAAGAACCTTTGTCAGAAGCTATCAATCAGAATTATAGATAGCTTTTCATTAGAGCAATGAGATATTGATTTTTTTCCTATAAGGACATGGGCCAATCCCTTTTTTCTTAAAAATGGTAGTCTTTTTGTTTGTTTGTTTCAAAATTCAGCTAAAGAAGGATATTCACAACCCAATCTTTTAAACTAGCAGTAGTGACAGTGGTATGAAACAATGACAGAACAGGGAAATAATAGATTGGTAAGGTGATAGACAAACCAGTCACGTSTCAGGATTTACTATAAGGTGTTTCAGAGCTGACCAAAGAAATGTTTATGCTGTTTAACTTTGAGAGTTACAGAATGATGACCATGATCTTGGAGGTGTGGGGGTTGTAGCACAACACCTATATTTCAAACAGGGGAAATGAAAATGAAAATATGAGACTATTTAGCCTGGTTCAAACCTTGAAAGATTTTAGCACTAATTGAGTATTTAGGGCATGCCTATGTAAGAGACAAGAGTGTAACAAATGTCAGGCACGAATTTGCTGAGACTCCATGTCCTTCTGTGCCAGAATAGAGGCTTACTGAATGGAAGAAATGGCAAATATGATGCAACATCGTTTCAGTAATATTTTGATGGCACCATATGGCTTGAAATTCCTACAACCAACTAGAAAAATACATTTTAGAAGACCTTTATGAACTATTAGTAACAAAAATTGCAAACTAATTATCAAACATTCATTGCAGCACTGAAAACATGCCAAAGCTAAATGTAGTAGGAGTTATGAATACTCCGAAGATCCAAATTGGACAGGAGAGTGAAATCCAGAAAGAAAAATTAGGTCAGGGTCTGATCTACTGGGTAAGGTCAAGAAAGGCGAGTTCTTCATTGGATCCAACGAATGGTGTCCATCTCCTTCCAAATGAAAGAATTAGCTTAATCTCCATAATGTTTGGCTTGGCACAACATTTCTTGCAAACTTAGAAACCTCAGAGGAAAAAAAGAAAAAGTAGAAGTCGTTGCAGATCAACAACTTGATAGCTTTAGAACATCATCTGTGCCTTTTAATTAAGTCCTTTGCAACAAAAAATTGAAATTAATACAGATTTAATATACTGCTTACTAAGTTTAGTGCATTTAAAGAAGTAAAATAACTTAGGTTTTTACATTTCTAGCCCTGGGCAAACTGCAACTCCTCTTCTGAGATGAGAAAAATAATATATAAAGGCCTCCTAAGAGAACCGCTTTTGTGCAGAAGTTTTGTTTGTACTTGTGAATAATGGCTTCTCTTCTCAGGCCTGAGAAGGCAATTTCAAAGTGAGTGTAGACTACCAGGAAACAGAAAATGTCTTTTGGTCTTTTAGTCAAGATACAACATGAAAGCATCACAGATCTTCTTTTGGCAATGTAACATTTCCTGCTTCTGAGAGTCAGGCACTTTACAGTGGGGTATGGCAGGAGAACACAAGACCACAGAAAAAGCCAGAAACTAGACAGGGTCCAGCCTGATATAAGAAATTCAAAGACTGGAACAGGTTTCCCAGTTACTGTATGCAGCCTCCACTGTTGAATACCTTCAAAAGCATCTAGAAAATGGTGAGTRTTCTGGTCTTATATCACAGCCAACCCTGCTTTAGCAGAGAGTTGGACTAAAAACTTTCTGAGATTCTTTCCAATCTGAGTTATCTTATAAATATACAACCAGCAGCTTTCCATATCACTAGCTAAGAGGGTCTTCCTCATGCCTCTCTCTGGTCTGTATTTCACTTGTAATAACCAAGTGCAGATTACAGTCTTACAYTTGTAGTGAACTTCGAGTTTCCAACTTTTTACAGATTGTGAGGGGGAAATTCTAAGCACACACATACTATTTTGGACTTAAACCAGACTCACTAMGTGAAACAGCACTCATCTCACTTTGTACTCTAAATGGCACCTTTTTGCATCCAATTTAGTGCCTGTTGATGCCTGAATTGTATGTGTTGTTCTGCTTCTTTCTAGCTCTCAAGGCATTGTGTAGCTGTGTTACAGTCCACCACAGAGAGAATACCTTTTATTAAAAAAACAGGGAAGGCAATATGGTCTTTTCTGTTTGGCCTTTCTCATTCCTAGCCATGTTTACTTTACTACCCTCTCATTCTTTCCTTTTACTCAGTGCTGGTAAGAAAAAACTTTCTCTATCAGCAGAGAAAATAGACAATCTTTTAAAATGTCTTCTTACTTTCTCAGAGTTTCTTTTGAAATAGATAGAATTTGCGGGGAGGGGTAGGGGGGAATATATATTTTTATATATGTATATAGGTATACATATATATATGACATGTTTCCTGTTTGGGCAGAGGGAGAAATAGGTTTGATGGGAGAGCGAAATAATACATGTTTCTTTCTTTGCACTAGGACAGATCTTACTCATATGATGTCATAGGCAAATATCAGGGTTAAATTAAATAATATCTTAAACTTAATTGATATTAATACCTTAAAAATTAAGAGATGCTCTGTAGACTGTTATGAATGGGGTTCCATCGTTTCAGAGGTCTGTAGACTCACCCTTAAAGCATCAAGAACAGAGAGCATACAGTAATATGAACTACATACAGTGACTGTAATGATTTAATTTCTTTTTCGTTTCTCTAATATTAGATGAAGGACAGTTCTGAGATCTCTTGCTTCTCTAGGCCTGCTTCTCCAAAATGTCAATGATCTGAATGAAAAGGATTTAGAAAGAACAAGTTGCACCATTCTTTCTATTTGTGTTGAAAGTTTGCTCAAACCTGCCAAAAAAATTAATCTTGTCATGGAGATATCTGGGTTGTGTATGTCCTAAACATAACCATTCAGAGCTGGACAATTCTATTACTGAAACAAAACTGCCTCATCTGAACAGAGAGAGCAGATGCTTTAGCAAGGTATAATTGCCCAGTTTTTCTTTTTACTGTGGTATCTTTTGCTTAAAATTTGTTAGTAAACTATTGCTTACAAGCAAATATTGATAGTAGAAAAACAAGGTAAATGAAATTTCAAATTCATCCCTGCTTAGTCTTCATAATTCACAAAGACTTTGCCTCATTTTTAGAAAAATATAAATACTGACTGAATCTTTTCTTGAATCTTTGGAGGTTTTTTGACTTTTTAGCAGACTTTTTCCTGTTACCAAATACTGTTTTCTTTCTTTTCCTTCATAAATCTAATTTCTCAAAAGAAATAAATGAAGTCTCTTTATCTATATCAACTATATTTACATAAGCATTCCCTACATATAGCTGTAGATGTTCCTAAAACATAAAAGACATAATGTTCTAGAAAAGCATATCTCAAAAGATGGATAAAGCTAAATAGTCCTCAGGAATCTGAATGTTTGTACTGCRTGTGCTGGGAGTCAAAAGGTAACCTTTGATACAGTCATAACGTACAGGAAATCTTCACTATCCAATTTCTGGCCCTTGCGAAAATTTCTCACTCCTTTCTACAATTGCCAAGTGRCACTATGGATTTCCAGTGTGACTATGAATAAACCACGTCTTATCTGCATTCTGGTGTCACTATTCTCCGAGCATCAGGCTTAAAGCTTGACTCTCTATCCACAAGAAACTTTGTCATGGCTGCAAGATAAGTATTACGATATAGAGAGCACAGACACTTCTGAATATAAGGTTTGGTGACTTTTCCATTCTTTCATTATTAGATATTTGGAAGAAACTGATTGTACAAGATGGGTTGGTTTGTCATGTTTCTAAAGCTACATCAGAAGCATCTGAGTGTGACCATCAGATTCATAATTAACATTTCTTTCACATATTCTTCAGGTGTTTTCTTTGGAAATTTAACCATTGCAACAGCAGTTACTTCAACCCACTATTTGGGCAGAGAGGCAACCTGTACAAAGGAATGCTTCTTATTTTGCTTCTGACAGTATTTTGAAAAAAATCCTTGTGATTGGAAACCTGGATATTTCTTAGGAACTCACAGAATCCAAGCATCTAATTTTTCTCTTCCTAAAGACAGCTGATAGGTTTACATTTCAAGTTAAAGTGATGACAACTGAGTAACCCTGAAAGTAATTCTGTAAAATATCTTCATATTTTCCATTATAGAATTTCAAAGATAAATAAAAGATAATTCTGTCATTCTTAAATGAGTTATTTAAAAACATTTAAACTTAAATAACAAATGAAGCATTGAAAGCTTATTATGAAACAGAAAAATACCTCAGTACAAACTCAAGTAACAGATACTCCTCAGCTGGTCCCATGCTTATGTAAATGTTTGTGAAATAAACATAAATAATGGTGAAAGCAATTGCAGATTATTTATGTGACAAAACTAGGAGATGAATAATTTTCCATGCAAAATATATTTAACTGAAGACTCTTCAGGGTAATTGAAATGCATAATTAAAGTGATATATGGCAAGATAGTATTTGAAATGCCCAGACAAACATCTACTTGAACAAACCTTAAACAATATACAACAGCGAATACATTAATATACCATGGTCCTGTTCCTTATGGTTAAGATTCATTATCTATGTGTTGCGAAAAGATTAAGAAACTGTATTGCTTTAAAGTATTGAAAAGTTCCTAACAATCCCTTTAGAGGAATCATATTTCTCTTGATAAGAGAAATGATCTGCTATGTATAAATATTTGTAAAGATTTTTCATTACTTCAAAAAACATTATGGAAACCAACAAGTTATATCTAATCACTTATAGCAATTTATTTATTAACAATTAATTGACGAGTTTTGCATTTAAATTATACAACCTACAGCAAAGCAGCTGCTTTATAAACCTGAATTGACATGTGCATTAAACAAAGCATCATTGAAATCAAAATCAAAGAGAAAATATTTCTTAGAAAGTTATATCCTTCTCTTGTTCTTCATGTGATGTTACCATATACTGTTCTTCCCTACATGCTTGACCTACTGAAACAAATCTAACTGTTCTGTAGGCAAAATTTCAACATAATTGTTACTTCCAGTAAAAATTGTCTTTAAGAAGAGGTCAGAAAGATTTAGGAAAAAGTAATATATATTATTTTTATAGTTTTGCTACTGTCTATACTGTGTATCAGCTTTGAAAGCACTGCAAAAAACTAAGTGCAAAATTTATTTTGACAATGCAAATATATTTTCAAAAAATGCTTGCAGTATTTAAAGCTTCCCTACAAAAAATAGAATTTCTGAAACAATGTTTACCTTTATATCTTTACAGAGGCTTTATCAGTCTAATATATTTCAACAGGTAAAATTTTGTAAGTTTTAAGAAAAACTAAAATCTAAAAGAAAGAGTAAAATGATCATGCAGTAAATTTAAATGGAAATAAATTGTAAGTTAAAAATCCTCACATCATTTTATTTTTGCCCTTTCAGGTACATATTATAATTTTCCATGGTGTTATTGAACCACCTCTGTGTAGTCAACTACACTGACACAAAATTGATGGAAAAACTCATCATTCTGATGAGGTGGTATTTTTTGCTGCTGTGTTGACCAAGTTATTTTTACCTTCCTCCGTATCATAATGTGTCATCCGTTTCCCAGGCTCATCAGAGCATATTCACCTAAAAAAAGTTATCTGCCATTCTGTCGACATGGGGATTGCTGATACACTTGATTGTTCCTTCCCTTCTTCTATTTTTGTGATCTTTTACACTAAAGATCTTAATTTCTAAGGTACTGAAGAGCTTTGTGATTCAGGGTGTGTCAGTATGGTCCCTTGTAGATTAGATATTTATTAAATGGATGGCTGTAATCACAGCTGGGTATATTTGATGGGTCAGGAGGTCTTCTCAAGCGCTATAGTCCTAAAACGAAATGTGATTACATAAGGTGGGAAGTAGTAAAGATATTTAATTACTAAATCACATAGGCTATTATTTGTGAAGGCAGTGATGCATCATGAATAAGGCAAACGGAGCACATTGCTTTTATCCTCTCCTTTCAGTAGGCAAGGACACCTGCATCATTCCTCTGTTGGCTGTTTATCCTGTCAGTGGGGATTGTTCTCGTGAGCATTGTACAAATTAGATTCCTCCTTCTAAACAAGACAGGGGTCTAAAACGCATTGCCATGCTTGTTAAAACAGCTATTAGCCTCCTTCTTAAGCAATTTTTCTAAAACTCATTTTGATATTCTGTGTATTTTTATTGAAGAGGTATCTTCCTCTGCTGATTATTTTTGTCATTCAGGCTATCCCCACATTCCTGGGATTGTAAGGTGGTGGCTGCCTAGGTCTTGACCTACCCAGTTGAATGGGCATGGTAAACTACGGGACAAGACAAACTCCCGGATGTGATGAGATGCGTGTATGGGAATCTAACAACAGTAACAGAAGTTCCACGAGGATATGGCTGGATTTCATTGAAGGCTCAGGAGTAGGTATGCAAGAAACAGATAAACTTTACAGGAGGTGAGAAGGACCTTTTGGAAAGGGAATCTTGCAAGGCCCAAGATACTGAGAAAATCATATCAGCAATAGCACATGGCTGAGAACATCTGCATAACAGTAGCAGAATTATTATATTAACAGTATTATTATTATAATAGAATTATAAGAGAATTATTATYATAACAGTACCAGATTAGAGAACAGATGTACCAGAACATGGTGTGAAAAGTAATTAGGGACATATTGTTTATTCAGTAGGGAACAGTATTAAAAAGGAAAAAAACGAAGAGAGAAAAAAGGGAAAAGAACACAGCAGGCAAGGATGGGTTGGAGCTATCTAGGTGGAGCAGTCAGTGGTCTTGGTGCTTGATTACCACCCCTGGGCAGCACAGCAAAACAGAACTGTTATTCTGACCGTAAATAGTGTGGTGAACCTGCTTCTACTCTTAGGTGGACTAAGGACATCCAGACACCTTCATTTGCTTATTGGAGAATGTCCAGACAGTCCTCTTACTGTCACATTTTCCGTATCCCTTCTGGGTCTCATGACACCACCACCTTCCACACAGCTACCTAGAACACTTCTAGTCTGGGTGACTACCATGCAATTAAAATTCCAGAACAGATATGTACTTAAGACTGTTTCAAATGGATGCATTGTTGTAGATAAAATGGGATTAACACTGCATCAGCCCCTAGAAAGCTGAGAACAGGTGAACAGGAAAATTACATTAAATTATACATAAAAAACAGTCTTCTAGTTCTATTCTGGTACTTTGCAGTCCAAGAACAATGAACAATGAAAACTTCTCAGACTACAYGGAGTAACTTTGAAAACCTTCAGCTACTTCACTGATTTTCAGACTGTTTGGTCTACAATGATACACTGGAGAGTCACAGAGTCATAGAATAAACTGAGTTGGAAGGCACCCATCAGGATCATTGAGTCCAACTCCTGGCCCTGCAGGGGACTGTCCCCAGGAATCACACCATGTACCCAACTGTACTGTCCAAACCCTTGTTGAACTCTGTCAGGGTTCGTGTTTTGACTACTTCCCTGGGAAGCCTGTTCAAGTGCCCAACCACCCTCTGGTTGAAGAACCTTTTCCTTATAACTTAAACTTCCCCTGACACACCTTCAGGCCATTCCCTCAGGTCCTGTCACTGGTCACCACAGAGAAGAGATCAGTGCCTGCCCCTCCTCTCCCCATCACGAGGAAGTTATAGACTGCAGTGAGGTCTCCTCTCAGTCTCCTCTTCTCAAGGCTGACCAGAAAAAGTGATCTCAGCCGCTCCTCATGCAGCTTCCCCTCAAGGCCCTTCATCATTTTTGTCACCCTCCTCTGGATTCTCTCTAACAGTTTAATGTCTTTTTTATATTGTGRCACCCAACATTACATCCAGTACTTGAGGTGAGGCCGCCCCAGTGCAGAGCAGAGKGGGACAATCMCCTCCCTTGCCCKGCTGGTAATGCTGTGCCTGATACACCCTAGGACATGGTTGGCCCTCCTGGCTGCCAGGGCACTGCTGACTCATGTTCAACTTGCCATGGACAGGACCCCCAGTCAGTCTGTCCATACATCCAGTGTTGGCCTATCCCAGGTGCAGAATCCAATACTCTCCCTTGGTGAACTTCACATGGTTGGTGATTGTCCAGCCCTGTAATTTGCCGAGGTCTCTCTGCAGGGCCTCCCTTCCTTAGAGGGAGTCAACACCTCCTCCCAGATTTGTATCATCTGCCAGCTTGCTTAGTATCCCTTCCAGTCCTTCATCCAAGATGTTTATGAAGCTGCTGAAGAGCACAGAGCTGAGGATGGAGCCTTGAGGAACCCCACTAGTGAGAGGTCACCAGCCTGATGTCACCCCATTCACTATAACCCTTTGTGCCGACCTGTGAGCCAGTTGATCACCCATCACACTTTTACCCAGCTGTGTGCTAGACATTTTGTTCAGCATCGCTTTAAGTTTGCTCTGCTTTTATATTCTTCGCCAGGCATCCTCTGCAGCCCAAAAGAAGGCCAGCAAGTCAGGTTGCCTTTGGTGTGGTTCTGAACAGCTAGTAGTAGATGCAAGGGAAACTCTGTCAGGACATTTGCATTGATGCCTTACTTTCATGAAGACTCCTTGGAAGCACTGGTCAGTTTTGCAGTTGTCTATGCATATCCATGGATTTGAAGACTAACTCTAATATTTCATATTCCATGCAGTCTCCTCCTCTTCTGCCTAATGAAGGAACTAAGAGGAAACATTATGAAGCATTTCTCCCTTGATAGTCCGCTAAATGTTCTCCCAAAGGTCAAGCTGGTCTGCGCAACTAGGGAAGATGTATGATATCACCAAAAAAGGCATTTCAGGCAGGAAAAATGCATTAAAATAGTTTAACCAGAAATCTGAAGTTAAAACAAACAAGAAATAGTCTTCTGGAAGTGTGTTGAAAATAAAAGCTTACAAATTCTAAGATATATAAAAGTTTCAGTCCTCGAAAGTACAATCTAGGCAAACACTTATAAAAAATTTTTGTCTCATTTGCCCATTAATGAAAGAAAACATCAAAGTAAATTTGATTTTTGTGTGTGTTTTTCTAGCATAATGGCCCAATGCATCTTGGCTTCTTTTAATCTGACTACTTTGAAACCACTGTAAATAGCACAGTTAGACATAAGCAGGACTAATGTAGCCGATGTCTAGTCTGAGGTCAGTRGAGCGTGGCCGTCCTTCTCCAGGGCCAGATGTCAAAACAAGAAAACATTTTGTGAACAGGTGAAGGTAAAATGCAATAATCTGTTCTCAGCATTGAAATATCAGGGACAGGGACATGACATGATTTCTGAAATGAGAAATATTTTTACTTAAAAATAATACAATGGCTTTCAGTGCTGATGCTAAGTACCTTTTTCACAGAGTCCTTTATGATTGCCTGCATAGGGAATGAATACATTCAATTTTCAAAAGCATCATTCAGTCCCACGGTGATCTGGATAACACACTACCAATTAATTAAGTTCAGAAATAAGGTGTAATTAATTCTCTGAGCAATTATTYAATTTCTGTCCAAGCAAGCTGATTCTAGCTAAAAATATGCATGTTTTTCTGTGGTTAGCTGTGCTTCAAAGAAAGACTATTTAAATRTAACCTGCATGTTTTTTCTTCTCCCATCTCCCATGTACTACGAGTTTAAATAGAATTGGATTAACAGAACATATCCAATAGAATGTGCACGGATAGACAACACAAATGATGCACATCATACACGGACAATTCTGTCAAATATTGATTGGTGCCTTTGCTGCATATGTTGGAGAAGGCTATGACAGAGATTCAGCTAATGCGAGAAAACATTTGTTTGCACGTATTCCTTTACATGTAGTTTTTCACCCCTACACACTTACTTAAGATTTATCATGAGACGCTTAGAAAATAGTTGACTTTCTTATGCATCTGGTGTATTTTAACAGGGTTTCGTTAGAACAGCATCAAATAAAAAAGCAAAACTTACTGAAACCAATTGTGCTACTCCCACCATATGCAAAAGCTAAAACATTTACAAATGCTTTCTAACTCCATGACCAAGAGACGTGCATAAATTTTCAGTGTTGTTGCCTGAACCAGAATGCAGTCATTCATAGCAGTAATCAATCTGCTTCAACACTTCCTCATGCTTCTAGGCTCTTATGGCTCTTGTAAAAAGAACTCTTTTTTTAATGAAATAAAATGAAAATCAAATAGGAAAGTAAAATGTGAATTTGTAAATACTTTCTTTTCTTGGAATACAGTTGCAAAATACCCACATATCAATCCTTAGAGCTAGATAAAATCTTCAGCTGTGCTTATCATGTTTTGGTTTTGACTTCTAGCAGAGAAATAGATTGCCTTTTTAAATTTTGCTTAACTTTTTTTTAAGGAACATATTTATGTCATCTTTTCAAAGGAAGAAATTATGTCAGACACTCTTTCAGGACTGATGTGCCAATTCTTCTGCTGCTGGAAAACTAAATATATATGTGTGYAAATCAGTTTTTTCAACCGTTCTTTGGCTGTCTCAATGAACAAACTGTAGAATACAGTTTTGTCTTCTTACTCCACATCCATTTCTAAATGTTATCTCTTTTACCAGCCTTTAAAAAAAAAAATTACAAGGAAAAGACATTCTATTAGCAGAATTAACAAAGACTATAACAAAAACACTCTCCTGCATGAAAGTGTATAACGTAAACTGGTACGGTATTAATTTAGAGAGCGTGTTACTTTGCTTTTCACTAAAGTGAACATAAGACAGCACTCAACTGGCATAATTTTCGCTGGGGATTGTTGCAGTGGAGGTGTAGAATTTCAAGATATTTCCTTTATTGCGGGTTTTTTTTGTACTCTCCTACAAGTAAATAGTTTCCAGATTTTCTAGGAAAACTTTAACAAGGGAATACTAGAAGATCTAGACAGTATTTTTTCCATATCACATGGAAGAGTCAGAAAAAAGGTCAGTTCAGAAAAAAAAGAATTTAGATGATTCAACTTCGTCACAAAGCATGCTGTTGCCAATTATCATTCCCATTCTTTTCCACTATTGTCAATAGATTTTTCAAACCTATTGTCATTAAGTTTTCAAAAGTATTAGACAAATAGAATAGCAATTTCTCCAAAATTTTCATAATTCATCTGTTCTAATCCCTTTAATTATTTTGTCATGTCTTTTCAATTCTCCRTTTATTGACAGCAAGTTTTGTGATGATCTACATCAGTCTTTTAGTTTCCACATTTTACTTTCTTCTCTTTGATAAATCACATTAGTTCTGAGCATATATGTGTATGAAGCACAGTGTTCAAACTGGTGACACCAGCTAACATCTCAGAACTCCCAAGTTCTATCCTAAGAACCCTGAAACATCCTTGGTTTTCCTCAGAAATAACACTCACATGAAGCAATCCTGAAAAAAAAAAGTAAGAAAGGAAAGGACAGCCAAGGAAACAATAGTTTCATTCAGAAATTAAGTGCTAAACACTTTTAACAAAGCCTTTCTAATTTTTCAAAATTGAGAAAATTCAGATTTTTTACTGGTTATAAATATAACTAATGTAGAAAATACAGAAAAGTTGTAAGTTTATCATCAGTTGCATCTTTATTCACAATTTTTCAACTTGAACATCCACAGGCATTTTGAAGAAAGTGCCAGGTGCTTTTTATAGATGTTTTTGTTTAAAGCAAATAAAAGCTTCTAAAGAGTACAGTACAAGATTGGTAGTAGAAAGTCTATGAATAAACATAGGATTTGTTGTTAATAAAAGGCCATAGATTCAGAAATATGTATAAAGAGTGCATGGAGAGAGAAGAGCAACATGTGAGGAATCTCAATTGATACAAAAAGATGAGGAACTGTACATAAAACTATGAATGTAATTTCTTTGGCTGTATTTATGCTAAAATAAACTGTAAATGTAGTTCTGTTTTAACTGAATTGAAAAGGGTAACCAGGAAAAAGGTTTGCATCCTAATATTAGATAAAGACACTGTGGCTTTGACAACTTCCTCCAGTCTAAGCCACTAGCATGGAAAACTGATATGTCAAGAGCTAATGAAGATCTAATGTAAATTTTAATATTTATATAAGCTATGTTAATGTAATCACTTAACATTTGGGATGATTATTCTCATATAGGATCCTACTGGGATCCTGTGTTCCTCTGCCTTCAAATATAGCAATTGCCCTCCTTTTTCCTTTGTAGTAATTTAACAGATGGGAAAACTGAATATTTGTTTGCATGTTATTAGCTGTGGATAGTAGAACAGAACTCTAATTTCAAGGAGGTAGATGTCAGGTAGCATTATCATTTAGAATCCAAAGGATGTAGCAGCGTAAAAAATGAGGACATTTATCAATGAGATGAAGAGTTTTTGAGGCTGGATGTTGCTYAACTTCATATATCAGATCTAAGCTACTTTTGAGAGAAATGAATCATTCTTTCAAAGGTCCTGTCTCTTCCCATGAGATGTAAAGGTAGTCTAAAGCACCACGAATACTTGGTGCTGAAGTAAAGGTCAGCAAGATGTATCCAATTCTAAATTAGTGAATGTAAGCCACTGATTCTATGCTCTTTACTTGGCTTCATCTCATTTTAAGTTTCCAAAACAGTGTTTGTATACTGCATTACAATGTTCTGATCATTATGGTTGCCATGGAAACTTAGCTCAAGTTTTATCAATATAAACTCAAATAATTGAATTGTGATTAAGCACAGTAGGAGAAAGAAGAGCTCACACCACATCCTTGAACTTCAAAGCAAATTACAAGGTCATGAGTCCAGGCATGCAGGAACAAGATCTTCAGGGTAATACCACTGCTCCYATCAAGGTGCATCTTAACAGGAGTAAAGGCTACAGAGACAAGAGCTATGACTGTCAGCTGGTACGTGCTGTGCGTAAAGTACTGGGATAACTTCTTCTGCCTGCCACGCCTCATTGCAGGATAGAAACAAAACTTCTAGAGCCTTGCAATGGCAGTGAAAGCAAAAAACAAAGCCAAAGCGCATCCTACAYCTGGGTCATGGCAATCCCAGGCACACCAACAAGCTGGAAGGAGAAATGATTGAGAGCAGTCCTGTGGAAAAGGCCTTAGGGATGACGGTTGACGAAAAATTCAACCTGAACTGGCAGCGTGCACTCAGCCCAGAAAGCCAATGGAATCCTGGGCTTCATCCAAAGGAGCTTGGCCAGCAGGTCACAGGTGGTGCTTCTCCCCCTCTCCTCCACTCTTGTGAGACCTCACCTGTAGTACTGCATCCAGTTCTATAGCAATTGAGGCATGGACTCAGACCRGCAGGGAATCTGAATCGTTTATTCAAAGAAATGAGCTGGTTTTACACACTTTTCCAAGGCCCAGTATTTCCTTACGTGGCAACTCTCACTACGTGACCTATCCCATRTTGCCACATCAGTAACACACTTTCTAAATGTCCTTCTGCAGGGTGATCACTCACTGTTCACCCGTCTGTCAGCTTCCGGCAGGCTCCTCTCCGTAGCGGTCTGCCGTGTGACACCTCCTCCCCCCAGSATCCGCTGGACACAAGCATCTCTGTGCCTCCAGGTGCTTCTTTGTGCCACCAWGTGCTTCTTTGGGCACGTCCCACAGCCCACAACCCAATTCTGTCTTATCTCTCTGCACACCGTTCTGGTGTCCCCAGCACAAGAAGGACATGGAACTGTTGGAGCACGTCCAGAGGAGGGCCATGAAGTTGATAAGTGGATTAGACCACCTTCCCTAGGAAGACAGGTTGAAAAATCTGGGGCTGTTCAGCCTAGTGAAGAGGAGATTGTGTGGACATCTCGTAGCAACCTTCCAGTATCTGAAGGAAGCCTCCAGGGAAGCTGCAGAGGGACTCTTCATCAGGAACTGTAGTGACAGGACAAGGGAGAATGGGTACAAACTGAAAGGGATAATTTGGGCTAGGTATTAGGAAGAAATGCTATGCTGTGATGATGAGACACTGGAACAGGCTGCCCAGGGAGGCTGGGGATGCCCTAACCCTGGAAGTGTTCAAAGCCGGGCTGGATAAGGCCTTGAGCAACCTGGTCTACTGGGAGGTCTCCCTTCCCATGGCAGGGGTTTGGGACTAGATGATCTTTAAGGTCCATTCCAACCCATTAACATTCTCTGTTTCTATGAACACCTAGATATAGCTGCAGAGTAATCCATTGTTTCACCTCACAACTATCAGCCTTGCCCTTAAATGTAATGTTGATTTAATGTCATTTTCTGATAACTAATTTATATAATTAGCACTAATTATCAAATAACTATGTTCACAAATTCCAGTGTGGATAAAAAAGAAATGTTAAACATTTCTTAGCACCTTCTGTCTGCGGAAAAGCACAAATTTTCAAGCCAGCACTAGAAGAATTCAGTGCGGTAATTAATGATTTAGAACAGAGTATAATCAGAAAAAAAATTAAGTTCTCACATGATTAAAAAGGGTTTGGGCCTGCAGCAGCAGAATACATTGTAAAGGTTTTTAGGGCAGCTATGTGAAGACAAGCTATTATGCAGTATTGTCCATGGGAAAATAGAGTTAGCAAGGACACAGCAATGCAAGGGTTAAAATGAACTGCTTGTGAACACTGTGGGGAACATACAATTGCTCAGGCACAGCTGTTCAGGGAAAGGAACTGGGTGCCAGTTGCACAGCTCAGCTGCAGTACAGTGTTCAGTTTTGGTCATCTTAATTAGAAAGGGAAACAGCRCATAAGGAGCAGGCTTAGTAAGAGTCAATGTGAATCAGCAGAAGCAGTGAAAAAGCGAAAAAGTTTTTCTGAAATATGTCAGTTTATCTTAGAAAAGAATAAAAATGCGTTTTAGTACTAAAAACCCAATGAATTCCAGAGAGAAAAAATGGCAGAAAACAGTAAATCCCTTTGCCATTTCTTTTAGGAGACAAAAGAGGGCAGCTAATCTGGTACTACTGTGTGTCATTCACTGAAAGACCTCATTGCCACAAAATATCACCAGGAGAAAGTTTTAAGTTGAAAGGGAAAGGGAATTTGATGCTTACATTCTTGGTGAATACTTCTGTAGTTAAATTCTAGGCAGAACTTTAAAGTAGCAAAGTTTGTAAACTGACACTTCAAAACAAAATGTCAAAGGTCCTTCTATCATGCCAGTTTTGCTAGATCTTTCCTTCTGGATTATTTCACACTGTCAAATATCAAACACAGAATTACCAGACTATTGTTAGCATTATAGTTTATTAATAATGGTCTCCCAACCATTTCTTTGATTTCTTAACTCATCTATTTCTATGATGATCTCAGATCACTACATCCTTTGTTGTACTGTACTTACATTGAAATTAATCTGCAGCAAGTGAAAAGAGAATTCCATGAGTTATAGTTGTTGATCAGGTTTCAGCATGGGGAAAAAAAAAAAAAGCTAATTTATTTCAAAATAGGGAAAATGCTGGTATAAATGACATGCTAGAACTATTGACCAACAGAAATTCTTTGTTAGAATCAAGAAGAACAAAAGCAAGGAAGTAGATTATTTCCTTTCTCTTTTTTTTTTTCTTTTTTAGAAAGGGGGAGTTTTTGTGGTTTGATATGGCTCTGTATTCTCTTTACCTTACTGAAATAATTTGATGTGTCCAGCAAGTGCAGTAACAGGCTTTACAGATGATTTGAATGAAGATGCTAACTGGCCAGTTGTCAGACAGACTTCTTGTACTGAGACTGTGATCTTTCACTCAAGGGACCACTAATACGAACCTTCAAGTTCTACACAATAGTTTATTTTCATGAAGCTTGTAGGAACTTAATAGCTTTGAGTCCTCAGCTGTGCTTTCAAATTTGGTTGAAATGGGATATCTTGTTTGAAAGTTGTTGGGTAGACTGACACACTGACAGACAGATAAATGAGCACGGACAACATGATTGCATAAAACTTTTCTTTTTAGGAAACCAGGATAAAAATAAACTCCCTTTATTGTAATACTCAGTAGGCTTTCAGAATTGCTAAGAAAGCTTCCATAATTATAGTACTATGCTTCTAAGGCTGTTCGAAGGCATATAATGGTTATAACAGTTATTCTTGTCTGACTACCTGTAAAATCGCTGCATGCCACTCATTCCTAATAGCTGTTTAAGAATTTTTATTGCTGAATATGTGCTACCAACTGACTGTAGCCAGAAGAAACAAAAAGCAAGACAAAAATCTCAATATTCATTTGGAGTTGTCTCCACTGAAGTCTGTGAACAACACCTATTAATTCAGCTGGGAGTCTGATGAATGATATACAAGCTGGGTAGTTCAATCCAAGAGAATTGAACTCCTTAGAATCATTTTGGTTGTAAAAGACCTTTAAGGTCATTGAGTCCAACTGTTAACCCAGCACTGCCAAGGCCACGACTAAGGTATGTTCCCAAGCACCACATCTACACATATTTTGGTTACTTCCAGGRATAGTGACTCCACCATTTCCCTGGGCAGCCCGTTCCAATGCTTGACAGCTCTTTTGGTGGAGAATTTTTTTTTAATGTCCAGTTTAAACCTTCTCTGACACAACCTRAGGATGTTTCATCTTGTACAGTCACTTGTCAATTGGGAAAGGACACTAACACCCACCTTTCAGGGAGCTGTAGAGAGTAAAAAGGTCCCCTCTGAGCCTTCTTTTCTCCAGGATAAACAATCCCTGTTCCCTCTGCCACTTCTCATAGGACTTGTTCTCTAGACCCTTCACCAGCCTTGTTGCTCTTCACTTACAAATCACTTGCAATTATTTTGTGATGCTGCTTTTTGAGAATCAAGTGAATACTTCATTCTGAAGTACGTCAGAAAAAGCTGAGGTCCTTTTGGTCATTTAATGCAACACAAAAAGCCATGAAAGTAAACTGTGTTCCTCAAATGAATATTTATTCAGATCATGAAGTAGTTTACTTCAACCACTTAAAATTTTAAAATCCATCTTTGCTGCATTCCAATTGTTATTTTCAGTAAACAGATAGGCACTTATCTAGTGGCAGAAGAATATTTGCCTGTAAAAATAACCCGTTCTGATGAAATTATCAAGGTTATAATGTATGCAGCATTCAACAAAAGCAAGTTACCTTTCTGGAAACTTCCAGATACGTGGTCTGATTARATTATTTACTATGTTAAAAGAAAAGCCTGTGACGACTACCCAAATATGGATTTGCCTAGTGTTTGTTTTTGTCAGGGAGATGAAGTCCCTGCTGGAAGTTTGAAGCAAAGATGAGGCGATGAAGAGTCCATTGAAATTACAACCTGGGTAAAATTCRGGTCAACATCACCACAGTTTAACATTAAATTAATGTCTTTGATTAAATACTGAGTAATGATATTTGAGTTCYGTATCTCATATTTTTCAGTAGCATAGCCATAATCTACAGAAGGGGTCCAACCTTGTTTTTCTTTACTCTTATGTTAAGACTTCTATTCTCATCAATAGAAGTCATACATGCTTGAGTTTTTTGACCTGTTTTGTCTTCTCTTGCAATTGACAAGCACAGAACAGCTGAGCTGTTCTGAGAGAACAGTAGTGGTGAAAAAAAGAAAATATTTTTGTTAATCAAGCTCTCCATTTAGTTAAAATAGCATTGGCCATTCTTACTTATTATTACTTATTGTTCTTACTTTTTTGTGATTTTTTTTCATCTCTCTATTACAGGTGCATGTCCATTAGCTCAAAAGAATTTTTTTTATTTGCTGATGAAGAGTTCAGTATAGTSGCATGGCAACAGTACCCCAGAATAATGTGGGATTCAAACATTCTGCCCTTGTAAACTTGTGCTGGTCTAGTCTCTCTCATAACAAACAGAAAGTTGGAATACYGAACAAAGGGTTTTTACATCACTGGAGAAGGCTTATTGTACCATAATGATCCTTTCTGGGCAAAATCTAAAAAAAAGGCTCTATAGACCTTTCGTCTAAAGCCAGTCCTTAATATTCATCATTGCACTGGCTTTCTTGATTACRGAGTTATGACATGTATTCCTGCATCTAACGCCGTTCAGTTAGAGATTTTGGATGAGTTTGCTACTAAGTGCAAATAAGAGGCAAGTTGTCAAACTTGAGGTAGAGACAGTTTTCACTGTTGGACCAGGTGGAAGGGTTATGTGTCTTTTTCTTTATATCTATTTCATCTCTTCTTGTATGCATCCATTTGCTCCAATGGCACCTCAGTGTTTTGTTTCCCTTAAAAGACCTYGGATGTGAGATTTTCTTTTTGATGAAGGGCTATTCAGAGCTTAGTGTTTTCATATCTCAAACCATTCCATGCTGAAAATATATACCCTTTCCATCACATACCAGAAAGAAGACAATAAAACTGCCACAGCAGAATAGACTGCAAGGTAAGTAACTGTTTTCTAGGTCTTAAAGGCAACTTGTAAAAAGAAAATGGGCAGTTTTTTATAACCATATTTGAAAGAATTGATGTATTTATCTTGAAACCTGGAAGAATTTTTATATGATCAGTAAGTTCTGACCTATTGATCTGCCTTCCATCTGGTGACACCATTTATACTCATGCAGAGCACAATCAATAGTATAGAAAAACCATATTTTTCCTGTATTACAGTGATACTTTAAGTGACAGTATAGTCAAGGGAGAAGGCTTCAATAATAATGAAATAAATTAAAATAAGAAATATAGTTTGGAGTTTAATAGCTTGCCCATATTGATTTTTATCAAGGTTATTTGCCATATTTTACCATCAGGAGGAGTTGTCATCTCTGCAAAAGCCATTTATTTTCCAATTAATTATTTCAACTTGGGTAAGCAAATAAGAATACCAAGGGATTATTATGTTTTCCTGAAAAATAAGCCAAACTTTCCTGCCCCAGCATTCTAGCAACTTTCTGCACCATTTCCTCTGGCTCTTTGGGATCCTTTAAGCTTAACATTTTTCRAAAATGTGAAAGAATCCCAATTCTTCCCCTAGTCTCAGCACTGCAGACTATCATGCCACAAACAAAAGGGGTTTCCAGAGGTCCTGTTAGGAGGAGGGAAGGCAAGAGCATGGTCTTGGCTTATGCTCCAGCAGAAATCATTTAGAGAAGCACAGGCTTTCATTGACAGGCTTAGGCAACAGCCACTGCTCAGTACCACAGAGGAACATAAATAAAAGCCCAAAGTCCCAGTCAGTCTGACCAGGAAGAAAAGTCCTTCCTCACTTCAAACCCAGCAAGTATTGTTTCACAGAGTCTGTCTCATGGGATAAAGCTTACCTGAAAGAATTGCTCATGTAAATGAGACCTTGTTTATATCTTCACAGGCCTGACTGACTGTATCAGTTCACTGTACACACCAGAAAATAAAAAAGGCCAGATAAACTTTAAATTGCTGCTGCCAAATTCACACCCTTTTAACATTTTGGGGGGCAAGAGACCAGAGTGTGATAGAAATCAAGGCAGAAAATGTTAAATGGCCTTCAACACAAGGAAACTCAAGGAAATTAGTTTGGGCTACACGATTAGCAGCTTATCAAATCTATTTTAGAAAGCACTAAATAGTGAAGACAATTCTGCGGAGACAAGGGGATCTCTAAAACAGACTCTGTTTTCTTGGACTCTGAAGACTGAGTCCAAGGCGAAACCACTGCTTTAGGGGTCAGGCCACCTGCCACATGTTGAGAAATTAGTCTGGTGTCATGCTKCCCCAGATCTGTGGTGCTCATCAGAGCTGAACTGCTGGGCCTCAGTTATGTGAGAAGTAGTTGAGAGCTGTGGAACGGAAATCTTAGAATAGAACTTATTACTCACCTTTTTTATCTTTTTACATAAATTTAACTGTGTGTCACTAAGTGGTGTGGTTCTGTTCTCATATCCATCTGATTCAGATTCCCTCCAGGACAGCATAACAACAAGAATAGCGCAGCTCATATTTTGGGTCATTGGTTTTACTGAATGCTGTCTGAACACCAATGCCGTCTTCTCTGGCGTTTCCTGCATCCATAGGTGGCCAACATCAATGTTTCAGAAGAAGAGAGAAGGAAAAATAAAATATAATTCAGAGGAAAAAAAACTTTCTTTCCTCTTCCGTGAATTTCTATTTTCTTAGCCCCTCCCATCAAAATCTTTGGCTTTGTTCCCCTGCAAAAGTTGCTGGCCTTGTGAACAAACATCAAGAAATAATAATAAGCATTGCCTGCATGAAATAYCTATGGAGATGACATGAATTGATCTTTCTTCTAATTATAGACCAGAGTATACATATGTGTTTTTAACCATTTGTTGAAAGAGTTTGCATCTCTCTGCTGGGGCACTGTGTCTTCATGCGACTCCAGAGAGGCCGTGCCTGTCAGTGCAGTGCCCTGTCTCAGTCATCATTTTCTTCACTTTAAGAGCAAAGTCAAAGATACCGCCAAGGAGTTCATCTAGCACAAAGTAGCTTGACTCCCTCTGGGCCCTGAAGCAATCAGCAACAAGTAGTGAAATCCACACACACCAAAAAAATCCAAAAATCCAAAACAAAACCCCCAAACTAACAAACAAACCCAAACCAAACAAACCCCCCCCCCCCCCACCACCTTTAAAGTTAATCAGAAAATAACTGTAGTAATATAGCTGATATTGTTCTTACAGCCATCCTTTGGGAATTGTAAATTCCCTGTACATTTCACAGAAACTTCAGCTGAAAGATTATTCATCTGAAAGCAGTGAATGAAGAAAAACACAGCTGGAAGGGTAAAAAAGAGAAGTGTTTGCTCTGCAACAGCAATTAATTTATTAACTCTTCAAGGGAAAGATAAGAGATGCTGTCAATTATATTTTTGTGCTCGTGCACTGCATAGTAAAGGTAAGGGAGGCGTAGCAGCCGAAAGTTTTGCAGGGACTAAATTAGTAAGCACAAATAGTTTTGATATAATGGTAACCTAAGGTTTAAGCCACTGGGAATGTTTCCTGTAAAATGGTACAAAACTTCCCCTTCATTCCGAGATTATTTGTTTCTGTTTGTTCTACTAGGCTTTTGTAGACTTTTTGTTATTAAAGAGGAGATGAATCAACATGGAAAACTGCAAAAAACCCCAAACAAACAAAAAAAAMCCCCAAATCAACAACAACCATAGCCTCCCTACACACTCCCTTCCCCCGCAAAAAAAAAAGCCAAACAAGTTTTGGCTCAACAAAAGGAAACCTCATGTTTAAGGATAATTTTTTGTGAAAGACAGATGAAGGGGAAGCTTTCTAGGGAATCTGTAGCACACAGAAATGAATCAAAGCATGAAAAGAGCATGCAGAGGAAAGGAAGCCACAACAGAGGAGAAAAATTACTTGTTTATATCCCTGCTTAACTTGGATAAGTTCAGGGAGATTTCTGAGCTGAACCATGTTTTTTAGCTATAGACTCATTAAAGGATACACTCAACTGTCAGCAGAAGTTATTGAAGTAATAGATAGAATTTAGAATAAAAAATCTGCAACACCGAGTGATATTTCTCTTTAGGCTCTAGGGAGACTTCAAGATGAAACACGAAAATCACAAACCTCTCTCTCAGATACAGTGTGGAGGCAGAGGACTGACACATGTGACATCAATTATTTCAGAAAGCTGCAGGGGGACCCAAGGACTGACCTGTAGCTCAATGCATCCAGCAAGTTAATTAGTTGAAACTGCCTGAAAAATGGAATTAATGTGCATCTGAATAAATACGAACCATTATGGTTCATAAATACGAACAATTAGGGGAGAGCAGTATGGCTTTTGCAAATGAATAATGGTTTTCACGAAAATACAGTTCTCTGAAGTAACACACCTCCAGACTGGAGCAAGCAGGCTGATAAAGTGCACCTTGACCTTGAAAAGGTGTTGAACAAGGTCTTCTAACAAAGACTCTTAAGGACATGAAGATGACTGTGGAGAAGGGACTCGAATGAATAAATAAATTCCTTATTAAGAGATAGAAAACAAGTGGCAAAAATAGTTAGATTTCACAGGGGAGGAAGATTATCAGAAGTATCCCTTAGTGACTTGCACTTGACTCCATAATTCTTAATTTAGTCTTTAATGATCTTGAAAAGATGCTGAGCAGTGAGGTGGAAAAGTCTGTCAAAGTTAATAAGTTATTTGGTACAATATATACGAGCAGTGGCTGTGAAAAATGCAAAAGCACTTCCTAGTAGTGACTGACTAGGTGACAGAATGCTAGATGAATGTACAGGAGAAAGCAGAAGCCCACTTTATTACCTTTAGGGTGCTTTAATTAATCTTTTGATAGATGAAACTTAGAGAAGGTAAATACAAAATTAAAGTCATCAACCCATTTCAGAAACAATATAGTAGCCTTAGAGAGCTCCCCAAAACGCTGTTTCAGTTCAAAATTAGTACTTACAAATTACATCTTTCAGTCTGTGGATATTCTTCCCTTGATTTGCAGGTTTCAGACAGAATGGAAGAGAATGAAACATCTGATTAACATTTATTAAATAAAATCTATCTATGAAAACTTCTGATGTAATATTATGATCTAATTTTATTTTACAAGCAGATAAACCATTTGATATCTGTTTCCAATGTAAAGATCCAGAAATAACGTGTTAATTACCATTAAGTTACTGCAATTTTTAATGATCTTTTGCAATAAACATATTCCAACTGTTTTATAAAACCAGGCCAACAGTCAGAGTATCTAATATATATCATAAAGTAATGAATACAACCTAAAGCAAGAATCTCCTAAAGCTAAGCATGAGAAACCTTTCTACTTTTTTCTTCCCCAGGGCACTTCATTCAATTTGAGTTCATAGAAACTGTTGTTCACGTATTTTTTTCTGTCTATTGTTTTGTTTTCCCGGGACTGATAGAAGAAATAGACTCTTTTCTTATACTGAGAAATTGTGAATTTCCTATTTTATTGTATCCTTTCAATTWTGTCTGCATTATGTTTGCGATTGTCTGCAGGTGTTTTTGCTGTTTCAGGTAGCAAAGTAGCTGTAGTATAAAGATTTTTCTGTGCTCTCTTATTTCTGTCCTAAACTTACCTCTCTCTGTCTTCAGTGACACAAGTAAATATCACACAATTCTTAATTAACTCCTCATTCAGCTTTTTTATGTGTAAGAATACATTGGTTTCTCATACATAGCACTATACAGAAAGTACACAGTATTTTCACTTAGTTCAAAATGATGAGAACTAAAATCAGCAAGATTTATAGAATCATAGAATCATTTTGGTTGGAAAAGACCTTTAAAGTCATTGAGTCTAACCATATGTGAAGGAATCATTTATGTAGCTCTTGAGAAAAAGAGTAAACAGTTTAAAAAGCTGAATTTTCCATTAAAAAAAAAGTAATTTAAAATAATTTTTTAAAAAGTTAGCATGGCCACTGAATTCAGTCTTGAGTTCTTGACAATCTCAGTATAATCAATGATGCAATTAACTGCATCTCTTGAAGGTTTTTGGGACTCTAACAGTGTCTGACTCTCATGTCAGTATTCCAGGTACTTTATCAAGCTTCTATTACAGAGTTTTAAGGTATTGCAACCTTAAAAAATGGCTGCTTGTCTTGCATTCAATATGACAAAATGTTGGTACTTCAACTTTTTATTAGTCTTATCAATTTGAATAATTTTGTTTGCAGCCTTTATAAAATTTATAATTATGAAAGGTGACACWCGAGAAGTTGATTTAAGATGACAAAATAAATATATGCGGTAAATAAAATTAAAATAGTAATTTTTTCAGTTATCTCTTCATCTCTCTGTCTTTTTCTTCACTGAAAAATACATCAGTTATAGTTTCGCAAAACTTGAACTATCAGTATCAAATTTAGAGAAATTTCCTGAAACATAATGCAAAAATACTAGAGGCCATCATCCCAAAATAATCAGCTTATTTTAAAAATGTCTTCCAGTTTGATGAGTTTGTCGATGTCATGAACAATAGTTCTTCAGCTTCGACTATCTGTCAAATCCAGCAGACTCCACAAAAGAATGCCTGTTCTAGGGAAAAGATTGGAAATTTTGAAAGAGGAGTTTAAACTGTAGAATTGCAATATTGTTCATTTTCAGTAAACTAACTTAATTTTCTCTAAATAAATTAGCAAATATTGGACAACATTTTGATGGGTCTAGATAGTAAACAAAAATATTAAGGTACTAGATTTTAAAAATAAARGGTGCACTATTACTTTTGCTGATTTAAAATTTGAATGTCAAATATTAATTCCTCTAGTATGTATATACAGTTAGTTTAGTTGACTACAGTTATTGGCAAAATCTTCTGAGTCTATGCTTATTTAAGATGTTCAGAGCATATTTTCTTGTAATTGTCTAGTGATTGTTTCAGGTGTTGTGAGTAACAAACACATCTGAATACAGCTGAACTATTTAGAGAGGTCAAGAGTGGTGTCAGCAAACTTTCAGCTGTTTAAGGAGTTAGTGGATGTGGCCCCCGGGAAACTGCCCTCAGGGATAAAGGACCAAACAGAGCTTAGAGAATATTTTTCTCACAGCACAAGAACATTCAATGTCCCTGTTGAAGAAATCAGCATAGAAGGCAGGAAATCAGCATGGCTGAGTAAGGACCTCCTGATCAAACTAAAGTATACGGAGGAAATGCACAAGCAGTGGAACCAAGGACAGGTTTCCTGATAATAATATAGGCAAGCTGCCTAGATATGTAGGGACGAGATCAGGAAAGATGTGGTTCAGTTGGAGCTGAATTAGGCAAGGGATGCAAAGAATAATAAGGATATCTATATGTATGTTGGCATGAAAAGGAAGATTAAAGGAGAAGTACCTGTCCTGATAATTAAGACAGGAGAACTGATGGCAACAAACATGAAGAAGACTTAAGGTACTTAACAAATTTTCTGCTTCAATTTTCAGTTCTAATCTCTCTTCCCACATCTCTCAAGTCCCTAAACCTCAAGACAGGCAYGGAGGGAGTAGTCTCTCTGGCTCTAGAAGATCAGGTTCAAGACCACCTGAGAAACCCGAATGTACATAACTGCATGTGAGCTGACGAGATGCGTCTCAGGGTCTTGAGGGAATTAGCTGACTAAGATAGTGGCCTCTTATGATAGAGTGACTGCATCAGTGGACAAGGGAAGAGATACAGGTGTCATCTATCTGGACTTCTGCAAGGTCTTTGACATGTCCCCCACAACATTCTTCTTGTTAAATTGGAGAGATACAGGTTTGATGAATGCACTTTTAGATGGATAAGGAATTGGCTGGATGACTCTGTCCAAAGAGTCACAGTCATCAGCTCAATAGACAAGTGAACACTAGTAATGAGTGGTGACACTTAAGGGTCCAATATTGGACCATACTGGTCCCATACTGGGACCAATACTACTTAATATCTTCATCAATTACATAGACAGTGCGGTCAAGTACACTCTCACCATGTTTGCGGATGACTCCAAGCTCAGTGGTGATATGCTCRGTGTTATCCGCTGATGTGCTTTAGGGAAGCGATGCCAACCAGAGGGGCCTTGCTGGGCTTGAGAAATGAGCCCRTGTGAACCTTGTGAAGTCCAACAAGCCCAAGTGCAAGATCCTGCTCCTGTGTCAGGGCCATCCTAAGCACAAATACAGGTTGGGTGGAAAATGGATAGAGAGCAGCCCTGAGGTGAAGGACTTTAGGATACTGTTTGGATATGAGCCATCAATGTGCATTTGCAGTTCAGAAAGCCAGCTGTAACCAGGGCTGCATCAAAAGCAGCCAGAGAAGCAGGGCGAGGGAGGGGATTCTTCCCCTCTGCTCTTGTGAGACCCCACTTGGAGTACTGAGTCCAGGTCTGGGGTTCAGCAAAGACATAGACATGATGGCCAGAGGGCTGGAGCGCCTCTCCTAGGAAGAAAGGCTGAGAGAATTGTTGGAGCTGGAGTTGCTCAGCCTAGAGAAGGGGGGACTCGTGAAAGATCTTATTGCAAACTTTCAGTATGTAAAATGGGGCTTACAAAAACGATGRAGGGACACTTTTTATGAAGGCCTGTAGTAATAGGACATGGGCAAGGGTCTTAAATTGAAAGATGACATGAGGAAGACATTCTTTACAATGTGATCAAGGGCTGGAAGAGTTTGCACAGGGAGGTTGTGTATGTTCCATATCTGGAAGTGTTCAAGGTCAGGTTGCATGGAGCTTTTGGCAATCTCATCCAACAGATGTCTTGGCCCATGGCAGGGTGTTCGGACTAGATGATCTGTAGAGATCATCTCTAAATGAACCAAAACACTGCATGATTCTATTATTTCATGATCAATAAAGTGATGATTAGAGCGATGCAATAACTCTTTGGTTCTTTAGGATGAAACACACAGTAGCTTTGTAGATACTGAGATTTCCCAAAATGCTCACTTTTGTACAATGTTTTTCAGATTTACCAATGACTAACCTAGATTGAGCATTTTTAGAAATCTGGTTGTCATATTTTATTGCAGCTAAAGATGAAGAAAAATAGATAGTTAAATGCAGAGTAAACAAGAAGGGGACAACTAGATTAAGAAAAAAAAAGCACTAGCTAGAAAATTATGCTTTGAAATAATAAGACCGTTAAAAATACTTTTAAATAGTAAAGATGATTAACACCATCTAACAAATGTAAATAGTATTGGCATATTCTAATCTTGAACCTGTATATTCTACCATGTAAATAACACACATTTCTTCTTCCCTAAGTTGGTGTTCTCTCAGCTAAAATAATTTTGCTTATAAGTGCTTGAAAAGTAGACCAATTTACAGAAATCAGCTGCAGAATGTAATTGCCATCTAGCATTCCAGGTGGCTTTGCCCATAAATGGAGGAGAAAGAAATAGATAAGGGGGAAACATAAAAGACAAACAATGAGAAAGAAGTGGAATTATAGACTGCTGAGAAGAGGAACTAAGAAGGTCCAACTGCTATCAGTCCTGCCAGTTCATGAGAAACTGATCTGTAATTCATGAATATGACAAAACACGTTTTCCTGACAAAACAATAAAACAAAAAGAAAGGAGACAAATAGAAGAAAAGGTTCCCTACTCAGCTGCAGAATGGTGAATAGTATTTCCAGTTAGGTAGATCCTTTGTGTATTTACAAAAAAAGAGCATGAAGAATGTAGAAATCAGAAAACAAAAATCACATTTTTACAGMTGAAAAAATTAAGTCCACAAAAATGAAGAGGCAAATGAAAAATTTTGAACATGTATACAATCATCTGGTTACTGGGGAATCCTCAAATCCTTGCATTTGAGAAGCTGTGAGGAAAAACTGTTTACTTTTTTCTTCTAACTTAGGTTTCTTTCTAGCTGATAAAAACTGAGGTCCTTTTATGTGTTTTGTACTGTTGTTCCATTGTTTTTCATAAGAGCAGAGCTCCTGCGATCCTTTGTATTTGACTTTTTTTTGTCCGTTTGCTCCAAAGTAACCACATGCCTTCTTTTTCTTCCTTGTATTCCCATGTCTTTAAATGCACTGGATTGGAAATTGTTTTTTCTTCTCTCTGTTAGAAAAGTAGGAGTGTTGTTTTGCTTCTGGGAGCAAAGAAAGGAGACTCTATGGATCAGAATAAGTGGATTTTTTAAAATCAAGTCAAATAATACATGCTATTGATTACTCATTCAAATGAAAATGTAGTACTCTTAAACACTACTTCCAACTTTACCAATTTTGGTCTTTAAGACTTTTATTGTTTTTACATTCCTTTTCTTCCATGAGATTCTTGGTTCATTTTAAAATGCACTTGTAGCATTTCTAACCCTAGAAACATTGTGGAGTTTCAGATTAACATAAGCAAGCAGGAGAGTCTCTGATGGAAGAGGTCTTAAATCAGATGGCCACCCCACGTGACATTGTAGAAAACCTTATTGTAACGTGTATCTATGAAATAAAATTTCTGTTGAGCATGAGAGCACCACTTTTCCAGAGCAAAATATCTGTGTGTTCTTGGGCATTAACACTTCCATCACAAGTCCTTTTCATCTTCATTTTATCTCAACTGACAAATTCCTTCTCCTTCTTGTATCTTTATGCAGAACAAATAAGGGTAATATCTCAAAAGAATTATAGTAACAGATTAAAAGTAATGTGCAGGATCACAATTATGTTGTACATGTCCAAAATGAATGAAATAGAATTAAGTTCAGATTTATAATCACAAGAAATGAGGTTAATGAAAGGCACTAATTGCATCCCTGTAATATGATAAGCATAAAATAATTAAGTATGGAAAATGTATTATATGATTTTAACAGAGATCAGGGACATAGGTTTCCAGGAAAAGTTCTAGGCAACGGAGAAGAGCCTAAATGTTTAAAATTAGCAAAGATATCTGGAATATGAGATTTTCCTTTAAGTTTCTGGAATTACACTTTTCAAACCTGCATTTTTTTATAACTTCATCTTATATAACTTCATTACAGAAAAACTGCAGCTTATATTTAAGTCCAGGAAGACATAAATGTCTAAATCCCCATTTTTGACGGTTCTTTGGAGCATCTTTACTGTGATAATTTTGATGACTTTCATTTCACTCTATGTTCATTCTTTATGAGCATTTAGTAAATTATTATTTTCTTAGGATTACCTCCAAATACTGATTTTAATTGTGTATCTTAACTTTCTCTGGCAAAGTAGATTTTCATTTATACGAGTAACACTACAAGAAAATAATAACAATAAAAAAATTTAGGTGTCCCTGCTGGAAATAGAAACACAAAATTAGACAAAGGTATAGAAAACTAGTCCACCTTAGAATTATAGTATTGAGTGTTTACAAATAATAGAAAAAAAAAAGCATTCAAAGAAATATTGGGAAAATTATGCAATTCACAATCTAAATGATTAGCAAATGGAAGAGGAAAAATGGTTTGTCCTTTAACTGTTTTTGCTCAAATGGGATTGAATCAACTTTACATCAAAGTCCAKAGTAGCTTGTCAGGTCATAATAACTTGGTTAGTCGTGCCTGAACTGTTACCTGTATTATACCTGTATTGTTATTTGTATATCTACTATCTAAACTATTTTTCCATAAGGTTTTGTCATTCTCAGAACTCAAAAAACCTCCCTTCAAAGATTATCTTCTGAGCATACCAAATTCTAGTAACCAGTTAGTCTGACATAGAATTCTCCGAAGAATTTTGTTTGTGCTACCCTTCGAGCACTCTTTATGGTGCTGTGTCAAGGAGTTCTCCTCTTTCAATGTTTGATTCATGCATTAATACTGCTGGGGTTTCTTACAAAAGTATTTCTGAAACTGAACATTTTCTTTAACAGCCCTTCAGGTTTGAACCAAACCATCCAATGCTTGCTATCCTTTTATGTGCAGTATTCTTATAAACTAGCAGATACAAAGATGAGCAGGAGGCTTTTCAGTCATGTGCTGTGGCCTGCTTATCTTTATATGCTTCATAAAAAGCATGTTCTAAATGGCAGGAGTGTCGCCTAATGGAAGGAAAGGCCTTTTAAAAACTACATGTTTTCAAGTTGTTTTGCCACTGCTTTATTAGCTTTATTTTACAATCAGAGGATGAAATTCTTCCTCTTCTCTTTTTTTTTAATCTTGGCAAAGTAAAACGAGAGCTGGTAGAACTTGGGATGGGCATGTGGAAGGGAAGAAACAGCACCTCTGTTTATGTTTCATTCTTTGTAGAACCACAGTGTCCCACAGCCAGCTTGCAGCTGTGTCAGACTTTAGCCAGTCTGCAGAACTACAGTGGGATAGGAAAGGGCTGAAGCTGAAAGATGAGCTGCTGTACAGTACATCCAAGGTGAAAACGTCCWAGGGTGCCAAAAACGTCTCTGAGCAGGATTAACATTTTAAAATTTTCTGTCAAGCGCTGAGCAGAAACTGTGTTTGTGTAGCTCCCAAAGGAAAAACAGCTTTGCTAGGTGACCAGAAACGGAGACCAGCTAAATGTATTTCAAATCACATGTAGCAAAGCATAGAAGCATGGCCTTATTCTCTGCATAGCCCTACCACATGGGCAAAGAACCGTGTTCCTTGGGTCTGATCAGAATGAAGCTTGTACTGGAGTGATTTGTTGAACTGATACTTCTGGGTTCATTGAAAGCTCACTAAGCAAATGAAAAATGTTGCATTAGCATTAATAAGCTTCAGAAACTAAAATCCTATGATCTGCAGAGCATGAGACTGATTTCACAGTAAATCGCCTCATTGCAATTTTTGAACTGAACAAAGGTAATGAGATTAGAAGGACTCTCTCATGGATATTTCTCTTTTCAAAATATAAATGGGTATGTATTGCCTATAGATATGTTCCTGTCTGTTACTTATCACCAACTAGTAATTCCATTAAATGTGTATTTTTCTTCTCTGATAATGCCTTGAAACTTGTTGGACTAAACTAAGCATTATGACTTGGAATAGGTGACAATTTTGAGTCAGAACTTCCAAGAAAAAAGTTTAAAAATGGACATTTTTATTACTTCTGCACAGCAAACACCCAAATTGGAATGTGATTTTTGAATTAAGAAATTATGAAATCTTTGTAAGGAAGTGTTGACATGAAAAAAATCTGTTGAATTATTTCACTGATCAATGTCTTGAAAGACAAATTTAGCAGCATTTATTGAATAATGAAGCAGAGAGATTCAGAAAATACAATACTAGAAGGGAAAAGCTTCCATTTGTGACTAGGAAAAAATCTTAATGAGAAAGTAAATCACACTCTTCATCAAATGAAAACCCCGTTAAGAATTGAAAACTGTCAGCAAAAGAAAACTCTAAGCCAGGTTGCTCATCTTGTGCATGTTGTGTCTTTAGCTGGATCAGAGCATGCCCTAAACAGTCAAAAAAATCTGTGGATACATGCTCTGTATCATTTTGGACTTATCCACCAGAGGAAGGAAGCCAAGGCAGAYAGATCTCCACTTCCAGCCTCACACTGCACCATATGGCAGGGACAAACAGACAGCACCCTAGAGGAGACAGACAAAAGGTTTGTTTAATTCCAAAAACCTTMAAGTATTATGAGTGAATGTTAAAACAGAAGAGTGGGAAAAACAGCCTGCATTTCCTGTACTGGGCAATCTGTGGATCTCCCATTCCATCTTATCTGCTGATAAACCAGTTGTAGTAGATTGTTTTGCACCAGCAGAGCATGCAGAGGTCTCCCACTGGAGCAGTAAATCTAACCCAGCGTACTTCATAATGGAGGGAACTGCTGAGCCTGACATTTACATGACCTGTAAATGATATTGGACTCCTTTATTTCACAGTAGACTAACCATGCTGGATGTCACTTCAGGGTGAAATGGGCGTGCTTGGGTGTATATATATATGGGTTTGTGAAGGAACCGCAGTACCACATGTTTTGGTAGGAGATATCTGCTTCTAGTAACTCTGGTTCTTGAAATAAGCAAAATTAACATTTAATATATCCACATTTTGCTTGATAAAGGATTTGACAAATGATCTTGGCCTATCCTGGAGATAGGTAATGTGGAGCTATTTTGGTGCTGGAGATCTAGTCCCTTTACTATGATATGGGGCATCTGAGAAATATAGATGAGACAGACAGGGATAAGCACAGGGCCTGTTTTTCTTCTGGAGTGGCAGCTGGAAGCTAAACAGCATACCCAGTACTAAAATGACACAGGAACCTACCTTCATGTACCTGAATAACTAACTCCCCTATTTTTGGGGGGAGAAAACAAGAGCAAAAAAAACCAGTTCAACAAACCCAAGTACATAAACTACCAGTTACAAAATTTTTGCACTAGCACCGATCAGAAGCCAAATGATTTTTCTGGGCCTTTAAATATAAAGTCATTAAGGATTTAAGTGTCACCAGTACTGACATTTTAAAACATATGTAGCCCTCCTTGCTTCACAACACAGCCATCCAGTCTGGCCCCTGAAATACACAACATGTGCCTTTCTTTGGCTGGGGGTGTCCATGGGTGTGAGGGAGTAGGGAGGGAGTGTGTGTTGCCCAAATGCCCCCAGGGAGAAGTGGACTGCCAGCAATTTTCCTTCCATCATACCCACATCTCTCTAGCCTGTTCATYCAGTTGTCAGCCTCAGCTCCTTCCTCCCACATTCCCTTCCATCCTCCTCACCGCAGAGGTATAGTATAGTAAGGATTCTGGTTTCAAGGTCCAACAAAAATCTTTTATGGAAAGGAGAGAGACTAGCTTGTCATTTGCAATTTTGTCTGAAAGAATTCTCCATATTTCAACAGGTTAGCCTCTCCTGTCACATGAGATGGTTGGACACCACCTGCATAAGACAACAGATTCTGTCTAAACTGCTCATGGGTTATTTACAACCAGTTGTGCACAGTGATTAACCACATTTTTTCCGCACATTTCATCACTCATACTTTTTTAACTTGATTTTTCACCTATTTTTATCTGGCCTTCTCATTCTTCCTTCTGCCTTTGTCCTAGTTCAGGCTCCCTTTTCCCCCTCTTTGAAAAAAAGAACAGAAGAAAATGTTGTTTCATTCTTTAAATGGGTTCTATCCCTCAGAGGTCTAGGGAAGAGTATTGTGAAAAGCAAAAACTAGAGGTTGCAGACACAGCAGGCAAGCACAAGTCACAAGTTTCAGTACAGAGTAGCTTTTGCTTTTTTTGTTTGTTTGTTTGAATGTATTTGACAAGGACTAGGCAAATATATAGTGAATTAAAGGCTTCAGGTTGCTACATTCAATGGCAAGGTTGGTATTTTCATTTATAAAGCCTTCTTATGCAAGCTGGTAAGTGAGCATCCATGGTRATATATATGTGATTTATGACAATCCCAGGTGAATGGTGGCAGAATTCATGCCAAAGATTATTTTTAAAAAAGAAAAGGAAAAGTAAACTTACCCCATTCCCAAATGTGAAGCCTATTTTTAATTCATGCTACTTCTCAAATACTGGAGCTATCCAGGAATAACTAAGGAGTCATTGCCAAACTTCAGATATATGTATATATGACACTTATTATCAGTGATTATGCAGCCATACATACATAGAATACAACATTTGAAGGAGATAATGTGGTTAATCATGTTAGCTCCATTAAGCTTAAGTATATGAAAATATCTTTGATAAACTCAACTGATTTGAACACTGTGTTTTGAAATTTGAAAAACAACTGAAAATTGAAAAAGCTGAAAAACAAAAGACATGATTCTTTTGCCTCTGGTCCATATTCCAGGCAGGTAAAAAAAATTATTTCCCACCTCATCTCTTCTTTTAATCATATGATCAGTTTCAGTCCCTGTTTCATATTAGCATTACGTAAAATTATTCTATTAGGTCCTTGTTTTCACTCTATGCATTCTATGTGTTTTGCATTTCATGTATATTTTACTTAGAACATTAGAATATGCAGTGGGTTATAATCTTCTATATTCTACTGTATCTTTACTTAGTCATATACTTATTTAATATCTATAAATTACTAYGTGGTGGTAGATTTTTGTCAGTTGAATTTTCACTGACTCTCCATTAGAGGTAAGATCTTGCTTGTTAAAAAAAGCTATAATGAATTACATAAAATTTCCTTTTATATTCTTCAGTTCTGCTAAGAATATTTTTTAGGTTGCTGGATAATTAGCTTTTACCCCTCCTTAGGCACAGGCCTGAGTTCTCAAGGACCCACAAGACAAATGTACCATAGAACGTGCATCCTAAAGGAAAATTATATTAGCTCTCAGCCCCTCCTACTTCAGAGGAGTCAATTATAAAATTTCAGTGACAGCAACACTGCCAGTTTTTTTTACTTCAAGAAGGGCAAAATAGTGTAATGTTCCTTCCTTCTTAATGCTTTCAGATAGGGAAATTTAAAGACCAAAGCTCTGGCAAAGGAAACTAAAATTAAAGGGAGAAAGAGACCTGAGTACAGCATCAGGGTTGACTGATTGGGTAGATTAATGAGTGCATACTGACTTTAACTAACATTATTTTCGGTAGCTAAAATCAGGGGTCTCTGACCATTGCAAAAACAGGATTTTGTAAGTATTTGAGACCAAGTTTTAATAAATGTAGAAGTAAACAGACTCAATAAAGTAAAAAAAAAAGAAAATCAAAATAAGGAAAGAAAAATGTAATTTTTAATGTTTTGTTTAAACCTTATTTTCAGCCCAAGCTCTCAATGTCTATAGGGCAGTCTATTTCATGCTCTTGTACATCGCAGTACATTGCACGTCAATGTCCTAAATGCATGCAAAATGTCCTAAATAAATAACGCTGGCATATAAAATAGTTCTTTGCCAGCAAAGACAGGAAGCAGATCTGTGATCTGCATAACACAAACCTATGTCTGTACCATCTTTATGAAAAGACATAAATGAAAATGGAGTCAAAGGGATATTTTATTTAAATGGTTGGTTGCTTTGAATTTAAGGCTTTTATGAAACAAGTRTTTTTTAGTGAGACATGGTAAAAGTCTCCCAAAAGTTAGTGTCTACTACAGAGGACTGAGTCTTGGGATAGTTAGGAATGTTTATAAAAATAGAAGACAGACAGTAAAAATGCTAGGATATTAAGTAATTTTAATTTTCTAAACCTACTCCTAGAAAATTAATGCAAGGCTATCAGCAGATATCACATTCCTTGTTATGATTAAAAAAACCCAAAACATATTTCTTTATTAAATAGTGAAGACATAACAACAAAATATGATACTAGTTTTATTCTTAATAAGATAAACCTTACCAAAGTAGTAGGAAACTTTAGTTTATAAGTTAAGTTAGTCAATTCAGTTAAAATTTCAGAAAAACAAGCTTTGAGAAATACTGTAAATTTTCTATCAAGTCTGCCTAGAATGATGAGTTCAAGAACTTGATACTAAAGAGGATGAAGAAACCTGTTGTGTCCACTATATTAGCTTGCTGCTTGAAATTCAGGGGGGAAAAAATCCATTACAAACCAGAACCTTGAGAGGGTTACAGACTTCCTGGGATGACTAAGCAGTTCCTACAGAGATTAAGAGTAAAAATAGAGCATGCAAATATGGAAATAGGAATGTAGCACTTTTCTACATCTTGGCAATTTAGAGATTTAGAAAAGACCAACAGCCTACTGTAGACCTAGATCTTACAAAGAAAATGAAAATATGACACTAATGTTGTCCTTAGCCATAAAGCAAGAAGTAAAGAAACTGCAAAACCAGTGTACTGCMGACTAAAGCCAAAAATAATGAAGTACACCCAAATATTAAAACATGATACTAGAGTCAAGTAAGAAAAGAGAGGGTAGAGTCATGGATAAACAATATATATCATGGAAAAAATATCTAGGTTGCTCAGGATAAGAAAAGGAAGGGCTGAAAGATCAACATGTGAAACCACAGCTATAAATACCTAAACATTACAGAATATGGGAAAGAATGTTAAATGCCACCACCATGTTTTTGTGAAAGTATGAGTTTATTCTAGACATTGTTGGTCACATTTTTCACTGACTTGGTTATTTTTCTCTATTGATGTACTTTGTGCTAGAGAAGTAATCCACATATTACAATAAAGGCAGTTCATATTAATATGATATTATAAAACTGCAATACTGAAAACCTGGAGTCTATCTTTTCTTACAAGATATTGAGAAGCCAACTAAAGGAATATTTCCAATGATTTCTGACGATTCTCCACTGGTCTCAATGAAATATTTATAAGAGCATCAGTTCTTTTGCTGTTATAAAATAAAGGTGTGCAATGTTATAAGCATGACTCATGAAGTACAACAAATTTGCAACCTGTCTAAAACTTTGGTGCCTACCTAGATCCTGCCTGAGATTTTAAGTGGAATTGGAAAGAACCATGTCCGTAGTCAGTTCCACTCTAGTACCATAGCAGCTATGCAATGAAATAATTTATTTCAGAAAGTTTTACAGAAAAAAGTAATCCACAGAAACCTACAATGAATCTAATAATCTCAAGATCTCTAATCAATAGCCATAACTATAATGACTACAGGAAAAAAATGGAAGAATTTCAAACCAAACACAAAAGGAAAACATAGCATTGTGCAAAAGAAGGCAAAAAAAAAATTAAAAGGGATGCTGTCTGTGATTTAACCTGCAAGAAAACAGTCTTTCTGCTTTCCACTATGGTCACYACTCAAATCCTGAGCACGTGAGCAGGGCTCAATAGCACAGCACCTGATAAATCAATGCTACTGAGAGCACTAGTGAACACTAATCTCTAGTCTGCCACCGTGTTCAATTAAGAAAATACTTTAGGGGAAAAAAAAMCCAACAACAAAATGAAGCAACAAAACACAAACAAAAAACCACCCCACATTATTCATATTATTCATATATTATTCATATATTCATTATTCAACTACCCATATAATAGCATATACAAAGAACAATCACTCTCCTTTCAAATCTCTTTGAAAATATCGATACATCAGATAGGCTGAGATTCTGTTTCAAATTTCAAATATTCTGTCATCTTTTCCATGAACTTGTCATGTTCTGGTGATTCTTCATTATTATGCTGTTCTGGAAGATTTTTTTTTGAGCGTAAACCTTTAAAGAAGAAGAAGGAAGAACGAAGAAAGAAGAAAGAAAAAAGAAGAAAGAAGGAAGAAGGAAGAAAGAAGAAAGAAAAAAGAAGAAAGAAGAAAGAAGGAAGGAAGAAGGAAGAAGAAGAAGAAGAAGAAGAAGAAGAAGAAGAAGAAGAAGAAGAAAAAGAAGAAGAAGAAGAAGAAGAAGAAGAAGAAGAAGAAGAAGAAGAAGAAGACAGTTTTAAATTTATTTTTGTATTTCTGCGGCTATTTTCCTCTCCTGAAATTTACTTTTTTATTTTATTAAATAGTCAGCAACCCCCTCAGACTCTGTTCCACTAAGCTAAACAAGTCAAATATTTTTAATTCCACTTCTTTAGATGGATAGTCTCCTCCTTTGATTAATCTAGCAAACCACAGGCTGTTTTCAGATAAAAATTTTGTTACTTGAAAAAGGCTAAGGAAGATGAACCAAGAGTAACTAAAAAAACTCATAGAAAAATAGCCTTACTATCACTTTTTCAGGAAAATTCACATTCAAAAAAAGACATAGTGGAAATGAAAGTTCATTGCTATTTTCCCAAGCCGTCATTAGTTGGCTGCAGATACTTTCATCTACTAAAAGCAGTGGCTAAAGGCCTGTTTATTTTAACAGAAACAGGATTTCAAAGACCTTTTGAAAAAGTCTTGCTGGATAGTTAAGGCAATTGACAAGTCTGGACATAAAAAAAAAAAAAGGAAAAAAAAAACAACAGAGCTTTGATCTCCTTGGTTGCACCTATCAAATATCACACTCTAGGATGTCATGAAATACAGACAGACACCAAAATTACTGGAGTTAACCAGAATTAAGACAGGAAAATCAGAGCAGCATGTTCCCTGAGATAATTTGCCCTTCATTGTGCAGTACTGACACTCAGTACCTGAGAGATCTAGATGCCACCACTCTGTTGAAGTGTGCTTTTCCTTTTCTTTCTGAAGTTCTCTACACCATCCTCATGAAACTGCATATGATATCTTAGTCATTACAGGGAATCTTGATTCTCAACTACTGTTTGCCTTGGAAGATCTCTCTTTATGAAACATCCGCTAAACCAGATGCCTTCCAGCTTAGACTGAGAGATCAGAAATGAAGTAATAGCTTGAAAATCACAGTATCCTCATGAAACCTGGCAATGCAGGCAGCAACAGGAGACTGGAAACAGGGTGAGAACTCAGCTAACCATCTGATATCCAAGCAGATAGTCTGTTATATGCTGCATACAGCAGGTACGAGGCTGAAAAATGCATTCATGTTAGCAGAAAGCATACAGTAGATGTGCTGAAAGGAGCCCAAGGTTTTCTAARCAGTACAAGTATCCATGTTGTGTGATATCATAGATCAGCTGCAGATAGAGTATATTTTTGTAGATATCGGTGTTTTCCTTCTTTTTTTTTTAGCAATGCACATTGCTACCCAGTGAAAAACATGTGCCAAAAAGATCAAAAAAGAATAGGAATGATTCAACAATACAAAAACTCAACTTTTAAAGCCACTGTTTTTTCAGAGTAGTGCACTTTTCTAAACTGCATTGTATGAGGACACTTAGGGTGTTGAATGTGTCTAATATTTATCACACATGCAACAGAAACAAAAAAGACTGTCTCAGGTTGCCTGAAACTTAAGATAGATTCTTTAGTATTTAAGAGTATAGCAAGTCTACTCTGATCCATGACTCTCAGTGAAATTCTAAATCACTGAACAGTTCACTACCTCTGAGTTTTAATTTCTGAGAGATTTGTGCAGATCTAACATGAACTAGACTCTCCTCCTGCAACAAACTTAGACAAGCAGACTGTAAATATTAAAATTAAATTACTGTGATGTAACCTTACACACAAGCATTTAACTCAGTAATTACACATATACTGAAAATAGAGCCCATGATCTCTAGATTCAGACTCAGACAAGTTGAGATTCAGTATGAGAGCTAAAAGTGGATTTGTTTGCTGTATGAAAGCTTTGTCAGGTACCTTAATTAGTGCATTGCAGAACACAAGTGTAATGACCATCATATTCTTAAAAAGAAATTTCTTGAACATGTCTAATTTGTGTATTAGGCTTAATGACAGAATTAATGAATTATCATGTGACTCTCTGAAATAAAAGAGGAAGCCTCATAAATAGAATACTGTTGAGAATCACTTTCTATAGTTTACTCAGTGATATGATGACTTATAAAACATGGACTGGTCTCTCAAGGTAGCAATAAATCAAAAGCRTAATGTTAGAAGAGTGATTTATTTTTTCCCTAATTTACATTCATCCTGCTCTTTTCAATTCTAAAATATAAGCTAGTTTCAACCAAAATCTGCCCTGGGGACCTGAAGAACTGCAAAAATACTGTATGCTTCACCATTCTGTGCCTACGAATGATTGTCTACACCTGAAATCCCAAAAKTCATGGAAGTAAAGATCAGTAAAAAAACCCATCTGAATGCACACATCTTCTTGACTACCTAACCTTGAAATTTATGGAACCAAGGGAGTGTACTAACTTCTCGATGTAAGTATGATGAACAATATGAGTTCCTGCCCTGAATAATAAGAATTTTATTTTGGACAAGGTCCATTTAAACTATTTTTCCTCATGAGTGACCTGTCAGTATAAAACAATTGTTACATACATAATTTTACTGCAGTTGGCATTTTCAAATGCTCCTGAGTTTGTAATATCAAAGTTGAAACACCTTCCAGAGCATCATCATTCAGAATAACTTGTTGTATACTCTCAATTTACATCAAAACTCAAATTCCAATTATTCTTCCCTTTGACTTTTACTTCAAATTTTGGTTTCTACTTTGTTGTGTGTTATTTCCCACTGCATGCTGTACTTAATGAAYATAAAGTGGTGAGTTTTGAATTGGACTAAATCTTTCAGTTCTTAATATCATGCTGTTTTCAGACAACAGGCACTTGGTAACTGAACAAAGTAGAGAGGGTTCATAATCTGTATGAATCTGTACCAAATASAGTGTGATTGTCCAGGGAAAAGAGGGGACATCAGAGGTTGTATACTGACAGCTGATCATGACTAGATGGACTATCTAGCTGTGCTTTGCAGCAGAAAAAACATTTTGGAGAACCCATAAAAATCCCAGCAAAACAGTAAAATTTCAGATTACATATAAATGTGAACACATTTTCTTTTTTTTTTTCAGTAGAAAGTACAAATTCATTTAAAGTTGCTAAAAAAAAAAAAAGTTGAATTCCTAAGTAGTTTCCCTAAGAGTAAGTTCCATACAAAGTGAAACCTATATTACAATATGAATATTTTAAAGACTATAGAAATTCAGAGTACCACTTGGGGGTGAAAAATAGACAAAACTTAATTTCCTGCTGAACGGTAGATGCCTTGCTTTGGTGAAGAGSTGGAATCAGTCATGGTTCTTGACAATTTGCCAGCCTACATAATGTGAAGCAGAATTAAAGAAAACCTAGTTATTTATGATTTAATTATTTCAGGTTGATAAAATGTACTGCTGATTTAGCAAACCACATTTGAAGTGCTTTGCAAACATTTTCTAATTTGTTTATAAATATGTCTCTCTGTTTTGGGTTTTTATTTATGCCACTCTTTGTTTTGGATAAATGTGTTAAATTAAAATTAGCCACCCCAATAAGAGATACAGTAGAAAAAGAGAAGCAGTAAAATGTGAGAGGATTCAATGTAGCATAGAGCACATTCTAATATTAACAACTATTATGTCAAAACTCAGGTTTTGAAAGCTGCAGCACTGCAGGGCAGACTACATCATTAAGGCACATCTGTGGAGGTGGCAGAGTGAGGCTACTGAAAGCACTGAAAAATAGCTTTTTTCCCTAAAAGAGGTGTAACACATATCTTAACCAGCCACTGAAGTCAGGTAGGGATACAGTCACCAACACACACACACAAATCTAGGTCCTGAGCAATGCAGAAGCTGCTGCACTTTATAGTTGCTACAAATGCTTCTGCCTAACTAGAGCAGAGCATTTTTGCATGCATTTCTACACTAAACACCAGGAGGGTTCTAATCTGTCATCTTGAAAGACTTGAAAGTTTTCATGAAGTTGGTCATTCCACGAATTCATGTGCCAGAGCAACTACAGATAAGATATTCAATGTATCCCATGTTAAAACCACAGTGTAAGTCTCAGCTGACTTAAATTCTTTCAGATCTAAATATGGATCTACCCATGAGACCTGTTTTGTTTTATTAAACAGTGTGTGATATTTCTTACTAAGTATATTAAATTAATAATATTGGAAGTATGAGGARAAAATTATATTTAAAAAATTATTCAAAGAACAGTGAATCCATTTGTTTTTCAGAAGTTTACTTTTAATTTCTACTAATTTTAAATTATTTTTGCCTTATTTTTCTCTAAAGTTTGTTTCACTAACCAGGAAGATAAATAAAATGCAAGATTTCTGTAATAAAAATCCTCATGATGGATGTAAATTAATTACAGATTAAAAACAGGGGGAAAAGGAATATATTTGCACTCATTTTTAAGCAGTTTTCTTTTTCATAATGCAGTTCAGATTTTAATTTACCCKGTAAGTGTCTGCAACCAGGGTAGGYAGATTTTGACACYCCGGTGACCAGACAGCCTTRGAGAATGCAAAGCTTGCTGGAACTTTCTTTCTGTTTGTTTTTAACTTGAAAGTTCTCAAAAAATATATATACCTAATCCTGGCTGGCTAAAAATTTACAGTTATGACTCAGGTCCTGATCTGAGCAAACAAGAACTCAGAAAGGAAGAAGTAGACGATAAGGCTTCTGCTTAAAAAGAAACCAGTGCTTCCCAATGAGTTTAGACRCCTAGGATACTGCTCAGACCCTGGGTGAAATCAGTACTGTCTGAAAGCACTTTTTCAGTGAGTATTTTGGTGGTTTGGATCACCTTTACCCAATCCTCCACCTCTGGCTGAATGACATACGTGGTGTATGCATATGTGTATAGGTATTTGTGGGTGTACCGTCCGTATATATGTGGGCGTATATAAATACTRTGTGCACATATGTGCTCCCCACTGAGCCATGGATACTGCTCCAGGAGCCTGCTTGCCTAGCACACAGCCACTGACCTGTTAGTGTTGGAGTCTTCACAGACCTGAGTCTTTACACCTCCTTCTAATGACCTGTGAGGGCCAAGGCAGAAGCCCAGACACCAGATGCTGAGGCCCAAATGTACGGTTGTCAAAAGAAAAAAAGAAAGACAGACTGCATCTAAAATGCTTTTTTCCACCATGTGTACATGCTACAATAAGAAGTGCATTATGTCAAGCTTGGCTTCTGAACTTATTTTCAGTATTTGATAGCAAGCAATATCACTGGGATTTGTTGGAACGACTGAAAGTGCCTTCTGGGGAATGGAAGACATTAAGCACAGCTATAGCATACTTCATTTCATTTTCTGAGCAAGGAATGCATCTTTCTCATGCTTACCACTGACATAACAGTCAGTCTTTACTGCTACTTAGGAAAAAGGCTTCATAAGGATCTCATTGACACTTGGACACTTCTTTCTGTGAYTGTCAGAATGTTCATGATAAAAGCGTGACTCCTGAGAGCAAGGTACAGCAAAAGAATTTTCCTAGATGCGTCTATGAATCAGTATATCTCTATCTTGGTATATAGTAGTCAGTTTAATACACATATATTGCTGGATATGTTTTGCTATTTATTTCTTTTCATTAGTTGATGACCTATGAGAATTCAACTTTTTTCTATACTTTCTCAATTAATTAATAAATATAGCACACCAATTACTTGTTTGTACAATAAAAAGCAGGTCATAAAAACATCACAAGGAAAATATCAAGAATCTTCAACTATGCCAAGCAGCTGGGTTGAATTGTGTCATAAAACAACCAATTCTATCTTAGAACTGTTGCATTTTCTCACCCCACTTCTTACTGAAAAGATGGTTTAAAGTCTAATTTTTAAAGACCGTATTGTTAGTTCTAATCTAAACTTACTTGTGCACAACATATAGGTTTTTTCTTTTTCCTGTATTATTATTTTCTTCTGGCTTAACAAACTCCTTCACAGCTTTTGGTCTAGAAAGTAGAGAGGGAAGTGAAAGTCTCTCACAGAGGGATCAAGTGTGTGTCATTGTTTAGCGAGATTATTAAACCAAATTCTGTTAGTCACTATTTGCAGGAAGTTTTGCCCTTTCTCTGAGCAGTCTCTGTACTCCTTTTAATACAAATTTCATTTTCCTGGATGTGGATGATCACAGTGTATGTAGGACTCTTCACGATAATTTTCTTCTAGGACTTTGTATTAATATTTCTTACTCTCCTGCCAATTCTTCTGATGCGTTTAATTATATTTCCTTTCTCTGGACCACATCACACTGATAACTTATAACTTATCTTGATGAACTCAAACTTTTCTCTTCCACTGTCATTTCCTTTTCATGAACCTTCCATTTACAGAAGAAAATTCTTTTATCAATCCATAGTAGCAAGGCCTTCTTGTTCTTGCATTTTATACCAATTCCTATTTGCCTCTAGTCTTAATTGCTTTTTCTTTGACAATATATTCCAAGCCTCGCACGCTGTAGAGGTCAAAGTCATCTATTTGCAGCTGCCTAGACAACTTCTTCCTTTTGAAAAGTTACTGCTTCAAGAACTATTTTTGATACCTTAAAACATCGAGTTTTTAGTAAAAATCATTTCTACTAGACTCACTTGCACACTTTCCTATGTTTCTGTACTTGGAAATCTGAAAATTGGAGCTAAGCTATCCTACCAGGTAGGCCACTCCAAACACTGAGGAGGTACCCATGAGGAGTATCTGAGCTCCTTAATTTTTCCTGACATTTTCTATATCTCAGTTTCCACTTCCATACTATCCTTCTCACAGCCATCTTACTCCTGCTACATATTCAACAATGATGTCCCATTTTCTGCTGATTTAACTTTGCCACTCCTGTAATTATTTTGATCCCTTCATTACTGACCAGGATGAGATCGACTTTGCTTAAAAATCTTCTTTCTTAACTTTCTGATCTTCCTGACAAGATTCTTTGATGAACAATACTTCCAGTTTCCAGTTTTTTATTAGCATCCTGTTTCAGCTGCCTAGGTATTCAACTAAATCTAGAGCTCTCCCTTACAGAATTTCTCTTGTGCTTGGCAACAAACTCCAAGTACTGTAAATGTTTCCTTCACATCCTTCCAGAGCCTTGGACACATGAATCCTCTCAGTTTGACCTCTGAATTCCTTTGTAAAACTAAAATCCATGATTTTGAACTAGAAAGCATTATTTAGTAGCCTGGGTTTTTATACTTCCTTTTGATTTAAGCTGAACAAGTCCAAGATACTGGTTTGTGTACTTAGCACTTATCAGCCTTCCAGAATAGCTTTATTTCTTGACATTGTATCACTCCTGAATGACAAAATCTTTTAGCTTTTGCAAACAGAAATGACATTGCTATTCTTTGCAATAATTTTCTGTGTTATCCATATCTAGGAAATTAAAAATCTGGTAAGCACAGAAATATAAATAATGGTAGTATTTGTAATATAAAGAACCACAGATTTAAATTCTTGGAATCTATAGAATATTTTTATGCTGTTGCAGTGGTACTAATTTTTTTGTAATCCTTTCCCAAAATTGAATAATACATTATTTCAGTGCCTCTGTTCCTTTTAACATGTAGCTCAGTTATGGTTGGGCCTTTACAGATATTTGACCTCAACAATAGCAATTTATGTATTTTTCTTTTCATCAGAATCCTTTTTTTTTAATCTTACATCCACCTTTCTTTCTTATTCTGTATGGCAGGCAATTAATTTTTCCATTCTCTAATTCTGCTTTGGATTTGGGACTCTAAGTTCTTTAACAGCAGTCCCCACTAGCAAAAACTCAAACAGACTTGTGATATTTGTAGAAGTCCCTTGTATTTCCCAAGTATCTCACTTTCAGTTTTCTCTTACAGTTTCTTGGGCATCATTCCCCTTTTGGGGCCATTACTGCCCCTATCCGCTCCCATTTTCTTCTACATCTGCTCTGATGGAAAAAGTCTTCTTTCTCCTTGTCCTTGTCACCCTGTCTCTTACCTGATTCCCTTTTTGCTTCTCCAGCACAGCTAAGCTTGCTCCTCAGGGAACAAAAAGACTTGTTTGTCTTGGGAATTAGCCAAGCCAGACAGGGAGGAAATGTGAACTATTGGTTTGAGCCTGCATTCAGTAGAGAAGAGAGGGAAATATGCGAAGTCGCTGCTGGAATGGGATGAAGACTACTTGTGGCAGAATCCCAAAAAAGCAGCTGCTCTTTACTTCTGCTAGCTTCTGTCAGTCAGTTCTCATTAGTTGTCTTATGTAATTAACATTTATGCAATTACAGGCCTTAGAGTGCAGGCTTTAGCCTGCTGAGTTTTCAAAGTGACTTTTCTACAAGTTTTTCCTTTCTAGAGTTCAAGATCAAGTACAAGAGAAGCAATAGCTGAGTTTCCTCTCTTTTGTACCTGGACTGATTCCCACACCATCTGCAATAAGCATTCTTAAACAACTTGTTAATTCTCTAGGGTTCCTTACAGAAGCAACACAAGGACTACATTACTGGATCGGTTCTGTTTCAAAAAGAGATGAGGGCATTACCTTGCTAAGCCTCAGCAAAATTCCAGTGTCAGGCACTACTCCAGAGTTTCTCCAAAGTCTTATTTCTAACTCAAGAGTTTAGTCATCAGCAAACACAGCCTGAGTTCATGAGATATAATATTAAGTTTTATGTTTATGCAATATCACAGAGATAACCATCAATATTTACTTTATATTAGAAGCTTCTTTTGGTCCAGGTTTGAGCCTTATTCACTCTATGTAGTCTCCTGCATAATGGAGCAATTTCATGAAAAACTTCCCAGAGCCTTGATCTTTGAGCGACTGTGGAAATGACAAGGGAAACACTAAGATTACTTAGAAATGTCAAGCCCAGTGATGTAGCAGCGAGTACTTTCATTTTTTCCAATTTTGTTAACTGTAGTTTTGAATCAGCTTTACACTGAGAAAATAATGGATCTATTTCTGCCTACTGTAATAACTGCAGTTCATGAGGTCTATTCCGGCTGTGAGCGGAAGGGTTGCAAAGTCAATGAAAGTTTATAAAATGTTTTGATAGCTGTTAATATCATAAACTGAGGGGTAAAAGTTCYGAAAGAGAGAGAAAACAGAGAAAAAAAAATATCCAAGAACAAATTATATCTGTCTGTGGATATGACAAAAGGACTGCACTGAAACCATCTTTAGCCAGAAAAAAAGCAGCGTAGAAAGGAATGGACCCAAACTGGTGTGTTGGAAACAGACTGTTCAACATCTGCCCTTAATCACTGCCTTTTTAATGGTCTTTAAAGAGGCAGTTTGAAAGGAACAGGTGGAAACAAAATCCAACCATCAGGAAGGCAAATAACTGTTTTTTTCACTCCAGAGACTTCAGCCTTTGATTTTGATCCCTGAACTCATCTCCCTAAGGGTGTTTCCAGATTAGCTCATTATAAAGTTAGCAAGATCCCCTTTCTGATTAATGTGAAGCCTTCCTTCTCTGTTATCTTCCCAGGATTCAGGGGARCAAATTTGATGATTGAACTTGCAGTGATTGAGCTTCGGACTTAGATACTAAAAATCATTAAGAAAAAGGAAAAAAAAGAAAGAAAATCACAGTTCTCCTTGGTTACCAGATATCACTTTTCCCATTTTGTTTGTTTTCTTTAAAAATATAATAGGAAAACTGCCATCTTTCAAAGAACTGAAAATCGGAAATAACCTTGTTTTTTCTGTGAAATACGTCCCTACAACCACAAATTAGACTTTAACTGCTAGATTCTTGCATTAAAAATAGGTCTTTAGGGATCTTTGTCCATAGTTTTCAGTTTTGTWATCAGATTTGATTTTTTTTCTTTTAAATTATTATTTCTTATTTTAACATGTATTTTCTAGATTCTGTGAAACAGTGAATAAATACATGTACCTCTACTTAAAACCTATTTACCATCTGACACAGTGTTTCAATGGAGTTGCCATATGAATATTGATAGTTCACTATGCTTATTTATCCTATTTGAATAAAGGCAGTCGGGCTGAAGCTCAAGTATAACTGAGCAAACCAGAGCGACTCCAGATCTGCTCGATCATACCATCAAACTGCCTTTTGTGGGCTGTGGCAGGAGGTCTGAGGAGCTGAGACTTGGCTTGAAGAATAAGAGGACATCAGACCACAGAAACAAAGAACACTGTTCACACTGCAGCAGCTGTTGTCCAACCTACATTCATCCATTTCTGGAAAAGTTTTTGTCCGTGCTTTCCTTGCCAGAATACAGCTGCTGCTGACTAATGAATGCTGCTCAGAATAGCCACATTTTGCTGTAAATGAACCACGGGCACTCTGCTTCCCCCATGACTACTGATGGAGAACGTGATTGAAATACAAGCTCTCTTTAAATAGCCCTATGATAGCTTAAAGTATAGCTTATTTTGATAAACAGGTGGGGAGGCTTACGGCAAACTATGTGTTGTATATCTACTTTTGTATTAATAGTGCACAACACTAATATTCTTTCTGATCATGTCTGAACAATAATTTCCATGGGTTAAAGGAGATGTCCAATTTTTCAGTGTGAAAAGTTATCAGGGAATATGAAAAATGCCTCTTTTTTTCACATATAGTGGGACTGCAGCACCAACACAACCCAAGATAAAATTATTCTGAAATCATACGATCTTGTTAACACTTAAGTAATTTCTCCATGAATTATTTACAACTTGCTGTTACTTAGACATGTTCCCTACTGCCTACATGATTCAGGTTATTTCACCTTCTTTCTGCACTATCATGCGCTTCCCACGGTCTTGCCACAGTCCTATTTCTTACCTCATTCAAACATCTATTATGTTTCATTTTAGACAGAATTCATTTCAGGGCATATGACTCAACTCAAGACTTTAATTATATTTCAGCAGGTAAAGTTTGAGACTTTTGAGTCAGATGCATCACTTGGTAATTTTTACATCAGCCAGTATAATATCACATACTGGTTTATATTAATACAGGGTTCTCTTTATTGTAGGAATGTATAGGTTATCTCTTCCTTAGATGACACAGCTATTTAAATCCTGAGTTAACAAGTATTTAAATAAAGTTATCTGCTTTGTGATAGCTTGCTATATGGTTGAAGGGAGTTCCATTGGCTGGTTGTTCATCACAATGAAATAGCACTGATATTTACTGATTATTGAACCTTCCCCAGTCTGGATATAAATTATTTCCTTACCAACTGGAACTACAATATATTTAGCTACTAGTACATTTGTATTCTGAAACTAAGGAGATTTGGTTACGTATTTCTGAAAGTATGTATTACTGTAAAATGCAAATACTAGCCAGCCATGAATTGTTCCTTTCTTAATGTTTTTAAATCATCATGAAAGTTTTTTCACTGAAATTATTTCATATTCCTTTTTAGCCTCTAATGCTAAAAATGTATGATCTTCTTTAAAGAACTAAACTCCTTACTAAATGCTTTATATTAGTTCTGACTTTTTTTATTTTAAACCTATTTTTCTTCTGTACACTACACTTGCAAGTTATGGTGGAGTCAAATGAATGAAGTAGAGTAAAAATAAGGAAAAATCATTCTTTCAGAATGACCAGCCACACTCATACCTGAAGTTTATTGACAGTATTATCTTCTATATATAAAATTCTACACATTTTTGTTCCCAGCAATGCTTGGCAGTTTAAATTAATTTTTCATTATATTCTGAAAAAAATAGTTGTGCAAAGTAATCTCCCGAGACCTCTGAGGTTTACATAAACGGAAGCTAAGGTGGTATCTCAGATCAAATGAAACAACATATTGATTCTCCATACAAATTCCGATCATTGATTCAGCCGTGCACTCACATGATGGTGCTGTAGCAAAACACTGATTCATGGATAGGGATCCTCAGACTTATATCCATCTGGCTGAAATGGATATTATAATGGACACAATATCATGAGTAAGAAAAACGCAAAGCAGCAACCAACTGCTTAAACACAGAGGGGATTTATGCAGTTTTTTGTAACAAAGTTCAGATTGTGCTACAAAGGCCATCTGAATCTGAAAAAAAAGCACAGAGAGATCAGAAGGAAACCATGCACATAGAAAAACTCTTCTTTATTCTTTGTTTTTGTTTGAAAAACAAGAAAGAGATTAGCCATTAGCAGGCGATTATTATCTTTTTGCAGATAGGGATTCTACCCAAAAAGTAGCATTCATTAAAAAAAAAAAGAAGATCTTTTTAAAACCTTTTTATTTTTGCTCAGGAGAATTGTTGATGTTTCTGTTTTCTCCATTTTCAAGAACTTTGAAGCACTGCTGGTCCCATAAGAATGCGAACTCCCCTTTCTTTATACCTCTAACACACAGATGTATGTAAGCACGTACAAACGCTCACACATCTGTTCATGCTGGTCCATTTACAAATAATTCCAGACAGATTTCAGGTAAGTCAGGAGTACTCACATTCTAAGCACTCTTGGGAATGGTAGTACAAATAAGACCTTCTGACAAATCCTGGAATCAGCGATTACAAGAAAATGGGAGGAAGGATTGGAGAGGCTCTTTGCTTAGTCTGAAGAAGAATAAGACAACAAGCAGAGTTATCCTGTGCCATTTGTTGGGAAAGGTCTGGGGTGAAGAATATGGGCATGAAGTCTTTCCTAAGAGTCATGCAATATGAGATCCACAGAGATGAGAAGGAAATAAATAACAATAATGAGTAGATTGGACAGCAAAGTCTACTTGTGAGCCCTGCACTGAAGCATGATGGTAAAAGTGTCAAGGATGATAGAAGTAGGGTCCCTTTGGTGGATTGTCACACGCATTTACTGTCACTGAAGAGGCCGTCCAGACAACACAATAAGGTCTTTCTCTACCTCTTTTTATTAGGGAGGACTATCCAGGTGATGGACAAAGTGCATATGAAGTTTCATTGTTTTGCGCAGAAATGTTCTTGTTACCATGAGAATTCTTTGTGGCTTCATAAAAGTGCTAGACCACATCAGTTATTCCACAAGAAAAACACAGTTTGATCAACCCCAGCCTATGTATGGAAAAAGGATGGGAGCTTCAACAGCAGAATATTATCTGATGGTTTAGCACATTATCCCATTAAATGCCCCTGAATTTTAAGTTCCCCCTTCCTCCACCCTGCCCCCCAGAACCTGCATTTTTTACATTGCATCAAAATTGTGCATGAAAAGAGGAAAAATCTGAGTTTGAACAATATTTTTGTCTGTATTATGAGAACATATGGTTTCACATTTTTTCAGCCATCATTTTACTGTAAAATTTTTGTCCTAGCAGATGTAGAAGATATGCAGATCTAGACTTTAAAGGAAATTTAATGTAATGCAGTTTCTACAGTAGAATGACAATAATCCAATTTCTTTACAGTCATTAAAAAATGAAATATTTTCAAGGATCATAATATGAACATTGAAATGAAATTCATTTCAACATGAAAATGAAACTTGACCTAGCAGAATATATGGAAACATCACTTGAGAAAAAAAGACATTTGAGTACATCATGTTAAAAAAAAAAAAAAAAAAGAGACAGCCTGCTATAGAGAGGAAGGATAGACCAAATACATATGGAGGTATTTGGATGTTTAGGTGGCACTGATTTCTTTGAACAATTGTTAGTCACTCTTCTCTAGGTGTCCAGCAATCTGTTACAGCATCACATCTGGTCCGGAAGTCACTTTTTAAAATATGCTAACAAAAGCGGATAACGCTGCAGACTCCTAAAGCTAATTTTCATTCATAAGTAATGGAATAATTATCATACTTTAGCTTGGTTTTTTTGTCACAAATAGACATTTCAAAAATCACACTGAGGTCACTGATAGGTTTATGCAGCTAGGAAAGGAGCTTGGGAGATCACTTATTCCCAACTCCCTTCTTAAAGCACAGTCAATGTTCAATACAGACCAGGCTGCTTTGGGCTTTGTCCAACCAGCTCTCGAAAACCTCCTTAAAGCTCTCTGAGACATCTGTGATGTATTAAAAGTCCTGTGAGAACTCCTTGGCCATTTCCTTCTGGATTGATTTAGAAAAAGACTACCTCAGAGATACTTCAACAGGAAAGTTCCTCAGGAATTTTCTAAAGGATATAATTGTAACAGAACTGCAATGACGTTTTTCCAGTCTACGAAATGAGAATAGGTTTACTGGTTCTACTGTTTGTATTTGTTTTTGAAGCAGTGTTAAGCTCATTGGTGTGGTGGGAGAAACATTCTGTTAGACACTTTTTTTTTCTTTTTTTTTAATCCCTAGAGTCTTTAGTGGGGCTCCTTTTTTGAAATTACAGAAATACTCATAGCTTCTGTTTTAGCACTGACATCAACTCATAGTCCACTGGTAAGTATTTTGTTATGTTGTTGATACAACCATAAGCTAAAGTTTTAGTGAAGCAATTCTTCCTTAAGGAAATGAACAAATACAAGACTGTCTGCTTGATCTTTCCTCATAAATGGCAGACAGATGTTTGTTTTGGTCCTACTTGGTTTTGATGCTCTTAAGAAGTTCTGTGCTACATTGTGAAAATATAGGAAATAAGTTGATTATATGAAAAGGAATTCATAATACATTTATTCTACAGACAGAATTACTTCCTTATATTATATTGTCTTCTATTAGTTCTACCTAAAACACATTTCTCCTTGCTTGCATATGTTAGAATTAAGACCTATGAAAAATTAAAATTGGTAAGAAAACTTTTTTGCATCATGTATGGCATCACCTATGAAAGCACAGCAAAGAACAATCATTTAAGGGATTTTTCATCTCCGTGGGACTTGAGAATACATCTTCATGTAGAATAAAAGTTTGAATTAGGCTAAGGCCATTATAATATCACTAAATGGTTTCTCATAGCATGATATGTACAAATTTTGATTATCTTTTTTTCATTTTTTTCATCATCTTTCAAAATAGAAGATTAATACCATTTTTAGCAAATGAAAGGAAATAATTACTTGTATTAAACAAAACTAATACAAGGGTTGAATTTTTTCAAGGATTTCACTGGTTTGTATGAAAATTCTTGAGATGTGTTTAATTGCAAGACTATTTCCTCACACATCAAAATATATAGTTTTAATTTTTTTTCTCATGTATGAATCTTAAATCTATTTCACCTACATTAAACTCACTGAGAGCATGAAACTGTAGCCTAATGTTTGCGCTTGCAGGAAAGCAGCAAGTCATACGTGGAAGACACCCAACAGTCTGCTCAGTTTCAGCCTATGGAGTCATACTTCCTGGTTTGGGGAGGATATTGTTGTTTGGTTTTTTATTGTTGGTGGTGGGTTTTTTGAAACCTGGGAAATTTTGATTTTCGCTTGAACTCCAGGACAGCATTACAAAATACAGCTGCAGTGTCAGAGGGTCCAAGTATAGAGACAGAACTACCAACTTAGGTACTTATTTTTAATTTTCTCGATCTAATTTGTGTRAAAGAAGGTTACACTGTTTAAAAGAGAATTCCTGTGATAAGACAATTCTGGTGATCAAGATCTGCAGTTCTATGCTTTAGCTACTGACATGGACATTCAACAGACTTCATCAAGAGAACCTGTCCTGATACTTTATGCTTGAAACAAAGAAATGGTAATTATATTTTCAGCTCAAGTGGAGCTTTAGAACTGGATATTCTATTCAAGAGTTTCTCAATCTTTTTTACTCCTACAYCTCAGTACATGTAGTCACACTTTCCATGACCCTACAGTCAACGCTTTGCAGCAACTCATTCTCAGATTCAGAAGTTCTCCAAGATATTTTCTGTGTGTTTTCCAGAGACACAAAAGTAGCACCTATGACCCCAACAAAAACACTGTTCTCTGATTTGGTCATAGGACCAAGCAACTGAGAAGTTGCTGCAAAAAATTGGCAGACTAGATGAGTTAGAGGAAATGCTGAAATACTTCAAGACTTTATCTCTTAAAAAAGCAGAGGGAGAAGTGTGAAGATCAAACAGATGGAGGTTGTCAAAAGCCTTTATTAATGTTTGATTTTATGTTTCACACTATATAAGACACTTATACACTCAATCTTTTTACTGCTCCAGATATACATTAGATAGGATCTGTGTTGTCTGGAATGGCTGATAAAAATAAAACACCTTTTGTAATTGCAAGAAAAGAAGTAGTAAGAGTTATTACACAGGAAAGAGATTTATAATGCTGCCACAGGGCACAKTACAAACAACCAGGAAAACAAATGAACATTAAAGGCCAGAGGACGATGACTTTATTGTTCTACAAGATCTGCCCTCACCATATGGTCTACAATCTCTGATTGTTTTTACCTTTCCCAATGTTTTATTGTCCCTTCGTGTTACACACATAAAATGTTGGGAAAATTAACCACTGGCACATTCTGATAAGATGGTTTTCAAACATAAAATGAAAAACCTTTCAGCATTTTTTGCCTTTGAAAATAATGCTAGCTTCATTTTTGTGTCTAGGTTGAAAACCTTTATTTGTTTTCTAGGAGCTGCCAAATGGTGTCCAAAATAATACCTGAGTGTATCTTGCAACACAAAAATGTCTGTTCTAATGTAATCAGAGCCAAGTCTTGCCACTACATCAAAAATTAGGCAGACAAGAGGGGAAAAGGCCTACAGCAAGGGTGAGAGCACCTCTTGTGTTGGCTGCATACTCCTCACCATCTGACTATGTCCAGATCATGTGTTGCCAATGTTTCCATCCCAGCCCTTCTGGTGCCCACTCATAGCTCATTTACCTTCTTCCAGTAACAGCCAGAGCACTCATGTGACATGTTTGGTCTGGGATTCACGGAGGTGGGGGTTRTTTGAAGTGCCGGGCATTCCCCAGTTTTCCTGGGGTGCTCAGTGTTGCCTTTTTGAGTCCTTCTCATGGCTTCCTTCATCACCAGTAGGACAGAAGAGGTCAACTGATGGCCATTCCCAGCCATCCTTGGCTCACCCTTTTCCTCTGCCTTGTGATAGCGATAACTTCTGACAGTAGCAGGCAATGTAGGTGCCACAAGCAGCATCCTGGAGCACCGCCTCTGCTCTGCCTCCCAAAAGCAGAGCAGTGACTCGCTAGTGACTAGCTTCCCCTGCATATTCTTTGAGTGTATAAGCAAGAAAGACTAGAAGTTAAGCCTGGCTCATTTTCCTCTCAGTCAGTGCCTGTGGGAGTATTACACTCTGTGAAGCTAAGGTCTGTGAATTTGAAATACATATTCAACCTTCAGTATTATAATGGTTCTTTATGTTCTTCTCAGCATGGGAAAATCTTCRTGAAGTGGGAGCTGGAGTGTGATAGAGAGCTGTTTTGTGCAATGGCATGTTCTCCTGAAATGGTAAAAAATTTCTCTGCATAAGAGCAACTGCACCTCTTGAAACAAGCACATCAGAGGTGAATCCAATAGAAAAAGAAAGCTATAAGAGGTCTTGAGTCTAAAGATACAGTAAAAGAAATTGTTGGCTACAAGCAGGTGCTATAGTGCTATGGAAGTTTCTCTGTGGATCTCAAGACATGGACGTTTGAGTTCTGTCTTCTGATGACATCACAAAAGAAGAATCAGAGGTCAAATGCACCCTAAAAGCCCTTCTTCTCAAAAAAAAGTGGCAATATTTCACAGCCTGAGGCGTGTAATGCAGACATTCCTTTGTTCATCACTGATTGCATGTATGACAGCACAAACGTAAGATCTTTTATTTCTTTTCATATTATTTGTTAGACCATTTCTTTCTGTAGAGCGAGAGGTCATATTTTCTCCAGAATGAATTTATATATAAAATTAATACTATTAATTAAGAAGGACCAAGATACTGTGCCTTGTCAGATGTCATTTATTATGTAAACAGTGATGTTATTTAATGCTTTCAGTATAAAGGAATCCACCCTTGTCCAGAAATGCCGAATTCTGCAACGTTAATTATAATAATTCTTACAGGCTGTAGTGACAGCTTTTAACAAAGGAACAGCAGATCTGCTGTAGATGCATCAGCTGCCAGACTGAGTCAACTGTGAGGCTGCAGCGAGCTGATGAGTCCCGCTTATGTGCATGTGTGTGTAAGTAATCAAAACAAAAACAGTCAGAAACACTTATAAATAGAAACGGTAGCATTGTTCATAGCTGTAAATTCCTGCTCATGTAGTGACTCAGTTGGTAATTTGTTAGGTGTTTGTAGGTCTTGTCAAATGCCAGCTAGTATAATTGACTGGTATTAGCACTGTTTGCAAAACAGACTTGTAGGGTTATAAAACAGGCTTTATGAAAACAGGTGAGAAACAAAGAAGGCATTAATAGTCTCCTAGACAAGGTTATTATATTAATCTTAAAATATTTAACTGTTAAACTACAACAATTCCAATGCCTCTGCATGCTATGTAAATTAAAAGTACATCTGATTCAGAAAAAGCTAATTCGCTCTGTATTAGCTATATATCTCCCTCTGTTGAATTTGTATCCATCACATTCACTTCTGTGTAGGCATCACCTCTTCTGAACAATGTCATGTTACACATGACGTTTAAGCCATAGTCATATTTTCACACAATCTTGTAGTGCAGTGAAGAGGAAGGATCTGAAGCGATCGATGTAACTAATGACTTCTTCCCTTACTTCAAGCAAAAGAAGAATCGAGGGAGTGAAGACAAAATCAGGTTGCTAGAGATTAACACAAAATAACATAGGTGAGGATATGGAAACAAAACATAGGTGAGCATAYGGAAACAAAAGACCTAAGTATAAATCCCATGAAACTGACAAGACTGAAAGATTACAAGATTAATAGCAGCTAATGTGGATTTGCAAAAAATTTAAATGTGTCAAACCAATACAATTTTATCCTACAGTGGGGTGATGAAACTTGTGGATAGAATGAAAACACAGGAACGTAGAAATATGTTTCATATCACAAGAATAATAAAAACTTTTAGTGGTGTCCTACATGGTACTCTATAAGCAGGTTAGGGAGACATGATGTAGACAAAATTTATTACAGGAAGATCTGGAAAAAATCTGCTACAGCGTGGGTGTAAATCTGGTTGGAAACCTGTAATCAGAAGGGTATCTATCAATGAATTCCCGCCCACAGTAGAAGAGGTCTACTCAAAATCTGTTTTTACTTAAATCTTGTCATTAATGAATTTGATACTAAGGTAAAAACAAGCTTATTAAATGCACAGATGATGGAAGATCAGGTGAGACTGCAAGAATGTTTAAAATGTTAAAAATTAGAATTCAAAATTACTTTGATAAATTGCAGAAATGATGCCACAATTCATAAAAGAAATTGAATGGTGAGAAATGCAGTGTGCGGTTGTGCAAGTAAAAGGTGAAAAGCAACCTGTTAAAGTCAGTCCTATGGGAAGAAATAAACTATGTAAGCATGAAACCGTTACTCTCAGAGGATCATTTTTGAAAGACAGCACAGTTTTAAGCCATCCATGTGGTCACACTGTGCACCTGTTACCTAGTCCTGTTCTCCATACACCAAGAAAAAAGGACAAAATTTATTATCAACTGTGTACACTGAGTATTTTAGGTAAGGTAAGATCTAATTTGGAGTATTTAATGGTTACAGATACACTTCAGAAAAGGATGAGATCCACTCTAAAGGTAAACAATACCAGAAAACAATAGTTACCTAGACAACAATTCTTCTTTACTGTTGTCTCCAGAAGCAACCATTCCTTCCCTGAGTTTTTCAAAATGTGTCTGCAGTAGACCTGGTTGATATTTAAACTCTAGATTAGCTGGCTGTATTAGCATGTGAGGATGGAATTTAGAGGGAAATTACCTCAATCTGTGAATTCTTAGGAATCTGCAATGAATAAAATCATCACCCATTTCAAGGAAGATGTTCTTTGTTGTGCTATACTATGCGATATGCAATGTCGATTCTTTTCACAGGAGTTTTAAAGGTTTGTAAGCTGTAACAGCCTATGCCGTGTCATTCAGAAACCATTTTTATTCATCCATTTTCTTATAGCTAGGATTGTAGGATGCTTTCCTGACATAATTCTTGGAGAGGCCAAAATGGCTTTAAATCCCACCTCCCCACTCTTTTACTGCCTAGAGCTCTAGGTTAAAGAAGTCCATCAAATTCATGGCTCCTTCAAAAATCTGAACACCTTAAGGTGAGTACAGGTCTGGCTTGTGTCTCTTGGAGACACAACAACAAAGGTAAACTGCCTCTGGGAAGGGGTTGAGGTACATGGAACATCTTGACAGACTGTCTGCAACAGGTCAAAATTTTTTAATCAATCAAAATTGAGACAAATTTGTCCAGTTCCTTTGGGGTTTTTTCCTTCACAAAATGGTTTGTGTGCACCAAATGTTCTCTTCCTGTAGGAGAAATTTTTTATTGAAAACTGAGCTTTTTCAATAATTTCTGATTCACAGTTAAAGAACATCACGTGAAATGAAATTGCATGAGCAAGTTCTCACACAAGGCACCACAGCAGAGAAATTACCTAGAAAGAGCTCAAGAAGATACCGTGGGAAAAGTAGAGTGCTGCAGCTAAAATATTTTGGCTTACCAGTTTTTGCTGAATACTGGGAGTTCTGTGCAGAATATACAGACTGTCTCGGCTGCTGTGGCAAAAAAGCTGCCAAAGCAGCACTAAAATATCTGAAGATTATTGGGTATTTTAAAAGCCCACAGGACTGGAGTTGTTTTTGAGTCTTCATGTTAAATTATTATATAATCCAAGTGGCTAGTTATTTGTTGATACCAGGGGTGTTTTTCTTTTAATATCAGTGCATTTCTTCTACCAGTAAAATACTTTGTAAAAATCAAAGTAATTTTATGTAGCTGTTGCTCTCTTCAGAGTCTGCAAAAGGCCAATTTTATTGCCTGAAAGAGCACCAGGTTATGTTACCTTCAGAATCCTCTTAATAAATGACTCGAACAAAAAGAACTGGCTTAATTTTTTCATCTAGATCAGTTCTCCTAAGAAGATGAGCTCTAGTTGCTCAAACATTGTGTTAATATTGATAAGTACTGTAAGTATAGGTGGAAAGTAAAAGCTGTGTGAAATATAAAGGATATATGACATTTGTAATGTAAGGACATTTCTTGAGAATATGGGTGAAAAAAAACAAAGACACAGGAAAAGTAATAAACCGCAGCTAGATACACAGAACCTCAGGAAAAAGAGATAACAGAGACAATATCTATGACGAGATCTCCCAGCTCACAGATTGAGGGAACACAACTAACAAATGACTCAAGGCCTTGGAGAGGTTCCATCAGCTTTTTGTAACTGATAAGAAGGGGTGCAGAGGGGGAAAAAGAGTGTCACAGGTCTCTCAGGAAAAAGAAAACATTCTCAGAATCTTTAAGGGGCTTTAAGGCAATGGATGAAACTTACCATAGGATGTTAGGGGATTAAAAACAAAGGTTGGCATACTTGGCTGAGGTAGACAATAACGCTGAAGTGAAATCAGGTGATCACAGATCTATAGAGACAAGAAATAAAGAGCAAAGGAGGCACCTTTGATATAATAAGTGAAAAAGCCTTCCCCCTTGCTCTGGAAGCCTGATGAACACTCACTGCCTGTCTGAAAGAGTAGTCAGGACTGTTGCTATAATGGTCAGGAGCACGTAGTTTGGGTCATTCTTCATTAAAAAATATATTAATCTGCAGCATCTGCTGGGCAACTTCACCTCTTCCAGTAACATCATATTTATTTGCCAATTACTCATAAGAGGGAAAACTGAGACCACCTGACAAACCACTGTGAGAAGAGAAGCCTAGGAAACAGCCATAGTCATGGCAGTCTGCCTTTCACAGGAGTTCATGTTGTGGTGGCTCTTTGTACTTGCCCATTCTGGAGTACACTGCCTATATTCAGGGAGTTTTTCATCTTGCTTATTTGTTGTTTCTCATCCAAAAACCTCAGTCTCGTCTAACAAGTCTGACACTCCCATTCAGTAAGTGAAACAGTAGAAACCAGTTGTATGGAAGCTACAGATATATCCCGTCTCAGTGAAAATCTGTAACAGACTATCCTGACCCTCAGTCATCTGTTCTAATGACCACCTCATAGATATATTAAACACACTAATGATCTGCTATCCCTATCACTGTGACAGTCTTGAGATTGTTACTAGACCTGTAAAAATTCCAGATCACTCTACTTATAACAGACTAATGCGATATTATATCTGAAGAACAAGTTGCTAAACAACTGCCGATGAAACATCCTTTACGAATCAAAGGATTTTTCTTCACTGTAATACTTGATTTCTACGTGTGAAACCGAAGTGAAGGAAAAAATTTACATGCTGTTGAAATTAATACTTGCCATGATAAGCACACGACGCTTTCAATAGAGAGGCATGGAGTAATGAGTACAAACTGAAAGGGTAAATTTAGGCTAGATATTAGGAAGAAATTCTTTTCTGTGAGGGCGAGATACTGGAACATGTCGCCCAGAGAAGCCGTGGATGCACCATCCCTGGAAGTGTTCAAGGCCAGGCTGGATAAGGCCTTGAGCAACCTGTTCTACTGGGAGGTGTCCCTGCTCATGGCAGGGGGGCTGGGACCAGATGATCTTCAAGGTACCTTCCAACCCTTAACATCCTGCGATTCTATGATTCTTCCTTCTTCTGAGCTCTGTGTATGAAAACAAAAACTGTAGCTTTTGAAAAGTAGGCGGGTTAGCCACTATTTACTACTAAAATAACACGGCTGCATACTGACATCCCTTACATTTTGTTTTGTGGCTCAAGAGTTCTTTTACAAGAAACAGCTATGTCGACAAAGTGAAAGTATAGTCTAGCCATAAAATTCATGGTAAGGGTACGAAGCTCAAAGCCTACTCTGTGTCACACAATCGTTTGATGCAGCATTACACTAAATCAGCAACTACATCGTCAATCATTCATTGGAATAAGCAACAGGAAAAAAGAATCCAAAGAAAGATAGTTGCTCACCTGTATTTTTCTACAGAGTATGTTCAAACTTCCAAAACCACAGTAYCATTCTCTGCTGCTTTATAATAGCTGAAAAATCTCACAGGCATCACAAAATATCATAAACATAACCAAAGGTCACTGAATCTAATACAAATTTCTACATTGATATCCTAGAGTGAAAAAGGAGAAGATTTGCCATCTGAACTGTGTATGAGACAATAGTAACTTACTTTAGGAACCCAGTTGACATGAGAAATGTCAAAGATTTTTTGTAACTCAGTTAATACCCCTTTAAAAGGATTCTTGCTGTTGAGTTCATCAAAGCTGTCACAGGATACTTTCAATGTCTCTCCAAAAGGACTGATGTTGGGACTGACTATGTTACTTTTGAACAGCTACAGTTGTTTGCATAGAATATGGCCACAGTAGAAGTTGTGGAAATTCCAAAATTCACCAAAAAAGACTGACTACGTACATTTATATAAATGCATTTTTAATAAGTACTTGATAAATAACAATAGTAATAATAAAAGCTTTACATTAGGATCATAAACCATCTTATTTCCCTCCTAGAATTTGATACTACTTTACAGCTTATTACTTCCATTTTTTTTCTTCTTTCATAAAGGGTAAAAAAATACTAAACACAGTTATCTTTTTCTGTTTAATTTTAGCAGGTGGTGTTGATAAAACACATCTTTCTGTTTTCCACTAAGTTAAAAATATCACAAGGGAGGTCAGGTGTGCAGTAATACAGAGATTTGCATAACAGGATTACACAAAAATAAGCAGTGAGTTTTTCTGCTGAAAAAGCATAGGGTAAGAAACTCAAGTTTTCCTTCAAAATCTGTTACCCTGAAATTGAAAGAGCAGGAGTAAAACAGAAAATGAGGGGAAACACATCCTGCCCCATATGAACCACATATTTTCTTGATGCACTTAAAAGATGTGCTGAAAACTATCACAAAGAACATGGCACAGAAACAGCCTTTTAGAAATGTACCAAGCTGAACAACTTACAATTGTTTAAATGTTGTCTCACAGATTTTTTTGCTACTTCCATTTTTAAAACATCATTGTGAAAATCTAATTCCCCAGACAGAAAACCATGATGTTGAAAACTTTCAGAGGAAAAATTCAGTATTGCACTCATCCATTGCACAGTCAACCTTTCAACTCTTAGGTGAATGGCCATTTGAACTGCAGCAACTGGTCCTCTTTAGTTGCTGAAAATTACTCTTTCTAGGCAACTTAGTTTGTAGAAGTAAACTTGCTACTGAAAACTCTATGGGATGATGACAAACACACCTCTTTCTAGTACAAATCATGTACAGGACCAGAGATAGCCAATTATGCAAGATAGCCTCTACAAAAAGTGGTAAAACTGGCTAGTAGGCATGAATCAGACGATCTGACACAGTCCAACCTTTTTTGAGATGAACTGAGGCCTGGCAGAGGGAATTATCAGGTCAAAGTGTGAGGCAAAATGCTTCACAACTATGAAATGCAGAAGAGTTCAGCTGAGAAATGAAAGGAAATTAAGTATTTTGGGCCTCAGTATGTACAGGATATGCTGGAGGAATTTGTGTCCACATTGCCAACAGTGCTCTCCAGACAGGCCCCATCTGTGACTTCAGCCTTGTTGCCATTTGTGGGGGAAATGCTTTGAATGCACCAGGAGCACACCCAAGAAACTCCAGGTATGGGTAATATTACCATGTGTCTTCCTGTACACTTAGATATTCATGGACATGCCACATAAGAAGAGAATTCTTGCAAGTTGTCCTTGCTAACTGTTGCATACCCATGGAGCTTCAGAGGTCTGTGTTTTCACAAGAGTTGTTAGTGGAACTATCAAATGAAACTGAGAGTAAGGTTCTGAAAAGGCGTCAGATGAGAAGCTCTCCTGAGCACTGGAAAAMCACATCAAGATTCTCCAGAAAATTAAAACTGCGCTGGTTGGAAAACGTAAATGTGTGTGACTTTTGGAGCACGATGTTCATGGAGTATAACAGCCAAGTAAAACTAGCTTCATCTTTCCTGACACTGACTAAATATAATAGAGCATAGATTAGAAAATGACCCAGCATTCCATAATTCCATAATGCCAAGTCATTAATTTTGCCTTCAGGGTAGGTAATATCTCAGTCTTATGCAATACGAGGTCTAACTAGATAATCAATCTACTGGTTCCTTGAACTCTGACAGTCTTTTACACTGTGGAAAGATACAAAGTAAAACTCAGACATAACTGGATTAAATAAAAGGATAATCAATTCAACAAGGTTTCACTAACTTTTATTCAAACAGCATCATTTTCTGAATCCATGACAAGATTTCTACTTGGCTTTTTGCAGGATGGTCTTTTTCGTTGAGATGGATTTATTCAATATACAAATACAGTGAAGAGGAAAAATAATCCAAAAGGTACAATACAGTTTTGTAAATGTTATACCTTAATCCTAAATGCTTTTATAGCTGTAAATGTATTAAGGAATGCATCCTGAGAATGGCTTGGCATTTCAGTTGACAATAATAGGGATAAACATGTTTTGAACATCCATAGATATCCAAACCATAGATTGTAATTTGCAGCTGAGTTGACATTGTACTGCTAGTAATATTGGCTGATGTGGAGACAGAGTGAAATTATGTTCTTTCATGCGATTAGGGTTTACAAATTATTTTAGAACATTCAGCTCTTTGTATAGCCTATGTATGTACAGGATATATGAATTTATAACAGCAAACTTTGGTTTACTGGATGCTGAAAAGAACAATTTTTACACTATATTAAATTTCATTTCAACTTCTGGCCTTCCATCTTCCAAATGACAATATCCCAAAACCACAACAAAAACCCCACAAACTAAAGACYCCAACCCCTCTTTAAATCAGATGTGTTTATTTGATAGGAACAAGAAGCTACACTCTCTGTTACTCTCTTAGTATTTTCACTATGTTTTTCCTTGAAGTTAAGCAAAACTTCAACTAGCTCTTTAATCAGTGACACTTAGATAAAGTTTTACAATTAAAAAAATGCAGTTCCCTTACTATATCTTGATCGGGAGTTCTGATTGTTTGTGACTGACACAGACAATTGAATTCAATTGAATTTTTAGCCTCTTGCTTAATTTCATGTGAAAATCTGCTATGCTCAAAATGCCAAATTGCTTAGGAAAATAACGGCAGCTGTTAGCTAAATAATAATTCTTACAATGATTTTTTTAAAGTAAAGTAGGTCCAAATAATATTTTAACCCAGCTGTTTCAGAGATATTTTTTTCATAACTGCCTACCTGGTCATCAGTGGATGAAGCTGGGAATAAGAAAATCTCAGTCAGGTCCTAGGGATCTGAGAGCTGTCTTCAGTACATAAAAACCAACTCTCCCAATGCAAATTTAGATTCATTTACAAAACCTGCAGGTACTACAAATTCAATTGTATCTTCCTATCACCAGTCAAGCTTAGCACTCCAACAATAATTTACTCATAATCAGACTAGTCGAAGCCAGCTGTGCCTCAGAACAGAAAATGCCTTCTATTTCTTTAGGAGACTTCTGCCAAAAAAATATTTTCATGAGATCAGAACACAAACTTACGCAAATACAATCACGCAAACCTTCTCTTGTCATGTCATCATTGTGGCATAGAAAATCATCCTCATCCCAGGATTTACAGGAACTTTGTTGTTATATAATATTGTGCTACAATTTAGGAGAAATGGAAAATACATATAGTATTACTATAATTCAATGATGACTTGACTCTTTAAAGATAACATCCAAGTCAAATAAGAAAGAAGAAATTTGGACCAATAATTGAAATTCATTACCAGCTTAGTTTCATTAAGATACCATACTGTGTGTCTCAAGAAACATGCTCTTTCTTATCTGAAATGTATTTCAATGGATGTTGTCAATTTCTTTTAATAATTTCACCTTGAAATAATTCTTAGAAAGGGATAAGACAGTAAGTGCAATAACTTCATTGAAATATTGCTCTAAACTTGAAAAGCTATTCATGCTTGGCTGATTTTTCGGTTTATTAAAAAGGGCAAAACCAAGTTTTCCCAACTTCATTGTAAAGATTGTCTGAAACATAAAAATATTACATAAAACTAGGTAGTTTTACTTCAGTTACGTTTTTAGTATGGAAAGTTCCCATTGACTTCAGCATGACAAAGGAAGTTGCTGGACCTGGACCATGACAGAGGATCTCAACAATCTTCATATGAAGTACACACTTAAATTTAAACATAATCTTAAAGGAAGTCAAAACACCAAATAAATGTTTTCCTTTCTGTCCAAAAATTCAAGCTTCCAAACTCTGTTCCAAGAAGGATTGAACAAAAATTAAATATGGTTTATGTTGAGACAGAACATGCAGACACAACTAGTGTCTAGGTATCCCACATTTTAGATGACTCATCTGACTGTTGACTAGTGGACTTTTCCTTGCATTCCTCCAATGCTAGCTTCATCCTTTATTTCATGATGAAATTCTTCACAAAGAAAAAGATATATATTTAGTTAGCAGGATGGGAAATGTATTGCTGCAACCAGCTATTGTAAGATGTAACCTTTGAGCCTAAGCTTGAACAATTCGCTACTGCTAATTTTTTTCATAATACGGTCATTTGGAGGACTAATCATCTGAAAATTCTATCATTGCATTTAACTCTATTCATGCTGCAACTTCTTTTTTTTCTGTTTTCTAAAATTTTTACTTGTCATTACTTTGACCAAATCRAAATTGGAGGCCTCGAGAACCTTTGCAAATCTAACACGCAGATATAAATGGCAAAAATGCTTTTACAGTTCCTGTGCTAGAAAACATTTGCCTTGATATGGTAATTTCCTTTTCTTTCTCCATCTTTTTCAAGGTAAAGATAAAAAACCCCAACTTGAACAAACCCTCAAAGAAGTTAACCAAGGATTAGGGTAGATATACCACTCCTAGGTACAGACCTGAGAAGCCTCACAAAAGAGACTTTCTGTATCTGAGAAATCTGGGACTGACCAAAAAAAGTGAACAACTTCCACCTACATATGCTTTTCGCTTGTCAGAAGAAGAGATTTAGTCACCGAGAATGAAGTTGGCAGACAGTATCTACTATAGATGGGGCAACCTCTTCCAGAAGTTGATTCCACTGCTTTTCACATTCTTACCCCTCACTGCTCTTTCACCCTTCTTCTGTGACAGCAGGAACAGCACTAAAAGGCCATATTGAAACTCTGACTATTAATTCCCTTGTTCCGTTTCTCCATATCCATAAGCAGGGTTTGGTCCTGGCCCCTTCTATGACCTCACCTGGCATCAGGAAACATAAAAAAGGTGATGCAAGGAGAATCAGAGGAGGAAAGTGACAGGAAAAGGAGAAGCTTTCTGAATCTTGTGACATCTTAAGATGAAATCCCTGTCATACAAAATTGTGATGTGGAAGGATGAAACCTTGTGAGAAAAAAGCAGATTTCAGACACCTTCCAGATTCTTCCAAAACCCTTCTTCCTCCAGGCCTCACTTTCCCTACAGAGGGTCTACGTTATTATATATTTCATTGCTGCTGTATTTAACTTCCAGGCTAACAGCTTCCAGACTAACTACTTGGATCAGTACAGCCAACTGGGTAACCTCTGCAGTGTGGGGAGACTCAGATGTCTTAGGCGCATTCTTCACTGGCACACACTGCTCATCCTACAATTAGGTCAGATGTGCACAATCCCCAGGGCCATGAAATGTCCCTATTACATGGGAATATTTGAGGGGGAATGGAAGGAGGACACAGCCTACTTCTAGTCTTTCAATCTCCTTTACTTTTATTGACAGAAAGACCTTTCAGCTCTGAAAAAGAGGCTAGGCTGCAGAAGGTGGATCACATGATGATATGGTATATCTATGATACCATGACACCCAGTAATTTTATTATCAAGTACATCTTGAAGTTTAACTGTAAGATAGTGACTCYAGATAACTACTGGGTGATACACTACTTTCAGCTCAGAATTAGATGCCYGTCTCAGGCTGGGAATCACAAACCCAGGGTCTCGCACTTAGCAGACAAAACAAACTTTTGGTCCAAYCAAAAGTTCTGACAATCGGCTAGTTGGTTGCTTCTCTGCTTGAGTCAAGGCTGGATTGGCCACTATGTTCTGCCACCAGCAAGCTCTCCTCTAGTTGCAACTGAGTAGGCATCRAGACATGCCATACTAGAACCTGACAATGAGTTTGGAGTTTGGAGTTTACGATAGTTTTGAGCACCTAGAGGTGCTTTTCCCRCTAGTCCTAGTAGTGGGGCAAAGTCTGGATTGGCACTGAGGTGTGCTGCCAGGCTGAATCACCCTCRGCTGTAACTTACCGATTTGGTCACAGGTGTATGTGCCACCTTCATGTAACCCAGGGAAGGGACATATACTAGTCATCTATATGGTATAATAAATATGGAAATAAACCCCCCTTCCCAAAAAAAAAGTGACCTCAGGCCGAAAACAAGGTGTTCTGGCACTGCGAAGACGTAGCCTCGGGCTCTCCCGTGAGACTAAGGGAGGGGTAGCCAAAGCAACCATCCGTCGGCGAGGAGAAACGGAACTTCAGCCCGGTGAAGCTCCTGCTCGCAGGAAGAGTTCGGGGGAGCTGCGAGAACGCCAAGCGAGAGGTGGCAGCAGCGAGTCGCCGTGCAGCCCGGTGGCGGCGGTCGGCCCGCACCGCTGCCGCCTCGGCTCAGCCCGGCGGCAGGTACCGCTGCCGAGCCCGCTGCGGGACCCGACATGACTTACCCAGCGCGGCGGTGCGGGGCTACAGGGGCGCGGGGAGGATGGATGGGAGCGCCGTGCCCCGCGGGAGCTGCCGGCCTGGCCGCCTCTGGTGCCYGGGGACACGCGGGTCCCTCCCTGCGGGGCAGGTGCTAGGACCGCGGGGTCGGGCAACAAATGACCGGCTGTAGGCGCTGCCCGGGTGCCTCGGCCGCGCCTGTGCTTGTCCCCAGGGCCGCGCTGATGCTCAGCCCGCTGCKAGCGTGAATTAGCAGCGGTTACCCCGGGCAACGACCCCCAAAAGATTGGTGGTTTTGTTCAGGTACCAAAACTCCGAGCGGCGAATTGAAAGGAGCCGTGGAGTGGCAACTTTCAGGTGAGTGCCGCAATTGCATTCCACACAAGTTTCTCAACGAAGGGTTAAGCGTGCACAGGAGTAAAACATGACTTCCATATTCTTTACCCTATTTGTTCGCAAGAAGACTTCTGAAAACATGGTAGGATTCCCACCTAGGTTTCCCAAGCATGGGAACAGAGACCCGAGGTAGACACGAGCCGGGGAACGAGCTCTTTCTTGCTTCCCTGTTGCTGTCTCCGTTTTGGCTGGCAGACCTCAAGTTCCCAACCCATGAGCCGCGGCCACTGCCGAGGGGCTGCTCTCCACCGACGACCCCCGCCCCAGGGTGGGCACCCACACCTGCGCCCTCCGCCCTGCCTCCCCTTTCCCTAGTAAATCAGAACCCCCTCGGCCGCGGGGGTCTGGGGGAACACGGGGACGCGCCCCTCTGCGGCGAGGCTGGGGGACCTGGCCCGGCCCTACCTCAGCCCCGCCCGGCACAGGCGGCGGCGCCTCACCGGTAGCGGGGCCGCCGGCCCCCCTCTCTCCCCCCCAGCGCCGGCTGCTCGGCCGCGGCGGGCGCGCTCCTGCTGGGGAGGGGACGGGCAGGGAGGGGCGGAGGCAAGCGGGAGGGAGGCAGGGCGGGCGGGAGCGCGGCGGCGGCAGATGCTGCGGCGGCGGCTGTGTCTCCTTCGGCCACATCCCGCGGCCGGTGCGCCCGCCCGGCGCGCTGCGCTACGGCGCCGCCGCGCAGCCTGCCCCAGCCGCCGCCGCCGCAGCGGCCCCGCGCCTCGCCCCAGCGGCGGGGCGGTGGATGCCGAGCCCTCCTCGCCCCGGCAGCCAGCGGGCAGCTGTCCTGCGGCCGAGCCCCTCGGAGCCGGATCGGCGCGCTCGCACGGACACGGGGACACACGGGCGCACACAGGCGCACACGCAAGCCCTGGGGGGGGGCAAGCCGAAGATGCTGCAGCTGGGCAAGGTCAGGACCTTGCGGTGAAACCCGGGGCCGTCGCTCGCCCCCCCCCACTCCCCCCCTTCATTCTTGCCTAGCGGACTGAGGATTTGCTGTTGGGTTTTGGTATATGTTTGGGAGCAAGCAGGCTGAATCGGCGCCGATCGGTGAGTACGACAGGCACCGTAATGGTGCCAGGTCCGTCCCCCTCCCCCCCACACACTCTTCCCGCCTGCGTGATATTTCTTCTTGGTGCGGGGTCCTGCGCTGCTCCCCTCGGCGAGGCAGCGGGGCTGGGTTGGGCTGCAAGGAGAGGTGTTTGTGCGTTCAGCCGAAAGGTAACAAAGTGCGTTATTTCCTCATGGTTCTTTCTCCCGGGCCTCCCCCCTTCCATCGCTTTCCTCCCTTTCTTTCTACGTTAGTCGTTGCTTATGTAGGGCATCCGCGGCACCGTGTCTCCCGACGCCCTGCACTAATGTGCTCGTTACGGCAGTGAAGTCATGGGCCAGGGAGAAGGAGGAGGAGGAAGAGGAGGAAGAAGAAGGGGCCCGGGGACCCGCGGGCGGGGGCAGCGCCCGGCCCTGCGCGGAGCCCGGGCCCTGGGGCGGCTCCGAGCGACGGCTGCTGCGTGTTTCTGTGTGTCTGTGCTGCCTGTRTATGTCTGTGTGTGTGTGCGGTGGGGTGTGTGGGGTGTGTGTTCTTCCTTTGGAGCCACCGTCTGCGAAATCCTGCACTCGAGGAGCGGGCGGAGGGGGTGGGGAGGGGAGCCGCGATGTGCGCTGTGATGTTTCGTTGATCTRTATTTAATGGCTGAAAGGAGAGATGCTTTTCTTTCCTTTCCTTTCCCCTTACCTTACTCTTATTCTGGTGTGTAATGTGCTTGCATCGATCGGTCAAATCGTAGCTTCAGCTGAATCAAGTCACCACAGAGGAAGGAGGTGCAGCGGCACAGGCAGTACATGCAATACACTAATTCATCTGGCCAGGGATCTTGGAGAAAAATGAAAAAAACCTGAAGAGGGATAATTTTAGAAACCATGTTAAATTTCCCCTGGAGGGACTGGAAGGACGAATACATGGAAGAGTGTAATACAGTATCTTGTGCAGATACATTTTCTTATACTTTGTTGGGGTGTGCTTTGTTTGGACTCAGGGTGTCACGGTTAACCTTATGCATTACAGAAAAAAAACCCCCAAAACTTGGAAGAAATATTTAGAAAGGAATAGGCTCCTTTATTGAACGTCCAGCTCTTAACTTTATTGGCTGTAGAAACTGGTATCTGTGTCCCTTAAAACATGTATGTCTTTTTATTGGCAATAACAAGGTAAAGTAAAAACTTCACGTTGCAGGTTTATTTTCAAAGTCTTTATAGGTAGCCTATATGTAAAGTGAAAACAGTGAGTCAGCCTGAGCTCTGCTTTGTAGCAAACCTCTCCATAGGGTACGTCAAGACTTACGTACCTCAAGACAGAGAGAGGACAACCCAGAATTACATGGAGTTTATGTAAGTCTGTTGTGTCTTTTGCAAAATCAAGAGAGGGGAAAAAATCTTTGTCATTCTGTACTTAAGGGTATATTCATCCTATCTTAAAAAATAAACTGATTATGTAACTCATGTAGGCTGGGTTTATCTTTTTCAGACAGCCTAGTTAGTTGGCCAGTGTATAAATGATATGGCACGAAGGGGTTAAGGGCAGGTCTCCAGAGAAAGCTGCTGTATATCCTACTTGTGGGCCTCTGAGACTCAAGTGGCTTTCGGTCTTTTGTTGCCTTTACACAGGTTATCTGGGGAGGAGCCCCAACACTAAACCCAAACCACCTAGAAAGACGGTGATATTTAAGCAAAACATTATACGATGATCAAATACCCTTGTAAGACTAATTTCTGAGCCAAGTTGGTGAAGCTGTCTCATTTTGGTCTGTGAGTGACCTGATCCTTTGGGAGCCTTAACTGACTATCAGGTGCAAAACTGCAGAGAACTTGCGATCGATCATCGTCATTAGTAAGAAGTTGATTAATAGCTCGGGACTGGGTTGAATGTGATTATGTTGAATGTTGTAGTTCTAAAACAGGAGATCGCATCTTGATCACGTTGTTCAGAGATGGTTTTTTGCAGTCTGTTATATAAGAGAGGCTTGAAAAAAAAGGAGTAGCGGGCTGTGCTATGTATATGTACCGAGGGAAATACCCCCCAAAGCTGCTGGTAGGAAGCAAAGTATTTATTCCCAAATGCCAGTTGCATGACTTTTTGTGGATTGTAAGAAAGATGCTTTTGAGAGAGGACTCCAGCTACAGTGCTCGAGTTCTGTTTGTCAGCTGCCTTAATAGATGTTAAAAGCAATAAATAGCTCATTGGTGACAAGCCTCTGACTTTTGCTGTGGGTTTTTTTTGATAATGATACTAAAATAATTTCATCCTCACATAATGAGCTCTAACAGACAGCTGCACAAAATAGAAATAGTAGCAACTAAAAAAAAAGGTGTTTGCATAATTCTGATTTGCATAATTTACCTTTGCTGATAGATGGTATCAATTTAATGGCTATGGTTCGGTGTTGAGTATTTGTTTCTCAAGACACGTGTAAAATCAACTTATGCTACAAAGGAAGTGCTGGAGTAGTTTATTTTAAGGGTTTTGAGAAAAGCATTTTTAGGTAGGGGTGTAGATTGGCATGTAAATGGAGCAGATAACAGAACCAGCGGAACTCATGAGTGTTAAATTTTGCACTAAATTTCAGATACATTTTCTATTTCATGGTTCAGTGTGATATGATTTTTAGAGCCGATCACTTGTGGAAATTCCAGCCTATCTTTGTTAGGATTTCAAGCATATGTTTCTGTCCTAGAAGCAACTGTTTTCAGGAGTTATCAGCAAGATAAGGAATAAGCATTATTACAGTACTCTTTACTTAAAGAAGGACCTGTGGTTTTGATGCTTATTGATTGTCCTTGTAAGTCATGAAGATTTTGATATTTGAAGTTGCAGCTGAGGTTTGACAAAAATGAAAGTGATTGTTTTTCCTCTTTGAAGGTTTCACTAAGATCTTATTACAGGATGAATTTTGGATGCTTATTTAACTGCACAATATTAAATTTAGTAGTAGAATTATTAATAACATACAAGTAAACAATAGACCTTAATAGAAGCAGCATTTTTAAATATGGCAAATTCATTTCTGAAGTGACAGAATGACTCTCAAATTTGACTAAACCACATTTGCTCTTAAAGAAGGAATTGCTTTTGTCATGACAGAAGATATTATACCAGGAAAAACATTATATTTCTGACCTTTTTTCATGGGGGCATGATGGGAAAAGTAATTTCTTTCATGTTAATAGGAAGTCTGCATGCAGGACAGGTATGTAGTCCTASGCTCATGCACTGCAGAACCACAGGACCCTTTGGCTAAATGGTTCCTTGGTAGTTAGGCTCACCTGGAAAGAAATCTGAATGCAGCATGACACACTGAAACAATTTCTTCTATCCCTGTGGGATGTGCTAACTTTGCGTAGTGAATGGGTAACAAAAGCAGGTTGCCTGACCAGATTCTCTGGCACTATGCTGGACAAAACTTAAGGTCAATAGTATTGAAAAGGAAATATTGTATCTGTTTGTACGTAAACCAGTTTCCATATTAATAGATTTTTTTTTCTTATGTAAACTGCCAGTTTAGTCTACAACTAAGAAACAGAAACATTTCATTATCTAGGAGAGCGAGCATTTAACATTTGTTTAAATTGCTCTTGCTCTTGGTAACTTCTAGTACATCCTACTGACTCTTAATCTGCCCATTCTACTTTACAAAATTCTATTACAGTAATAAGCAATAACTTCAAGACACGTAAAGCAAGGAAAAGAATGTATTATCTTGTCCTTTTGGTCACTGCCTATTTTATTGAAGCTTCTGAAAAAAACCCAAAAAACCACCCAACCTAAGCCCCCCCCAAGAAACCCTCCAGGTTTCTAATGCAACTTTAAAACTTTGTACTTCTCAGAGCTGCCAAAAGGGTGTTAACTTTTTAAAATTCATATATAAAATAACCATGTTTGATGTTACATTTTATTTTGGTTTTTTGTGTTAATCATAATAATTCTACTATATAATGCATTATTTTCCACTTATTTTAATTCATTTTAAGAAGCCACAAATATGCAAAGTTTGACTTTTGGCATCCAAAATCAAGAACATCTGAGACCCAAAGGAGCTTTACATGAAATGTTCTGTAGTGGAAGATTTTGCATTTTCCCCTCCTATATTTTGATGTTTTCCCCTTCCACTCTTTTTTTTTCTTGCTAGCTTTACAATTGATTTCTTCATTTCCCAAAAATCTTCACAGTACAGCAACTTCCTTTTGGTCAAGAAAATTACTTTTGGAAACTGACAGTGTAACTTAAATTTGCCTGCTTAATGTAACATAAGCATGTTTTTTCAGCGATGGGTACATTCTCCTGTTCTGATACAGTCAGTTGTTACTCAATTAAGTAGCCAAAATATCTCTTTAGGGCTGAATTTTTGAAGGGAGACAAATGAAATAAACAGGTTGTGTAAATATATATTCTGATGGGGTTCTTAATTCTTTTAAACCCACTGAATAAGACTTAACCCTTACACTGATGGGGTTCTTAATTCTTTTAAACCCACTGAATAAGACTTAACCCTTACACATTCATTTATATTAGATTTATATTAGATAGTTTCTTCCAAATTACTAAGATACTTGGGAAAATAATTAGAAATAAGTTTCAGTCTGGTGGTAGAAAATTGCTTTGCCTTTTAGCTCCACTAGGATGACTAAAGTTTGTCATCTTCGTCCTGTAAAAGTATATGCTTTCCATCAGAACCAGGAAGCAGTTTGGAAGGGTGACTGGCAAGGATGGTCGGAGAGGTAACTCAAGGCTCCAGACAATGAGTTTCAAGGTATTTTAATTCCTGCTTCCCAAGAGAGTTCTACAATTTTTGAAGTTGGGTATCTGAAAGGCAAGAAAACATGCACTGGATGTTGAAAACAGAACATGTGAACCTTTTAGTTTTTCTTTACAGTTTTCCACCAGAATGCTGGGATTCATGAGTATGTGTGTTTCTGATATGCTAGCTGATCTATAAGTGGCTTTGGGGGTTTTCTTGCTTGTTTGTTTTTTTAATATATATATGATTTTAGATTTATGTGAGCAAAGAGTGTAACTTCTCTGAAGATGGCATACATGAACCAAATCCTGGCATGTTGTAGTCAGGTTTCTTTGAAAGCAGGTTGTTGTTGTTCCAGTCAAATTTCCTTGTTCAAAAATGATCGTTCTTCTTGCCAAGAGGTTGACTGTTGCTTTACCTGTTTGGCATATGGGAAGGCAAAAGCTTTTTCATGATTGGTTTTTTTTGCGTGAAAAATGTCATGACATCAGAATATGGATGTTCATATTCAGTGAATAGCAGAGTGAGAAGGCAGAAAGCTAGGTCAGAGAATGGTTATCTAAGGAAACAACAGCTTAAAGGTTTTCAGCAGTGGAAATGGCTCAGGATTAAACATGTAAATTTTGTCTGTATAAACCTTGTTGTTATCTTGTATGCCAGAATTTGTAGAGTCAGTTCTTTAAATAAGCAGATACTCGAAGACATTCATCATATCATCACTTTCTCACATTTCTTACACCAACCAAACTTCAGGACTTTTTTTGAACATGCCTAATGGCATCATCTAATTTGTGCATGGCATGATACCAAAGTAAGTGAGATTCTGTGCAATCGAGAAGTTGATGTCTCATAGAAAGTTGGAGTTGGGGCTGCTGAACTATCTAGGTACTAAATACAGAGTGGTATATCTAGTGAATTCTTACAAATCAAAATCTAGGTTAGTCTGTGAGCATTTTGACAAATTTTAGCAAAATGATTAGTCGTATTTGATACTTTCTGAGTATTTCTGCTGAAGCACCTGTATCCTTGATCATCCCATGATGGTGACCTGAACCTTCAGTTCAGTGCCTAACCTCGTCTGACCTAGTGTGCTTAGAAATGAAGTGACTAGAACAAAAGAAGTTCTGGGTATTTTAAAAAGTTTGTGTTTTAATGAAGGAGGTTGACAGTAATTGATGAATCGTGGAATTCTTGCTGCAAATGGTTTTGAATCCTGAGTTACAAGAATAATGTGATTTTATATGTGGGTTTCCGCTGCAGTGCTGATGTATGTCATCTGATGGTACAGGGCAAAACTTGGAAGTGTGATAGTGCATCTCTTTTTTATAAGTGTCAGAATGCATTCTCAAAATTTTCATTACATTTAAAGCAACAAAAGACTGTTGGCCTCTGTTTTCTTTACTTCTGACATTTAACTGTGTTAATGTTCCCAACAGATGGATTTTGAGTAACAGGGTTGGAAGTCCTGTCCTGCTTAGGGATCACCAGGTTAATTCCAGATGCCTCTCAGCTATGTCTGTGTGATTTTTCAGAAGATAAAGTTTGGCCCATTCTGGGGAAAAAAAAAAAGAGTTTGTAATCTGCCACCAACCTAGAGCATTAACTACTACACATAGATTCATTTTACTGATGACTTACAGCATCCTGTAGTTGAATGCGTAGGAGATAGGCAACACCAATTCCTCTTTTTCTGCCACAATAAACATGATAGTCCCTTACAGACTTTTTAGGTTCACTAGTATGTATTTTCAGTTGAAAGTGTTTCTGACAAGCTTGGCAGCTTATTGCACTTATTTTTCACTTCCGACTTCTACTGCGTTTACCAAGAACAAGTAAATTACTGCACAGAGCCTCAAGAGTCTTGGGGGACTCTGGCTTTAATCTCTTCAAAGAAGAATGGACAGGTTGAGCTTAATTAGAAACATGCATGTCTAATCAAAGGATAAATTTAGAATCACAAGTTTTAAGAACTGGCATTAAAAGCAGAGTCATGATACCAAAAAATCTTTGGTATCATGAAGCCATAGTATATTTGTGAAGCATAATGCACTGTTCTGATAAGCAATTGTTTAATACTCTGAGGTATATAGGCCTTCCTAATATGTGTCATTACATAGGTTTTTTCGATAAAAACAAATTCCAAAGCCCACAATTCTGGTCAAATTATGGAAGTTCGTTAGCCCCTGAGTGTTTCCAGTGGGATCCTATGCACTTAATTCTCAATGCAGACTCTCATAATGAGCACCCAAAGGATGGCTAATACTCCTCATTTCAGAAAAGAACAAACATTTCCTTGTATTCTGTGTATCTTACGTAGTGTAGGTCTGTACAGCAAGTACTTTATGTGAATGAAGTGGAAAGCTATGGTATAAAATGTAACCTTTACATTTCTTCTTTGCCTTTCTTGAGGCTGAATTTTGATTAGTTGGCTTAGATGTTACCTCTCTATAAACACCTTTTAATTAAAAGTAGCCAAGAGTAATCTGCATATTAATTCTTACTTTTCCATCCCTAGGTCTTGGAGGTGCAGTGCATGTATAGGTCTTGCTGTTTTATTTTGGGGTTTTTGGGTGTTTTTTTCCCAGTCTGTCTGAAGACGTGAATTTTTGGTACTGAGTAATAAATATTTCTTCTATTTCATGTGTATTAGAATAACAGTATTTGAACTGAGCAGAGGAGACATCTGTTTTTGTGTGGTAAAAACACAATTCCAAGTTTTGATCATGTTTTATGCCTTCAATTTAGCTTAGAATGGATAAAACTTTGCACAGATGTGTAAAGTAATTTAGTTTGATTTCCAGAATAAGATTTATGTATTTAATTTTTTTTTTTTTTGGTGAGCAAATGCAACACTAGTATTTGAGGAATATGCTATACCTGACAGGGCCAGCTAAGTGCAACATAAACTTGACCTACTTTTAGGATTTTGGGACATTTTGGATTTTTGAGGCCTGGCGTCTCTGACCTCCTGAATATGCTGGTGTCATTTCATTGGAAAGGTGGCTGAGCAAAGCCACTTCAAAGAACCTGATTTTCCTGCTTGTGTGTCAAGTCCCTATAACTACTTCCTCAAATGAGAAGTAGTAGGGGGAGCAGGGTTTCCTCTACAGTTGTGTTCTGCCCACTGGAGTCCTCAGGCTGACATTGCTGATGGATCACTCTGCCTGAGACTCTCTCAGCAAGATCTTCCCTCTAAAAGTATCCTAGGAAGACCTACTTGGCTTTTGATCAGTGGTGATGAAAATATTTCAGGTCTCCAAATGACGTATTGTTGGTGGTCTATTGACAGAACAGACTTGGAGCAATGATGTTTGTCAAGGAGCCAAAGAGTCTGCAATATAAATGTCTTCTACGTTTTGTGGTTTGTTTTGTTTTGTTTTGTTTTTATTTGGGGTTTTTTTGGTTGTTGTTTTTACTGTTCATAGTGTCCAAAGCAAAGAAGGAGATCTGAGATACTGGTCATAGCAGGCCAAAAAAAGGCTGGATGGGAATTTGAGGACAGGGAGACAGACTGGAAGGCATAACTGCTATGTTGGCAATGAATAGGAGAAATGCTAATTCAATCTTTTAACACGGGTAGTTGATCCAGTCTGATGATTTCTAGCAAATACTTTTAAAAATACATTTTTAGGAGTGTTTTATTTACAAAAGTGTATCAGTTCTAACAGAACATCTTGCACAGGTAAGCAAAACAGAGTTTGAACATGTTTAAGAAATGCATGCATGCATATGTTCTACTTTTGTGCTATAAACACATATGGAATTAGCTGCACCTTTGTCAAATGTCAAAATTCCTCTCTTGCATGCATGTTACATAACTTGCATGTTAACCTCAAAAGCAATGTAATGTTGTATTCTCCCCCAGGGAAAATCCAATTGTACTCTTGTTGAATTTGGTAACAGAAATCCAACTGATTCCATAGGACACCTGTGTTTTACTAGCTGTACCTAAATAAAAATATTTTTTTCCTATTTATTCAGCCTTCTTTCACTTGACTGTTCAGTAATTCCACAAGATAATGTTTGTCATGAAACAGTTTGGGTGGGCTTTTTCAGTGGCTTTTTGTTTTGTTTTGTGGTTTTTGGTTTGGTTATTTTGGTTGATTGGTTAGTTGAGCTTTTTTTGTTTGGTGGCGTTTTTTGTTAGTTTTTATTTTAAAGAAAATTACAGTTGTTATGCTGTTGTCGTAAAACAGGCAGGATGAGTAAACTCAGTAGAAGTTAATAGTTTTTATACTATTTGGTCAATATATGAGTTATAGGTGGGGGTAAAAGTGGTGGAGGAGTGAGAAAGAGAAGGAAAAAAACCAGAATACTAGTTTGATTAGCTAACTTATTTTACTGACAGATTCTTCCTGACCTGTAGAACAGTACAGTTCTGGAAGTATAAGGTTTGTTTACCTGATACTGTAGTATGCTTGTCATCGAATGGAATTGCTCTCTAGGAAGTTGTATAGACCGCCTAAAACAAGTGACTGAGTTTATGGAACTATGCATTCTTGGGAATAAAGCAATTTATTCTTCCCCTTCTGCTGTTTTTTTTTTTTTCACTTTTTCATGAGGTATTTAGCATGCCTCCAGTAAAATACTGTAATAAAGAAGCAAGGACTCTTGATTTTTGAGGGGCTTAATATTCTCATCATAACATTCAAGTATTCATGTTTTTCAAATACTTTTCTAATAAACCTTTACTTAAATGTGGTCTTTTGGTTCTACTTTGGATTTAATAACTACATTTTTGGCAGGTGGCCAAAAATAAGGGATTTTTTTGTCACATGGTTTTGTTTAGGAGTGTCTAATTTGTATATACTATGCAATATATTTGTATTTTCACTATACCATGCAATATATTTCGTATTTTCGTATTGAGAATGAGTGGTGGGTGTGAAAAGGATGAGTTAACCAGGAGGAATGGGACAAATGGAAAAGTGACACAGTCTTGAAATGCAGATGTATAGCTGTGCTTCAGAACTAAATATTGTATCTAAAACCTAGTATTGTGAATTACAGTACAAGTCTCTAACTCTGTCACATCAACTACAGTAAGTTGCACATTTAAGGGACTAGGATGCAAAAATAGAATTATTTTAGCCATCCTCAAACTCCATGGGAGTAGTAGAAGATTTATCGCAGTGATATTGCTTCTTTTAGCTGATCCAAAACTGGACACAGGTCTCAAGTCATACCATTCCAGCATGGAAGGTTCTTGATCCGTTATACAGGTGAGCTGAGGTGCTGTCACTACCACTTACTGCCAAGGCTGATTTTTTGTCTGAATGGGACCAGCCACTGAAAACCTGTCCCACACTTCCACATAGACTTTTCTGCCTTTATGTCTATTCCTGCACCTTGATACAGACCCTGATGGATGTCTGTCTCTCTTATACCACCTACTTAAGCTGGTTGTTCAATAACTATTATGAAATACTGTAGTCTTGTTGTTTTACTGTAAGAAAACTAACAGTTTTGCTTATAAACTAGTAAAGAACTTCCTCTAATCTGACTTTCAGGTGGCTATCACACTTTCTAACAACATGATGGGAAATTTACGGAGTTCAAATTCTCTCTCATTTTTATTTTAAAACTTTTATTTGAATAGCAATATCCCACAAATAAATATATGTGCATTCGAGAAACATGGAGAAGAATGGTTATTTACGAATATGTTGTCCGCATCCAAAGCTTGCACTTCTGTCTGTAGTCTCTGAAAGGAAAGGGTTAGAGACTTGTGATTGATTTCACAATGTTTTAGATACAAAGCGTATTTCAGAGGCACGGCTATACATCTGCATTTCACAGGAACAGTTGAAGAAAGGAAGGCCAGCACAAAGCTTCTTCTTTTTTGCACATGAATCATTCTAGAGCTCCTTCAAAAAGGTGACTTACCTTGCTGAATGAATTTATAGAACATTGTGTAATATTTCTGATGTTTTAATCKTCACATTTTTCATGCATGTGTAGAAGAGAAGAATAAAAAGGAACTTACAATTTAAGGTCTGAGCATTTATACATCCAAAACTTTTGAAGTTTGAAGAGATATGAAGAGCTTTTAATAGTATCTAAATATGACATTCAGATATTACCCAAAACATAACAGACATATAAAGCAATACTTTCTTCATTATTTATTTCTGTCAGGCAGGCTTCCTCTTTTTGAATAGACTTTTTATTCAGTTATCTTGGAACAGTCATTAATCGGTTAAATAGAATATCATGGAAATTGCTGTGGCCTTGTGAATTCTGTTCTTGCCTTTTAAATTTTTTTTTTTATTATTTTAATAAGCTCTACAGCTTATGATAGTACTTTACAGCTGAAATAATTTTATGGTGCAAAAAGATCTTGTGAAAGGCCCGAAGCTGCTACTTCTAGATGCAGGCTGGCTCATAGTGGAAGCCTCAGGAGACTCCTTCGGTATCCCTGTTTGCAGCTGTTGTTTCAAACTTTCTTGCCATTCTGCCTACAGGAAACCAAACTTCTCAGTGTTTGAGTGGAAGTGTATTTGCTTCTTATTGATACTGAATTTCAGTAGGCTAATTTTGTTGTGGAACTGGACCTTAGACCTAAATTAGAACAGGACCTTGAAGCTAGTTGTGCATATCCTAGTGTTTCCCACAGTGAAGTACAGGGTGAGCTCAACACTGCTGAGTCTACCTGTGTCCCTTTACAGTAACCAACAGAACCACAGCCTGGACCGTGCTCCAGCACTCTCTGCCTGTGCAGAGTGGTGTGTAACCATTTCCCTCCCGGGGCGCGTTTAGAAAGTTGTGTGCTGTAGCTTCATTAGCTGCACCATCTATGAGAGACCATATGCAAGAATGCAGATGGCGGAACAGACCGGAATCATCCTAAGCAATCAAACATAGTGGTGGCTCTTTATTTTGTATTACATCAGTGTTTTGACAACCGTACTTAGATCACAGTCCTGTTGAACCTGTGCTGTCCAAAACATACTCGCAGATGGTCCTTGTGCTGAAAAGTTCAAAAACCTATCTAACAAGATTGCTGAAGGGAAAACAAGTCAAGAGAGGCTGAAAATAGGTCAGGAACAAGCATGAAAATAGGATCCTGGTTGCTTATGTACTCTGTCTCCTAGAACATGTAGCCCTTTCCATGTTGCTTAAGCAAAAAGCTCCTGTTACAGTGGTCTCAGTGCATAAAACTTAACTTTTATGGGTGGCATAAAACTTAACTCTTGTTCTACTTCAGCTGATATTTACCAAAATAGGTAACAACATATATTATGTGATACAAGAGGCTTTTTTACAAAACAGAAAATGTCGTTACTGAGCTTTTTTTACATCTTTAAGAAAATGAAAATAAGTAAAAAGAGTAATTTGGAGGGGTATAAACAAGGGAGGAAAAGAAGGTAAACTGTACTAGGTCCCTTCTCTGTGACAATTCTAAAGAACAAAACCAGAATTTGCTTTGGCAAGAATAATGAAGCCCTAGAAAGCATCAGCAAATACCCTGCTGCTGGTCCTTTACTACACCGTCACTTCTATTGTATTAACATAGAGTGTATAAGGAATGGTATTAAACTCATTTATAGGCAAAAGTTGCTGTTGTTTCATTAAGTACTAAGAGAGAAATGGACAGACAACTTCTGTTCAAGCCTTACTGTGGTACCAATCTTTTCAATCCTTTGTTGTTTCAAGCAAAAAGGAGCAGTCTCAGAGCACGGAGGGACAAATGCTTGAATTCCCTATATCCACAGGTTTTCTTCTTTAAATATGGGTCAAGTTGATGTTGAAGTAATTAAAGATTGTTTCAGCAAAATAATTAGCATAGGTAAGCCCTAGAATATTTGAACAATCTTTCAGCAATTTTTTTCTCACTCTCACAAAACATTGACACTGTTGTAATATTTGTCTAAAAATTCTCAGCGCTTATGATTTCTCACAAGTGGTCTTTTCTGATGTAAGGAGAAATAAACAAACAAAAGACAAAAGCAACAAAAAGGAAAGAGAAGGGGAAGGGGTCAGGGTAGTTGAGCATCCTAGGCTTTAGCTCAGTGGATCAGAAGTTAACCACAGATTTTTCTTTGCAGTTGGTTTAATAGGTAAAAGTTGCCTTTATCACTTCATGTGTTTTAAGTAAAGTGAAATATCACAACAAATATAGGCAATGACTTTGATGGCAAGAATGTATAATGTTTTTGGACATATTATAGATTGTGCTTATTGTTCTGGAATAATTTACAGGTAGCAATATAACACATTCTCAAAACCATTATTAATGCAATACTAATTTGAAAATGTGTTAAACCTAACAAATTCCATGAAACTTTAGTTATAGCTTTTGTAGCTGCTGCTCTTTCAGTCAAAATAATAATTAAAGAACGTTTGCTGAGCAGAATTAATTCAATTTATTGGAGAAATTTAATTTACTCAACTCTGATCCATTATATACTTGTAGTCAGCCTTGATAGTATGGTCTATTGAAATTCACAGTGAATTTTAGAACACCTGCTTTCTAATTATTCTAAATATCGCTATCCTAAAAGCATGCACATAAGGCAATTACTCCTTATGGGTTTATACATTTCCATTCTAGGAGCTGCTCAAAGCATGTCTTTATTTTTCTTATCCATTGTTCCTCTAGGTTGTCAGATTACAATCAGCAAGGCTTGTGGAGTTAACAAACCAGTTAMACCTCAAAAGTGTAAATACAGCACGAATGACAACGGTGTTTCCTACAGATATAATCTGAAGAGAAAATTCAGTTTAAAACGCATAGTTTCTAGGAGATAAGTGTGTTTACCTGTGTGTGTGACTATAGCAGAGTACATTACCTCCTTTATCCATGAGAATGGTTAGACTTCAAATCTTTATTTTTTTCCTACTTCCAATGGACTGTTCCACAGTTCAGCATCTTTCCCTGACATCCCTTAGTCTCCTCTCATAAACTTTGCTCTAGGCTTTATTCCTGTGTTTTCAGCTACTAGCTAGCTTGTTTTGGATGCTGCTTTTTCCTGAGTTAGGGCACGGGCTGCTGTTAGTGACAGAAAACCTGAGCTCACTCATTATGACGGTGGTAACATGAAATTCTGTGGCATCTCATTATTGGTCTGTGACTATCAAGCTGTCTCAGGATGGTTCCTGAGGGCCTTTCCTTTTATTCTGGTGTGGACTCTGTTATAGATGGAAGAATATATCTCATCAAATCCTAATAAACAACTGATTTGGGCTTCAGAATTACCTTCTAGACAATAGTGTCTTCCAGCAACAGGAAGTGATATCTCTCTCTTTCTCATGCATTTCTGCCATATTTGCTCACTGAAGAGTGGAGGAGTTTATACTGATCCTCTTCATCATGGCATCTGCCCATCATCTACATTAAAAATTCTACTTAACGTACTAATTGTAGGAGATTTAAAGTCTCTAATAATTATCTTTGAAAGGTCATGGCTATCATGGGAGGTTCCTGAGGACTGGAGGAAAGAGGACATCATCCCTGCCTTCCAGAAGGATGATCTGGAGAACTACAGGCAAGTCAGCCTCACCTCAGTCCTTGGGAAGGTGATGGAAAGAATCCTCCTGGAAACACTTGGCAAACATATGAAGAACAAGAAGGTGATTTGGAGTAGTCATAATTGATTTGTGAAGAAGACATACTTTGCCAGCCTTATGGCCTTCTGTGGTGAGATATGATGACCATGGCGGATGAAGGAAGAGCAACAAGTGTCATTTATTTTGACTTTATGGGAGACTTTTGACAGTATCCCATAATCTACTCCTACTCAATCTTTTAAAGTATAGATGAAATAAATGAACAGTGACCTGGGCTGAAAACTGTCAGATCTGCTGGGCCCGAGGGTTGTTGTCAGCAACATGACATCCAGCTGGGGGCCAGGCACTAACAGTATACATGAAGGGTTGCTGTTGTGTCCTGTATTGTTGAACATCTTTGTTCCTGATCTCAGTGATGGGACACTGAGCTGCACTCAGCAAGTTTGCAGCTGATACAAAACTCAGAGGAGTGGCTGCTACACCAGAGGATTGTGCTGCTATTCAGAAATGTGTTACCAGGTTGGAGAAGAGAGAAGAAGGAAACCTTGTGAAGTTCAGTGAAGGCAAAATGCCAAGTTTTGCACCTGAGTTGGCATAACCTCTCGTGCCAGTTATATGCTGGGGCYGGCTGGCTGGAAAGCAGCTTTGCAGAGAAGGAACTGAAGTTCCTGGTGGATGGCAACAGCGTGCTCTCATGGCAGAGAAGATCCAGCAACTTCCTGGGCTGCAGAGGGAAGTGACTCATTCTATGCCATGCTGATGAAGCTGTGTCTGGACAACTGTGCACAGTTCTGCTGTATTTCATAATTCAGAGCTGTTCTTTGACTTACACTTTGACATCCCTATTGTCTCTAAGAAATTCAGATATTAATGGACTGTAGTATCAGTTTAACTGTTACTTAATATTGAACAAAGAACAAGGCTTTAAACTGGGAATGGAAGCTGTTTGGGACCATGGAAGAATTTTGGGTGTGGGCCTGATGTGTTTCCACTGATGCTTGCTTTTAACATGGTAGACAACTGGTTTGTCTGCAAATGGGAATCTGTGTGTGGTTTTCAGATTGTACATTGGATGTGGTGGTCATCCCAAGGATGTCACTTGCATTAGTTACCGTGGCTTGTTTATTGACAGGCAGATGCAAAGGAAATACTCTAATGCTGCCTGAAGACTTAGACATTGCAGGATGTAAAGGAGCTTTGCATGATTTCCAGTACTGCCCAAATGACTGCAGTAAGTGTGTCTGTGCAACACCATTCAGCCTTGCCTGAGACCGCTTCTTCTACATTCAAGAGCTAGTCCCCTGAAATTCAGAATTCACAGTAGCTAGAGCTGGGTCCCTGAGGAGCCATCATCAGGATATTTCAAGAGTCTCATTACAGTTTTCTCCGAAGCAGATGCCGTATGATTTTTGTTAGCAACYGCTCTTCATTTCATTTCACCAGTCAGTGATACAGCAGTCTAATTCGAATAAAGTGATGTGTATGCCTCAAATTATTCTCATACTGGAACTGGAGAAGTACATGTATAGAATCAGAGAAAATGCATATGCTGAGTTGGAAGGGACCTATCAGGATCATCATGTCCAACTCCTGGCCCTGCACAGGACATTGCAAGGAACATACCATGTGCCTGAGTGTCTTTCCCTTATACTTTTTGAACTCAGACTGGCTTGGTGCTGTGACCAGTTCCCTGCGGAACCTTTTCCAGTGCTCAGTCACCCTCTTTTCTGGGTGAAGAACTTTCTCCTGATATCAAACCTAAATCTCCTGACTCAGTTTCATGCTGTTTCCTCTAGTCCTATCACTGGTCACGAGAGTGAAGAGGTTGGTACCTGCCCCTCCTCTTCCCATCACAAGGAAGTTAAAACTGCAATGAGGTCTCCCTCAGTCTCCTTTTCTCCAGGCTGAACAGACCAAGTGACCTCAGTTGCTCCACATACAGCTTCCTCTCCAGACCTTTCACCATCCTTGTGGCTCTCCTTTAGATGGTCTCTAAAAGCTTAATGTCATTTTTATATTGCAGCACCCAAAACTGTACACAGGACTCGAGGTGAGGCTGCCCCAGTGCAGAGCAGAGCGGGACAATCCCCTCCCTTTCCTGGCTGGTGATGCTGTGCCTGATGCTCCCCAGGACACACTTGGCCCTCCTGGCTGCCAGGGCACTGCTGACTCATGTCCAACTTGCCATTGACCAAAATACCCAGGTCCTTTTCCACAGGACTGCTCTTCAACCTCTCATCTCCAGTCGGTCTGTCCGTACAACCAAGATTGTCCCATCCCAGGTGCAGAACCCAGCAAATTTCCTTGTTGAACTTCATACAGTTGGTGATTGCCCAGCCCTCTGATTTGTTGAGGTCTCTCTGCAGGGCTTCTCTGCCATCGAGGGAGTCGACAGCTCCTCCCCATTTAATGTCATCAGCAAGCTTACTTAGAATTCCTTTGGGTCCTGCATCCAGGTCATTAATGAACATGTTGAAGAGAACTGGGCCAAGGATATAACATGCCTTCTTTATTCTGTTGCTCCTGGGATACCCTGGACACCCTGATCTGTGTGTTCTGTTGGTTTTTTTAAATTTGCCTTCTTAAGAAAATCAAGGCGAGATGTTTGCAGCAAAAGACCAGTTGCTGGAAAGATCTGGATTAATGACTTGCAATTTCAAACTATTCTAAAAATAAACACTACATAGTTGGATTTTCTGTGATATAACTCATGATGGGAAATGCCTCTTCAATATTCAGATTGCAGAATGTTTTGTTGGGATTTTTTCTTTAGTAATGAAGCATCTAAAATGAGCTGTTGCTTTCTGCTTTGTTTTGAGGAAGTTGTGTAAATCTGCTCGAAATGCCCTTTATTTTTAGATATAGAGTGATGATAGCAGAAGATTAATGCTTCATTCCTGATCACGTTTATGTTGGACCCAAAGAGCATGACCTAATGAGATCTGAAAAGGTAGTTCCTTATTATATAGTACAGGAAATTGCATCCTAACACCAACTTGATTAAAAAGTCAGAAGGCAGTTTTGCCATAGAAAGTTCTTTTCCCTTCGTATTTTGTATGGACAGGGTTTTGTGGGAAGGTGTCTGGACAAATGATGGCAAATTGGATTATTAATACTGCTTTTATTGAGAGAACACGAACAAACTTTTCTACTTTATAAAAATATATCCATGAGACAGTAGAGGCTTGGAATATTACTTTACAGTGTTGCATAGGTGGGTGATCTGTTATTTTGTTAGCAGTCTTCTGGTTTGGTTAATTGTCTCATAAACTAAGTGAAACACTAATTTTTATAAAGCCACAGTTATGTGGTGATTCCCTGCCTTTTAACAGAGGAGTATTAATTGCAATCTGTGTTTCTAGTTGTTCCTACAAATCCAAAAGTCCTGGGCTGATGGAATGAGATGAGCAATCTGATCACAAAGAATGAGACCAGAATTGATTTTATGATGTATTAGCTTTGCATCCTTGCATAAACGTCTTTGTAAKAAGCTTCACTGGTTCGAGGCTTGAGTTCCAGGTTGTAAGCACTTCTAAATTTTATGATAAATATCTGTCTTCTGTGGGACCACAACCTCTAGAGGGTGCCAAAAACTGAGTTTGGTTAAAGAAGCTGTTGGGTCCCGCACTACTAATGTCAGAAGTGGAAAAGTGAAGGTCACAGGTCATGCCCTGAAAGCTCTTTCTGCTCCCAATAATTCAGGTACCTTTAAAATCCCTTCTTCTTTAAATTTGATTCTGAAGTCTTTCTGCTCTGTGGTAATAATCTTTTTTGTAGGCTTTTTTTGATACTGGGAACTAACTGTATGATTGGCAGGACTGGTTTTGGAACTCTTTTTTTAGAAAAACTTAAATGATCTTTGTTTATAATTTCTCCAAATGGGAGTAATACATCACGTTTCTAATGTCACACAGTGCATACACTAAGATAAATACTGTTTATGTGACCAAGGCTTCTTGTACCAGCAGGCTCTAGATGTCTACAAATTGTAGATTTTCCCATTCCTTTGTAACTCTTAATCTTGCCCTTCATCATTGCTAGGTTTTAAAAAGGCCCAGCTAGCATTAAGCACACACTGCATTTTAAAGGGAAGCAAAACAAAACCAAAACAAACCCAACCCCTCTCCCCACCCCCCCCCCCCAAAAAAAAAAAAAAAAGAAACAAAACCCTAAAACAAAGCAGGGAGGAAGGGGAGGAGTTCAGCAGTGGAGATAGGTACAGGGTNCCCCCCCCCCCCCCCCCCCCCCCCAAAAAAAAAAAAAAAAGAAACAAAACCCTAAAACAAAGCAGGGAGGAAGGGGAGGAGTTCAGCAGTGGAGATAGGTACAGGGTAGAAGCTCCAGGAACAGATTCTCTTAGAAGTTACTTCTAATTGACTTCTTGTAGTGTAGCTACAATACAAGAGTAACTAGATCAGTTTTTTTTCTAAGAAACATTGTTTTATAGCAGTTAAACATGTACATGACAAAGCCAACTGAACTATGTATCAAGCTGTGTCACTGCCAGTCATCTGCATCTTGGGGCGATGAGGATACTATCAGCTGCAATTGTCTGGTGATTGCTCCTGCTGCACCTTGTAAGAGACATGAAATGTGCTTTGTTTCTTGCCTCTCTCTCTATAGGTGTGCCAAAAATACCTGGGTATGTTCATGTATTTTAGGTTGAAATATTCCTAGGAATTCTTTTCGACGGCAGCCTTGCACACAACCTCAACAGTTGTACAGATTATAGACAGTAATGATGTGCCTTTAAACATAAAGTGGTATATCAAAGTTGCAGCCATCAGCACAGATTAAAAGTTGGGGAAGAATGCTCTCAGGAGTTTTGTAGGGATTTGGAAGCTTCTGCTGTAAGATATGATTGTTTAGGGGATTTGTATATGACCTAGGACCATTGCCCCCACCCCTCAAGCTATGGAAAATCTTTGTATTCTGAACACAATCAAATCCTGTTCATAATTACTCTCAAAATTCTATTGACATAAGTGGGACTCTTTACATGAGTGAAAGCAGTGGGATTTTCCCCAAATTATATAATCTCCAAAGGAATTTAATAATTTGTATGTACTAACAACGTTTACAGTTCATGATCAAGATCAGTATTTAGTCTACAGATATTGTGCTGCATGTAAATCAATTACATGACCTGCCTAAAAAGGACCTTAAGAACATTGCAGATGTAGGAGCCTGAAAAAACTTCTCCTGAAAAAAGGGTAGCATATAATCTTAACTGGAGATGCTTATTTTGGATAGAGTGGTGAGAAAACATGGTGAAAAGACTAGCTAAAGGCTGTCCCAGTAAAATACTGACTTGTTAGAATGGCAAGGCCAATGAGCACAATTGACAAAATCAATTGGTTTTACCAAAAAGTTTTATTTATGAAGCTAGTCGTGCAAGTTCAGAGAAAATCTGATGCCATTTCTAGGAAAGAGCAAAATTTGGGGATTAAGAAAAAGGGAGGAGGGATGAGTCTGTCACAAGCAAAATCACATGCTGTTTATTGGATTAAAAATTAGTTGAACAAACCCAAAAAAAAAAAGGGTTTAAGGATCTTTGCCCTTCAGTACAATCAGCTGAGAGACTGCAGGTGTATTGAAAGTGTCTTTCTGGAATGAATCATGATCTAGAAAGCACACCTGCAGAAGATGATAAAGAAGCTCAAGCTGTCTTCCTTTGCCAGATGAAGSAAATTATTGCAGACTGTTAGTACCTCCTGGGAAAGTGGTTTCTGTTGGACTGCTTTTTGATTTTGTAGCAAATAAAACAATGAGAGTTGAAGTTGGTGGCTAATATGAACAAATTGATTTTAGAAATGAATTTAGACTTTTAATGCTGGTTGTAGTTCATCATGGAAATAAAACTAATTACAGTAGTCTGGAAATATTTCTTGAATGCTATATATATATGTTTAAAATACATAAGTAGTCTGATTGGTAAACTATTCTATTGTGGATGTCAAATCAAATGATAGTGTATTCTGGCCTTGGTAGTGAATTCATTACTGAGCTAATGCACTTCAGAAGTTATTATTTAAATTGTTCTCAGTTGCTCACTAGTGTTTAGTGTGCTGGTTGCATATTCTGTACTTCCTTTTGAAAGAACACTTGAAGCTCGTTTATTTATACTTAAATCACCACAGGTAATACTACTGGTTACATTTTTCACGTTATTGCTTCTATTACCACTGGTTCTGGGGTGATTCCAAGAGAACCATGTATCTATAGGTAGAGTAAACCCTGGTTTAATTTGTTTTCATTTCACTATGGTGGAATGTAAGCATCTTATCAAATTTAAAATCACGAACAAAATCTCATGTGCAGCTCTAAGGACCTGGTTCTTTCTCCATCTGAAATTCATGAACTATTGAATTTCCATCTTACTGTTGAAATATTCCACAAAACTAGAGCCAGAAGGCAAATCATAGCTTTTGATTGACTTTTCTCAATGTTTTTAGGTTTTTATTTCTATCCACTTCTCAAAAACACAAGGGAGACTTTGGCTTCAATAGGATCCTTGTTAATATACAGTAAAAGGTGTTGGATGTAGGTTATTGAGGTTTCTCTGTGTTGGTCTTTCGTTTGTCTGTCTGGTTTGAACTTTGTCTTAGAATACTAATGGTCATAAATGTCTGTTCCAAATCTTGGCTGAATGACTTACTGCATAATGAATGTGGGTTCTCTAGAAAGCAAACTGAAAAAGTGTAACTGGTAACAAAATTTGCGGAAGATGGAGTTGGTTTGGCCTCTGCTACAGTTGTTTGCTAAGCTACAGAGGTGAATTTCTTCATAGGTGTATGATGTCACCAAATACGACTGAGGAACGCAGGAAGACAGAGTCAAATTTTGTGGGGTTCTTTTTGTAATAAATGTTTATCATAACTTTCTAAAACAATTAAAATACTTTGGTGAGGTAGCCTTAAAATGATGACATTCTGTTCAGATACAAACACAAGCACCTCTGCATTTTAGCATAGGGGTAGCTCAGCATAGTGTGTTTCTGTTATAGAATCATTCAGGCTGGAAAAGACCTTTAAGATCATTGAGTCCAACCATTAGCCCAGCTCTGTCAAGCCCACCACTAACCCATGTCCCCATCGGACAGCAGCACATCTAGACATTGAAATACCTCCARGGATGGTGACTCCACCACTTCCCTGTGCAGCCTGTTCTGATGCTTGACAAGCCTTTCTGTGAAGATTTTTTTCCTAATATCCAATGTCAACATCCCCTGGTGTAACTTTGGGCCATTTCCTCTTGTCCTGTTTTTTGTTACTTGGGACAGGTGGTGACCCTCACCTGACTACAGCCTCCTTTCAGGAAGTTGTAGAGAGTGATAAGGTCTCCCTTGAGCCTCCTTTTCTCCAGGCTAAACAACCCCAGCTCCCTCAGCTGCTCCTCATAAGACTTGTGCTCCAGACTCTTCACCAGCTCTGTTGCCCTTCTCTGGACATGCCCCAGCACCTCAATGTCCTTCTTGCAGTGAGGGGCCCAGAACTGAACACAGGATTCAAGGTGTGCCCTCACCAGGCCAAGTACAGGGGGACAATCACTGCCCTGGTCCTGTTGGCCACACTATTGCTGATAAAGGCCAGGTTGCCCTTGGCCTTTTGGCACCTTCTCTGTCATAACTCCAGAACTTGTTTCTAAACCTGACTCTACAATCAAACAGGCTTACTGAGTGTTTTGGTACTTGGCAATATCTGAATATCCAARTACTTAAAAAGGTACATGCCACTTAGTTTTTTAATAATAATATAAAGAACTAGAGTTATGAGGCTTACGCTTGTCCATGTGTGTAGAACACAAGTTTCCAGGACCCTTGAAGTGTGGTGGTGCTTGGATTTGCAATTTGAGAGTAAGCGTGTTTCTCCTGCAGCTATGACTACTTACCTGACTGGCACTTCTGAAATTTAATTTAGGCTTCTCAGGTGTGCTAATTGAACTTTATTAATTTTACATGTCTTAACTGTGTTATGAAGAGCAAGAGAGCATTTGTTTATGTTTTAAATAGGGAGGGAAAAAAAAGGATTGATATTTCTAGCTTGTTCTTCTCCAAATCTTTTACATAAGAAATAAAGATCTCTTCCTAAGATTGCAGTAAAAACTACAGACAACCTTTATAAAATCCAGCTGACTACTGGGTAGCTTTTTGTTTTGACAATGTAGACACCTACAAGTTCAGCTTTCAGTCTTGGGTTTTAAGGTTTCACTTTTCCAGACCTTGGTTTATTATATAGTATACCATTAGTTCTTTGTTCTTAAGGATGGATAATTAAGGGTAATTTGTATCAATTTTTACTCTCAGAGTTAGATTTATTAGCAACAGAAAGTGATAGTTTTCTCTTTCTCATGCATTTCTGTCATATCAGTCTACTGTTCAGGCCATATATCCTGACATGTATCCTGGTGTATATCCTGGCCTTCTCCTCTTGGTACTGCCGATTAAATGTAATATTTTGAATCTACCTTCTCGTCCATTTGCCAGTATTTATATCCATAATATGGATTATTTTGCTAATTGCTAAGTGTGAGACTTGTTACTTTTCTGAGCATTTAGTAAAATAGTGGTTAGGAAAGTTTATTGGGAAATTATAGTAGCCGTTATGAATACTGGGGAATTTGTCAAACAACTTAATTTTGTGACGTGTCACATTTTACTGCTTCCTAAATAAAGGAAACATGTGGGCCCCATGAATGCCTGTGCCCGGCTCATTCCAAGACAACACGCATTAGTCTTTTAAATCCTGGTTTCTCTCAAAATATAATGGCAATTTGTGATGACGTTTTCTCTGAAGAGTGATGACCAATGTAACCTAGGCATCTTCAAATGGTTTAGAAGTTATTTTTTATATGATGATGCAGAGTTCAGAACAAGGTAATTCTTGTAAGAGTTTAATGACAAAAACTGTCACTTTTAAAAAAAATAATTTCTAGTTATAAATTGAAATGGATAAGATGATAATGAGACTTCATTCTTTTTTCCCTCAATTATAGTAGTAACAGATCTTTAGTAACTTAGGATTTCAGAAATAGAGCATCTCATAACTAATTGAGAGAGAAATGCACGTGCAAGTAGAAMATTATTCTTGTGCTTATTTTTATACTCAGTGTTTTAACAGCTGCATATTTCAATTATATGTGGCTAATTAGAAGCCTGGCTTAAAGGCACTGCTGCTGTGGGGTTTTAAAAAATACATTGGGCTATTTATCACAAGAATGAAGTTCTTTTGCACTCTGGACTACTTCTTCCATGTTCCAAACCATGTTTCAGTGCATGACTGCTTCTTATTTGCCTGGAGAGATGAGGCATTGCCTTCAGTTGTATTAGGTTACTCAAGCTTGTTACTCAAGCGGTCTTTGTTCATAGGTTCCTTTTTTTCAGAGGATGCTCACACTGCCCTGTAATCACTTTCTTTTGATTGTCAGACTGCTGGCCTCTTAAAATCCAGAGATAATAGATTTTTTTTCTGGCATTAGTATTTGTTTCAGGGAATTTGGAAGAAATTGTGATAATTGTCTCCTACTGGCTCGAGGCAGAGGTGAAGTCTCAAAGTCTTACATAAACACCACTCTCTACTGGTGGACCTTGAGCAGCTACCTGCTAGTCAGAAAGTCAAGCTCTTGTTTTCTCTGTTGCCTCTTACAGTGTTCTCTGAGGGCTTTGGCTAAAGCATCAAAGCTTCTCTCTTAAGCAGTGGATAAACCATGAAGTCACTTGAATGGTGTGTAGCTTTCCTTGAGCCTTTCCTTTGGGCTTTGTCAAGAGAGACTTGGGTTTTATGCTGCTGTTGGGCTTTGTGTTCTGAATGAACTGAGTCTTTGGAGGGCTGCAAGGACCAGCTTTGCACCATGATCTGGGTCTAGAACTGTCGCTCTGAAGCAGGGGGTGGAACTGCTGTGTTGAAGATAAGGCTTTCAGAAAGGGGAACTCAAGATGCTTTCTCGATTTATATAAATCATGCTTGAAAGAGCAATTGCAATGTCAGGTGAAATAAAAGAGCATTATGTAATGGGTCTTGAAACATCCCCAAGCTGAAGTAATCAGGACAAGATTCAGTCCAGTTTGCTGACAGTTTGCTTTCTGCACCCTTCCTTATGGTAAATCAATTAAATTTCACTCAGATTTTAACAGAAGAGGTAGTGGACTTAGTGATTAGCAGCTAATGTGATAGAAATAGCTTTACTTCAGAGTGAAATGGTATGTGTAACAATGTGAGAGTATGACTTTTTTTTTTTCCTGAAACAGGTGAAACATATTGACTTAGAGAACACATTAAGCAGAATTTTGTCAGCATTTGGAGATACAGTAGAAAATCCAGCAAGCAGCACATTATACACTATAAAAAGTAATTTGAATTCTGTTCAAGGCTGTTTAAAAAACCCAGTTGTTAGTTCCAAATAAACACGCATTAATAGAACATATTTAGCTATTAGTAGAGTTCAGACTAGTTCAGAAAGGCATTTTAACTTTATTAGGGTGGGAGTGTTGGGGCTTTTCTGTGGAGGCTTGTTTAGTTTGGTTTTGGTGGTGTTGATTTTTTTTAGCTTAGTTTAAGAAGAACTGCTTTTGTCCTCTGAACAGTTAATGTGTATGTTCTTGCTGCCCAGACATGCTTAATTCCACATTGGCACTTGCTCTGTGCAGTTGCAAAGTGTCATTGCATCTTGTGATTTTTTATTTTTTAAGACATTTTAAAACCACCTCTTTTTTGAATGGATTAAAAACAGGCAAATAACTCACAAAAAGGTACAGAAATGCTCAAGTGAAGAACAAAAGAACAAAGCCAGATTCGAACATGATTTGAAATGGCATTCGTAGAACTTTATTTTCACTTTTAGAATCCTGCTTATCCAAATGTACTCTCTCCTGTGCACAGATAGCCATTGACTTCAACAGAGAAACTTGATAAACATGGACAGAATCAGGTCCACAAGCACTAACATCCTTTTTTACTAAGTATAAAACACATAAGTAAGCATTTTCCAGATGTTTCAGATGTTTTCATTGCCATCTTTTGAACCTGGATTTGATGTGGATAATTAAAAGAGTCATTGCTTACTTAGCAAATAGGGAAGAATAAATGTTTTACAGTGTGTTTATTGTGCATGACCAGATGTCACGTTATCACGCTGCATTATTTTTCTTTGAGATTAATAGTGCTTTGTCTGTCTCCCAGATGTATGTGACACCTGCTAGTATAATATCTGTCTAGGTCATTGTTACAGAAAGTCTCTCTGCTGTGTGCCTGCTGTAAGGATATATCCTGTATAATGACTTTGCTCTAGTTTATGCTGCTTGTTTTTTGTCTTTTAGAGGATACATGCATTGATCCGTGGAGCTGCAGGAAAAATCCTCAGCTCCCTTCTCTCTCTTCTGGCAATGAGAGTGTTTTCAAGCCCAGTTGTAGAGTAGATGTGAGAGCCGAAGCTGTTTCCTGGTTTGGCCAAAACCTCCGTGCCAATGCAGACATCAGGATAGAGAGAAACAGATCTGTCTCTTCCACCTACTGGTTCTGTCAGACGAAAAGAGAGGTGCAAATTTCTTTCGCTATCCCTTTATCCTCTTCGTGGTGTTTCTGGCATCCATTTAGCTCATGAATAACTGCASCACTTGTTTCAGATGCTCTTCACAGGGTCTTGCCAACAGCAGCACTGTGAAATAAGCGTGGTTCATGTGAGGTGTCGTGGCTCCCCACTGGGCTCTCAGTGGCAGCGCTGAGTGATAATAACATGGTCTTTTTGTTTTCACTCTGCTGCGGTTTAACAAGCCCATGTGTAACAGCAGAGATTAATGCAGCTTTCCGTCTGCTGGCTTGGGACAGCATTACAGCACTTTGCATTAGGAAGTTGTAGTGGTTTTGGTTTGAAATATGGATCACTTACTGATTTACTTTCTGTGAGATAAGAATTAGGAGAAGGCAAAGCAGGCACAAAACTTAATATAAAGAAGTYTATTAACAGACCTAAAAGAAAGGGGAAAAAAGTCAGATTAAACCTGTAGAACACCTTTCCCCCCCACCTTTTCTCTTTTCTCACTGGCAATGTAAACAAAACAACCTTTGAGATTTTCAGTCAGTTTACCACCTCTATAATAATTTTTTCAGTTCACTTCGGGAGAGGAGTCTCTCTTGTTTATGCTATGGAGATATCTCCACAAGAAACAGTCTCTCAGTCTCTCGTGGCTTTAATGTCACAGCAAAACAGCCGCCCGGGATGATTCTCTGCTTGCATGTGAAAGTCTTTTCCCTCGACTTACAGCTTTCCCCACAACTGCTTCCGAGGGTTCAATCTTAGCAAATGGGGTATTATTTTAAGGATGAGCTGTTCAGAAGCAAAAGATTCTCTTCACTTATCAAAGTGCTTGAGAAAGGTAAGAACACTATCTTTGGGAGCATTTTAGCTCTAAGAACAGAGTCCTTCTTTTTTGAGRTCTCTGTCCAAGTTTTTTATTAAATCACAGCTTCTTCAACATTAACTTATTTTAGCACAGGTACTTGTGCTCATGATTATAGTTTGAACACTCTACCCCCCTGTGCTTTCATGAAATTACAATGAGTATTCTGATGTACTATAGTCCAGCACCAYAGCTTTACAATAGAATTTCAGCTTCAAAGATTGAAGCATCTCCTCATTCTCYTYTCTYTCAGGGTTTCAGCTCTTCTTTCTTACTGACTTTAGTGTCTTTATAGTGTTTTCTTCACATGCCTTCACCTTTTCTTTTCCTTTGACTTGGGAGAGGATTGATGTCTGCAGGCTTCATCTGTTATAGAAGAAACATCACTAAAAGAGTTAATGTCACCCGGGCCTTGCAGCTGGAATACGCTTGTCTCTGTTGGTAACATGATCTTGGCCGGTCAGCGGCTTCAGGTGAATTTCGGCCGCATTAAGTAAGAGCTGGTCTGGCTGGCCATGCCGCAGGCTGCCTGCACAGAGCAGGGCTGGGGGGCCGGCCCGCATGGAGCCGCRGATGGAACAGRGCAGTGCAGCTCCAGGGTGGCTGTCTCCTGGCCAGGCCCRGCYRAGCAGGGCCCAGCAGGCACGGAGCAGGGCTGGGGGGGCTGGCCTGCACGGAGCCGCRGRTGGAACAGGGCAGCGCAGCTCCAGGGTGGCTGTCTCCTGGCCAGGCCCGGCCAAGCAGGGCCCGGCCCTGCCGGGCCGTGCCACGGGCCCCCCAGTTACCTGTTCAAAAGCCGGAAGTCCGAGAGAGCTTCCTGGGGTTTGCTCATTCTTAATATGTGGATCACAGAGACGTGTTAAGCTCTTTAAGTGGCTTAGAAAATTGCCAATATTCAAACTAGCTAGTTGATTGGTTCTGTCATGTCTAGAGGAAGCTGTAAGCAACCCGTTGTAGAAGAGTCACTTCCGTGGCTGATGGAGCCCCTTTTTAACTAGAAACCCAAACTATGCTAAACCATGACAGAAGTTTAGGTTTACTATTATATCATGTAGTAGGACTTCTTATTCTTATTCTTATTCTTATTCTTATTCTTATTCTTATTCTTATTCTTATTCTTATTCTTATTCTTATTCTTATAGTTGTTGGGGAATAATTTGAAACAGGAAAGCTTCCAGCCTGCCTGGCTTGCTTTGGGAGGCTTTACCCCTTGATAATTAGTGAAGTAAAATGTAATTTTAAAAACCTTTTTGTGCTGTGTGGTCTAATCAATGTAAGTGTTTTGTCTGATTCCTACCAGAACAGGGCTTATGGTGGTGGTGCTAACCATAATTCCAGATAGAGTAGGGCTTGAGTCAAGGAAAAGCTCCTCTTGCAACTGAGCCGCATTTGTTTAATTTAAACATTCTTAAGGATGTTTCTCTTTTTAAGCAGTGAGGGTATATGTGCTGTTGCTGGTCCATGGGGAAGCAAAACTTGTTGCTGTCCTTCTCAAGTCCACTACTGAGAATGGGGGCTGCCTTTGTTCTCTTTTTGTAGCAGCATTTGCTTCTCTGCTGTTCTCTGTGTGGGATCCTCAGAACCGCTGCTGGTGGTTTAGAAAACGTCTTCCTTTTCCAGATTATCGCACTCTAAGGTTTCAGAACTTGTTGCGTACGTGTCCTGACCTCTTGGCTTTTTCTTGCAGCGTATTTCCCTTCTCAGTGGGAGGAAGGGTACAAAAGAAAAAATCTGAGCAGGATTTTTGAGGATGTCTCACTGTACAGTGGTTGCCTCATTTTTAACGCGCTTTTGAAGCACTTGGTGCTGATTGATCAAAAAATAATTGGTTTTGGGTATTTCAAGATATAATCTGTTTCAGACCCACTAGAGAAGATTTTAATTTTTTATTCCTCATGAACSATGATCTGTTCAACCCTGTTCTTCTCAAGTCTCTCCACTACAGAGGCAAGCAAGTCACAGGAAAAGGATTTGTTTTGCACCGTGGCCTGCATTGTACTGCTAATGCTGCTGTTACAGCACTTTGCTCTTCTGCTCCTGTTGTGGGGTCTCAATCACAGTGTGCTCTCTTGTAATGAACACAGAAAATTGTCCTGCATTGCATTAAGTATGGGAGAAAATGCATAAATCTCCAATTGTGCAGCACTGCACAAAGTTGGAATCTTATTTTCAGTCTTGTGACATCTGCTGAATTGTAATGCTCCTGCAATAATTAATTCTGTTTTATTTTAATACCGTGGTCTAATGCAGAGTCCAGATTACCTGCCTTTGCAATGAAATGAAAAAAATGGGGTGAAAGATCCATGTGCAGATCCGAGATGGACAGATCTGCTAACCTCTGCCATAAAATTCCTTCAAAATTGCTGTGAAAATGCAGTGTAAGAGTTAGATATTTGTTCTTGCTGATGAAGCTGGCATTTGTATTTGCTATGGTGTAGTTTAGTGGGTTTGTTAATTACATTTAATATGTGATTAAGGCTGCTTCTGCTATCTACAAGTAGATGGAGACTAAAGTTGCCAAAAATGAGTTGTCATTGCAGCTGCTTCCACTCTGTGAAGAGATGGAGTGATTTTTTTCAGGCTCAGATGAGTATATCTATGATGCAGGAACAACACTTGCAGATAAACGCCAACTATTTGTCATTTGCATCCAGTTCAGACACAGTTCAGAAGTCAGTTAAAATTAGTCAAAATTAGTTCCTAAATGTTATATTAAAATGTGTCCTTTCATTTAATGTCATATTTATCTTGAAGTTTGAGGAAGAACATGAAGTTGCACATTTACTCCATAGCTTTAATAAGCTTCTGCAGCTAATTTTGGGAAAATAGAAATTACTCCATTTGCTTGCTGTTATTTAGAAGTGTGTGATTTCTCAGGTGTCTAGGTAAAAGAGCCAAGTTATTTTGGTGTGCACAGAGTAAACTCACGTTCAAATGTCAATGTAAATTTTCAAGTATACCTTTAAATAAATTCACTCATTCGCAACCTTCAACCTTTTGTAAATTGAAATGATCTTTACCAGATATTAACTTGTTATATTTTAGTAAGCTTAAGTATCACAAGTGCTGAAAAGGAATGGAAATTTGTATTAGGGGCAAACTTTTGAGATGTAGAGTTGCTGCAATTTTGATGAAATAGAAAAGTTAAGTTAAATGAAACATTTTGTTTCAATTGCAGAGGCATTGCATTTTATATATTGGATTAATTTCAATGTGGTGAAAAAATCCTATTGAAGCATTGTTCTGTTCTGTGCTTCTCTCTTTGATATGACATTTCACCAATATCTAGATTTTCCCCCACTCAAAAAACTATATCGTCTTTAGTGTTTTAGAAGACTTTGGCCAAGGAGAGGCACTATGCTGCAAATAGCTTCCTATGGTATTTTTGGAAACTGTCTGAGAAGKTGAAGAAAAGGTCTGTAAGGGTGAATATTCATCAAAGCATCAAGCCTATAACATGGTCCATCAATGCAGCCAGGCATCTTTGCTTGCTGACTCCAGCTAAGGCCAGCTCTGCATTTCTGTGTTTTGCTGGGCTTTTTTGCTGATGTGAGGAGCTTGGGTTTCTGCTGTAGCTGTGAAATATGCCCTTTTCATATGTTCAGCAGAAAGTGTATGGATCGTATGGATCCTAACTTGCTAATATTGTTAAGGCTTTGCAAGGGCTGATGTGAAGTACCAGCTCTCTGCTGAGCCTGTTGGCTGAGGTGTATTTCACTTTGAGTGTGAAAGGTGTCCTCATATTAGTGATATGGTTTTTTAAGTCATGTTGGAGGATGTACATGGTGTAAACAAGATTCTTTCTATTTTTACAGTATTGCAAACAAAATTCACCTGGTTCGGGGCAATCCCAAGCACAAATACGGGCTGGGTGGAGAATGGTTTGAGAACAACCCTGTGGAGGAGGACTTGGGGTGTTGGGGGACAAAAGCTGACATGAGCCAGCAATGTGTGCCCACAGCCCGGAAAGCCAAATGTGTCCTGGGCTGCATCCAAAGCAGCGTGGGCAGCAGGGTGAGGGAGGGGATTCTGCCCCTCTGCTCTGCTCTGGTGAGACCCCACCTGCAGTGCTGCACCCAGCTCTGGGGGCCCCAACATGAGAAGGACATGACCTGTTGGAGCAAGTCCAGAGGAGGATCATGAAGATGATCAGAGGGATGGAGAACCTCTCCTATGAACTGACTGAGACTGAGTTCTTCAGCCTGCAGAAGAGAAGGCTCCAGGGAGCTATTATAGCAGCATTCCAGTACCTAATGGGGGCCTACAAGAAAGCTGGAGCAGAACTTTTTATAAGGTACTGTAGTGACAGGACAAGGGATTATGACTGTAAATTGAAAGAGGGTAGGTTTAGATTAGATATTAGGAAGAAATTCTTTACAATGAGGGTGGTGAGGCACTGGAACAGATGGCTAAAAGAAGCTGTGGATCCTCCATCCCTGGAAGTGTTCAAGGCCAGGTTAGATGGAGCTCTGAGCAACCTAGTCTGTTGGAAGGTATCCCTGCCCATGGTGGGGAGGCTGGAACTAGATGGTCTTTAACATTCCTTCCAACCCAAACCATTCTATGGAAATAATATTGTGTTTTAGCTGAAAAGAATGTGCCGGTCGTCATGCTCTCCCACTAARTTCCAGTGGTATTGGCTCTCTTCAAGATCTGATGAAGTGAATTTTTCTCTGAGCTGGTGATCTTATCTATGAATTACCCATCTGTTGTATTAGATTACTGCCAGGTTTTGGAAGTACTCTGGCTTCTATGTCCAGCTTTCCACTTCCATGTCCTGTTGCACTGCCAGCAGTGCTCAGGTATGAGATGGAAGCATTTTGCTTGCTGGGGGATCCCAGGTTGTTGCTGATGGTGGAAGCGGTTTCTGTATGAATCCCTGCAATTCTGGCACACYCAAGGCAGGCATGACCTGCTGTGAGCATGCTTCTACCTACAGTGAGCCCAGGAGCATTTGCCTAGCTGTTTGTGCATGTGGGATGGAAGCAGTGAGGAAAACACGTGGAGTTGAATGAAAGTGCCTACTCTGACCATGTAGCTCTGAGGTGACAAGGGGTTTTGACATAAAGCTCCCTGGACCTTCCCCTCTTAGGAGGTCCCCAGAGAAGCCTGAATGATTTTTACATTAAGAAAGCATCAGGTTTTACCAGGAGGAGAAACACTTCCTTCATTAAAAAAAGCTAAGTGATGGGTGGGAGACAGGAGTGTAAGAGAAGGACTGTGAGTAACTTTTGTTCAAGCGTGCCCTGGCAGGGAGAGCCCTTGTGGCTGTTCATAGCTGTTGTGGCAGCAAACTGCATAGGCCCATTTGATTTGGGGAAGATTTTTCCATTTTACAATCCTGAAATAAATACTGTTTGTCAGAAGGATCTTCAGTATAGGGTAGTAGTGCCAGGTAGGTCATTACTAAATGTGTGCTAGGAGCCCTGGATTAGCACAGACCAGGAGGCTAAATAAGGAACAAACTTTTTAATCTACGGTAAAATTACATATTTAATTTTGTTCCTGTTGGGTGTTTTAGTAGTGTGGTGTGGGTTTCTTCGTTTGGTTGGATGTGGGGTTTTTTTTGTTGTTGTGTGGGGTTTTTTTTTAATTATTTTTTTTTCTTTACTGCATTCTTTCCAGTTTCTTTAATGTTTTGTCTGTCTTTCTTTTTCTTCTGTTTGCAATTGTACATTTATTTTTATGGTGTGACTTTTTAGTAAGTAAAGAGTGTCTGCTGGTGATTTTTAGCATTTTTAGCATTGRACTTCCATTGTTCAAGAGAAAGAGCTAATGGAGGAGTGACTGTGTGCATACTGCCTAATGATCTCAGGCAATTCAGTTTAATTGTGGGTGTTGTTATTTACTCTGCAAATGTTTTTTTAAAAATCTGAAAAACTACATAATACATTATGGAGGAAAAAACTGCATACTGAGATGATCATGTAATGTTCAGATATTTAAAAACTAGCATAAAAATACTAAAATATTGTTTGAAATGGCTGGTTCAATAACCGGCTTCATCACCTATTATGTGCATTAATTTTATTCTGTTCCCATTGTGAACTTCAGAAAAATATAATGCTTATTTGTTGTGATTTCGATGTCCAGTGGGAACCTGTGAAGCACTGTGGTACGGGGGTCATCATGATTCTTAATTTTTTTTGCTGTGTACTTAACCCTGCTGTKCACTTCTTAAATTGAACTTTACACAGTGCTGACTAAAGGAATACCACAATATAATTAGCAAAAATCATGGTGTGATATTTATTTAAGGGTAATTTTACAATGAACATAAGTCATGAGGCAAATAGGAAATCCTGTGAATTATTTGGTAAGTTACATGATCTGTGTAAAAAATGTTTTCTTCTTCCTCTTTAGTAATGAAAAAAAAAAGGAAAAAACCCTCTTAGGTTTCTTTATAGCTTTACAGAACCTTYTATATATGGTTTTAGCTTGTAGTAAAGGATTGTGTCTGTTTTAATTTTAGTTAGACAACAGTCTTTATATTAAATATATCTTTATTTTTATTGAGGCATTAGTGAGAAGATGAAACAGCCTTGCAGCTTTTTTTTCTCCCCCTTTAATGAGAGTTAAATGGTAGCACACTAGAAAGCCCTCCTCCCACCTCCAAGCCCCTGCTACCCCTAAACTCACCAAATTAATGCTACTGCAATGACCATACAACCTGAACTTGGCTGAAAAATACTAGGTAMACTGTTCTTTATGAGGCAAAGGAGAGGGTAGAGAASGTCTTATAGGTGAGAGTTCTTTTTATTTAKCATAGAGGACAAGCCCCACTATGCATGAAAAACATTTGGCTGAAAATTTTAGAGGTGTTTCAGCTTGATAAGAATACTTGTTACTGCTTATGTTGTATTGGAGTATTAAATTAAAAGTTTATAGGACTAATGAATTCAGTCTATTGCTTCCAATTATATTTTGACAAGGTTTGCATGACCTCCTTTCCTCTGCATGAGTTATGAGCAAAATTATTGGAGATCACTAAGAATGAATAAACTTTAGAACTAAAATTCAAGTAGTTTATTTCTCTAAATTTAAGCTAATAGAAGTGTATGCAGTTTTATGGGAGTGTTTGAATAGAACATGCCACACGTATTTCAGCTCATTTATGTTCCAATATGCACACATCTAGGGAAAAAGAAGGAACTTGCTTATCCTGCCTATCAAGGTTGTAGATTGTACATGTTTCTTAAAAAGAGAAAGAGGGGGACACCCCACCCACCCCGTACCCATTTTTTTGCTTTCCGTAATAAACTATGGTATTTCTTGAGCATGTTGGGCTTTACTTTGTATATTATTCATGCTGTCACTGTGCCTAGGGCTTTACTAAAGCTAATGAATAAATGCATCAGTTATAGATGCACAAGAAACCAGTTCAGCTGGAAGGCTGATTCTGAATTATATCAAGGAATGCTTGGAAGAGAATTAAGCAAGCCAAAATACATACATAGCTAGGAATTTTAAATTTGCAGATGTTGATAAAACTTTTAATATAAAGCTGCTGCTTCTTCCAGTACAATGGACTGTCCTGCATTTGAGCCTCTACTCCCATAATGTAAGTAGGCTGCAACCAGTGAATGCAGTGGGAGTCATCTTAGCATGCATGGGATTGTGGAGGTCTCTATGCTCTGCTCTTATGCCTGGCTGATATCTTTCTGCAACAAAATAATGGACCTTACAATGTTAAGTCCCATCTCATATAAGAAAAGGCTGATTAACTTATTTATATGAGGATTAAGTAACTGGCTATAAACTTCTGTTAAAAACAAAATCTATTTGGAGAGTGAAAAGATTACCAGGACTTAAACAACTGTAAGTACAAAAAAATGTTTCCTTATATGGGATTAAGACAGAAAATATGACCTTATACTTTAGGGTGTCTGCTAAGTACAGAGGGATTAGGAAGAAAAATCTGTGATAGGCTATTTGTTGCATGCTCACCCAGAATGGATTCTGTTTTTCTGAAGATACCCTCCCATAGTGTCCTGTACTGAGACTGAGATGTAGCTGGAAAAATTGGTGGGTCTGACCGCTCCTATTGCATGTGTAGAGGATTTCAGCAGCACTGTTAAAGATGATCTGGTTAGGAATGTGTGGGTATGGAAGCAACAAGTCTAAATGCAGCTTTTCCTGAGCCCTGGGTTAAGGGGAAAAGGACAGTGATTAGGCCCTGGTGGCCCTCAGGATGGAAAGATTGATCACTGGCAGCTCCTGAAGGCTGGAAGAAGACACACACATAGCTGCCTATGACTGCCATCCCAACAGGAGGAGGACTCATCCTGTGAGCACCTTGGCTCCCAAATCATCCTGGGAGGCCATGGATGGCTGCAGCCTCACCATTGGGCTGCTCAGACCAGTGAGTTTTGGTGTGGGTGGATATTTGGATATGAAAGCAAGAGTGTGAGTGAGTGAAGACAGCTTTATTGAAGAACAAACCCGCCTTAATTCGCCTGTAAGGTTTGCTACAGGAACACCGCGATAATGGAGCAACGTTGCCTACATAGCAACTGGCATCTGCTCACCAGTGAACCATTGCATGCATTTCTCCTGACGTAACTAAAGATTATGGGAGTCTTACGGGGTCTCAGTGGGGTGTTGCATATGTTTTTCGCAAATATCCCATCTGTGAGCAGTTAAGTACTGGAAAAACACTTAGAAACCCAAATGAAGGCAGAAAAACACACACAGAGAAACTCAATCACCAAGATGTTGTTATGCTTCTTCAGTGCATTGGTCCTGGAGCTCTGCTTGTGTCGGTGGTGCTGCCTGGTGGGTGTGAGTGGGGTGTGAGGAGGGAGGGGGGTTTATTAGTCTGTGTCTTCCTGCAGGAGACCCTTATGCCATAGGTATCAGGTCAAAGCAGTAACAAAAGTTGCTCTTGGTTTTGTTTTAAATGAAAAGAAAGGAGAAAGTTTTGCCTCATCTTCCTCTAATGTTTTGAAAAAAAGCTTTGGTTTGCTTGTGGGGTTTTMAGGACTCCATTCTTTTTGTTTGAATAGGTACATGGTACTTTAAAAGTTAAGTCTGGAGAGAAATGATAAACACTCACGTATTTCACAGCCATCAGTGGTCTAATCAGTGTGTAACTGTTAATTTCTTGCTTTGTTTTTTCCGCCCCTTGCCATAAGTCTGGTGAATTAATGGGAAAAAGAAATCAGTGGTTTGACTTGCAACTCCGTTCTGTAGCATCTCTGTAAATGAGCTACTTTTCATGCCTGGAGAATCCTTTTCTATGTCAGTGCTGTTAGGCTCTGTGAAGTCTTTCTAAATTTGGTGGTTTTTCATTTATACTTTAACTTGAGCTCTCACAAGGTTCCCTCACTGGCGTGAAGATGCTTTGTTCTGCCAAAACAAGACGTAGTTTGTTGTTTGTAATATGGATGCATGGTAGCAGAAGTTTCCTAGGTCTGTACAGGGGTCGTAACAAGGCCATGGTTCTATCTGAGTTTGTTTTATTAAAGCTGTTGTAAAGAGTTCACAGCCCAAGTGTGAGGAACTTCTACTTTCCTTTCTATTGTGCAGCTCAGAGGTGAAAGGTGTGGTGTATTACACTGTTCCCCAAAGCTGCTGAGGTGTGTACTGTGGATCTACATGTTGGTGTAGGGAAGAAGTCTGAGAGACTGGAGGCTGTAACACAGCAATAGCGTTAGAAAAGTTAATTCAGTGGGATGCCTGTGTAAGCCATACTGTACCTAGGCAGAAAAATGTTTGGCATCATAGATCAGTTCTGGAGGAGTAGATTTTACTGAAGCAAATAGACAGTGGAAAAAATGTCTGCTGTTTACATGAATTGATTTTGATTTGCTGTAATGAAATTAACTTGAAATTTGATTCCTAAAAGTGTTAAATTTATTTTCACCAGCAGTAAACTGATCGTTTATTAGTCTGAGTCTAGTCATCTGTTCTTTTAGCTGCAGGGATGTGGGCTGAAAATTTTGAGTAGGAGAGAGATCTTTTTAAGTGATTCTATTGGAAGTACATCCTACTCAGGGTGAACGAATTCAGTTGTCTGAAACATGCTATGGATAATCCATCCAATACTGCATTTATTATGAAGATATAAAGATTACAAGGTAAATGAATAATTAGCATGTTGGCAGTCTTATGAAGTCTCAGGTTTACTGTCTGTCATCATTTTTTCAGGTATTCCTAATTTTTTGCCACAAATTAACATAWTTTATTTAAATTCCTTTAAAATACCATTTTCTACACCATCAAAGAAATTTAGTCTATCAGGATTACTATTTATTATTAGGATTCTGAAAGAAGCATTGTATTATTTCATTTAGATCCTGGAGGAGGATGAGGAGAGACAAAGGAGAACTAGTGTTAAGTCAATGTATCATTTTTTAATTTGAATAAAGAAATTACTGTTCACCTGGCTTCCTGCCAGTTGTTCCTATGCCAAGAGGACTGTCACCATAGAGTTAAAATAACTTGAATTTCTTAATGAAGAACCAAACCAGTGACTAGGATACTAGTAAAAGAATAAGGGAGTCCTGTGTTGCTTTGTGAGCACAGTTTTTCTTCTGAAATGCTTACATAGCAGATGTAAGATGTAAAATGCTTACATATTTTGCAGGCCAGTCTTACAATAAGTAGAAAAATAGGTATAAAACATGACTATCAAACAATTATGAAATATGGCTGTCAATAGAAAAAAATTTAACATGCATATGGCATTGAAACAATATTGATTTATGCTTTATAACCCACAGCTACTGATACAATGTTATCTTTCCCCCACATTTTAACAGTGACAAAGGTTTGCTTTCTCACAGGGCTAAAAAAAAAGTCACGTTTTTACTCAGAAAGTAAAATTAAATGCTTTTTAATTTTCAGTAGTTGAGAAACTTTACAGGTTAGGTTGAAAAAAAAAAAAACCCCATTGTCCAATTAAGYGCTTATACAAGTGTTTTATTTTCCTTTGGAAAACTACTGTGTGCTACAGAACTTAGTTTAGAAAGTTACTGACTCAAGGCTTTGACAATTGTACCTGCTCCCACTGGTAGAGAAGAGCCTTTAGACTGTGGTTCATTTATTGCAACTAAACTTGACTAACTTCAGGGTCCCAGTCTGTAGGGATGGTGTAATATTTTACCTGAGGGAGAGGAGGTGTGGTGGACACCAGCGGCCTTGGACAGGGAAGGAAGTGCTGAGGAAAATATGGAGCTGTGTTTAATACACAATGGGGAAACTTCTCCTTTAACAAATGTCTGACTCTTTGCACTGAGTGATACTAAGGAAAAGCTGAAGATGAAAAAAATGTCTTGCTCTGTGGTGATGCTTATCAAATGATGTGCAAAATGAGTTCCAAATGTGGTGGACAACATCCTGTGCACCCAGACTTTTGATATGCTTGACTATGTTCAGTATTGAATTAATTAATCTAGTTTAACTAAACATTTCTGTTTTCTTTCCTGTGTTTACTTTTGCTAGAGGTGTAAGATGTAAGCCTAGATACATCACAATGCTGAGCAACATAAAACAATTTTGGATTTTAGAGAAGATTTCTCCATGAAGAGTAATTAATGTAATTCTTGGCCTTGCTTTCGCCAGAAAACAACAGCTTTGGCCTTATTAATTGGGAAAAAGTTGTATGTGAAAGACTACTTAAAATCATTCCTCTCTTTTTGATTTTTAGAATGTATAAATCCTATCTGTTTATGACACTTATATGTTTATGGACATAAGCATTAACATCCTTAATTCTTGCTTTTGCTTTTGATTCTTCTATACTTCATATTCTTTATTTTGCATGGTCTAGGGAATTGCTACTGAAAACTGAACAGTGGCTGTGTGTTGCACAGATACTGCCTTGCTATTGCAGTTTTCTGAATGTGGAGCTTTTATTTATATGCTGGACTCTTGGCTGCTGAGCTTGGATATACCAGGTGGCTGTGGGAGTTGAGCTCTTCTCACAGTTTATGTGAAACTCACCAGTATTTATTTGCTAGTGTTTTGCCTCTCTTATGGACTACCTGTTTTGCTAAGAAATGTTATGAAGCTCTGAATATATGATGTGTTTTCAGAGGTGGAAAGCTGAAATAGTGTCTCTGTTACTGTATGGTATCAATATTTTTCCATTTGTTCTTTAATGCTGTGTTGCAAAACATTGAGCTCTGTTTGGACTCTTTTAATGCTATGACTATTACAGACTTTGATAATCTCTCAAACCTTTTTTGCACATAATTGTTTTTTCTGGCAGTGGAAGTCTGGCAAATGTTAGGTCATTTCATTTTGAAACAATCCTAATGTTTGTAAATTGCCCGAAACACAGTTGGTATTAAAAAAAAAACCAATTATCTTTGCCTTTTGCTATCCAAAATAAACAACAAATGCTAAGAATCCTCTTATTCTAATTCCTCCATTTGGCTGTTTTGAAATAATTGATGAAATGTAATTTATACCTCTACAAAATCCTTAAATTAAAAAATGGTATGATACTTTTGAGTGGAAAAGCATGGTGGTTTCTATGAATGATGTGTGTTACTGAAGCAGTGCAGCTTTCATGCTATTCAGCACTGCTGACTTATTTCATGCAGCCTAATTAGAACCATTGAGCCTGGCTTCAATGGGGCTTTGAACTGGTTCTTACCTGGGCAGAGTATCTCAATTACAGAAATGCTGAACTTGTGATACATCAACATGGTTTATTAAATAATATACTTGCATAGTGTTGAAAAAACTTTAGAGCCCCATCAAAAATACAGCCTGTACAGTAGTCCCATTACACTAATATTTCTTGTGAAGTAGTTGTTTGAAACTTACTGTGCTCTTGAATTCCCCACTGATCAATTATGGAGCCTGTATCCAAGACAGACAATCTGGGAGATCAAGGCACAAGGGATTTATGCAGACATGGCTGTATGCTAAAAACCAGGATCTAAATTCATGGACCAGTCAGCCCTACTTTAGTGAAGTGGTTGCAACAGTTCTGTTAGATCCCCACTTGAACAACTTAAAAGTTTAAAAACCAAACAAAATGCAACCACTGCCCTCCCCAAAAAACTCCCAAAACTACAAAACTCAAAAACCCCCCACCAACACCCCAAAACAACAACAAAAAAACTACAATCAAAACCAGTTCTAGGCAAAGCATCTATTTGCCCTACAGAAGGGACATGCTAGGATCTGTTCTTTCTCAGACGTCAAATATATCCTTGAGCTTCATGGATGCTAAGTGGGTGGGAGTCTGCGGTTACCATACCCAGGCTGCTAAAAAATTGTTGCTCTTTTTTGGGATGGAGTAAAAAGATGTAATATTTCAGACAACAATTTACTGGTGTTCTGTTGCTTCAAGTACAGACTTTTTAGAAGGGTGTWTACACTGCTGACCTGTAAAGCATGCCTGTCCCCATGTGGCAGTCAACCCTAATCGTAGAGAGTGGCACTGACTAACTGCACGTGCAGTAAACACTTTCTTTAGTGAAAACCAAGGCTGACAGAAATTGCTTAGCCTTGGCAGACTAGACTAGCTGGCTGAGAAAAAGCATATCTGGACTGAATCTTGGATAGAAACATTGCGTTCATATTTCTACTGTGGAAGCCTATAAATACTAAGAGGATTCTTGTGCTGGGGGCAGGGGAAGGTCACAAAAATTTAAGTATGGTATTTCTAATTTCTTTGAAAATAAGTGACCACAAAAAAATGACATTAAGAAAAGGGAAAAAGCCTACATTGAGTTGACGGGTTAAATTTTTGGTTTGTAAATTCATGTTTGTCAATGGTAAAGCATTTGATTTCTATTTCTCCTAGTTTAGGAGATTTCAGGGAACTTTCAATTCATAATCAGATTTCACCTGCTAAAAAGTTTAGTTTTACAATGTACTCAATGAATATTTCTTTAAAATGAACAGAGCTTTTTATCTTTAGGGTGCTAGTTGTATTAATCATCATTTTGTCAGGTTTCTTATAGCAGTCTCAAGTATTGTACTGTATTTCTTACAGTGGCTTCTTAAAAAGCCCTGAAAGGTATCAGGTGACTTTGCTGAGAGTGGGGGGGTTATTTTCTCTTGGTTTGCAGTCTCAGTGTATAGGAAATGAAACCATTGCTGCCCACCTGCCCTTCCAGAGGCAGACTAGTTTCTTTCAGGCTTGTGCCTTTCTAGTACGGAGGTACTCCCATGTAGGTTAAAGAAAACTGGGTTTTCATCGTTTGCATTTAAACCAGACCATTAAGAATGTCATGGGTAGTAGGTTGAATTCCCAACCTGATCAGAGACCTGTCTGAAGCAGCTGTCTCCATGTAACTCTAGAAATGCTGCTTTCTGGTTTTGTAGCTTGGTTTTGTGAAACATTTGCAAGCTTGGCAACATGTAGGCCAGCCCAGTTGCTCAATCTCACGTGTTGGGGCACAGAGTTGTATGTTGTCACAATACAATATGTGTGTATGTCTTCAAGTATATGAGACTTGCTRACCCTTTTACAAGCTTCTGTAGCAGCTGTGTAGCAACTGCATCCGGAAAAGGGAACATAATGAAACAGATCTCTGTGTTTTCCAGTCTCTCTTCTGAATAATCATGAGCAGAATAGATCTTGTTTACATCTCCACTAGAAGAAATGATTTGTTGGGTTTGATGTTGTTATCTTGGAAATATTCTTCTAAAGGAARTGTAGAGCTGAGTAGCCACTGTATTCAGTAGTTGTGTCTCACAGGTAAGCTTGCTTACCGTTTCAGACCAGTTCCTGCAAACCAGCCTGAAGTGGGTGGTAGTGGAGATTTTTTATGGAAGAGCACATTGATTGAGTAAACCAGTATTTTCGTGATTTGGCCACAGGGATTTAGTTCTCTGTGAAATGGAAGATGCCTTTTCTGAGAACATGGTTCTGGAAGGAAGGTCAGGTGTGTCTCTGCTGCAGTGTTGAGGGGCAGGGGGAATTAATAGCATTAATGAATTTGCAGTAGTTCGTAATAGCTCATTAGTAGCAGTCTCATGAAGTAAGCTGTATTTAAAACATTTTTCCTGTGATAAAGATGATCCTCTTACAATGCTTAGATACCATTTCATTATAATGACAAGTACTAATGCTTAATTGGTACTATATAAAGAATAAATTACGGAAGTATGACCTGTACTAGGCTTTAGAAAGTCATCACTACGATTTCTTAAATAAACTTTTTTTTTTTAATACAGGTGGCATGATGTCAATGCAAAATTCTTTAATTGCTAATTTTTTTTAAACTTAAGTTTAAATTAATGGTTTAAAAGTTACACTGATTTTAAAGATGGAAATAACTTCAGAGGATAAAAAATTAGTAACTTTTTAATGATGAATTTTAGCTTTCAAATAAATGTAGGAATTGTATGCACAGATAATTAATTCGGCAAATGCTTACTATAAGCTACTTGTACTGGAAGATTTATAAAACTTATAGATATATGGAAGAATTTCCTTGGTTTTTTTCCGTGGGTCCTCAATTGTTCTTAAGAGAAGTAAAGCCTTTCACTTCTGTTTGCATTCTCTGCTGTTACGAAATTCTTGTTCCTTTTCTGTTATCTCTATTTCCCTTATCTGCTAAACATTGGGTTGCATTTGAGCCTTTGTATTTGGATAAATAGCTGGGGTTTCTTTGTAAATGGTAGAGAGACTGATAGTCTGTGTAGCCTGTTTGTTCTTCTGAAAGAGGAGGATGGTATTTTGCAGTTGTTCATGTCTSTGTTTCACTGCTTCTTTCCGAAGGGTTAAATTGCTTGGGCTGTTTTTCCTTGCTCMTGCACTTGGCACGAATGAGATTTTCTTTCTCTTTTTGGCCAGAACCCTCTATATGTAGATATATTGATTACTCATTGGAGAAATAGATTTAGTGTAGCTGCTACTCAAAAATACTACACAAAGACTCTCATTCTCCTCCGTTCCTTTCCCCTTTTTTGGCACCTCTTATGGCTATGGAAGTACTTTACCCATTCAGTTTGAAGGGAAAGTGCATTCTTGCTGGGTTTTGGAATCAGACAGAAAAGCAAGTGGAGACTATACAAAACTAAAATTCTCTGTTATACAAAGAATAGACAGCAGACTGCATGTGCTCATGTGTCCTTAATGGATCTGGGAGGCAGGTCTCCATGCRGACAGAGAAATCTTCTTGGCCAACCTCCATGTCTCTGCAGCTTTACTCAAAGATGTTTTTTCAACTTTTCATCAGTTTGTGAGACTGTTAAGTAGACAAGTGCACACAATGCTAATGAAAATGAACCAGAATTGGGCACCCAGACTACTTGGTGATTCAAAGTCATCGTCGTTCCCCCCCTCCAATTCATGTTGGGATGCTAAGTCCTTCTGTTAAGTGTAAGACATGGTTGTCTTGTGGGAGAAGGGGCTCTCCTGAAATTGCAGACCTGTTGGTTGAATGTGCCCTGAGAAGTCTGAAATCCCCTCTGGCTTCACAACCAACACAAGATGTGTTGCATGCCAGTGCAGTTCAAAGGTCCCTTCCTTTGGAAACAGTGGCCCTGTTGGTCTGCTCATTGTGTCGAGGTACAATAATATTGCTAGATCWGGAAACAAAAGCGTGTGGTCTGTAGTTCAGCTGTTCTACCTTTTCAATTGCAGCTGTGGTGTAGGGAATAAGCAGGTGGGATGAGTGCTTTGAGTTAGTATGTTGGATGAGACAACCTTTGTTGCCTTCTCTCTGAGGGACTTCTTCACAATTCAGTTTCCATTACTTTTGCCTTCTTGAATATTTTCTTTTTGCTAGCCATAAATGGTAATTTGTGTACAGAAAAGATCCTGCTGACTGCAACTGCTTTGTATCTTTGCTGAGACCTTGCTGGAGTTCATAGTCAGCATTTTTATTATAGTGAAATTAATGTTTTATTGCTGMTTAATGTACACGATGTAAATCTTGTGGCAGAGTTGCTTGTTACTTGCCACTTCTTAAAATTATTTTTTTCCTTTGTCTCGCTCTGTCATTCTCAGTAGAGAATGGTGCTTGTTCTCTGCAGTTGTAAGTGAATTGTGAGACTCTGCACCCTGAGCCATATTTCCTTCACATTTGTTTTGCAGCACATGTTTTAGATTGCCTGGCATCTTCCCCAAACCAATTAACATTAAAATCTGTCAAGAACAGTTCAAGCAAAAGAACTTAGCCTCTAACGTGTCAGACTACAGTGAGCAATTGCATTTTTGACAAAAATTTAAGACAAGCATCTCTGCTGTTTAAATTATTATTTTGTTTAGCTGAGATTTTCTTCTTCTGTAGTGTTTACTGTCTGGTGAATGTATTCCCTAAACATAGGCAATGCTGAAGAACAATCTCTATTCCAAACATTTTAGAGCCTGTAATCTCCCCAATCAAATACCTGTCAGAGCCAGAATCAAATTTCTACAATCTCATTTTTCTCAGTCTCATGAAGAGTAGAATTACTTCTCCATCACTGTAGGAAAAACAAGTAGGATTTCTCTTGTGGTGAGGGAGGGTTTTTTAAATGCCTCTGATTTCTCCCTTTCTTCTTAATGCTCAAGTTGAGCCATTCTCCAACACTCCAGGTGTACTTGTGGAAGTTGAACTGAGAAAGTGTCTTACATGTTCCTGTGCTGTATTTAAATGTTGTTAAGCCATAAACTAAGGAGAAATTTTTATTCATATTTTGCAATAGCAATTGGTTTTGYGGTAGCACCTAGGAAGTCAAATTAAGGACAGGGTTACAAACACATAAGAAAAAGAGAAGCTTCTCCATGGAACTGTGCCAGACCTCATCAGAGATGGGCAAGGGATGAGCAAATTTGTTTGAAGTTCAGTAGACAAATGTAGGGTCTTGCAGTGTTCCCTGTCAGCAGTGAAAGCTGACAGCATCCTGGGCTGTTTTAGACAGTACACTGCTGGAAGTGTTCCATTCCCCTTTTTGTCAGCACTTGTCAGAACCCACCTGGAATACTGTGTTGAGGTTTCGACACCACATCCCCTCTTTCTCCCAGCCCCAGTTCAAGGCAGACATTGAATGACTGGAATACATTCAATGGAGGGTGACCAAAACAATTGGAAACTGAAGCGTACATCCTTTGCGAAGAAGATGAGAGAATGGAGCTTGTTCAGCCTGGAGAAGATGCTTCAAGGGGAAGATAACTTAATGGCAGCCTTCCATTACAGATAAGGAGGCAATCAAGGGAATAGAGCTGGGCTCTTCACTGAGATGCTTGGCCAGAAGATGAGACACCGTGTACATAAATCAAGACATAAGAGGCTCAGTCTTAAGGATAAATATCCACTCACTGTGATTAAGCATTGAGAGAGGTTGCCTAGCAAGGCTGTGGAATGTCTGTCCTTGAGATTTTTCAAGTCTTGCCTGACAAAGCCCTGAGCAACCTGATCTGAATTCAGAGTTGACTCTGCTTTCTGTAGGTTGGAGTAGATGACCACCTAATTCCTTTCCAATGTGACTTATAATTTGATTCTATTAACTGAGGAAGGTCACCAAGGAAAATCCTAGGAAGAAGAATATTTACTGTCAGAGATCATGGTTTATAGAAAACAAGCCTACTTCCTTGTAGCTGATCAAGAAAAAGATGTCAACCAGTTATCAAGAGGCCACATTTCAGGTTTTTGAGAGACTCATCCCCCTGACCACCAAAATTATGCAGTGTTCCAGAAGTATAGCATTGATCAAGAAAGTACAGAAAACTGAAATAATTATCGGGGTAGGGGACAACTTGCCTGAGAGGGGTGGTGTATGTTTGGGACGAACAGGCTAGGGAATGGACTGCTGAAYAAGTGCAAGATAAACCACAGGGAACATGCAGGATATGAACTTGGAGCTCTTGTCTCTCTTCCACTAGCAGACAAATGTGGTCATCAAATGCCGTAAGCAAGAAACAGGTTGAAAATACAAGCTAATGGTTCTCCCCTAATAAAGGCAGTTGGGTGGGACTGCCTCTTCCAGCCATTAATTTAAAAGTAAGTCAATAAATAAATAAATAACCTTCAATATGTTAAAAAAAATTGAAAAATAATGGAAGATAAAAAAATCAGTTACAGGTGGCTAAACAGGATTCTACCATAGACTTGACAAGAGTATGTGAGAGAAAAAAAAACTGGTTTTGACTAACACTGGAGACAGGAGAGGACACTGTACCTGACTAGTGGTACTGCTGTGCTCTGATTCAAGGAATAGTCTATTACCTAAGTGTGAATTGTCTAAGCTCAGAATTTCTCATATTTGCAAACCTTAAAATGACATGCTGTCACAGTCTGTCAACTGATTGATGATGGATTGATTAATCCCAATGATCTGAGAGCCTGGAATGATCATAAAGGCATGAAATCAAAAGGATGTTTTTTACTGGAAGAGGACACAGGGGCAGTTGCTCCTGGTTTTGTTGACATTCAAGAGCCGTTCACCATTCAGTCTGGGAAAAAGTGTTTTATCATTGGATCTTTTCCACAGAGTTTGCATCCTCTTGTAAGCTTATTTTCTTCTGGTTAAGAAAAAAAACATCCTTTGAAGATGTCAATAGGCATATCATATATGTAGAGGTATGTAGAGCAGTAACTTTATGATACTTTGATGTAATAAGGTCAGAAGGAAACTATTTCAGACAGCAAAAAATTATACTTGGACTACTTTATCCTTTGGGCAACACATCAAGCAGGGGTGGAATATGTGCATACACATGCAAAGTATCCAATGCTTAATCACATTCAGTAATACTCAAAATACAGACTTTACTGGACAATCCTCATAGGCAACTGAAGTCCAAATGCCATGAAAGTGAGCTTTTTAAATTAGCAAACTTCTGGCCAGTATAGTTGGTGGCAGGATGTGATAGTCTATAGAAAATACCCAGTACAGAGTCAAGAGTGTGTAATTTAACACAGTGTGCTTTGAGCGCTTCAAATGAGCATAGCGTATGAGGGTATTGTAACAAATTTATGCACTGTAAATTTTTCTCAATGTGTGTGGGATTTTTAATCATCACAACATGTTTCAAGAACTGCAGATAGAGAATTGCTGTAACAGCTTCTTCGTATTTGAATAAATTTATGTTAATAGCAAATATGTGATGACTGCTTGAGATRTAGGAACAGAACTCCAGAAATACTAATGAACTTCCAGGGCTTTATGCGCTCTTTTCCACTCCAGATTTGAAGTATATTGAATCTGTTTTGTGGGTATAGCATCCAGCCTTGGAGGAGTGTGTGGGTGGGATGCAGARGACAGCGAAAAGGAAGTACACCCCTGACTATATCTGCCAGGAACATTTTTTATAAAATGAAAACTTGAAACAGGGATTATATTCCATACGAAGTTTTCCAAGTGAGGATAGTCTGTGTCTTGGCATGCTCTTTGTTGGTGTTTGACAAACGGTTCTCATCTTCCCTTCAGTGCAGAAACAAATGTTAGTAGTCACCACAGTGTGCCTGTCGTTGGAAGATGGTTGTTTSCCGCATGCTGCATCCTTTGCATCTAGAGCTGCATCTGGAGAAGCCAGAAAGCGTATCTGTATCTGCAAATTTTAAGCTATCCTCAAAGCTACTGTTAGTACAGTCTTTACGTGGTGTGGCAAAAACCAATGTTAGCTTGTATTTTAAGCAAAAGAGGCAACACTTGGAAGAAACAAGTACCTAAGTGTGTATACTGTAAAAGCAAAGATGTGATGCTGTTAAGCAAATAAGCTCTTTCATTCAGCTGGTTTTGGTCTTACATACTTAATCATCCATTTAAAAAAACAGAGACCTAGTCAGAGACAAGGGGTAATATCTATTGCTTGATCACAGAGGTTCATAAGTAAAAAAGTTAGGTTTTTGTATGTAATTAAGAGCACCTAAATACAGTTATTCCATTTTGTTTACTTCATGCTTTCTATTTGAAAACACTTGCAGTGAAACAAAATACTCAAAGTGCAKTGTACCAGCTTTTATTCAAAACAACAAAAAAACTTTGTATAAAAAGGTTATTTCCTAAAGCTGTAAGATCAGAGGTTTGTGTTCAGCTGTGAATAATCAACTGGCAAACTCTACTCATTTCTAATTTTGGCATCCTTTATGCAGCTGCATTGTAAAAAAATGCGTTAAAGACTTTGGATTACTTTTATCTGTCTCTATATTGGTGGTCCCTAACCTCCACATGTAATGGTAAGTGTTTCAACTCAGATGGACATATTTTATTCGTTTGCATGAATTAGAATTGCTTTTATTAAGAAGACCAAACAGAAAACCACCAGCAAATACAAACCATGCACACGCGCGCGCGCACACACACACACACGCACACAAACCCAAACAGCAAAAACAAGAATTTAATAAGTAGCYTGAATGATGTAATGAGAATTTATGGGGATACTCTGAAACCATTTAGAGAAAGAAAATTAAGTATTCTGAACAACGTCATGTTTCACATATGCAGCCTGTTAATGTTGAATGATCGAATGCTTGTTTTGGAACATTCCTGGGGATAGTGAAATAGTCTCAGAATGGAGTTGATGAGATGTTTGTGACAGACAGGTAATGTCAGATGTGCTTAGTGACTAATTCTTATGAACCAGTTCATATTTTGTACATGTGCTAAATGGCAAAATAGCTACTAAACTACTGAGTGTTGCTGGTACATTAGCAGGTTGATTTAGACAACAGGAGACATTTGAATGTATCCATCTGCCACAAAAATATCTTTACTGTAATTTATTAGTGAGGATCAAAAATGACATCACTGTATGCAGGAAGATGACTTCTAACTGAAGTAAATGTAGTTGTGTTGTCAGGGCCTATTAATTTACATTAAAGTAGTTTTAAATAACACAAGTGCTGCTCTGGAATACAGGGGAAGGCATGGTGAAGCAATTGCTTAAAGATGATATTAGTAAGTCAGTGCAATAATTCTGTATTTACTGATTGTCAGAAACATGAGCAGTTTCAATAACATAGCCAAAGTCATTGTTATGCTGGAAGAAAACTGTCATTCTGGATGCCCATGGCAGTTGTTTGGAGTTTTTTAACAGCCATTTCTGGAAAAGGGTCAATGAGAGAAGATAAACAGTAGGTACTGGGGCAATCATTAAATATATTTTGGTTTGCATTTAGAAATTAGTCACTAGAGGACCCTGAGAAAATCTGTTTGTGTTCCAAGATACTTTACTAATTTGCAAAATGATCATAGTACTTGCAGCTGACTGGCTGTGACCATTTTACAGGAATCTGTGATTATAATTGYATGACACTGAGAACTGGCTCTCTGAGACCATTCAGGCCAAAGCAAAGCAGAGATGTTTTGAAGTCCTTTGGTGGTGTGGGTTGGATTTTTGTGTCACAGTGAATACGTCAGTCACAAGGGGAGGAGGACTGTGTGTGGTACTCRTATGCCTCCATCAGAACTTCTGTCAGCTGCTGGGTGTGTTTAGAGATGTTTTAGAATAGGAACCCTAAAAGGTTTGCAATTGAAGATGGAGGAGGTAGAACATCCTTCCTAGATCAGATTCTTTCACTTTTTTTGTCATTTCAAAAGCTGTTTAGGATATGTACAACCATCAACTGAAAAAAATTGATTAAAAATATATTCACTGCTAAACATGGTCATATCTCATTTTGTAATTTTGTGAAACTTCAAAGCTGTGCACATGAGAATATTCATAGTTGACCTCATATGGAAGCTGCTGTTGTATCAGGGCTTCGGCTTCTTTTTCAGCTTCCTCCTTGATGTCAAATATGACTGTGAAAACAGTGGGTTATTGCAGAAATATGGGTAAAKGAATATTTCAAGATTTCAGTGCAAGATCTTCAACATGTAACAAGAGAACTGGAAATTAATCTCTTTTTTTGTAAATCCTTCTTCAGTCTTGACAGCAGCTTTTTTGTTTTAGTGGTAAGATACATTCTAATAGCATCAATGTAGTACTCTAACTATACCACACATGAATCTTCTGTTTCTCATATTAAGGAATAATATATATGGTTAAATTTCTTAGTTCCATTCACTTACCTGTGGTTTGCATACAATGAGTTTCCCTTTTTCTATCTTTGTTTCTCTTTGTGGTTTTTTTCCTGATGTTTCTTTGCTTCCTACTTTCTTAAACCAAGTTTGAGGAATTGGTTTCATTAACTGAGACATTAAAAAGAAACTGGGATTGCTGACATGAGAAAGACCTGCAGGAACAGACCTTCAAGTAATACAATAGAGAAAAATCTTGGAAATTTATATTCAGAACTTAATTCACTTTGCTCTATTGACTGCTTTTCTTTGCTAAAGATTTGGCAAAATTCTGTTCTTTTGCCAGCAATCACTTCTTCAAGTGTTTTTTGTCCCTCATCATTAGATAATCGTGTCTTGTGTTTGTGTATATGTAGCACATACTGTCTTCTGTCTTAATCAGAAATGGCTTGTCTCGAGTTGCCAGTTACTGCACAGGTATGACAAAAACTGTCCTGTGGTTTAGTGGCATTTTTTACTCTGTTTGACAGATGGCATAGTGAGACAAAGGGCAGGTGAAGAGATTGTATAGTTACCAAAAAAGCTACACCTTTGTGAGCGAACACCTAGTTTCAGGAATGCTTCAGTAATTAGTGTTTTGTTCTGTCTTTTTGAGCTGACTCAGACTTCCCAGTGCCCAAGGAAAGATGCACAATGACTGTGAAACTTGCTTTTCTTTTTTAAAAACCGTTACAGAGGCGTTTATTCTAGCACTACCAGTTTGCAAAATAGTTTCAAAATGTTTTATCCACCTGGAAGAGGGAGCATTTGTCTGTGAAGGAATGGAAGAGCTTAAATTTCATAGTTGCAATGGGAATATATAATTAATATTTCTTTGTTGCTACTATAATAGAAATTAAATGGCAAAACAAAGCATTTTCTCTGTGAAGTGTAATTGTAGAGAAAAAGCACTGCTGCACAGTTGGCAGTTTGAGCACCTATGAGAAATTTCCATTTAATTTAGTAACCAATTTGGTGAACAAGGAGATATTGCAAATAAGGATGCAGATGAGAAAAAAAATCCCAAACTATTAATCATCAAATATTTTAGTCAAATAAAACTGAGTTTCTTGAAGTTTTGCTTTTTCCTCAACCTAAAGTAGGCCACATTTTTTAGAAAATTCATATATGCATGACTTCTCTGTCTTTCTAAGTGGTTGAGAAATCCACGAGGAACATCTCATTCTTCTGTGTTCCTTGGTTCTGGAAAATACTCTTCTTCAGAAGAGACTGCTTGTGCTTTTTTAGAGAGATGGACAATTGGAGTGGTGCTTCGGGCATTTTTCTGGCKGGCAATATGTACTTGAGGTGGGAGTGGGAGTCGCCACAAGCCATTGGACAGAAGTGGAAAGCTGAAGGAGTAACCATTTGGTTTGAGAATAAGTTTGGTAAATGTTAGTTTTATGCATGGAGGCATTTCAAAGCTAGGAAACCCTAGGCTGATCTGACATGAAGAGTAAACAGATTGTACTTCTCTAGTTATATCTATTCTGAAAAAATGAAAGCACAATGATGAAATTGCTCGGCTCTGTGTAAAGACTGTGGAATCTGAATGTGAACTCCAGAGTTTTAGATAAATGTGTTTACTCTCTCTGTGGGAAAATTGGAGGGTTGTCTTCTATATGAACAAAAAAAATAGCATACCATACCACAGAATTGTTCTAGATGGCAGGGACATGTAATGATCATCTGGTCCAACTGCCTGATCACTCTAAGGCTGACCGAAGTCCAGAGACTGGACACTGGAACAGGCTTCCCAGAGAAGTGGTCGATGCCCCGTGTCTGTCAGTGCCTAAAAAAAGAGACATTTGACATTTGGTTATGCCCTTCATAATGGGATTCACTTCTTGATTAGCTCTGAGGTGGTCAGGCAGTTGGGTTAGATGATCACTGTAGGTCCCTGCAAGCTGAACTATATCCTCTCCTCTCCTCTCCTCTCCTCTCCTCTCCTCTCCTCTCCTCTCAGTGGAGAAAGTGCTGAGGTACTGCTGATGCTGCTGCAGGCTTTCATGTATTCAATATTTGTTCTCCAGCTCTTTCTGCTGCCTCTTTTTGTTCTGGGAATTGTCTTATTGGATTATTTGGACTTGGTGTAGGGGTGTTTGTGGTCTCTATTTTCTAATGCTTCAGGATTTTGTCACCTTTTCATAACCTTGTGCTTATAATATTTTGTGGACATACAAGTTATTATCTTGGGAAGGTGAAATTTCATGTAGTGTTCTTTCAGACACTGGCACATGTGTGCATGAACAGGTTTAGAAAGCAGAAGGAAATTTAACTTAATTCAGTGGTATTGTATGGTAATGGATACATACATTGTGTATAAAATAACATTTCTGTATATTAAGTAGTTAAAAGGAAAAGGCAGTTATTAGTTCATACAGAGAAAAGTCCATTTGAATTAATACGAATTCAATCTGTGATATAAAGGTCAAAAATGTTAATTATTTCTTCAGGTGGGAGATCTGGTAGAGATTAAAAACTACTTATGTCTCAAGCTGATAGACTAATGTTACTGATCTCCTATGATACATGAAGAATGGTGTTCCTATGCTAACATATTACTTGATCTCTCAGATCTGTAATTCTGAAAAGAAAGCTGTAAAGAATGCAGCATTCTGCATAAAGTTCCCAATAATGATGTGAAGGTGATTCCTGAAAGTTAATTCTCTACGCGCTGTTAGTATTCTGCGTTCATTTCAGCATTCATTCATTCACTTATTCATTCATTCAGAATTATAAGAACTCACGTTATGGAGTTAGTATGTTTGTCCAGAGCAGGCAAGCACATACATTTTCCATGCAGTGAAGCATGAATAAAGCATCTCTACTGTTAACACACACTGCACCCCTGTATTACATTTGACTGCATCAATGAAGTCTGCACCCATCCCGTTTTCCCCCTGGTAACATTTTGTTGGACAGCACCTTGGGATCAGTGCTCATGCTAGCTGTGAATGGAAAAATACATGGTGGTGGAGGAGGTGTGTGATTTTCGTTTTAGTTGGTTGGTTTTTCTGGCCAGCAGATAGAGAGGAGGCACAGGGAAGACCGTTGTTGCTACTGTGCCAGTCACTCTACCACTTTGAAGGGAGAGCAGGAAAGAGGAGCACTGCTGGGAGAGAACAGGGCTTTGTGCTCTTCATGAATACAGAAGGCAGAAGCTAAGCAGTCATGGTTGGAAGTGTACAGTGTTGCACTACACCTGATATATTTTTGTAGGTCAAAGAAGCACACCTTACATGCAAAGACAAGAATTTATTGTTAGTCTAATTGAAATTGTAGCAGTCTAATTAAGAAGTGTAGTTTTAATTGGACTAATACTACCAGGTTATCTTGGACTCARACTCATTATGTTTAAAGTTGTTCATACATGTCCTTAAGTCGTCCCCTTTTGTGTCATGCTCATGTAACATTGCCGTGGTCCTGAGGTCAGTGGCATTGAGGACAGGGAGCAGGGCAGCACCAACATCCTTGGCTTCTCTGGGAGTGGTGAGATACTGTCTACATGAGGGGCAAGCTTCCCCCTTGGTCTCRGGTCTGTTTAGGTCTGGCTTTATATATTTGCAGTCTGTTCAGCCACTCATTTAGAAAAGAAAGACTCCAAGGGTGGTTGTACAAGGACTCACTTAGACCTTTATCACAAGGTTAAAGCACATCATGGCAGTCAGCATGAAGTGGTAGCAAAGGAATCTCCTGTCAAGCTCTAGAAAATAGGTCATTGTAGAGTCACAGAATCATAGAATGGTTTGGGTTGGAAGAGACCTTAAAAACCAGATAGTTCCAGCCTCCTTGATGTGGGCAGGAACACCTTCCAATAGACCAGGTTGCTCAGAGCCCCGTCTAACACTGCCAGGGATGGGGCATCCATAGCCTTTTCTGGGAAACCAGATCCAGTGTCTCACCAACCTCATTATAAAAAATTTCTTCCTAGTATCTAATCTAAACCTACCCTCCTTCAGCTTAGGGCCATTACTCCCTGTCCTATCYCTACATGCCCTTGTGTAAAAAGTCCCTCTCCAGCTTTCTGGTAGGCCTCCATTAGGTACTGGAATGCTGCTATAAGTTCTCCCTGGAACCTTCTCTTCACCAGGCTGAACAACCCCAACTCTCTTCAGCCTATCTTCATAGGAGAGGTTCTCCATCACTCTGATCATCTTCGTGGTCCTCCTCTGGACTTGCTCCAGCAATTCCACATCCTTCTTATCCTGGGGCCCCAGAGCTGGGTGCAGCACTGCAGGTGGGGTCTCACCAGAGCAGAGCAGGGGGGCAGAATCTCCTCCCTCACCCTGCTGGCCATGCTGCTTTGGATGGAGCCTAGGATACAATTGGCCTTCTGGGCTGTGGGTGCACATTGCTGGGTCATGTCAAGCTTCTTGTCCGCCAAGACGTCCACGTGTTTCTCCTCAGGGCTGCTCTCAGTGTCCTGAGTCACTGTCCAGCTCTAGGAAATAATCTTCCCATCCTCTCCTGACCTTTATCAATATTTGCAGTTACAGCTAAAGCAGACCCATAACCATTTAGGCATTCCCTGGTGAAGCCCCAGGGCCGGCAGTGTGAAGCTGCTGGTGAGCTCTGATGTCCATCRCTGGTGCTGCAGGTGTAGGGAAGAAGTGCCCCACGGGGTGCGGCATGAATGCCATGTGAGCTGTGGAGAGGAGGTGCTCAGGGACGGGATTCCGAGGGCAGGTGCAAACAAAATACAACTTCACATCAGCCACGGACAGTCTATCAGAAGATGTTACCCAGCACTCCACGTGTGGGTCTATGGAGACCTTTCTTTACCCTATGTCGGGTAGCGGCAGTTCAAAAAGTCACTTTTTTGCCTTAAACTTAGGAACTGAGCAAGCCAATTTGGGCAAACAAGAAAAAATCAGAGTTTGAAGCACATGTTTCCATTTTTGGCATTTTAAATCTTTGATTGCTCTTTAAGCCTTTAACTTTAAAATGTCATTGATTTTCATTAGAAGGCTTTGTAATCTATTTCAGAAGTGCTCTCTAAAAAAAAAAAATCCATGTTGTTAGGGAGTTACACCGATTTTCTATGTTGGCCTCCTTCCACTTTTATAAATTGAGACTTAATCAGGGCTACTGAACTGAAATTGATTTTATAGAAAGCAACAACTCATTAATAAGATCTTTTGCTTTAAATAAGTCTTTAATTGCAGCTCCATACAAATATAGAGGAAAAATGTTTTTTAGTGCCATGACTTAATATTGACTAATATTTGTTTTTTGAGAAATATATTTTTACTTCTCTGTTTTTTAGAGAGTACAACCAAATCTGGATCTAAGCTTTATTTCCCTAACCAAATGCATTTGAGGCGTTAACAGATTTTTTTTTTCAAATGTCTGTCAACTTAATCTTGTGTAGCAATCTTGATTCAGCAGTTTAGAGCTCTAAATTGTTACAATAGTCTACTTTAATGAATTTCCAAGCCTTGGAAAACCCTGTTAAATCTTTCTGCCCCCTCCCCCTCAGGTCCACTACTGGGGGGAAAAAAAGTCTGCCAAGCTGAATTATGAAAATGAGACAGTGTCCGTAATGAAATGTGTCGTAAATAAAGGTTAATGTAAGTAGACTATATTGACCACCCCCTCCATGGTCTTCTTTCTTTCAGCCTTCATATCTCATTGAATTTCCTGATACCATCTTTTGCCTGATAACCTTTAGATAAGCTGTCTTTAAAAAGCCTGCATAAGTCTCTGTATCAGCTGTATTCTGTTAATTTTCAGATTTTATTTGAAAAGGACCCAGTTGAAAACATTACCCCTCTCCCTGTCAACAGACCTATGAAAATGAGAGATTGAGAGGTGTCATGGCATGTTGCTGCAGAGCAGCCTGATACAGTGGTGTATCTCTGGCTGATTAATGTAAGCACTACTCAATGGTGTATAATCCCTAATCCTTGTATAATGAGCTGCTTGGGCTGCTCTTGCTCTTATTCTCTGTCTTCCYTGCAAAACTATCTCTTTTTTAACTTCAGAGTTTTCAAGGAAATGACYTTGTTTTCTCGTTGGGACGGAAGTTATCTTTCTCAGGTGTAGACCCAAGGCCTTTTCGGGGGGATTTTACGCTTAGAAGTAGTGATCACACTGAACTACTGGTTCCAGGCATGAGACCTATAAAGTAATGTGCCATTTTTAACCCATTTCAGCTGCCTTTACAAATGCTTTTGCAAGATAAGCTCAGTTCCGTCATGGGCATACAGTAGATGTGATGTTTCACAAGGAAATGCATCATTTTATTGATAACAAGCTGTTTTTTCTATTGATGTGTCACTTGGTCAGCACTGCAGTGACGTGGCTTTCGGTGGTAGTTTTTTGTCCGCGAGGTGGGATACGTCTCAGGACATCACAGTCAGTGTGTGTTGACACTTACAGTGAGAAATTAGAGATCACTTAAGCCTCTGTCAATAATAGCTAGACTTCCAGCCAACAGCAGGGTCTCCTGAGGCTTGTGGCTCTGACCAAGYGGTGCTCCAGGCATGTGTTGCAGCAGTTATGGAGTTGTTAGTCATGAGTGACCAGTGCAAACTCTTCCGCATCTTGGAAAGCTTTAAATGTTGCTGAAGGTTAAACACAGAAATCTCTGCATGGAATTTGCATTGCTTCAGCTGTTCATTTCGACTAGGCAGGAGGTTTTTGGGTATCTTTCCCCATGCAACTTTATAATAATTAAAGTGTAAAAAAGCTCAAAGATGTTACTGCAGACATTTAATACATATGGCCTATAGGTATCCACCCTATTTTCTGACCAGGAAAACAGCTGGGCTTTTTCCTTCAGAAGTCACTTAAGCATTATTAAGATGCTGAACCYCATTAGCTCCCATCCCAGATTGCTTTAACATTCTGACTTGGAAGTACTGCTCTTTGAAAAGAGAGTCTAGGATCTTTATTTAATTGGCTCATCATTTAACCACAAATTAGCCAGTAAATTTGTAAATTAGTAACTTTCAAGTTTATGCTCCAAATTAGTCTTACCTAAGGAGTATTTGCATTACTTTATGCAGGTGGAATAATTACCTTAGCTTACTAGCATTCAACAGATTTTCAGCTTAGGTTCAGTTTAAATTCTATTTGTTTAAACAAACAGAATAAGCAGATATCCTTTAAATATCAAAATCTAAAGGTCTTAATTGAAGTCCTCAAAATTCTTTATATCTACGCCCCACCCCCAAGGTATGCAAAAATGGCTTTAAGTAGCATGCAGACAGAATCAAGTCCATTTCTCCCTTCTTTGTCAAGAGCTTTGGAAAACTGAGATTACCCTAACTCTTCCAAGGGAATCTGTATCCTCCCAATCAGTTTGCTCTAATACCATGCCTTTGCAAAACTTGTAAAGATCGAGTTAAAAAAAAGAGTTGTTTTGCTATGTCTTTAGGATTTTTTGGTGGTGCATATGAGTGTAGGTGTGGAACATATATTTGCAACCAGTCAGTCAAAGGGAAGAAAAATTAAGGGACAGTAATAGAAGGCTAGAAATGATAACTCTTTTTCAGAGGTTGACACCCAGAACTGATTAAGATAACGGAAAATACTGGGGGTAGGCAGGGTGATTGAGGCTTAAATGCTTCAATTACAAGACAAAAAACCAAACCCAAGCATTTGAAACTTCAGAATGAAGTGTTAATTATGAGGGTTAATGAACATCTCCAAATGAGTTGGAAAATTATTTCCCAGTCAGAACCTCACACTTGTTACCAGAATGGCTCTTTTAAATGCCTTTGAAGTATGGTATTAAGAAATCCTGAGGCTTTGCCTACTTTACATATGCCTTTATTATGCATAAACCGTATGCCTGACAGGTTAGTCTTAATGTGAATATTTTTTTAGCCTGTTTCAGTATAGTATCAGACTTCCCAGAATTCCAAAACCATAACTGAATGTAAGCACTATCACATGTTTTGATAAAACAATGTTTATTCCTAAATTATTGGTGTTACATGTTCAGCCTACTTTTCAGTCTGTTTCTTTTCCTTCTTCCTCTGTACCTCCCCACCACGTCCCAAGCAAGAGGCTGGAACAGGTTACCCATCATAAAGTGAAACATTTCTGCTGAGGGACAACAGATTGTCTTTGCTGTTTGCAAAGTTAATTTAAATGAGACACAATTAACATTAAAAAAAACCCTAAAAACCAACCAACCACTCTCCAGAAAACCCCACCCACTAAAAAAAACCCCAAAACAACTGAGTTTCAAAAGTCAGTGCCCTTATCCTAGGAGGAAGAAAGGAGAAAATTTCTAAGGGGTTTGGGTATAACGATCAACACCTACATTGTGATTTCTGAGCTAAAAATCCTCCTAAGGATATGCCTAAGCTGAGGAAGCTTTGTGATGGGACTGCAGCAGTGGAACATTGCTGGCAAGTCTACTGTAGGCTGAAGTTTTATTTTATATTCCTTTGTGGAATAAGTAACGCTGTCAAACCAGCAACTGTGCCTGTGCAACTGCTGCTACAGTGGGGGCAGTTTGTTGTTTCAGTTCTGTCAACCAGTGGAAATACCTGTGGTGATAAGAGATGTTAGTGTGAACATGGCTCTGATTTGACTTGGGAACTGTYCACATATGTCATGGCGGTGAAATAGGGATTCATTCGGGGTAAAGGACTTAATGATTATGGTCTGCTACAATGAYGTGTATCTGTCAGCTGAGGTTAGTGTGGTAGCTAGTGGCAGAAATTGACCTATTCATGCATGCCTTCATGGAGACTTGAGCTATTTGAGTTTTATTTACCCAAAAAGAATAAATGGAAAATTATTTATCCAAAAATGGTGACATTTTTCTCTGTTACAGTTTGGCTACTGGACTCTGTTCCATGGATAGCAGCACTGTTGTCAAATTTCACATTTTGGTGCCATCAGTACTGATGTGGGGACCACCTCTAAAAAATTATGTAAGACAGTRCATATAAGATGAGGAAAAAGGATTCTCTTCTACTACCACCTGGAGGAGAACTCCAGGTTATCTGTAGCAAGTTTATCAAAGAGAGCAAGAAAGCTTATGAGTGTGGAATTTAATGATGACATTTTTTCGAAGTCTTGATAATCTGAAATCATAAATTACTTGGCACTGATACTGCCTTTAAATAGGAAATGTTATGTAACACTTCTCAGAACGGGTATTTAATCCTAAATTAGCTTTTTAAGGAGCTGTTGAATTGCTGAATAACCACAATATGGAAAACTACAAATCCTTCTATAATAGGAAAAGATGCAAGAGGAATAAAACAGGGTGGGAACTTTGAAGTGAAAGGTGAAGGTCAAGTCTGATGGTTTGAACTACGTGTAGCAGAATTAAAGATCAGTTCTCTGAGAAGCTGCCTGTGCATGGTGTGAAATCCTGTTCACTCAAAACATACCCATAGTCACTTTTGCAGCCCAATGGGAGGAGAGGAAGACTGGGTCTCACGCTAGACATGAGTGCCTCCAAGGTTAACTCCAGAAGAAGAGCAAGAGGGAAAGTACTGTGTGGTTTTGTTACTCATCTGCATCACAGACCTTGGCAGTCCTTGGCTCAATTTAGAGTGGCCTTGCAGCTCCTGCTGCYTGTGTCACAGTGACAGTTCCTTGATAGCTATGCAATTGCAGAGCTGCTCGAGTATGGCATGTTCATCTCTTCTACTGGCAGGGTTTTGGGGTTTTTTTTGATCCCTGTCAGTATACTTCGTCCTTATATATGAAGAAATGAATATGACTAGGTATGTAACTAGAAAGCAAAAAAACTTTCTGAATGCTGTGTAGGAGTCTGTACAATTTTAGATATGTAGTACAGTAGAAGGGGAAAAACAGTAGGTACATAAAAAAAAGTTTATCTTGTCATCATCTTTTGTATAACCATGATCAGATTTTTCTTTACCCTTTGTCTGTCTCTAGGTTGGGTTAAGAAATGCAGTGGGGATTTTTCACTGGATTTCATGTTTCCAAATTTTTCTTGTAATATGTCATGATGAATTGCACTTTGCTGCAAAATGTAGTGCTGTCTTTGTGGACTATAGTCTTAACATAAATAGCATAGTCCCACTGGAACTCATGCAGGTTTGTTGTGTAAAAGAGGGTCAGTCTTGGACCAGTCACCTGGTGGCTGGAGTCAAGCCTGTAAACAGCACTGCTGACAGTGTTTGATTCTCTCCATCACCTGCCCCTCTAAAATGTTAATTAGCCTCAGGCTTAAGTAACTCTTTAATCTGAAAAGTGAACGTATTTTCAGTAGTGCTGTACTTTGGTAGCTTTCCACTGCAGAAGCATGATAGATGTGGCTTCCCATCTGGTTAGCAGTGCTGATCCTACCTGAGATTAAGTTGTGCCACAAAATTGTGATCTTCTCACACTTCCAAGCAAGGGTTACTTGAGGTCTGAGTCACTGCAGCTCCTGAAGCAATTTTTGAATGTTCACTTTCAGGATTCTGTTTCCTAGAAGATAAATGTAATGCAGTCCTTTTCTTGCAGTATCCCATCCTGTAACATTGTATTTTTCACCCTTCTTGAATGCACCCATTTCTAGGATATCTGACACGATCAGTGCTGACAGCCAAACTGCCAACAAGAGTTTAAGGAGATGGGCATGGCCATAAAGGAAAATAGCAGAACAGTGATGGTGGGGAATGGAGTTTGCTGGAAATGTAGAAATGTCATTGTATTTCCTATTGCAGGTCAGAAGGAATGTAGGAGAAGAGGAAATTCAGCAGTGTAAAGCTGTAATTTGCCTGATTCTGTTGAAGATAGACTGAGCCATGTTGAGCACTGTATTGAAGCACCACTGTTTTGGAATGTTTGATTGTCAGTATAACTACTGTGGTGTGTTACAGACGCCYGGCAGACAAAGTCTGTACCCTTCCACTGGATGACACAAGACTGCAGGACTGAACTTTCAGGCCAGGCTTGTGGGTTTTATAAAGGCGCAAGAATTTGTCTACTCAGATATAATATCTGAGCTCTCTCAGGGGAGGTTCAGATGGGACATTAGGAAAAGGCTCTTCACTGAGAGGGTGGTCAGCCACTGAAGCAGGCTTCCCAGGGAAGAAGTCAGAGCACCAAGCCTGACAGAGTTCAGTGACCTTCTGGACAATGCTCTTAGCCATATGGTTTAGTGTTAGGTAGTCCTATGAGGAGCAGCAAGTTAGATTCCATGATCTTTATGGATCCCTTCTATCTTGAGATACTCTGTGATTCTATGATTTTCGTCAGCCAAAATAAAAAAGTATTGCCAACATGAATAGACATTTAGACATTAGGCTATACTACTGAGTTTCTAGTCCTGTCCAGTTAACCATATTCAGATTATGTTGGGTGGACATGAGCTTAGAAAGTCTRGTTAATTATCGTGGCTTGTACGGCCTTACTACTCACCAATTAATGAAGGTGAAGAGTACAGACTGTATTATTTCTGCAAACAAGTCTTGACATCTGTGRAGATGTGAGGATTAACATTTATCAGTTTCCTTATGACTTCCATCTTAGTTTGGTTTAATTTTTACCTGTAACTTGTATTTCAGTAAATGCAATGAATATGAAACTTTTCAACTTCTTCACTTAAAGAAACCCAGAGCCAAAGTTGTTGCAGGTTATTCAAAATGTTCTGATTTGTCTAAGTGCCATATCCTCCTTTCAAATTCCCCGTATTGGAGGGGATGAGTGAGAGGTTCCTGGAAACTTCTTCAGTTTGTCTCTGTGTAGTCAAGTATCTTGTTGTTTCAGCGCGACATTTAGTAGATAAAAGCATTTACAAATGAGAGCTTTTGTATATAAAATARGTAGCTCTTGTTTCTGTAGTGGGCTGAATATAAAGTCCTCTGTTGATTGCAAACATGTAAAAGGGTTGGGTGATGTGTGATTGCTACAGAAGTAATACAGGAAAAAAATAAATGGCTTTTTCAGAAACATGATGGAAAAAAATAAGCAAGTAGTTTGACAATTAAGACAATGTTACCAGCAATGAGAATAAACCCACCAATGCTAAATAGTAGTCCCTGTTAATTTGGACACTTACTAACTGCCACTTCCTTGCTGAGGAAAATCCCAGTGAGATAACATTGCCCTAAGCTAGTAAGGATTCTCAGTCTTTTCCTTGCCAGTAGCCTCTTCTGATGCCAATATCAGAAAACTAAAGACAGTCCACAGAATTAAAAAAAAACCAACCTTGAAGTTTGCTTTCCTGAGTCTTAAGGATCTCAGCTGAAGTGGTCCACCTGAAGTGGATTTTTTTGTAGTGAAGGGCTAATTGTAAGAGGAAACACGTAGTGCGAGTGACCTGAAAGAATATGTTAAATTTTATTTGTTTTCCTTTGGTTTCAAATTCATTTATTGTCCATTTAAAACTTACCAAAGCTAGTCCTATAAAAAAAAAAACAAATCAGCCTACCAAGACCAGTATCACATCTGTACAAAAGTGTTTGAAGGACTTGAGAAAAGAAGGCTGAAGTCCATCTTGTTTATCTCAAATGGTGAAAAAAACAATTGCACAGTACCCTACTCTGCCAACAAAAATAGTTCAACTAAATTGAACAGGGTCATAAAACGTGTGGAATGTGACAGATTGATGAGTAGGTTGAAAATGTTTATCCTGTAGAATATGGAGGCTTAGGGATGAAGACCATCATCAATCTGTAAAGCAAATGAGATAACTTGAGAAAAATGTGAGCTGAATGTGGCATAATTTAGTCATAAGAAGTAATTTATGAAGGGTTCTCATTTTTTTCCATGAAATCATTATGTTGGTGTTGGGTTGAATAAATGACTTTCATATCGTGTTGTCAAAGATAGTTGTTGTAACCATTCACTATGAAAATGTGGCTCCTCTGTCCTCATTGTTTCTTATCACGGCCTGAGTATTATTTCAGGATACAACGAGTGATATTTTCTGTGGAAATTTATCTGTTTGGAGTTTTCTCTGGTAGAGCCAGAAACAGAAGATAAGAAGGACTGGGGGCGAGGTGGGGCTGGAGGGGGATGGGAGGGCAACAATAAACAGGTGAGATAAGAAATAAATTTTGCAGAACCAGATGTGATAACCCGTAATGATTTTTTTGTTGTGGTTGTTATTTTCTGCAGTCTGATTCATGGGACTATTTTTTGAGTTTTGGAAGTAGCCTAACCTCTTTACTGTTAAGGACAGTAATTTTATACTAGCCCAGATCACAATTTCAGCAGTCCTAAATGCCTGTGGAATGCACCCTTCCTTTTGCCTGTGGGGAAAAGAAATATGAAACAAACTCCTGAGCATTACCTGTTCAGTGACTAGGAATGTCACATTAGTAAGGTAGCTTTCACGAGAGACAGAGCTATATTATTTGTAGCTACTTGAATATTTACCTAAATTGGCTCTATCAAATAAATGCAAGAAGCTAATTCTAATTGACTGCGTTTAATGCAGTGTCACCTGAAAGTGTCTATATTGCTAAATTTAAACATGAGCAAAATGACTTACATAGCCCAAGAGGAATTTCAGGGCGTTTCTTTTCTGCTCCGCTTAAAAATTAAAGAGGAAATCTCTCAAGATTAGCCAGGTGCAATATGCTGCTACTCACTTTTCTGTGTAGCATCAGGTATTGGCCAGTGCTGGAGGCAGCATGCTGGATTTTACAGAGCAGCAATGTGATCTGCTATGACAAATCCTGTGAGTTCTTTTGGGGAAGTGGAAAGCTGCTTTGCTTTGAACAGTGATGCATTCTCCACAGCTTGTGTTTGTGGGTTTAGTGGCATGTCTATTTTTCTACTTCCTGCTTCATAGTAGTAGCATTTTCCTCTCCACAGAAAAGAAAAGTTATTCTAGGGGAGGACAAGATGTTTACGTTACCTTATGTGCCAGCATGAACACAGTTGAAAGGATGGAAGTATTCAGAAGGAAAGCAAGGAGAAACAGAGATACAAACCAATGAGGAATGCATAGCCAGGGCTACCAGTTGCATGGCTGTAGGCACCCTATTTATTAGGTGAAAATGAAGTAGGACTTGCTAAACTATAACAGAAGCTGAGATGTTTAGCAAGAGCAATGCACTTAAGCTCTGGTTCACCACTCCACAGTTACTGCCCGAAGACCGTTCCAGTTAGCTTGTGCCGTGTTTTGAGCGGGCTGTTGCGTGACTTTACAAATGTCTCCTGGCTAAGTAACTCACTGGTGGGAAAGGCCCTAAGCACCAGCACATGCTGGGGGCCACCCAGCTGCAAAASAGCTTTTCAGAAGAGGACCTGGGGTTCCACTGGACACTAAGTTGACCATGACCAAATAAATCAAGAGCAAAGGGGACAAGATGCTGCAGCATCAATCAAATCCGTAACGAATAACAAAAGGGGAAAGAAGAGGATGTTAGACAATGCAGTATTGAAGGCTTTCTAGCTCTAAAAAAAGTAATAGGGATTCCATTTTTAAAAGGATGACTTTGCAAATCTTTCCCTATGACTGTTTTCAGGACAATGCTTGAATGTTTTCAGAACTGTTATTGGAGGAGGGAGCAAAAGATGTTAAAGGAATTGGGCATGGGGGTGATGAAGATAATTTCATTCTTTATTTCTATCTAATGTCAGTTCAAGGAACTTGGATGCATAAAAGCAGCTCGAAGGCTATTTACAAGATGACAGGAATGAGTCTGTATTAAAGATAAAACTTTCCAGACTTCGCTTTTATGTGAGGAAGATTCAAATTCAAAGTGAAGGTTGCTGATATAGTGAACATCAGCTTGTCCAATTTTCTTCTCTTCTTATTTCTTCTCCTGTTGCAGCATGAACTTAGTTTCAAAACTTTGCTCTCCATCCCCTTTGCAGGTTTCAGAAAAATGAATACCAAATATAGACACCTGTTTATGAGGGAACAACACTGCACTCCATGTCTTGAATCAGTGCTTTCATCAATTGTTTGTGATAGTGGGCTGAATAGTATTCATGCTTGGTTTAGTTTTAATTTCAGGATGATGTTCTCAAACATTAGTGTGAAAAGAGGTGGAATTTTTTTCCCTTTTCCCCCTGATTCACCCTGAAATGAAAACAATTCTGTTTTCTACTCTAAACACAGAAGAATTTTAAGTTAGAAAAATTATTCATTCTTAATTTTTATGAGTATGTACACAAAATGTCAGAATGCATTTTAGGGAGTACCTGTTTCAGCTGGGTTCAGTTCACTGTTTCAGCAGCCTTATGATCTATAAAACAACACAGTTGTTATTCCAAATTTCCAAATTGTGATTGCATGGGTTTTTTGTTTTTCTTTTCAAGACTGGATGCACTGAATGTGAAAAATCAAAGAAGGCAGTGACAGGATGATCCAGAAGGGATTAAACATCAGAACAAAATGTCTGGAATTTTGCTATCCTTACCTGAGACTGAACACAGTATGAAAACTTCACAGTTGTATCAGCTGGCATTTACAGGGAAAGAAAAAACAAAACAGTACAAAGAGATCCTTGGAAAAGCACGTGGAGTGTTGGGGATTCTAGTTTTTCTTTTTGCATGTTAAGCMGTTTATGAAAGATCTCAGTTCTCTTATGTGGTGGCTTCAGCCATCTACCCTTGGTCTGAGAGAAACATGGAAGTTAAATGTTCATTAGGATGACCTAGGATTTTTATAATTATTGGTTAAAATGAGGGAACAGTCTAGACCACAAGCATAGATATCTTGACCTGGGTGTGATCTGATCTAAATGTTCAAAATGGCCCATGACTCAACAGCTACAAGAAAGATACGATTTGTACTTCAGAGAATTTCTTGGAATGTTACCTGGCACTTTGCAGATGGTTTCACTTAGAATTTATTGTTGAAAGAAACAAAAAATGTTACTTAGTACCCCTTTTTTCCTTAAATCAACCAACCAACAAACCARTTTTTTTCTTTAGTCTCTCTGAGACAAACATGTCTAGTTGTTGSACTAGGTGAAGTTGAATCCAGCTAAATAGAGTAAATTACTGTAATTTCTCAGAAAAAAAAGAGTAAATTATATTATTTAAAGAATGAATTCAAATGGATAAATATCTGAAACACCTGCACTGAATTAATGGTCTCTGAGTAATAAAGACCCAATAGAAGTTGCACAAATTTCTTTCTGTTCATTGGTAGAATATAATGCTTTTCCATAATCTGCTTTCTGTGGTGCAAAAATTATTTTAATGTATGTTTGCATTGGTAATAATCCTAAAATATTTGGTTTTAGGGTAATGGATTGTTCTGTTTATTCAGGTGGTGCGTAAAGATGAAACAAGCACAAATTTAGCTATATGATGCATGCTCGTTTTAAAAACCAARCAAATAAGCTCAATAGCAGGAACGAGAACACCACCGAACCACACCTCAAAAAAAGTCTGCATTTTAGCCTGCTGTTTATCCTTAATCTCATCTAATCAGTAGTTCAGATCTCTTCCAAGAATATGCCTTCATGGGATTGCACAGCATATTAGAAATGCAGGGAGAGAATGAAATAGACTTAAATGTAATCATTTAACTTTCTTGGCTCTTGCTGATTTTTAAGGCTGTGTGAATGATATTTTCAGTTTTATTGGTAAGCCATACACACAATCAGCTGAAATATTTTAATTACAATTACAAAAGAGGGAACTTTATTTGCTATGCTTTTTATTAAACCAAAAATATTTGATATATCTTGAGGGGGAAATAATTTGAGCTTGAATAATAGTGTTCATTAAGATGCATTTATTTTGCCCAGGAGTTGAGAGTCCTGCTCACACAGACTTTGATATTTATGTTCTTATTCCTCCAAGGGCACTGCACACACCCAGATTTTTGTAGCTTTGGGCCTAGTCTCACTTAGTCCTCAGTTTGTTGTGTTTTGGTTTTGTTTTTTTCTTTACAGAATATAAATTATTCTAAAATTCTGTAAGTAAAGCAGAAGGTCTGGGACATTCTAGTCTAGATTTATTTTTTTTTCCTTAATTGTTTTCTTGTTTATTTATTTTAACTCCACTTCCTATTTTGAAGTGCAGCAATAGAGCAAGAAGAGTGGAAAATCTTTTGCRGGAGACAGTTTCAAGAAATAAGTTCAGTCCAGGGAAGGAAAACTAAGTTCATTTAATTGTCTTTCCCTGAAACGGTCCTTTTCCTTGAAAGAAAATTTCTGAAAATTTTCATTTTCAGAAAACTTATTTAGACATTATTCTACCTGTAAAGCATGTCCACTGTGAATAAATATCCTTGCTTAAGTGCTGCTGTGGATGATTAGCCTTTTCATTAAAAGCTTGAAATGCATTTAGGATATCAATCTGACTGTTCTTGAGGTCCACCTCTTGGTCTAGCACATAAAGGCTATATTTCTATCTTGTTTATATCTTCTTGAATATTTGTGGAAATCAAGATTTTCTGTAACCTACTAGGTTATTGATAATTGATTTTAAACATAAGGGGGTTGTTTTCAGTGTAGAAGTGTTGTCTTTGCTTTCTTTCAGTGCATCTTCTTTGTACTATGGATATCAGAACTTAACCATGAACTTAACACATTTACCATGTGTTTGGCTTTAGATTTATTGTCTCTCCACTGTCATTTCAGTTCATGGGTGTCATCTGTGTTCTTTCCCACTGAACAGAAAATTTTGCATCTGTACATACCTGTACATATCAATTTAGTGTTTACCATAGGGATCCATTTTTGGAATAATGTACATGAAGACACGTGCCCCAAGAGAAGAACAACATTACTACTGCTTTCAGCAGAGGAAAATTGTCCTTCTGTATTCTGTTCCTTGTTTAATATAAAATGTTATCTTGATAGACACATAATTACTTTAATTATTTTATCAATGGAGCATTTACAGGGGGTATTCTTTTTAGTCAGCCTACTTAATATTTTAAGAACAGTTCTTGGTAATTTCACTTGCAAAGTAAAATTAAATCTGCTATCAGGGAAGAATTCTAAGTGGCATTTTAACTTGTGCTTATCAACTTACAGAGCTGTTCTTGGGTTTTTATTGATTGATCTATTATATGGAACAGGTATGCTGCACTGAGATTGCTCTGCATTACAATTGCAGGGAGGGATTTGGGTCTGTATTCAGGGTTACCTTGGGGTGTGAAGGCAGGCAGCCTTCACTACGAGAATGTGTGAGGTGATCTGTCCTGGCTCTGGGGGGGTTGAAGTTATACCTAATTCTTCCCATGCTAGTAATTAAGGTATGTAAGTGCTTCTGCAAATCTGGCATGCTTCCCCTTGTCTTTAGTGTACCTCAGTCCTGCACATATTTAAGTTGACTGCTTACATCTGTAAGGTTTAAATCAATACAGTTTGTAGTAAAAGTAATAACATGCAAGTTTTGTACAGTGCTTCATTTGTAAACTGAGACTGCTATTTATAGTTGTTACTACCCACATTGCTGTGCACATTTTGTAAGTTTGAAAAGTAATCCTCGGGTTTAGGTCTAAGTGTAATAAAATTGTGTTTAAAAGTCCACGTATCAGTATTCTGGAGGACATTAAAATGAAAAGACACTGAAATCATATTGTAGGTGTAAACCKTATTCCAGTAATTTAAACTGACAAAGGACAAAGTTCCAAATCCATATCCTGAATGGGACCCTGATTGAGTCCCAATCTATATCCTGAATGGCTATGGGAAAAAAAAAAAGCAAGAAGTGTGCCCTTTAAGGCTTTATTTCTCATTGTATTTGGTTATAAATGAGACAGATAATATAGTCATTATATAATTCTGAAGAAAAATCTGTTTCCACAGATCAGGCCCTATACCTATTCATAACTGTATGCATAATGTGATTTCAAATATTTTTTTCCTTCAKAGCATTTGTAGATTGTCAGATATGTATGTTCTCATTCCAGGTTATGAGTTTTGAATAATTTTTCTGGATGTATCTTAGCTTTCCTGAACTGCCTTTTTAAATCAAAGGAATCCTCAATTTGACAAATGTTCATAGCACAAAGAGATGGTATTAAGGTCTCTGAGAATTTTACTGCATATTCTGTTTAAATGGCTAGCCAAACCTATGGCTGAAGCATTTATTTTGAGTATATATTTTCCTATGCGTTTTCTGGGAGGAGGAAATGGTGACAGTATGTATTCCTCTAACCTTAGTCCCTTGTGATTGAAATCAGAGATGATTTTAATCATGCTGTTGCTGATTTGTAGTCTACAGTGAAATTTTTGGATCTTCCAAACAACACAGAAGTGCCCTTTTTCATTCACTTTTTTTCCCTAATGTATGTGTGATTTTTTTTTTTAATTTTTTTTTTTTTTTTAATTTTGGTCATTCACTGACCTTTTACTGTTACGGCAATAGAACCCTTCTCAGCAAATAGTTAATGTGAAGAGATCACTACCATGGCCTGATAGTGACATTTGACCTTGCCACAAATAAATGAGGGTAGAGAGTAACAAATGCAGCAACAAACATTTTCACACTGATGGGATTTTAAAATTGTTTTTATTTGAGTCTTTTTGCAGACAGGTGCTTTGTCTGTCCTCATGAATAAATTACTCAAAGTAAATAACCTAATGCTTTCTGACTTTTATTTTTTGCTAGTTGCAGTAGATAACCTAATGAAAACCTTTTATTAAATAGGAGGATTTGCTCTTCAAGTGTGTTCTTATTTTTTGTTTGCTGCATTTTTTATTCAGGTGGACAGTCTAGTAGTTAGCACTGATGTGTTTTTAGCAAGGTAGATGAGATGTGATATTTTGGATTATTCAGATTCTGTTTGATTTTGGTTTTGCATATGGCTGGCAGCAGTGAGGAATTCAGATAAACTTATGGAATGACAGGCCTGTGTTTGTTGAAGGGCCGTCTTCTTCTCAAGCTGCATACATAATTTTTGCAGTGTTTCCTTTCTCCTGTAGGAGATTTCTGCTGTTGCATATTATCAGTCCAGATGGGTACAAGCGTGAGACACAACCTCTTAAGCCCGTGTTTTCCAAGTGTTTCCCCTGTCTCCACAGCTGTAGAAATTTCAGTTGTTATCGATTCCTTTCCAGCCTTTGGTTGGTTTAGGCTGCTCTTGGAGGTTCTTCATGAGCTGAAGAACCTCCTGTACACTGTACATTAAACAGTGTTTCAAGTTCATTTGTATGAGGGTAGCTGGCACAGTGGAATCCATGTGCTAAAGCATTATTAAGATACATCTCTGTCTTCCAACTTACCTTACATTTGGCATTTTTCAAACTTTTCATAAAATCATCCTGTAATAGTGACAGATTAGTTTTTTCAACAAGAGCTGCTATACATGGCATTATTTTTGGTCACCTAAAGATGAGTAGCTTAAAAACAAAGTTTAAAACGAATACTGTTTGAAATCAGATAAAACAAATTATTGCAATAAACTATTATATAAAAACCGTACAGATTTCACATAGAAAAATAATTATCATCATACACTGTCACCACAAATATTAAATCCAGCAGTATTTTCACAGTTTAGGAAAATTTTGTTTCTGCTAAAAAAGAAATTGACCATGAGAACAGCCAGGTGGTGGATCAGGTTGCCCAGAGAGGTTAGGCAGCCTCCATCCCTGGTGGTATTCCAGACCCATAGGATTAAGCCCTGAGTGACTTGGTCAGATTTCATGGCTGTYGCTGCTTTGAGGAGAAGGTTGGCTTGGGTGATTTTCTGAGACACTCTCCAGCCTCATTTAGCCTTTGATTCTGTGAAAATCAGTTGAATTCACCTGCTGCTTCCGAAAGTGAAGTAATTGTGTCACAGCACTTACAGGTCTCTTTTAATCAGTCATACCTTGCACAAAGATAGTGAAAGAAACAAGGTTTAGTACTTAGTGCAGGAAAACATTCATCCCTGAATGCTTAGATTTTTCCAGTTGCCTTTTGATATCGAGAAAGTTTGATAGCCCCAAAATGTTGCAGTATATCAGGGAAATACATGGAGTTTATTGATTCCYAGTTTCTGAAAGGATAACTGGTCACAGGTGGTCATGGTTTGTCTTTGCAGACCTCTGGTGAAAAAGTGTGTGCTGTACTTGAAACAAATAGGAATTGAGATATATCTGGAGGAAGGTGATGGATTTCTAGATATTAAGAAGAGATGTACTGAACTCAAAGAGCTTGCTGCAGAATGATGTCCAGAAAAGGTCTGGAAAATCAGTGAACTCACTCTATTTGGTATGAATAGAGTTACTTTCTGAGATCTTTAAATATTGTTTTTAGTAATTCTTGTTTAGTTTTTCTTGTGTRTGATGTTTACAGGTTACTTTTACTAGCCCTGCAGTCTAGCACCAAGCCTTTCTCTTATAAACAGGAGAGCACTTGGATCTTGGCCTATAGAACACTTAGAATAGTGTAAAACTTTACCTAATTTTCCTTGACAAGAATGGCAATATGCATAATAGGTCTTTAAAACAAATGACTTCACATTCTTTTATTTAAATCTGTAAGGCCATCTGCAGAGGCAATGAAGAGTTTGCAAGGGTTTGATTGCATGTTTTTGCTTTTTGTTTTTGTTGATCATTATTGCCTTGTTTTTAGTACAGTCATTACTACTCTTAGTATAGTGTTTGTGGTAGCCTTGATCTGGTAGGGTATAGAGTGACAGGAGGAAAAGAGGACACACTGGGGTTTTTTTTATTTCTCCACCCTCTTCCCTTCACCCTGCCCCTCCAGAGCTGTTGGGACACTGGAAGAATTTTGTGAGTAGGAAGGGTGATAAGAAATCCCCATAACCCCAAAGCTGTGCTGTTGTCTTTTCTCCTGCCGGTATGGGAGATGCCGGCTGCTGCTGTGCACAGTGGTGCGTAACCCCTTGTCTTGCTCCATCCTGTAACTCTGGTGCTTGTGTGCTTTGTGAAGGTACTTTTGTGTTTGCCAGCAGACTGCTGTGTATTTCTGAGCAGAGAAAATTACCACAGAAGGTCTAGGTTCTCAGAGGATACATCTTGATGTCTAGTCTCAGTCTTTGCTCAGGCTTCATTTTTGACACTTTGTATCAGACTGTGTGTATACTTCTTAAGGGCCTTTATATTTTTTGCACAATATAGAACCGCCAGAGGATTTTCAGAATATTTTGCTACCTGAAGCAGTGAGATCAATCAAGTAGGGTAAGATAATCTAGCAACTGTTTACTTCATTTAGCTTCTCAAGGTAATGAGCTGTCTTGCCTATTTGTTAGAAATGTCTGGTGTGATTCCTAACATGCTGTCCTTTATCAGAGAAGAGATAATAGTGTCTTCAAATTTACAATTTGGATAAAGTGTTTTGATTGTTCAGATGAGAAAATATTTGATAGTTTTTTATTGCATATTAAAAAGAGTTAAAATGCTGCTGATTAGTAAAAAAAGTTTTTTACCTTTGTTCTAAAACCTTATTATTTCTACATAATACCATGCTTCTCAGAAGCCCTGGCTGGATTTCCCTAGCAGTTRTGGGAAAGGACTTTCAAGTTTCTCGTAAACCAACACAATGATTTTTTAATTTTTGTTTTTAATTTAGAGCACATTAATGAGAGATTGTCTTTCAGTTGGCGTAATTCCATGTTCTGTATTAAGAGTTATCTTTGGTGGATTGAGAAGAATTTTAACTTTTTAAACACTTAGGTATTTAAAACTGAATGGCTGGAATACTTGAGTTTAGGTACTAGGGGAGGGAAAATCTATGTACGGAAATTAATTGTTTGCTTCTGTGGCTAAGGTTCGATAGTGACATAAAAATGCTTGGAGTCTTCTTCATTCCATTACAATTCCTTGTGGGAAGTGAATTCAGCCCTGACATGAAAATGTGGGAGGCTACAACTTAGCAGGCATCTCACATTTCTTTTCTCCATTCCAATTTGTCATTGAAAATATTACGGACATATGCTTTAGAGCTGCAGAAAAACGGAGCAAATGAAGGTTCTCCTGGAGTAACATGTGTCTCTGGGCACTGCTCTTTCCTTCCCTTCCCTAAACAAAACAAAACAAAAAAATATACAAAAAATYTAGATAGAAACCAAGAACATGAGAGCAGCCAGTACCTTAGTCTGGAATGGGGTGGGCTGAGAACTGATGAGGAGGGGGAAGAAATACCTTTGGTTCCAAGAAACTGATACTGGAAACCATGAAAACTGCATTTTCTTCAGTAGACTGACTTGCTTGAAGAAACAATGGGTTAAGTATTTATAAACTTTTAAATWCAGAATAAAGTGCAACTGCTTTTTTTACTTCTTACTTGGTTCTAGATGTTGAATACTTCATACAAGACATACTTTTTCATATGCATTCTTACAGTTCTTGATGTGATCACTCTTTCTTTCAAAATAGGAAGTTATATAAGAAAAGACACATCTTCATGTGTGTGAAGGAACAGAGAGGTGTGATGGCACATGGGGAACCCCATTATTTCAGCCCAGTGCCTTAGGGTTGACTCACATTTCTGTGAGCACCCATTGCAGTGTCTGTGTGTGGTCATTGCCCAARTCAAGGGTTGCAAGGGAAGGGCATTTCAAGGTTGCTCCAGCTGGTGAGGAGGTTAAGGGTTTCGGGAGCCAGGTATGTGCGTGCTGAGCATCAGAAGGAGTTGGCTGCTGGAATGACCAGAGGGTCCAGGGGAACTTCCTGTGGAAGTGCAGGATTGGCAGTGTCTGTGCATGAGGCCACTGGAGACGAGAGGATTCAGACATGAGATACGGGGCAGACTGAGAATCTCAGGCCASTTACTGGAGAGTCGCACAGCCTGGTTTTCCCACTAGTGGACCTTCATTYGGATCTGCTAGAGGTGAACAGGGTGAGGCTGCTGGCAATGTTCATGTTTCCAGTTGACAATTTACAGCCTTGAGAAGAAAGTGAGGTAGCTGTGCTGCTGCCTGTACGTGTCAGAGTGAGCTTTTCATAACTATATGGATGAATTTCATAGAGTCATTGAATCATTTAGGTTGGAAAAGACCTCTAAGATCGTCCAGCCCAACTCTTAACTCAGCACTGCCAAGTTCACCACTAAACCATGTCCCTCAGTGCCACATTGACACATCTGTTAAATACCTCCAAGGATGGTGACTCCACCGCTTCCCTGGGCAGCCTGTGCCAATGCTTGACAACCCTTTCAGTGGAGAAATTTTTCCTGATACCCAAACTAAACTTCCCCTGGTGCAACTTAAGGCCATTTCCTCTCGCCCTATTCCTTGTTACATGGGAGAAGAGACTGACTCCTGAACCCAGCACAGGTTCACCTGGTAGCTACTTGACCTTCCTTTGCATGGCTGATTTCTCTTCTGCTCTTGCTTCCTCATTTTTGTGTAATTAGTTCTCTAGCTGGAATCCAACAGTTTTCTGTATGAGATCTGGTCCCATCCCATTTTTTTCTCCCCATTCCACACTTGATTGTAACTCCGTTTTTGTTGTGAGGGGAAAGTAAAATATCTGTTTGGTTTGCCGTATGTTCTCTGCTGTACGATGTTGCCGCTTGAGGTCTCTAGCTCATTGAGTGTGCTCAAAATACATGGTTTTGTCTCTAGTCCTGTCCTTCAGAAGTGCTGTGCAGAATTTACAGCAAAGCTATCAATTAATATGAAAATGAGTTCATGCAAACTGTCTGTCAAGTAAAAGACCTTTATTTATTTATTTTTTAAATGCAACAGTATCACAAATACATTTGTTGTTCGCCTGTTATGTGGAACATTAGAATCAAAGTTTCTGGTTATCACATTGCAGATATCCAAGTCAGTAAAGCTGATTGTAATTAAAAGCATATTTATATTAAGCAGCAAATATAATCATTTTTAATATACAGAAAAGCATTCATTAGAAAAAAAGTAATTAATTTCTTTTGAATTGAATGAAATGTAAGTTTAATTTTCAGAACATTGCTTGGGGCAATGGTTTGACATTTTCTTGAAACCAATCTGATTAATTCTCAGAATTATGCTGAGAAATGTCACTTACTGTGAAAAATACCTTTCTAAGCAGTGAACCTCAGAAAAGAAAAGAAAAAAATTATTTTTTCTTTTTCTTTACCAATTGCTTTGTGCATTTCAGCTGCAAGGGCAACAGTTATCTCTACTTGTGTCTTGAGCTTGTTTTTATATGATTATGGAATCAATTCAGAATCTTAACGGAAAAATGATATAGATTGAACCAAGCCCATTGTGCTATTTTTGTGAAGGTGACCTTAAAGAGAARGTGTAAAGGCTTTCCAGTTTGAAATTTCAATACTCTTCTGCTGTGCCTTTTATAATACGAAGTTAAGAATTGCCTGTGCAAAATATCCACTAAATGAAACAGACTTTTTCATCTGAATTAGTGGCAAAGATACACTGCATTGCTCAGACATGGCTTTTAAATGAGGGAATAAATACAACAAGGTTGCATACTATCACTTACAGGACATGCTAGTAGAAGTCATCCAGGACTATGAAGATTTCAGTAGACTTACTAGATCCTACTGGACAGTGAAATGATATTTTAAATTGGATGTTGAAATTAGTGTGGTTAAACAGCTGGCAGGATTTCCACAGTCAAAAGCCAGACTTTGATGATCAGATTTCATCTAGAGCAAAGTTTAAGGTTTCCGTCAAAGGTACCATTTTTACATCTGAATCAAGATTTGTGGTTGTTGTATACAGCAAGGCCAGCAGAAGGCATTGTCTGGGGAAAAGATCTTTTTCAGCACTGTAGTAGGTTTTAATAATTAGGTTTAATACACCAGACAATTTTATCTTCTTCATTAAGAAAGAATATATATATATGTAAAATAAAGATTGCACATCTTTCAAAAACGTAATATTGTTTATGATACTTATTATTTAAATTCTACCCTGTATAATTTTTTTTAATTAAAAAAACAGTAGGGATTTGGACCTCCTCGMTAGTTGACTCAGTAGTATAATTTACTGTCTATCTTAATACAACTTACTTTCTAATTAGAGAACTTTTTACAATGACARTGAAGTTGATCTATCTCACTGCATTTATCTATCTGTATTTTCGTGCAGTGTTTAATGYCATTGTAAACAAATGCTATTTTCAGGGTACTACATTCTGTCCATTAAGAAGAGAATAGAAAGTCAGTTGGTTTTATTCCCCCAGGTTCTGGAAAATGTAAATTTTGCCTCCAATTAAAAAAAGTAATTCATACTGAAGACAGAGAAAAGAAGATGGATTTGTCTGGTATGCAACATGCAGTTTACAGCACAGAACATGAAAATTAAGGGAGCGCCTCCAAAATTGTTAGAATGACTTTAGGCTTACATTGAAGTGAACTCAACCTTGCACTATGCTTGTTGATAACATTGATTTAAATGTTCATATGTTAATGCATATGTAAGTRGTTGGATATCCAGATTGATGTATCTAAAATCCATTCTGACCCCTGTTATCTGAAATGTCCATATCTTTACCATTTAAAAGAAAAAAAGATTTTTATCATTCAGACATTTTGTGACAGAGGTCAGTATCTTTTTCTTTCTTCCTTCTCTTTAATTCTCAGGTTTACAGACAGGGAAATGGATAAGAGAAAAGAAAATGTTACTCACTCAAGGTGAATTAAGAAGGTCAGTGACAGGACCCAGGTGTCTGTAGTCCCAGCCATATGACCTTCCTTATTCTTAATCAAATTCCCTTTCAAGCAATATTAGTTTTAATTAAATAGAACTAGTCCTGTCTCTAAGCTTCATTAAGGTATCGTTAAGAAACTAGGGAGATGAGAAAAGGATGCCAGAGTTCTTTCAGCAGGACCTTAAATTSTGTTTCTAAACCATAATGCAATTTCTATTCCAGTTTATTTAATCATTAAGGACACTGGTTTCTGTTGAACCCTTCTGAAATATAAAAATGCTGGTCGTATTCTAGAGGAGCCTTCCAAATTATAAAAAAAATTGTCAATACATTCATCTCCCCTTAAACATTTTTGGGGTCTGGAGACAACGAAACAGCCTTAATTGCGGGGGGAAAAATTGCTTGCATTTAATACTTGATACCTGGGAAAAATCACACAAGTTGTGACTGAAGTGTAGCTAGTTGGAAGTTGGCATCATGGGAATCTCATGAGGTCCAACAAGACGAAGTGCAAGGTGCTGCACCGGGGTCAGGGTAACCCTTGGTATCAGCACAGGATGGGGGATGAACAGATSRAGAGCAGCCYTGCTGAGAAGGCCTTGGGGGTGCTGGGGGATGAGAGGCTGGACATGACCCAGCMWTGTGCACTCATAGCCCAGAAAGCCAAACGTGTCCTGGGCAGCATCCAAAGCAGCGTGGGCAGCAGGGGAGGGAGGGGATTCTGCCCCTCTGCTCTGCTCTGGTGAGACCCCACCTGCAGTGCTGCAGCCAGCTCTGGGAGCTCCAGCACGGGGAGGAGAGGGACCTGTTGGAGTGAGTCCAGAGGAGGCCACCGAGAAGATCAGAGGGATGGAGCACCCGTCCTATGAGGAAAGGCTSAGAGAATTAGGGTTGTTTAGTCTGGAGGAGAAGGCTATGGGGAAACCTCATAGAAGACTTCCAGTACCTAAAGGAGGCTTACAAGAAAGCCAAAGGAGGCTTACAAGAAAGCCAAAGGAGGACTTTTACAAGGGTATGTAGTGATGGGACGAGGGGGAATGGCTTCAAGCTGGAGGAGGCAGGTTTAGATTAGATACTAGGAAGAAATTCTTTGTAAGAAAGGTGGTGAGACACTGGAATGGGATGTTAAGAGAAGCTGTGAATTTCTCATCCCTCACAGTGTTCAAGGCCGAATTAGATGGGACTTTGAGCAAACTAGTCTAATAGCAGATGTCCTAGCCCACTGCATAGGGGTTGGAATTAGATGATTTTTAAGGTCCCTTCCAAGTTAAACCATTCTGTGATTCAGTGATTTGGGGCAACTAGAAAATATTAATTTTTCAGATGCTCTCCTTTGATGCTAAAATATCGTTACTGTCATCCTGAAATCAGATTTGTCTTTATATGATATTCTATTGTGTGGGGGGTTTTTTTGTTTAAGCATAATAAAGCTTATAGTCTCAGGCTTTCATCCACAATTAGGGATCTGTAGACAGGTCAGAGAATTACATGTCTGTGCAAACACACATCTTCAAGGAGAAAGAGAAGGAAACATAATGTTGTAAGGATGTTTGAAACCAAGAGGCTGAAAACTGTTGACTTTTCCTTAGAGTTGAACTGCAGCACCATATGTGAGCAATTTAAAGTAGTCTCTTTAATTACACAGTGTTTTGAAATTTGCAGCATATGCTTGTATGTTGGGATGACTAATTGAAGTCCACTCAGTTTTCACAACACTCTCAAGAGCAGGAACTGCATTCCAACATGGTGACTTCTTTTTTTCAAGTAATGGTAGCAGAAGGCTACAAGTGCTAGGAGGAAATGGCAAGGTGGGCATTGAGCAGGCATTTTGCCCTGAAGTTCATATATTTAAAATTGCCTGCAGTCCTTGTGAAATTTATAAAGTTAAAGCTGTCTCCTTAATTTCTTTTCAATTTGTTTTTCCAGCTGACTTTAATCATCTGAGAGGTAGGGGACAGAGGATGTGTCCTGGAAGAACATTGGTTTGTTTATTTGGTTTGTATTGTTTTTCTCTGGAGACAGAGCACAGCCAGTGTTATCTTTGTTCGCCAGTCTYACCAATCTGCCTTATTCCTGGCCGGTTCCTTCCCTCTTCCTAGAGGGGATCAAGCAGCTTTCATCCTCTTCAGCTCACTGCTTGCGCTATCTGAAGAGCTCTTCTTTTGAGGCATTTCTTTTATGTCTTTGGTAATCTGGGGCCTAAGGAGTTGGCCTTGCTGGTTTCCAGCACCGATGAATTGAGCCAGGGACTAAGGAAGGACTTGCAGTTCAAATCCAAGCATGGTTGTTGTAAACTATACATAGATTTAAAAAAATTTAAAAAAAAATTAAAAATCACAATTATTTTAACATTTCCCTCAGGAATATGCTTTAGGAAGAAATTACTTGATGAACKGTATCTTCTTTTTCCCCCTTTGCTTTTCTGTGTTGTCTCAGCACTTTCCCTTTCTTCTTTCTGAATCTGCAAGTTGGCTGTATGTAAGCAATATTTTCCCTTCTTTTTTTTTGATACTCACTCTAAAGATAGGATATACATTTGTTACATATACAGGAAAAACCTAATGAAGTGCTATGGAACAATTTAACTCTCACCAAGAATGACTCTTGCACACGACACGTGCTCTGTTTGCCTTGCAAGCACGAGCCTTGTTTTGAGCAGCCTTCAGTTGTGTTTAAAGTACACATTGCACTGTGGTTTCTGGATGCAGCCACAGGCTCTTTTTCTGGTTAGGAAACGTGCAAAAATTAGAAATCTGTGTACTTCAAAATGTGCAAAAATTATTTTGGACTCTCTCCATGTGTTTCAGAATTTAGGCTCGTTTGGACTCAGCATTCCAAATGAATCAGATTCACATCAAGAGATTCCCTACAGCCTGACTATAGGGAGCTACTAATGCAGGCGAAGAGTGAGCTCCTACTTAGGCTTACATTTAGTTTCACTTCATCTGATCCCTTTAGGAAGAGATTTCATCAGCTTCATTGCTCTCTAGGTAGAAACGTGAAGTCGTTAGTGGTAGGCTGAAAACTGGGCTACAGTATGATTAGAAAATGAGGTGGAAACTTACAGTGACCCAGTCTACCATAGGATATTCATAATATGAAAGCCTGGCATGTGAGTTCTTTTTTGTCTAGAAAGTTTCTTCCAAAGAACATGTAATTCATTCATCCAGGTGGGTTTGGCACCTGGCATGACATAGGAGAAAGACTTAATAGGCATGGGTCTTACCTCTTAAATTCACTAATACTTTGCTACTGAAAGTAGTTAGTTTTCCACTGCTGTACTGAGAAAAACACACTTCTGGTTCTAGCTGAGAACATGTGCCCCAATGTCTTTTGAACACTTGCACAGCTATTGTTTTAAGACCAATACCCTTAAGGTTTTCATAGTATTTTGATCCTGAAAGTAGATGCAGGAGGAAAGTAAATCTGCCAGCATGTTGATTAAAGGAGCAATGTAGCCTCCAATAACCATTCCCTCACAGTTGTTTTCCCAGTGACCTGCTTTTCTTACTGAGAACTTCAAGAGTGGTYCTACAGCTTCTGAAGAGCAAAGTGCTGCCTGTCAACATGTCTGTGAGATTTGGGACACCAATACTGCAGTTTTCCGAACCACTGTCTTCTTAACCCGTAGTTGCCCAGATGAGATGGCCCACTGATTTGTAAGTGAGGGAGACTCCTGGTAGTCCTTTCTCACGGTGTCCTTCTTGCTGTGGAACASTGAAATTCAAAGATCTACGTACTTATTAGTATATACCTTTTTGAGTTTGTCCATTCCACAGAAAGAAGCAGCCTGCAATGAAGGGCTCCCATGAATCTATGTCATGTAAGGGTCACAGGATGTAGATTACTGTGTAATGAGCGCTTTAAAGTAAATATGCATGCGTGTATGCATATGTATGTGCACGTAAACATGGCTGTAATATGTAGGGTCTATTTACAAATACGTATTTGTATGTTTTTTTTAACTTAAAACCCTTTTGCATGATGAGTGCACAATCTCCCCTTTTCCTTAGACATCTTTTCTCTCTCATAGTTACTGTATTTTTACACTTGCTAATATTTCCAGGAACAAGCTATGTTTCTGCTAAGCACCCACACCTGCATACTGTGTTCAGTTTTGATTTCTGCTATACAAAAAAAGTGTGGACAAGCTGGAGAGGATCCACAGAAGGGCCACAAAGATGATCAAAGGACTGGGAAGCCTGCCATGTGAGGAAAGGGTTTGTTCAGCCTAGAGAAAAGAAGGCTTATCACTATGTTCCAGTATTTAAAGGCTGGCTAAAAAGAACATGGAGACTCCATGGAAATCCCATGGAAGAGATGAGGGGTAATGCGTCCAAGGTACTCCTGGGGAGATTCCGGCTGAACGTAAGAGGAAAATTTTTTCACAATAAAAATGATTAGCCACTGGAATAATCTCCCTGGGGAAGTGGTGGATTCCCCAGTGTCAAACACTTACAAGAGCCAGCTGGACCGGGTGCTGGACCATCTTGTCTAGACTGTGCTTTTGCCAGGAAAGGATGGGGCAGATTATCCTTGAGGTCTCTTCCAACCTGGTATTTTAGTATTCTAACTACAAAGCTGAAACAATGAAAAAGAAGGAATATTTCTCATTATGTTGTTCCATCTTCTAACAGATAWAAGTAATGTTTTTGTAGTTTTCTTCTAAAGCATTAGCTGTACATTTCCCTTAGGATTTTCTACCATCAGAAATTCAAAGGTAGCACTGACAGGCGTGACAGCAAGACTGAGGTGTTGATCTGCAGATGTGTGGTATCTTAGGGGTTTTTTTTTGATTTCCCACTGATTTCCCTTGAAGTTATTTTCAGTCTAACTCTTAAAAAAAGTTAGACAAAATAGTATTGGACATATAAGTTTATGTAAAGTTATGAAAAATTATTCTTCATTTCCGGTTAAGGTTTTGCTTTCTGTCTTAAAGTATTTCCATTTCTGATGGGAAACTTTGTAAAAGATAAGCAACTTGGCAGAAGTTTTAAGATTTTTTAATACTTCAGCAGTGAACGGACTTGTTATCAAATGTCTTCCTCTGCTGGAATAGCTTTGAAAAAAAAAATCTAGTATTTAATGTATATCTTAAAATATTAAATATTCTTAGTTAGTGTTTGACCTTATGCAAAAGTATAAAAATTATAATAAAGGATCTGCTTTAGCAAACTGATTATGCTACTCCCATTCATGCATGGATTTTGATTGACTGTTGCTTCTCATCGAAGTCTTCTTCAACTTTAGCCAAAMAGTACCAAACTGATGGTATTATTAATTTTAAATAATTTCCCTACATGTGTTATTTAAAAAAAAAAAAAAAGACAACCAAACAACCCAAATTCCACTTATTTTTCCTTTGCCTTTATTTAAAGCTTCCATATTTTCACTGGAGTAATCATAGTCCCTGAAAACCATAAACAGAAAAAGAAAGTAACATAGAAGCATTTCATCAATGTGGTGGTAGCTGTTCAAGATGGATTTGAAAGCTTCTCTCTTGGGATCTATTCAAGAAATCACTGCTGTGTTACGTATACCTTATTTTATTGTGTATTTCTATATAATTACATTTAAGAAAGGGAAGCTAATTTTGTTTCAGATCTAATTTTACGTAATAAATTGATCAAACTACTTGGCTAGTGAGTAGAAGTATCCCATCTTATTTAATCATCTAAATGTGTATTTATTGTGGATGAAGTACAGTTACTGTAATTCTTTATATGCATGTACTTAAATTAAAATGCTGCAGGCTACAATTTGCTGGTGGTATGAACTGGAAAAAAAAAGATGTCCTTAGGTTTCCAAAACCTGACTTATCAGTGTAGTGATCATCTCAAGGAGTTCTATATAAAATTGCTTGGTCTTTTTGTCATGCATTTTCCGTTTAAGTCAGGAGAAGTTGTATAGCTAAAATCACACTGAATTCATTGCAAATCTAGGGCATGCTTAAAGGGCACTTCATCTGAGCAAAGAAATCATTGCTTTGACTGTGGCTATGTTAAGTGAGAGATGGAAGTGAATAGCTTTTAGTTTACTGCTCATTTAAAAGCTGGAGGGAAAAATGGCCTTTGTCTACCTGCCAAGCTCTTCCTCTCCCCTGCCCAGACTTCCTAAAATGCTTATTTGAAATCTTGGCAGCAGTTACCCTTGATTTCTTTCAGGAGCTTTTATGAGGTTTTTTTGTTTGTTTGTGTTTTTTGGTTTTTGGGGTTTTTTTTCTTTCTTTCTTGTAATAAGCATTTTTGTTTCTTTCTTTCCTGTAATAAATTTTATCTATTTTTAAAATGTAATAAGTAAAAAGCTAATGTGACTTGAAAACAAGCCCTAAAGAAAAAGTCACTTACTGATAATTTGATACTTAATTCAAAGTCAAATCACTAATATGTACTCTTCAGTTGCTCAGTTTTTCTCTGTAAAATTATAAATGAATCTCTTAGGTTTCCTTAGGTAAACTTTAAAAGTCCTACCTCTATGTATATACTATAATGACATCTTATTGAAGATGCAATAAGATTGTGTCATAATGTTGAAAACCAATAATTGCAGCTCGTAGCAAACTTGTCATCTGTATAACTCTGGATATGACATCTTATTGTTATGTAATTAAAAAGGGAAAATGAAATTATGAAGTCTTTTGTTACCTTAAACAGTAGTGCATTTAATGCATTAATTAGGCTGTGTTTGCTCTGAGACCAGCAAAAGAACAGAAAATATCTGTTGTTTTCGTGGCAGATGATTAAATAACACAAGCTTTTCTTAATAGAAGTAATTGTGGGCTTATTGTGATTTTATAGTTATTCTATTTTTTATCTTCTCATTTATTTGGGAATTTTTCAGCTCCTGGCAACACCATGGGTGTCAAGTAGGCAATTCTTGGAGATTTTCTTGAGAGATTTGTTTTTATGGAGTAGAAAAAAAAAAAAGTTTGATTTTTTTTTCCTTCAAAGCTGCGTTACAATAAAGCCCTTTCCATATTCAAGAGTTCCAATTAAAGGTATAGCTAACTAAACCTGAAGCCTTGCAAAGTCCTGCAACTCATTGCAAGAACAAATTAAAACACTTTTGGAACAGTATGTCTTGCTAGGTGATGTTGTGAATATGTCCATTTATACTTTGCCCACATAAGACAGCGTTACTTCCTTAGAGTTTTAAATAGCTTTTATGTTTGCTCTTGAGTGCCTGCTGATACCAAGAAAAAAGGCAAGAAACAGTTTCCCAAGAAGAGAAAAAGAAGTCAGTTTAGACGAATTTGAATGTTTGAACTGGATTCAGATTTATTAGTGGGTGTGAAACTGAAAAGGAGGTACTCATGATGATATTAATAAGCATGAGCCAAAGGCTCAGTTTAACTCTACAGAAGTTCAGCTTTGGGGTGGGTTTAGTAATGAGTTCCCAAGCTATGCTTGCTCTTTGCTGCACTGCTTTTGCYGGATTGTGAGAAAATCAAGGAAAGCATTCCCGATACTTAAAGCCCTTTGCTAAGTTAAATATATCCTTATTATTGAAGTGGTCTTATAAAAAGAGAAGAGTCTAGGTTTGGCTAACATAACACCTCTTCTCTCAATATTTTTACTTTGGGGGTCCTCTCACCTAAGTTCTGATGTCATTTTAGCTATTGTGGCCTTTTATCCTTCTCAATCTAAATGAAAACAATCTTAATAAACACTTAATAAACACTTAAATTCCAAGGATATAAAATAAGCAAGATGTACTCTTTGTGATGGCTATCACAGAAAATGCTGACCAGCAAAACAGAATGTTGTAGCAACATGATGATTCCTGCTTGATAAAGATGCTACTACAGATAATGATGCTGCCAGATAAATGTCATTAGAGCATGAGACATTTATCAAAAACAAATGTCAGGCCTCAGCTGATGTGCATATTGATCCAAAAAATTATTTCATCAGGAGCGTGGGAGGTGTTTATTTTTCCATCGAAGTTAAGCACATTAGGATGATGATTACTTAAGCACCTTAAGAGGATATTTAGGAGAGGTAGTTTCTCTTTTTGCCTTCATGATTAAAGAGGCTGAAATTCTTGGCTAAGGTTGTGTGGTTGCCAGACCCAGGAGTGCCCATTGATTTCTCTGGGCAGTGCAGCCTGGTGTTGCCAGTGCATATGTGATGGAGAATTTTGATATGTGTGTAGACTCTGAATCATGCTTCAAGTGCAGTGTACATATAGCAAAAGACTTGCCTATCCTGAAAGTATGGGTTTTCCATAAGAAATTGCATCCTCTTCTGACAGCCAAACTTGTAAGAAAATGGTGGTGCAGGATTGACAGTTTTCATGAAAGTCAAAGGTCTGATTAAAAACTGGAAGCTTGTGGCTTATAAACCACTGTGACAATATTTCATCATTAATAGGCATTACAAGGTACAGTTTGAAGTAATAGTGATATTCTTGGTTGAAAATAAATTTTTGGATTAATCCCAGTAATTTTGTAATCTGATAAATTTGATTTAAGGAGGAAAAAGGTTTCTTCATAATGTGACTTAAATACCTTAAACAACATGCCCATGTTATAGAAAAGACATTTTTAGGGAAGGACTGTCTTAGCAAAACAGCTTTGTTTTTTATTAGTTTACTTAAGTGTTTTCAGAGATATCCTTCCTGCAGTTCAAGGTAAACTTAAAAAAATAGAATGTTAAGAGTTTTATAGGCCATTATGTAAGAATATTGTCTGTACAAATTACTTCACAGGATCCAGACTGCAGCATCATTTCTCTCTGTTTCACAAGAATTATAACTGACAAGTACAGTATATGTTTGATTTCTATGAGGTTTTGTTGGACAATATTGCCATATAAAATTAAGTTTTGAGGTTTGAGGATTTTTTGAATCTCTTTATCTCTTTTTAAACAGAAGTCAGAAATCACTACTTTAAATGTCTTGGCTTATACAAAACAGGAAAAAGGTAAAACTAGTTTAGCATCCAGTTTGGCTRTTTTAATCTTTGGTGTGGTTTATGGGGGATGGAGGTGTTTGGAGTTGATATTTTGTTTGTGTTTGGTTCAGGATTTTTTTGTGCATTTTCCTTTTGGTGTTTGGTTTTGTGCTGGTTTTGTTTGTGGTTTGTTTTTCTTTTTCAAATAGTGGAATGATTGATTTACGAAACATTTATGTTTTTCCTTGGAGGCACTCTTTAGTTTAGACAAAGTACTTTTCTGGAAGTAACCATGCTTCTCCCCATTTCAATCTGTGCTGTAAAATGTAAGTAGTTAGTTGGATCTTTGGGAGACATTTCACAAGAGTTAATATCTCATAAGGTGATGTGTGCTGGATATGTTTAGAAAATTACAGACACCACACTATTTGTGTAAACCTCTCAGTGGTATGCATTTGAGGTGTTAATACTTCCTGTTAAAAGAGAAAAATTAAGATACTTCCCACATTGCCTACAACTTGAAATATTGGGACGTGAGTAGCATCTGTTCAGTGAACATAGCTGCAGGATGTCATGGCCTGTAGTCAGAAGGAAACCCAGAGAAGAGAAGTCTTGTGATTTGTTCTGATTATAGCCAAGTTTGCTCTCAATTTAATTTCTGCCAGTAGCATACCCCAGAGATAGGCATCATCTGCCAAGAATTCCTTCCTCCTGGGTGCATAAAACAGAATGCTTGGAACCCGTCAAACTTTGTGGTTGGGTTAGAGAAGGGTAGACAGTGAGTCTTCAAAAAAGACATTGCATCCAGGCAATTGCCAGTTATACTGACTGCCCAGCACTGGGCATTTCGCACAGAACAGCAGCACAGCCTAAAACATGTATTGTGCTCTCACCTCCCATGCAATACCATATTATGGAAAGCATGATACAGGTTTTTACAGCAAAGTCCTAGTCTAGAATGTTGGAAGTCACATTTCACTGACTTCTGTGTGTACTAAAACCACAAACAAACAAAAAAGCCATTCCTGACTTACTGATATTATGCAGTGTTTTAGATTTTGCTGTTTTTAAAAAATAAAAAAAAATATAGATCTAGGCTGGAAAAATTCAGTTTCCTGTCAACATTTTATCACTCCAAACAACAAACCTCTGTCAGACACTCTTCTCAAATGTATGCTTTGAAATTCAGGGCCCTTGAAGAGTACTCACCAAGGATGGAGTGATGCTTGATTTTTCATCCACTGCCTTCCTTCCCAAGGTAGAGGAGACAGAGTTGGCTTTAGCGAGCAGAGGAAAATATATTACTTATAAAAGCAGTACATGGAAGCTTTCAAGAACAGTGAATCAATATCCTGATATTTCCTAAGTTTTTGTTACATTTGGGCAATGATTTTTGTTGTAAATTTGGCTGTATTTTATTAGTATTCAAAGTGCTTTAAAAAACGTTTCTAAATGTAAAACTTTAGACATTAATGTAATATGTGGATATGAATTTGAACTACTTGTCCTCCTCTCTGTAGTAACAAAACTTCTAGTCTATTTGGCAGTGATAACTGCTTTGCTAAGTTGACTTTAAATAGTATTGCTATTTCTTCATTGGCCATAGAAATGTTATCTTCCCAAATAGCACCTGAAATATTTCTAAAATGGCAGATACTATTTAGTTTAAAAGCCAAAGTATCTGATGCTCCTGTAGTTAAGGAGGCTGTGAGTAGTGCATGATAAGCAGAACTTAAATTCCTTGACATTTAGGATTAAAAAAATGGAAATATCATTATCAGTGTTGTGCTCTTTCAGTAAACAGGACACATTGGAATTTGGTATCTAAACTTTATCCTATGATCAGCTTAGGCAGGCTTGTAAATTTTTTTGGTTGTTGGTACACAGTGCCCTACCCTTCTTTCGGGAAAGCTTGCAGACTTCTCCCTCTGTTGCTGATTAGTGCTTTCTGTGGGAATCTGGGTAGGTCCTCAGCAGAGTTAGTGGTATTGAAAGAGGAAAAGCTTTTCCTTCTGCAGAGCCTAGAAGATTTGGTCCCACAGCATATGGGAAGCTGCCTTGCAGCATATTGGTGAGCTCGTAAGAAGAAAAGAGCCCTCCCTAGGCCTTGTAAAAAAAACCAGGTGCATTGTGAATTTTCATGCTTTGAGGTTTGGCTCAGACAAGTGACACTAAGTTGCTTTCTGTTGTTCTTGTCTGCTTATTTTCTTTGCTCCTCAAGATTGCCTGGCAGAACATCCCTCACCAAGGCACCCCTTGCAACTCCTGGCCCATTTTCCAAAACCCCGTGCCTTGCTTTTACTCCTCTTTATTGTGCCTTCAAAGTCTTCATTCATCATGTTTCCATTTCTGTAAGTCACGGTCTAGTGCATAATCTCAGTGTGTACTTTGGCAGGGCTGCTGCAGTACCGACTGCTGCTCTCCTGCAGAGGAAGATACCAAAAATGTAAAGTCATTAAGTTATGCAAGCAAGATTTTGAGTAAATGAATGTATGCAAAGTGGGTTGAATGACTGTTGATTTAGTGTTACGATGTGGATTTTTTGTGGTCAAGGTCTTGACTTTCTTTTATTGATCATTCACTTTTGGGACAAGGGTAGCCACCGAACAAAGAATATATTTGAACAACCTTTGTGTGTGATTAATGTGTGCTTGGAATAATTTGCAATGAAGTGTTTCAKTATGTATCCATTATTTTTAGAGCCTGTGTTAAAATGGCCTTAAGCTTGCTGATATATAGATTATAAGGAAATAGTGGAAAAAGTAGACAAAACAGAATGAAAATTAGCTGATCTTGAGTAAAGGCTATATAATATGCAGTTCACTTGTGCTGAATATTGTTTAAGGATTGTCATGGAAGTCTGAATGACACAGAAGTTAGAATTGCAATATACATAACATCATGGTCAGCCCAGCTTCCCCCATACTCTCACCTATTGAAAGAATTAGTGTGATGTAAATCAACAATCAGGATGGCTTGTGGGAGTTGTACTTGATGATCCTTGTGGGTCCCTTCCAGCTCAGCTCACTAGGCTAAGAAACACTAGACCTTGTGAGGAATCTGCTTCCTGAAAAAGCTCATAAATAAAACTTATAAATCCCCAATTGAAATAATTGAAGCAGGCTTCCCTCACATGCCCCCAGACTTAAGAAACAGCATTATAAGAAATCCTCAGATCCTAAGCAGTCCCTCTAGATATACTGCATCCTTTTGTCTCCTTTGTCTTTTGGAAAGCAATACATTTTCACCTTCTGTTTCCTTTTCTTTTGTTACCATTTTTTTTTTCTTTTTCCTTGGCAATTCAAGAGCTTGAATATGCATCAAATCAGAAAACTCTGGTTTTTCTGTTGTTGCTTTCTTAGTACTGCTCTGTGACCATGATGCTTGGTATGGCATTCATTTTATATTTGCTTTGAGATGAGGCTAGTCCTAAAAGACTGCATTCTAGATTCAGCTTATTCAGCATATAAAGTACTTCCATTGGAGCATTGGAATGACCAGATAATCAAAGGTGGCAGAGAGCCATCTGTAGCAATCATCATCTTTGTATGGTGATGAAATTCTTATATGCCAAGAAGAGTTGAAACAGCTGCCTTCTTTCCATAYCTTGTCTCAGCTAAAACACAGGAGCTGGAATGAGAGGGCTAGTTTCAGAAACTGTCTGGTTCGAAAGCATGGGCTGTTCAATTTCTAGTTTTAAGAAAAAAAGAGTAGAGGGGACGAAGGATGAAGTGCATGTCTGCTACCTGAAGGTATGGATATAACTCAAAAATTGTTGTGGGTTGAGAGGTGTATGTTCAGGATTAATACTAGGAAAAATACTTGCCTTTGTGGAAAGCTGCAGGTCCATAATTTGGGTTTCTTGTATGGCAGAGGTCATAGCTCAGAGAAGGAACAGAGTCACGTTGTCATAGAATCATAGGATGGTTTGGGTTGAAAGGGACCTTAAAAATCATCCAGTTCCAATACCCTGCCAGGGACAAGGGCACCTTCCACTAGACCAGGTTGCTCAGAGCCCTATCCAACTTGGCCTCGAACCCTTCCAGAGAAGGGGCATCCACGGCTTCTCTGGGTGACCTGTTCCAATGCCTCACCACCTTCACAGTGAAGAATTTCTTCCTAATATCTAATCTAATTCTGCTCTCTTTCATTTTAGAACTGTTGCCTCTTTTCAGTCACTACAGACTCTGCTGAAAGGCCTACCTCCCTCTTATAAGCCTCCTTTCAATACTGAATGRCTGCAGTTAGGTTTTCCTTGAGCCTTCTCTCCAGGCTGAACCACACCAACTCTCTCAGSACTTTTTCCTTCAGAAGTTGGTTATTATCAGAGTATTTGACAAATTTTGGATGCTAATGATTTTGGAAGATGCTTTTTTTTCCTCACATAGTGAATGAAATAGGCTGATCAACTGTACCAAGTTTAATTTCATTTTTACAATTATTATAGCAACAAAATCTGCAATCACACACAATTTAATTATACATTTATTTAAATTAAAGAATTTTAGATATCTTTTAAAAATAAAATACATTTGCCAAGCAATAAATTCAAGTAATATCAATGGGAGATCTTTTTTTAGAAAACTAATTATCTAGAGTACATATTTGTAAAGAACTGCAGAGCTAATTTAACTTTTTAATTTATATTGTTAAAAGAAAAGCTTGGAAGGAGAAAACAAAGGCTCAATTGTATACTGTAAATGTATATTTTTTTAAGTGTATAAGCCTATGACTTCTAATTTATTAATTATATTAAGCAGAGTAGCTATGGCCATGATCAGAATGAAATCTGATGATGTGAAAACAGGGTCTAAACATTGTGCTCTAAGTCACACTAAAATCTCTTCCGCTTAGCAAGCCATCCTTGTGGTATTGCTGAATGTTACCATGGAGCTTGGTAGCTGTAGAAGCAAAGTCATGTAAGAGAAGAATAAAAAGCCAAATGAAGCCTGAATATTAAGTGAAGCCTGTTGCACATTGTGGATGGTGGCCATGCTGGGCTTCCCAATAGAGTCCTGCTGTACCAGCATTTATATAGCTGAGAACTTCTCCCTCTGGTCAAAACAGGAGAAAAAAGGTGTGTTTGAGTTTTTCTCCCCAAGGAGTCTTTTACCATTGGTACCCCAACTTCCAGAATCTTTTTTTTCTCCAAGTTACTCAAACTCTGTGGAAGTAATTGAAAAGAGGCGCATCTGTTTCTTGACAGACTGACGTGGTTGGTGGAAACACTGCAAATTTACTGCATAACTGAAGTAGAACTGGGGAGGGAGTCCCTGCCAAATTGTAATCAGGCTGGGACCATAAACTGCTTTGAAACAATTTCCCTCCTTTTCCCACTTCTCTTTTTTCAGTGATGCTTTTATGAATTAATGGTGCATGTGTGATTCTTTTATCTTATTAGTACTGCATATGCATACTGCAAATGTCCTCTTAGGTGGCAAGGCCAGGGGAACAGTATGCTTTAGTTCACTGTTTTATGCCTCAATATCCTGTCTAAAGGGTGGCAAAAAAATGTGCATCTGCCCAATTTGTTTATGTTTTTATATTCTGTAAATATATGCCAGGTGAAAAGCTAAAATTGTGGTTCTCATTCAAAGTAATTGCCTTTGAGAGGCAGTTTTATTTTGTGTTGAAATGTGCATCCTATAACAGGTATTCTTTTTGTGGAAGCTTCAAAATAACATGATGACATTTAAACAAGTAGAATATATGAAACTGAAAGAATGTTACTCTTAACACTCTTTTTTTTTTCTTTCCCCCACTCCCCCTTTGAAATGAATCAATGTGACTGTGCCCTTCTGTACACACATCTGGTTCAGGACTGATCTTGTGAATTCAAAATCCGGATTTTAAGTTCTATTCTTCTGCCTTCAGTAGTGCTGTTGTGTATCTGGAGCATCTTCATTAGGGTTGAGAATTTTAAATCAACATCATCTGTCAGAGTGCTGCTTTTGTCATATTATCAGTCAGACATTTATGCAAAGTAGCCAAATCAGTTAGGGTCCTTACAAAGTCACCTACGTAGAATTTAAAAAATATTGCTAGCAAAATCTTCAATTTATCACTTTATTTAGGTAATAGTTGTGTTTTCCCTTCTCCATCCTCTTAGACTATCTGCATCACTTTCTTCTTTATGTCATCATAGACATTAGTTTCTTCATCTGTTTTGAGCCTGTCAACTGAAAGAAAATTCAAAATTCATTCAAAATTCATTCAGAAATAAACTGGAAGTAAACTTTCAGTATATCCACTAGAATTTTAATGTTATGGGAATGAGATGCCTTTGTAATACTGTCCATGTAGTCCAGTTACCATCTGGCACAGTGGTACACAGCCTAAAAATTGCTTTTGTAATAAAGGAAACCTGACTGCTGGGGAATTTTTCATTTTCCTTTTAAAATTTCCTTTGATGTTAGTTTCTGTTCTTGATAAATTTTCTGGGAGAGAATTTGGTTGTGTCTTGCGTGTTTATGTAGTATCCAAGAGAGAGGCAGTTTAAAGAACCCAGTTTGGCTGCTCTTGTGATAGGAACGATTTTGTCCGGCTTTTGTAGCCACATCTCTCCTCAGACTGGAGCAGAAATTTACATAAAGCAAATGATTCTTAAGATATGCTAAAAATCTGATGATACTCGCTTTTTGTTTGTTAGAATTCTGTGCCAGTCTTTAAGGTGTATTTTTGATTTGCAGAAAAGAGACTTGTGCTAATTCGTGTATAAKTGTCGGTTCATCATGTACCTCAGTGGATGCAATACGTGTGACCAATCTTTTGAAGTTCCAGTATTTTTTTTGTTTGTCTGTGGCCTGTCCCTGTGTGTCCATGTGTTGTGCCATCCCCCACCAGTTTTCACTTGAGATGTATTCTTTTGGGGCACTGGGTTTTCAGTGGCTTATTTTGAACTTAGGGCCGGAGTATTCAAGAATATTTTTCATCATTTGTGTTTCAAAGTGTAGATTTAAGCATTCTTCTTTTTATATTATTTTTACATCTACCTGGAGCTATTGCAGAAAAGCTATGGTAAAGTTTATTCTGCATGTGAATGGTAAAAATCGGTGCCTAGCGTAAGTGCTGTTTTCTCTGCAGCTAAAGAAAATTATTACTTTTTCTGCCTGAAGTGTCATAACCTCGTGTTGTTTAGAGGTGATTCTCACCATGGCCTTGTAGACGTAAATGCTTAACCAGAGCTCAAGTAATTCTCTCCATGTCAACATACTTCAGCTTGTCAGCTGCCTGCCTCACTGTGCTTTGAGTTACAGCATTGTAATCATTACTGCATTAAATCAACACTCTGAGCCACCCTTGGCAAATGGAGGTTGATAGGTACCTGCTCTGTTGTGAATGAGAGCGTGTGCCTTCAGCGCGTCAGGCAGCGAGAGAGAAGGGAAATTAAAACTGTGAGAAGGAAAAATGAAGTAAGTGGAAATGCAGAAGGAAAACAGAAGAGAAGGTTGTTTAGCCTTCAGCAGGGATCAGTGATTTATTATTTTAATTTGTTAAAAAATTTAATTGCAAGTGGATGTGTACTGCAGACCTGCAGTTCAAATTGCTTTGTCAGAGTCTWAAATTCAGCATTATTAAGAAAGCAACTCTGTGTGTAACGTTATCATGTGCTAACATTTTTATTTTTACCTGTAAGATTTTTATAAGATTTTTATTCCCTAGCAGAACYGGTGTAGGATGTTATGCACTGAGCAGAGGATTTCTAATCTCATGGAATAAATTCATAGACAGTTTTGAAAAAAGCCGAAATATAAATTTATTCAAATTAGCTTAGTGAAGCAAATTTKAGGAGTTTGCTGGAAAGAGAACATCATGTACATCAGAGAAGYAAATTATGTATCTGATTATTTGAGAATTTGCATAGAAATAAGAAATTATGCAGAAATCAAAACTTAATGTTCATTGGAGTTTGGACAAGGGCAGTAAAGAGACTTGGAGTTACACAAAGTAGAAAATGAAGGCAAAATCTCTTGACATACTCTACTTCAATTGAGATTATGTCCAAAGAAAGATTTTTTTCTTCTTTTCTTTCCCTCTCCCCTTTTGCATATGCCTCTGAAAGGGATCATTGCTATCCCTTGTATGTGAGACATTGCCCTTTAAATTTAATGTTTGATAATGCTGGGTATATTGAGAACCATAACACTGATTGATTTTGAAGTTAGTTTTTTAATGCATTTTATCTTCCTGAAATATTTGTTTATGCTTGCACCAATAAGCAATGCTCAAGTGGATTTTAACATAAGTAGGACATTGTGTGTGTTTTTCTTGAACCACAGGATAAAATTTATGCTAAGGGTAATAAAGTTGTTAGCCTATAAAAAGTGTGTATAGTTATGTAAGACACAGATAGCATGTATTCTCTTACCCACTTGTAGTCAGAGAATAAGAGAGTAGTGCCAARGTAATTTTAAAGCCACCCACTGGCAAAGAACCATCACACTACTGCGTGTAACACCAGTGAAATGTTTTGGAAAAAAGAATACTAAAGTCAAACCAGAAATTATTTTGTACCCTTGCTTATGCCATTCCAAATGAAATGAATGGTATGGTACTTGCCTTTGAGTTTCACAGGAGAAAAATTAAACAGGCTCTGAATGAATTTTAATCAGGCTGAAATTTATTTCTTGGGATAAGTACAAAATGTATTAATATTTCTCTTTTTTTAGAAATCACTTTATGTCTTGTCACTGGATGTGACTTTACTTAAAGATGTCAGATGATTTTACAGATGTTAGATGAGCTTATGCATAAAGAGAGCYGATAGAAGAAGGTGCAGAAGTGAAGGGAGAGGCATTAATTGCTAAAGTAGAAATGTTGAGGAGAATTCTGTGGAAAGGTTTATAGGAAGGGTAAATACACATGGGCCTTTGAATAAGGTAAACAAAATCTTTGAATTACAGAGAGGCATAATGAAGTAACAAGGCATTTAGAAAAGCAATGCATGTTCTCAATACTTCAGAATTATTCTGAAATAAATGTAGGAGGATTACAAAGGTAAACATCACATCTGAAAAAAAAAGAAGACATGATAGGCAGGTCTATGTTTAAGCTATCTTGTTGAAATGAAAAGCAAATGACATTATAGTGATGCTGTGAAGCAGATCTAAAAGGCAGCCCCAAACCTCCACACTGCAGGGACTTGAGACATTGTAGATCAAGTTGTTGTGATGAAGACATAAACAGGCTTGGTCATCCCCACTGGTGAAAACCTTAAAAGAAAATTTTACCCGAAAGCCTTTGAGGATCTTCCTTGTCTCTGTGAAGCATCTGACAAATGACTAATTAAAACAAATCAAATTAACCCTTTGTGTTAAGGATAACTTTMAAATGTTTGTGTAATCTTAGAAAAGAAGGAGAATTTATCAGATTCGAGGGTGAGGCACAATTCAGAAACTGAGAACCAGGGCAAGGGAGACAGTAAAAGGGCATTGTGCAACTTGYTAGGGACTCTTAGCCTACAAGGTGGTAATGGACTTCTTCATGAAGCAAATTGTTGACATTGATGCAGCTAAATCATTAAAAAGTAAAAATACGGCTGCAGTTCACAAACACAGGTTTGTAGAAGACAGAATATGGGATAGCCATGGAATAAGGAATTGCCAATTAAAGATCAAAAGCAGAAAGGATTGCATTTATACCAAGAAAAGGAGGAAAGGGAAATAAAGAAACAAACAAAACCCAAACAAGCTCTACAAATACAATGAAGTAATAATAGAGAAACCTTTCTAAGAATAAGAAATTATTTCTTGTAAAGAGTAAAATAAATAATCGGTGAATTTCCTTTCATTCCAGCTGTAGGATAGAAGTATAATTTTGTGGTAATTAAAACCCAAAAAAGCAGCAAATATTTCTTTTCCAGCCAAGCTTCTTTCCTTGTAAGGTGTGTACTAGGTACCTTGGAAAATGGATTTTTGTGCAAATTACATGACTCATCTATATCCCCAGGGAGTGAAGGAGAGTGGAGAAAGAAAATTATTTCTTTTTATCAGTCGTAGTGATAGAGGAAAGGGAAATACTAGCATTGCACTAAGCAAGCTAGAAAAGTGATTCCATGTAGCTAGCTGAAATAGCATTACTGTACACTGCATTTCACCAGATCTGCCTGGCAACCATGTGCAAGTACTAAATGTTTCAAAAAAGGTTAAATCAAAGCACTAGACTTTGCAGTTGTTAATTATTTCCATTGAGAAGATACTTAGAGATTAAATATTCCTTGAAGATGAATGCATGAAAACTAGCATGCTTTTAGTAAATGTAAATGGGGTTCTCACTGCATAGTGAATGGAAATGGTGTCTGTCTACCATACCATAGCTCAGCATTTCCCTAAGAAACTATTCGGCATAGTGAACATTTTGGAATTGAAACAGGTCTCAAAGCTTTTGTGAGAGTGTCTCTTATTCAGTGTTGAAAGGACAGAGACAMATCCCTGTCCTTCAGTGGTTTTGTCCAGCTTCAGTGTCTGTGGATCCTTTGCAGTGAAAGGATATGAGCCAATGTGACATGGTCATCTTGTATTGCTTCTATTCCTTCTCTGATTTGTCTTTCAATCTCTGGTTAACAGTCTATGAATTGATTTCAGATGCTGCATTTCTCAACAGCATCCTGCTTCAGCTCTGTCCTCAGCAGGAAGGCACTTTTCTGTGCCTCTGTGTGTCAGCTCTGGTGGAAATCTTGCCTTGTTTATTGACTTAATCAGTCCTGCTCTCTGCCTGGTCTTGTTAGCAATGTTCAAAAAGACTGGCTGCTGTCACTAGTAATTTTGTTACTTCTCTCTGTCTTGTGACAAGCTGTTGACCACCCTAAGCACAAGTCAGCTCAYGGCTGTAATAAGTGCTGCATTACTCCAGTAAATGGTTTATTTGGCATATGGTTTCCAACTGGACATGACAAAGTCCCCAGGTGGACTCCTTTACAGCTGTGCAATCTCTGGACTTGGTTGATTTTCACCAAAATTTTATGTAATAAGCACTTCCTTTAAATTCTTGAAGTACAATTTCAGATACAGAAGGATATGGAGTTCTTTCCAGTAATGCGTTTATCTTYGTATCTTTTGAAGAAATGGAGCTTATAAGTGTTGAAATCATGGACTTCATTAATATTCTCCTGATCTTTGCCAATACATATTAGTTAGTTGTTTTCAAGTGAGCTATGTATTGTTTTTCTTGTGCTCTAATAACACTAATTTCCATGAGAGCCAGTCACTCTTACTCATGTTGGACTTAAGCTTTACTCTTATGGCCGTGTACAGCAATGTTTTTGTGATCATTATGTGCTATAAATATAATGCACAGTTTAGAATCAGTGCAGAAATATGAAGTTCAGATAGTATTTGCAGGAATTTTAACTCTACACATAACAAAACCTGTCTCTRTCAGAGAAAAACTGGAAATGGACTGGAAAGACTGCTGCTCCCTACAGGTGGACATTTACTGACAAAGGGCCTTTAAAAAATACACATTATATGAAGGGTTTCTAAACTTGTGTGGTGCTTTGTCAGTTCACAGAATCACAGAATTCACTATTTAAAATATGTAGTAAGTTTTACAGTAAAATCTGATATCTGGGGAAGAATTTCTTTAGAAGACTTTTGCACAATTTGCAGTATATTGTGGTATTTATGTTTTTCTAAAATAGCTGCTTTGTGCTGCCTTTGAAAATCAGTGTTAGAAAAGACATTTAAAAATCACTCATCCTTTTTCCAGGATAGCAATTTGTGTATGGGCTTTGCTGAAATTCTCTTTTCTATTCAAGGCAGTCTGCCTATCCAGCTGATCTCAAGGCTTGTAGTTGCAAAGGATAAGGAAGCACTGTCAATGCCAAAAGCAAACAATAAGCATGGTAAAATACCTGTGTTTTGTTTTATCTTTTTCTTAACCAAGTCACCAAAAAAAAAAAAAAAAGTATTTTGAAGCAGAACACTGTGGTGTTGCAAATTGTGTTCAGTTAAGAAAAGTAATAAGACTGCAAATCTGTAAATGCTTTGCAAAACATGTACACAGGCATTTTTAAGCCTAGATWTGTAATAAGACTTCATTGCATCTATTCATCTTTGTTGTACATCGTCTTTGGTACATGTCTTTTGATGTACCGGATTTCATACTTTAAACTGTTCATAGGGAAAATTTTAGTTCCAGAAGAGATAATTCATGCAGTACAAATTCCATAGCTGTGAAAATCATTTTAGTATCACTTCGATAAATGATGTATTTTTATTTATCCTGAGATATCTGCTGTGGGCAAGGGGAGAATTCCATTGTAAACAGAACAATTCAAAGTGCTGATAATGAAATGGTGTTTTATTTTCAGTCCAGCAGTTTAGATCTAGCTGACCGTCGTTTATCAGTTGGCAGATGTTGATGAATGTGTGTGTGAGACAGTACAGAGCAGGCAGCAGATTGTGCACCTCTGTTGATCCTGATGCACCTCTCTTACAATCTTGTTCAGGAGGCCACAGGTTCACTGACAGTAGACAGCACAGTTTTCATGCTCAGTGAATACTGTGCCTTCCTTTGTACTGGATGTGGGCTATCTCAGATAGCCAGAAGCTTTGTAATACAGCTGGAGTTTTAACAAGGAAGAGTCTGTTTTTCTGCAATCTGTTATGTAATTTGTGTGGGTCTCATTACTTTCATGCTCAGAGAATTGTTATTTTTAGTATAAAAATTCTTAATGGAAATAGTCAAGCAAAACCTCACTTCTGAGGAAACCTTTGGCATTAAAACTACCAATTTAAATCTGTATTCTCAATAACATGGTATAATCAGTTGGTTATTTGTACTCTGTGTACGTATTACTTTACTTAAATGTGCAATGTACAGGTAGAATTTTAAGTATTATGAATATTATTTACATTTGTTTTCCTGCAGATTTCTTGGTTTGGACCTTAGTTTCAAGGTACCGGCCACTCATTTCAACAATTATYCTGATTATAATTTTTAAAAAAATTATATACATCATCCTGCAACATGTGACTCAAAAGCAGTGACACCTGAACACAAAACAGCAAGCACAAAGTTGTGTCAAGTATTTGTTGTACAGAAAGAGTTCAGTTCACATCCACCGAGCTCAAACAGAGCTTAATAATGTGTGGTTGTTCCAGTCAGAGAGCCTGTCTAATGTGACAGACGGATGGCGCTTTGCCTTGTCACTCCCCAACGCCAGCCCCACCTGAAGGAGGCAGCTTCGGTTCACTCAGCGAATGCTCTGGGCCACATTCCACTGCTACCTGCCAGTAATTCTGAGTAATTTGCTGGCCACTTCTGAGATTCTTGGGTCATGGAGTGTTTGGGAGTATTTTTTGCTTCCTTTTGGTGTACTTGGAACAACCAGCATTTGCTGGTAGGCCATGGATCTTATATGCTGGATATACTGCATGCCTGTATAAGGAAAGAGAAAAATAGCTTGTTTTAACAAAATGATAAATCTTTTGATCATTAAAAGTAGATCTTTTTAAGTTACAGAGGTTTAGTAAAATAACTTAGGAAGTGAAGGAAATTGTATTTTTCTAAGTATTCTTGAATTTACAGATGTTCTTATTTTGTTTAAGCAACATGTTTTGAATAAAAAGTAATTCTGAATAATTAATCTAGCAAACTGTATCACTGTGTYGGATCTTTCCAAAACTATATTCAAATTCCCTGTCAGACCCTTTAGAAAAGGAGTGATAGAAGCCTGAATTTTATGTCATAGAAATTGTTTTCTCTCCTTGCTTACAGTAGACCGGTTTATCACTGGCATAGTCCTGAAGTTAAAACTTGTTTTCCAATATCAAGGTTACTTTTTCTGTTTTACCATATCCATATTGCTCAATTTGACTTCTGTTTCATAAGCTCATGTGGCTTTTTTTTCACATTTGGTTAATAAGATTTTATTTTGAGCCTTTGCAGCTTTTCATAATTCAATGCTTAAATTTCATGTAACTTGCAGCTGCTGAGAGGTTGCAGTGCTGCTTTGGTTGTGCATTAAAACTGTTCCATAGCTCCACAGCATGGAGTAAAAACAAATGTCTTGTTTCTGTAGCAAGCTCTGGGTTTCTCCAATTCATATATGCACTGTAAAACAATGGCTTTCCATTAAAAAGACATCAATTTTCCCTGCATTAAGCTCTTTATGTGGTGTTTTTCTCTTCTTTCACTGTGTTCTAGGAATGGAGGGCTCAATTCAGTTACCTCAGCATAGATGCTTAATGCCATTTGAGACAGCCCGAGTTTTTGTGGTTCCAGTATAGCAGATACGATACAGGACCTACAAGAGACTCCTCCTGAGTGCCACCTGGACTGCAGGCAGGATTACCCAGAGGCTTCTCAAGCAGCAGTAGACACCTGTTGTTGGTTACCTTTAATGTAGTTACTTTTTTATTGAGTACTGTGATGCGAACAGCTCTATTGGCTCTGACTGTCCTGCCCCCAAAATTGCCAAATATAAATGATCAGAGAAAAAGCTCTGAACATGGCAAGTGTACATTACCTATCTTTTTAGCACAGTACCAGCCTCAGGCACTTTCCAGAAAAAGTGTGGTTCAGTGTGTTTATTCAGTAATCTTGGTGCATTTTTCTTGCCTGAAACCATGTATATGTTTAGCAACTGCAGGAGCATTTCACAAGGACTTCAACAGCTCAGCAATGTACAAAGAGCCTCTTCCTTTTGTCTGTGTGGAACTTACCACTCACCCACTTCATCTGCTGTCCCTGTTTGTTCCTAATACCCTAAATGCCCGTGCTACCCAGGCTTTCAGAGTTTTCTCATTCACCCTCTCAACTCTGTCTTCTGTGAACCAAAGAGTTCTGGTATGCATCCTTATTCTTGATGTGGGGGCCATTCCTTGCCTCTGGTTGTCTCTGTTGCCCTTCTCTGGCTTTCCAATTCTGCTGTATCCTTTTAACAAAGGGGAGCCAGACCTGCTCACAGTATTCAGGATGCAGGTTGCTGTTTATTGCCCAGTCATTTAGTCTTGCAAGGGCCTCTGCTGTTCTCCCTAATTGACCATTTTCTGTAGTATTTCAATTTCATATCATTAGCAACTTTCATTACCACCAAAAAAAGGGAATGAGCGCTATGAATATGTTTAACACCCTATCTTGCAACCCAGCTATTTCCTGCAATTTGTTGGTGGTGTCTGTTGGAAGAGCTTACTCTCACTGCTTTTGTATGTCCTCATGTAATTATTCATTCATGAARGAACCTTCTATGCTGTCTTATATCTCTACAGTTTGCCCAGAAACTTTCAGTGAAGGACTTAAGAAGGCTTTAGCACAGGCTGATACAGCATCATTTTATCCAGCTTGGGACAATACATCCCAAATGAGTGGTCTTACTAGATGTATGAAAAACTGTGTGGAACATCAGACCAGAGGTGTACCTTGTCTTGTTTAGCTCTTCATCAGTGACATGGAGATGGAAATGCAAGGCATTCTTGACAAGTTTGTGGATCACAGCAAACTGTGAGGTGCACTCAAAGCACTCGGAGGCCTGGCTGCCGTTCAGACGATCCTACACAGGCTCGATGAGAGAGCTGGCAGTGACCTTGTGAAATGAGGCAGATAACTTAGTCTTGAGCCTGGGATGGACAAACTCTGGCCATTGGTACATGCTGGGCAGTCACTGGCGAGCAGCTCTGCTGGAACAGACCTGCAGGCCATTGTAGCCAGCAGCCCGAGTGTGAGCTGGCAGGATGCCTTGGCAGCGAACTGCGTGCTGGGCTTCGATAATAGCAGCACAGCCAGGAGACTGAGGGAGAAGTTTATTCGCTTTATTCGCTCTTTAGACTGTGCCTAGACTGCCATGCACAGGTGTCGGGGACAGCCCAGTACAGGAAAGACATTTATAAACTGGGGCAAGTTCAGCAGAGGATGGCCAGTGGTACTTGCTCTGTGAGAAGAGGCTCAGAAATGGGGCTTGGTAAGCCTGGAAAAGAGATGGCTTAGGGGGAACCTAGCAGCCACCTTCTTGTATCTGTGAGGAAGTTATGGAGAATACTGGGGCAGACTCTTTTGCCGAGATGTATGGCTGGAGGTTGTCTCATTAATTGAGAGGAGATATTTTGGCTTGACTTAAAGGGAAGAAAAGTTCACTCTAAGTGTAATTAAGCAGTTGAGGAGATTGCCTGGAGAAGCTATAGGATCTTCATTCCTGGATGTTTCAAGAGCCAACTGGACAAAGCTAAACAATCTGGCCTTGAATGCTGATCACCTGGCTAAAGCAGGTTTTCCTGATCTGCTTGAATCAGGATATTGGATAAGAAAGCCTGCTGAGGTCCCTTCTGACATTCATGAATAATTAATTTTGCATGATCATTATTCATTTTATACTTGCTTATTTATTACTATTCACCTTCTTACCTGCATGTTTATTAATATCCAGCTTCTTAGCTAAAAACAAAGTAATGTTTTTAAAAAATAATTATACTGTGGAAAACAGATTCGTTCATATTGTCATTCAGCCCTCACGTGATTGAGTTCTTACATTTCAATATACAGACATAATTAAAGAACAGGTAAAAATAATATCATTTTTGTAAGGGATTCTAGTTCGAAATAAATCTTCCTCCCCTGCACTGGAGGAGTATTATATCATCTCCTTTTCCAAAGGAAAAAAACCCCAACAATTAACTCTATTATAAATGCTGCATACTTAGCATAATTATTTTTGTACTGAATCTGCATGTGCATATATTTCTGCTGAAAATATTGTATGGAAAAATCTCAGATGATACTTAATCCTATGTGCGAAAAAAAAATATATAGGCAAGCTTGGGCTTGGATATCTTCATGTCAGGGACAATTTCTAAGTCCTGGATAATTACACTCATCTTTCCATAAGAAGTTCTGAATAACCTTTTGATTATATAGCGTTTCCCTGATGAGCTTGTTTGTTGGTGTATTTATTATGCATCTCAGATGCAATACATCTACCTAATTTTAGCTACCTGAAAAGGTAGTCACTGAGTTTAAAATAGTTGCCTAGGCACCCGCTACAGGTAATAGAGATGATTCTTCCTATCCCCAAACATGAGTCATGCTGTCTGCCTTAGTGGCTTGACTTGAGATAGAATTAATCACTCTGCAAAACACCTGTTTTACCCTATTAACTAGGAGGGGACTTTAGGCAGCTAGCTCTTCCAGGAGAACTAGTTTTATATGCTTATTTTGCAAATCTCTACATTCAGACTCATCCTATGTCACTTTCTTTTCCCCCAAATATCACAGAAACACCTGGGAGGAGCAGAAGTGAGCCCAACTTAAAAAAAAAAATTGCTTTAATCTATCCTTAGGCTTGGTAGCTGATGCAAATATCTATTTTTGCATAGAATTTTGTAATGTAACTGAGCTGGAGCCCAAATCTGGAGCAGATACATACCTGGTGTGATGACTCCTTGGAAACATGAAGCCAGCGCCATCTGCAACAGAGAGTGGCTTGTTTGCAGGACATGACAGAGTAGCGATGCTTGGTTTGGGGGTTGTTATTTGTTTGGGTTTTTTGGATTTGGTTTGGGTTGGGGTTTTTTTGGTGTGGGGTTTTGTGTGTGTGYGCATTTTTTTCATTTTCCCCATCTCTGGATATCTCACAGGAGACATTGGTGGCTGGAAAGGTGTTGATAACACATCAGTGCTTTGGCTACTGCTGAGCAGCACTGGCACAGCATTAGCACTGTCTCTGAGCATTCCCCCCATCAAGGGGCTGGGGCTGAGCAAGATCCTGGGAGGGGACACAGCCAGGATCCAAACAACTGATCCAAACTGACCAAAGGGATATTTCACATTATATGACATCAGCTCAGATATAAAAGCTATGGAAAGGAGGAGGAAGGTGTGGCATTTGTTATTTGCAATGTTTGTCTTCTGGAGCAACTGCTACATGTGCTGAAGCGCTGCTTCCCAGAAAGTGCCTGAACATCACTTGCTAAAGGGAAGTAGAGAATAAATCTTTTTTTTTTTCCCTCTTTGCTTGTGCTCACACAAACTTTTGCTTTAGTAAACTGCCTTATCTCAACATATGAGCTGTTTTCCTTTTATTTTCTCTCCCCTGTCTGTCTGGGAAAGGGAATGATAGAGTGGCTTGGTGGTCACCTAGCATCCAGCCAAGGTCAACCCACCAAAGCATCATTGGGAGACTGTGGAAACTCTAGAAGTGGCGTGTGTGAAATAAGACTCCAAACCTATTCTGGAATTTCCTATTCTTATGCTTCTTTTTCTTGATTGCTAGCTAGACTTAAAAGCAGATTGATGTTGGATACGTCAATCTCTTTCCTTTTCCCTTGGCAATATCTGAGTCCTCTTCAGGACAAGTCAGATATATGAGTTTGTATCTACTTCAGATTAAACCAGATGAAATCTGAAGTATTACTTCTTTCTTTTCCTTCAGAAAGTAATTGAAAGCAAGTTCGTTCTTCTAGCAGCAGACCTGTGTGTACTTTATAGAAAACTCATGTAATTGATAAGCACTTCTAAAAGCCTGACTTGAACTCCTGGGCTAAAGGTGATAGCAATAATGCTTAGCATTCAAAGACTGCCTTTATCTGAACAATGAAAGCAATACCAGATCAGCTCAAAATATAGAATGTATCTGATGGTTTAAGATATAAGACAGGAAACAGCTGTCTGTGTTGTTAAGATTTCTTTTTTTGTGGGCAACACTGTAATCAGTGTTAAGTCTAGTGGATTAATTAGAATAACTGTTCTTTTGGGGTTGTATATTCAAACATCTCTGGCAAATTCTGACACAATTATTAAAGGAAATAGATAATCATGAATACAACCAATGAATAGCTATTTCTAACCTTGTACTGTCACTATGTCTGGTATTTACATTCAGTAAATCTTGCATATGTTTGCTGATCATAAAGTAATGATTTTCTGCTTACCTAAAATGTTTTAAAAATGCTTCTTTAATGATCTTAAAGAGATCAGGGAGTTCTAACTACCTCAGCTTTGAGTCATTGTTAAGTGTAGGAGGGGTCTTCAGAGCTGTGGATGTCTCAGTTTCTCAGAGCTGCCTTTATTGTAGACAAGTAAACTTCCAGTTGAATTTTCTTCCTGTGCATGTTTGGACTAACAAGCCCCAAGTATCTTATCAAATAACAGTATCAAATAACTTATGAATAATGCTTTTGAATAATTTATTTTGTAGTCAGAAAATATCTGCTTATGTTAAATTCTGTGCTTATTTGATTGACAATATTGAATTCAGTAGAGATCTTCATATTATGCTTTTATATTTTTTTCTAGTCTTTTTGTAATTTGTACAGTCCTTTGGCCAGTGGATCTTCATTTTGCAGTTGAAGGCTCTAGATATGCCTATGGTACAAATAATTATTTTGCTGCTGTGCCCTGTAGAACAGAAACACTTCCAGAGATTCTTTCTTGAGAGATTTTTTTATAATGCAAACAGAAAAAGATACTCTTCAGAAATACAAGTCTTGGAAGTGCCCGAACAGTTAAAGACAGGGGGGAGTGTGTGTGTGTGTGTGTGCGTGCTTAATTACAAGACAGCTGCTTGGATGGAGTATTTCAGCCCAAACAGTAAGCTTGTGAAAAGTGTAAKTGGCTCAAAATAGGATCTTAAAATGAGATGTGTTACCTCTGCTAGCTCTGCCTGCAACCAGAAAGAAAATTGTGAAACTTCCTCACCAGTTTTACATCATGGAATTCCACCAGAACTGCTTTTAAAAATTGCTTCCAGCAAATTTGACTTCCTGCTGTTGCTGGCTGCTTTCCTAGAAGCTGTGATGTCCCAGGTCTGCACTGCACACCTTCCCCCTCTTCACCAGCTTCATTTCAGGAAGCAGCTCCTCTCATCTTAGTCGAGGGAGGGGGAAGCAAGAGGCGGCACAGGGAGGAGTGGCACCTTCTTTCTTGGCTTCCTGCCCACATCCTTGGCCTCCTCCCCAGTATCATGGGATGTATCTTTGGCAGTATATTCCTGAACGTGACGTTTGTTTAAGTTGTGCAGACATGTTTATGGTGAAGAAATTTAATTTTCTGTTATGATGTGTAATTTGACAGGATGAACATGTAATTAGAAACACAAATACAATTGAGATTCTGTGGATATAAGTAGATTAAAAAATACTGTATTTACATTCAAAGTATGTATGTAGGAAGCTAAAACTAGGTAATGTAAACAGCCAAAACAGGCATTGGAAAATGTGTATAACTTAAAAAAATTGTGTGTATGTCTTCGCATGCGCACTGAAATGTATCTGCTTCGAGTGGATGTTGCTGCCATTGCAGCCAGTGCAAAGGAATTCAGTGCTGTCTTAAACCAACCTCGCTATGAAAATGGGAGACAACAATTATTACACAGCTCCAGTTTAACCCAGCAAGGCAATTTTAAGGACTTACACATTGCAGTAATTTGGCTTTAATTCTGTTGAAGAATTGGACAATAGCGTGTGTTTGAAAATAATATTCTGATAAGAAAGAATGATTAAAAGAAGTCAATCTGCATGAAGACTGGGATACACTCTCAATCCATGAGAGTGTTTAAGGGGAAAAAAAAAGGAGTAGTGTATCTTTGTAGGGCTACAGAAATGGAAGAAGTAGATGCTGGAGGGTGTATACTGAATTGAATATATTGATTTCTTTTCTGTTACCACTAATCACTTTGATTTAGGAAAATAGATTTACAGTGTCTAATAAAATTCAAGTACATGTAAGTCATGGGTGATTTTCAGTTCTGTGCAACTAGCTGGTTTAAACCCAAGTCATTGAGGTGAGAGCTGACTTTCGTCCCATGCTCAACTGCCACTGCAACTTTATTATTGTTTCTGGTATTTTAGCATAGCCTTTAATAATGGGCCCATTATTAAGGAACCAAATTTTGTACTGTTATATGTTCTTGACAAGTCCTGTGAAAGTAAGCAGGCCTCTAAAAAAGACAGTGATAATATTCTAAAAGAAGACCCTAGTTTTAGGCTCGTAAAGAAAATTATTGCAAGTTCACTTGCCCAAAATACTTGTAGGTGCAATAAAAATGTAATCATAATTAAAGGCCAATTTATGTTGCTATGATAGTTCAGCTATTTATCCTCACTGAAAAAAGGTCCAGTATCTCTGTTCTGGGAAAGTTCATGGTTTTTCAATCAACACATCCCTGACACTGAAATAAGGAATTTGATTAGGGTTCTGATAGTGCTGTGGGACCATTCCTTTGGGCGAGTTATGGTGGCAGTTCACTGCTTTATGAATCACTCGATCAGTCTGTTGATGTCGTGTGAGGTTGCTTTTCACTTGTGGTCTTGTAGGCAAAATGGCCATGGATAAGGAAGACATGAAGTACATTCTTCACAAATACAGTTCAAACCATCAGTCTGAGCCTTCTTCCCGCTTAAGTTTAGTCAGCCTGTGTTTGGAGAAGATTTCTTTTTAAGCAGCAGCAGAATCCTTATCTGCTTTCCATCTTTTATCACTTAGAAACAAAAATATTTAAATGAACAATTTCTTCACTTAGAATCATAGAATGTTAAGAGTTAGAATGCACCTTACAGATCATCTACTCCCAGTGCCCCAGCCATGGACAGGGACACCTCCCACTAGGCCAAGATGCTCAAAGCCTTATCCAACCTGGCTTTGAACACTGTCAGGGTCGAGGTGTCTACAGCCTCCTTGGGCAACCTGTTCCAGTGTCTCACCGCCCTCACAGTAAAGAATTTCTTCCTAACCTCTAACCTAAATTTACCCTCTTTCAATTTGAACCCATTACCCCTTGTCCTATCACTACAGTTCCTGACAAAACGTCCCTCTGCAGCTTCCCTCTAGGCCCCCTTCAGATACTGAAAGGCTGCTATGAGGTCTGCACACAGTCTCTCACAATCTTATCCAGGCTGAACAGCCCCARCTTTCTCAGTCTGTCTTCCTAGGAGAGGTGATCCAGTGCTCTTATCAACTTCACGGCCCTCCTCTGGATTTGCTCCAACAGTTCCACATCCTTCTTGTGTTCTTATCCAGAACTGGGTGTAGTACTACAGGTGGGGGTCTCACAATAGCAGAGTAGAGGGGCAGAATCGCTTCCCTTGACCTGCTAGCCATGATACTTCTGGTGCAGCCCAGGATTCCATTGGTTTTCTGGTCTGGGAGTGCACACTACTGGATCATGTTGAGTGTTTCATCACCCCCTAGTCCTTCTCCACAGGGCTGCTCTCAACCTCTTCTCCACCCAGCCTGTTGGTGTGCTTGGGATTGCCATGACCTGCGTGTAGGACCTWTGTGCCGTTTTGGACAAATTTGGAGGAAAGTATCCTCTGATAGAAGGCAGGTTACAACCACCCCTCCCCCACTAGGTTCGGGAAAAGAAAATTTCCTTGGAGGAAAGTGAAAGAGATAAAAACTATTTATTTAACAAACACACAGGAAAAGGATAATAATGCTAAATAAAAAAGCCTCTCGCTGTGGAGAGAAACCTGGGAAGATTTCAGAGTCCTTCTGTAGGTGTGGTCTCTTTCCTCCTCCTCCTTGGAGCGGGGTCAGTGTGGGCCCACCTCCAGGGCCTTGGTGGAAAATTCTCCCAATGTGTTCTGATGTTGAAAGAGTCCAGAATAGAAGAAGGGAAAAACCGACGTCCCAGGAAAACAAAGTTCAACTCTCCGTCTCCCTCCGGAGAAAAGGAGCCAAAAACTGGCTGAAAAGCAAGAAGAGTGCTTCCTCCACTCTTGCTGCTGCAGAAGCAGAGGAGCGTATATCTGTATCCTTGAACAACTGCTTTGAAAAGTTCACTTGGTTTTTTTTCTCTCTCCCTCCTCTCAGGCTCAGTTTAAAGGCACAGAAAGGCACAAAATTAATTTCTGGGCATAGAGCAGTGATAGGGGATACACATCATAAAGTCACCCCAAGACAACCTTGCACTTGGCTTTGTTGATCTTCATGAGGTTTGCATTGGCCCATCTTCCCAGCCTGTCAAGGTCCCTCTGGATGGCATCCCTTCCCTCCCTGTGTCTAACACACCACCCAGCCTGGTGTTGTCAGTGAATTTTGCTGAGGGTGCGCTCCGTCCCACTCTCCATGTCACCAGCAAAGATGTTGAACAGTATCAGCCCCAGTAGCAACCCCTGAAGGACACCACTGGTCACTGGTCTCCACTTGTACAATGAGTCATACCACAGCCCTTTGCTATCCAGCCAGTTCATTACCCACTATGTGGTTCATCCATCAAATGCATGTCTCTCCAATTTTGGGACAAGAATATCATGCAGGACAGTGTCAAGCACTTTGCATAAGTCCAGGCAGATGGTGTTGGTTGCTCTGCCCTGTGAAACAACTGTAAAACAGTTGGCTCTGAGGGAGTTATACAAAGGTTTAGGTTTGTTCATACTTTTCCCCCAGCCATTTTTACTACTATTGAACAGATTATCTGACTCAATGTATTGAAAACAGGAAGAAGAAGACAGACTTAATATAGCCAGTCTATTGTAAGACTTGCAAGTGAGGTGTTCTTAACTGATATTTTTTAAGAATGTGCTCAACATATGTGTATGAAGATAACACTGTAAATTGATACTCTTTTAGTGTGACAGAGTGAAGGCTGAAACTGTTAGACTAATTACAGTCTTATACAACTTATACATTCATATTTTTATTCTTTTCCATCAATAAGCTATCTCCTGGATAGTATAATTTTTGGCTAGAAAGAAAGTCAAACAGAAGATACACACTGTGAAGGGGCATTGGGTTCAGTTTAACTGTGAGGGGGTTAGTAATTTCCAAACTTTCAGGCAAACTGTGAAGAAAATGAGGTTGTCATCACATTCTCATAATGATTGTCATTGTTGATTTAAGAGTATTTCAGTTAAATCCAAACTTTCAAACTTGGTTTGGGTATGTAAAGTATACTTAGTAGAAAATGATGCATTAATGCAAGGACTTCTGCCTGTGCTTTCTGGCAGGCAGAGATCCAGAAACAGTTTTCTACTCTACTGATTTTTTTTTATGACTGTGTTTCTAATGGACTTTATTAGTTGATGTTTCAGCAGAAATTTCTGTCAGTGTTTATTTCTATGAAAATCCAGATTTCATGCTTGGCAGCACATAAAATATTCCTCTGTATAGAGTTTAGAAAAATGGCTAGGATTGTACTGATAGAATTTCTGGTTTGTTTTCTCCATTAAATTGTACATACTGTTACATAGATCAAAGAAGTGTGACTCTTGGGAGAGCTGAATTCAACTCCAATGTCCTTTAGATTTTTGCTGTATCTTAGGAGAGATGCTTTGTCTCTTTGAGACTCTATACACTTTTATGCAGTTAGAAGAGTCACATGATTTTGATATCCCATCAGTGAGATGATTTGGTCCAAGGGAAAATCTGGTCAGGTTAGTGCAATGGTTGCTTCACACATCTCTTTTTTGCAAGGGTGACAGTGAAGTCAAGGAAAGAATGCAGGTGGATCAGCACAGTGTTTCAAGCTGGACTGTGTGCAGTCYTGGTGTGGAGTCATGGGGTCCCCAGAGGACTTTCTGGTGCTCTTGGGTCCTCTGTGTGTTGGTGAGATGGTCCCAAATCTTGGTGTAGGGTCATGAGGTTCTCACCTCTCACTTTTGTACTCTGTTTTCCTTCCATATTAAATATTCTTAATTACAGGACTGGACAGGGAATATCATGTTGGTAATGAGGCCTTTCAGATCTTGATCTTTTCTGATTTGCACATGCTGCTCTTGCTGCTCACAGTCCGCTTGTTCCAGATACTTCTGGATGTCTTTGCACTTTTTGATAATCATCAGGCAGTTTGCATAGTTTGGCTACCTGTTTTCTTCAGCACACAAAACCAATTCTCTTTTTCAGGACAGGTGGCTGACTATATTTCATCTGCTTGTGCCACAGTAAAGAGCTGTTTACCATTTACTGGCTTATGCTAGTAGCTATTCTGTCTGGACATAAATCGTGCTAATTGCTACAGAGAGCGAAGAAAAAAATCCTAAGTTCTGGTTTGTTTTTTTTGCCCCAACTTTCTTGGTCATAAAGTATGTTAAGGGAGCTTCCCATTCTGCATTGTTATTTGTGGGGATGCCCTAGACTCTCAAAATATTGTAAAGAGTTTATGAAGCCAAAAAAATCAAAATAATGGATGATAAAAATTCCTGTGGATAAACTTAAAATGATGCACATATGGAGAAGAAGAGTAATACAACATCCCAACTTCACACAGGAGTCTGGGATTTGCTACTTTTTGTGGGGCTTGGGCTGTGTGCATAAGCCCATATCAAAAGGAGTGAGGAGAACCTACAGTTCCCATTAGGAGTACATYGCTCTTCAGGAAAACACTCAGGAAATGTTTGATTGTCATGCTCATCTTTGGCTGGGGGAGGTGCATCCAGATGTTTAAAAAAGCAGATACCCTTACCWCAGCAGGTCCCTACTTCAGTGTGCAGTGAACAAGTGAGGAGATGCTGTGCTCATCTACCAGCTCCGTATTTAAGGGGTACAGCCATGGAAAGAACCCCTCAGTGATTGCTGTCTTGGTTCCCTAGTGCAGGCCTACCTGCCAGACATTGTGTCTCTGAAGGTCAGCCTGGAGGTACATTGCAGAGTGTTGTATGGGGCTTGGAAGTATGCATTCTGCTATCTGGCTCTAATAAAAGAGAGAGATGTGAGGCAAAGAGGATCTGTGCAATTCAGTATGATATATATAAGTAAGCTCCTTAACTGTTGGAATTAGTGAGGAAGTAGATTAGTCTTGAGATTACAGCAATACCAGAACTGTCTATCCTCCTTCAGGTTCAGAGCCATGGGAGACATTAAGAGTAGTCAGCATGAATCAGCCTGCAATTTAAATTTAAAGTAGTAGTAATAAAGAGTCTATTTTGGCAAGAACCTTAGTGGATTATTTGCCTCAGACTCTTAGGGCTGTGCTTTTGCCTTGCTATTTCTGTTCTTTGTAATGAACATGTGTCCTCAGGTGTTTCTGCCATTGACCCCATCTCTTTCATTACAAACTTCTTTTTCCTCTGATCACTGTTGGTGGTGTTGGGAGGAGTTACTCAGTCATGGTGTAGTTGGGGTTTGACTCTGGTGGGCAGCTAAGCCTTYACCCACTTGCTTGCTAACCCACTACAGCAGGATGGGGGAGAGAACTGGCAAAACTGAGGAAAAAAACCTCTAGTGAGTCAAGATAAAGACAACTTAATAAGTAAAAGGGGAAAAAAAAGTAACAAATGATGCAAAAGCACTCACCACCATCAGACTGATGCCCAGCCAGTCTGCAAGCAAYAGCTACTTTGGAGAAACTGCCCCCAGTTTCCATGGTAAGCTGACCATACATTTGTATGGTATGGAGTATCCCGTTGGTCTGTTGGGGTCAGCTGCCCTGGCTGTGTGCCCTCCCTACCTTGCTGAGGGGCAGGGYGAGAAACAGAGAAGGCTCAATTCTGTGCAAGCACCTTTCAGCAGTAACTGGAACACTGTTTTTTAATCACAGTATTACCATATGAGCTTCTATAAAGAAAATTAACTCCATTCCAACACAAACAAAACATAATGCCACTTAATTTTTCAATTTGCCCTGAGGCAATAAATGACCAATTGATGAAAAAAAAAAAAGCAACAAAGGGACCCTTCGTAATTTCTTACTATCACCTCCTCCTACCGTGTCTATGTAACACAAGATTTTAAGAATTCACTGTAAGGACTGTTTCTGGCTTTTGTTTGTAGATGTGCATTTTGCTCTGCATGCTTGAGGACATTGGCGTTGTCACTGAAGTAAGAACTCCTGTTCCCTCGGTAACAGCGGCAAACAATACTCTCTCATTGGATTCCATGAATGAAACAAATTTGCTTGATTTGTGAATAGATTTTTCAGCAAAACTGAAATCAATTTTTGTAAATCCTCATGCTGAGGTCTCTGAAATACTGAGAGGAGGATGAATTTTTATGCTGGTTTCTCTATGTGATTGCATTGCTAACTCCAAGTGAAATATTTTCCTAAGAATTTTAGGAGGTTGCTCAGTTCTCAGATGGTGCATGCTAGCTGGTTAGGGTAAATCCTTACAGATTAGGATGGTGGTTTCAGGACCAATGAAGCAGGAAGAAGCAGCATGTGGTTTATCTGTTCTGATTAATCACTTATTCAGTTGCTATAATATATTTACAGGGAAGGGGGCTGGGGCCAGTGAACTGACACAGCTCCAGCTTTGTGGTTTGGGTCTGATCTTTAAATCTCGATGCACTGGTCAGCAGTGGTTCTGGCTCTGGTTTGAGAGAAAAAAAACAACGAGGGATGTACAATTAGACCATCTTTCTCTTGCCTTTTTTTCAAGGTCCTTTGGGCCAAATGCTGGACCTTTTTTCTCATAAGCACTTCTTGTACCTTTTTTCTCATAAGCACTTCTTCTGAGTTATCCTGCTAAAATAATTGGGAATGGTTTAGAATTTTTGTTTCATTTTAAGGAGGCAGGCTGTATAAGTAATTCAAAGTACTTGAAATTGCAAACATTATAGCAAAAAGCAATGTTTTATGACATATTACTCGAGCAAAACAACACTTAGCAGGATCATCTTGAACGGAAAAATTTGGAAACATTGCAGATGTCTTAAGCACTAGGCAAGACTTCAGGTTTCATATGACTTTCAGTGTTCTTACACTTTTTAATGTAGATAGTGGCAGGAAAATATTTGATACAGCCTGGGGAGGCCTCAGGCTATTGTGTACATAAGACCCTTCATTTTGCTTCCTCTTTGCAGAGCAGGAAAATAGAGATATTTTAATCAAGACTCAGGGCAGAAGTAGAGAGTTTCTGAGGAAAAAACTTTTTTTTCTTGAGCTATAGTCTTTGGAATGTTTCAGGAAATGCCTTTTTGAGTCAGGCATCTGTGGAAGAGAAGGAAATTTTAGGTATTTCATATTTATCTATCAGACTTTAGAACAGGTTAAGATGAGGAAAATATTGGAGGAAGTTTTCCAGTATAGCTTCTCTTCTGTCAGGTTTTAAAATATAGTTGTCTTTATCCTTTACTGTGACAGTAGGGATCTTTTATATCTTCTACCACACTTCTGCAGGCAGAAAAAAAGAAATTTTATGACTTAATGAACCTGAACCTCAACTTAACTAAATTTTAAACAGAGAATTCTTTTTCACGCCCTTAGAGGCCCTAAATACTTATACAGTATGGTTGAAATAATTGAGTGCAACAAGCTGAAGTCACAAAAGAAGACAAGAGCCAAGCTCACCTGTCTTAGTGAGCAGGGAGATGGATGAGTCTATGGACAAAGGACAATCCCWGAAAGAAAACAGAGCCCTTGCTGTTTGGAAAGCCCTTGTGATGGGTTAGCTAGAATAAGACAAGTGCTGACTGATCCCACATATCCCTGATCCCTAATGGAGCCTAAGCCTTTCCAAAGGTCTTTAATTAATCTGGTTTCCTGCTTTAGTAATTTCAACATAGGAGATATATGCTTTAGGATGTTGTGATAACTACTTAGGCAATCAGAAGACATTTTTGCCTTCAAGGTATTTGGCAGGTTCTGGCAGTTTTTCTTATCTTGCTTTTGACTCAAGAGATTATCAACCTATTTTTAAGAATACTTACGCAGACACAAATTGTACCGGGCTTGTCAGCTAAGATAGGACAGTAACAGAAATCTGCGATTTCAAAGGGTTTGTGTGCAGGAGAAGGGAGGGCCCATATTTACAGACTCTCTGCCCTGTTTCACTGTCACACAGCTGAAGGATTCAGATTCATTGCAGAAAAATTCAGTGCAGCGTTAGTGTCCTGCTGTCTAGAGGCAATGTTATCTCAGCCCTCAGTCACCTCCATCGTTTGAGATTACTGAAGGAATAATAGGTCATCTTTCCTACTGGAACTGATTCCTCGCATAGCTAAATTCTCAAGCAGCGCCAATTTCTACTTCTTCCAGTAGGAATCTTATTCCAAAAGTCTAATGTAAACATATTTGTTAGTCTRCCAGTCATATGTGATAATATTTGAATTGACTTTACAATATTTAATAGTGAGTATTACTGTTTTGGGTATTTTTCCCCCTCCATATCTGCACCTAATATGACTTGTGATATACATAATAATTTGCAAGGATGACCAGGCCTATTTAATTCTCTGTTGTTCTGTCTCATCATTTATACCCAGTGAATTCTTAGCTTATCAGAATGACTCAGTGAACATCMTGAAAGCTTGTGGGTTTCCTGTTCATAGATGCAATGCCAAATCTATATCTTTTTTTTTTTTTTGCGTCTCACAGTTGTTAGAAGCTGGTATGTTGGAGCTGTAGGCTTTCAAATAGCAACTGTTGTTTGTATATGCAGGGAGAAATTGAGGTTCCCTGTGGAAAATGTGCAATTATTATGTAGAACATTGGAGTAATTTATGCRTTTATTTTTTAATTACAAACAGGTAGAAACAGGATCACCATTAGCCCTTCTGACATCAATATACTAGTTACTGCAATATCATAAACAGTAAATTTAAGTGTAGGAATAGTTTTAGGTAAAAAAAAAGAAAAATGAAATTATTTTCATTTTAAAGTAATTCCCCATATTTTTGAAATAATCTAAAAAAGGTAAGAGCAATTCTAATAGGAACAATAGAAATGCCTATTATTAAATGGTAGTCATACAGTAATCTCTACACAGCRTGTCTAAGATAAAGGAAAGGAAGAAAAAGTTTTTCTTGATGCATAATTGCATATTGGATTATTTTAAGTGACTGATTCTTATCCAAGGGTACTTCAGTATCATTTGTGGTTTTCCAGATGAGTTCAGTAACATGCCAGATTTGATTACTGTGCAGTAAGACAGAATGACTTACACTTTTATAATGAATGCACTCACTGATTAATGGTTCATTGTACAGGAAGTACTCACTGTACATGTTTCTTACCACAATATCTTTTTATTAAAGAAATATGTTTGGATTTTCTGATTTCCATGATTTGATGCTGTTGCCAGTGTAGTGGCTGACTTGGCTTTTGCCATAGGTTATCAGACATTGTGCACCTGGTTGTTTTGTTTTGGGTTTTTTTAACCTATATGCACTTTCTAGCATGAAAGGGTGATATAACATTTGGGTTATATAAACAGCATTAACARAGTGACTTTTAAAGAAACTTCAATGTAATATTTAAAAATGAAAGTCTGCCTCTTTAAGCAACATTTCCTCCTTCTTTAAGCATTGATGCTGTGGCTTCTTCAAGTCTAGATTTTTTTTCCGTGAATGAAGCTTAGCTATTTCTGATGTGGAGGAGAATAAGATCAGAGATAACTACCCCACCTGAGAAAGAGCAGAAAGAGTGGCAACATGTAATTAGAGAACTATGCCACCAAACTGCTTTCACCAATGACATCTTCATGGCTATACTTCTTTAGTTCCCCCTTCAGTAAATCTCTGCCGATAACCTATGCAAAAGTGTGTGTGCAAAATTAAACTTTTAAGTGAAACCTCAACATCTGACATTGCCATTTTCATTTGCACTTTTAAATCCTATAAATGTTTTATCTAAGGATTTATTTATGGTGTGGAATGTACCTCTGTGCCTGAGTTCAGGCTTAACAGACTTTTGCAATTTGACCTTGGAACTAGCTATGTTGGTTGTATTACCTCAGACAAGGCATGAAATCCTTCTACAAGGAAGGGTGTCTGCCATCCAGCATCCACTGCCATCCCAAGGGTCACAGAAGGAATATGGTCTTGCYATCTTTTATTTCCCACTTCTGAATGTCATGCTACTACTGTTGCCAGATATTTGTGTGATCCAGTCATAAAAATTTGGATCACAGAGGTACAAACTGATGGTCCTCTGAGATCATCGAGTTCAACCATTAGCCTAGCACTGTGAGTCCACCACTAAACCATGTCCTTAAGCACCACATCTACATGTGTTTTAAACACTTCCAGGGATGATGGTTACACCAGTTCTCTGGGCAGCCTATTCTAATGCTTTGCAACCCTTTTGGTGGAGAAATTTTTTCTAATATCCAGTCTAAACCTCTCCTGGCACAGCTTGAGGCAGTTTTCTCTTTTTGTATCCCACAGTACTTGAGAGAAGAGACCTAACCTCCTTTCAGGTAGTTGTAGAGAGTGATAAGGTCTCGCCTGAGCATCCTTCTCTCTGGCCTAAACAACCCCAGCTCCTTCAGCTGCTCTGGACCCTCTCCAGCACCTCAGTGTCCTTCTTGCTGTGAGGGGCCCAGAGCTGAACACAGGAGTCTTGGTGTGGCCTCACCAGTGCTGAATACAGGGGGCAGTCACTGCCCTGGTCCTGCTGGCCACACTATTGCTGATACAGGCCAGGATGCCATCGGCCTTCTTGGTCACCTGGGCACATGCTGGTTCATATTCAGATGGCTTCCAGGTCCATTTTTGCCAGGCAGTTTTCTACTGGGCTTCCTCCTCACATTATCCCTGCTCTAACTTGGGTGCATTCCAGKGKCCGCAGGGAAGCCCCTGYCCCGCCGGGGTCTCTCCCTGGCCGCAGGGCCATCCCTGCCGSGTCTCTCCCGCCTCCGTCCCCGCTCCCGCTGTCCCCTCAGGCTCGCAGGGCTGTTTCCCGCACGGTTCCCCTGGCTCAGCCCTGGCTGCCGGGCAGCGTTTTGCCCTCCCTTGCCCAGGCTTTCCCCGGGGCTCTCGCCCGCCCGCCCGTGGCTGAGGGGCTCAGCCGTGCCCTGCGCTGGGGCCGCTGCAGCCGCTGCCACCGCCTGGGGCCRGGCCCGGCAGCCGCGGCCGCTCCGCAGGGCCAACACCCGCACACCTGCACCCAGGTGGGGAGAGGATGGTCTTGCTTGSATTTATAGGGTTGTTGGGTTTTTTCGTTAAAACAAGATAAAGTTTTTAGATGCTCTTAGAAGGGTAAAAAAAAAAAAAARGGGTCAAACTCTAGACAGAATTTTGCCAGCGCTTTGGAATATGGGAACCCATGAATTATTTATGTCTGACTTCCCAGTATGTTCCCAAAAGGCTGGTAGTATTTTCCCTGTTCATCTGTCTATGATAGTCTAAGATTTTAATTTGGTTCTCTCAGGAGCRTGTATATGCTCTGACTTACAGAATCTCATCTGTGTTTTTGTGACACAGATAGGAAATAGTGTTGCTATGGTGGAAATTAAATGTAGCCCATTTACTTTTAGTAGTTTCTCAGCTATGGTGTACTCTGTTAAGCTGCTTAGCTTTTATTTTTCTTCTTGTACTCCCTCTAATTTTCCTTTTGTTTTTGGTGTTAAGTTCCCAGGAGTGTGAGTTAAAAGGCTATCAGCCAACTTATTTTATGATGAAAAATGAAAAGAATTGGGGTGGCTTTTTCAGGGAAGCCAGAGAAGAAGGAAAGGTACTGTGGTCATCATMATTCTGTGGGAAAATGCTTTTTTGAAGACAACTGATGGAATTCTTAGTTTTTTTGTGTCCATGCTGAACTGTGCAGGAAACAGGGAGCTTACATGTATTATATTGAACAGCAAAGCAAGTTTTCTACTGATGAGGCCAGTGGAGCCTGGAGCAGAGGGAGGTGGTTAAGAGAGTCGGCAGTGAGAGAAGCTGTACAGGACTGGTTCTGTGTGTTAAATATGTGGAATGACAGGAAAAAATCTGCCTTGTTTAGAGATTTGGTAGTGGGGTAGGGGCACAGAGGCTCATTTCAATCATATTTTTTGTAATTCTACAGTACTGGCAGTTTTAAGTCCCAKTGAAACCTGAGGATTTCCAATTTCTTATTCTAAAGACTGAGCTAAATTAAAAGTTCATATCTGAACAGGTGTGCAAATGTGCCATTGCTATGTTGGTGTTTGCTGTTGAAACACTGATTCATGTTGCTGAGTCATGATTTTTTTTTTTAATCTAACTACCTTCAGTATAGTAGCATCTCTGTTGCTTGTGAAAACTCATTCTGTATTTTCTTTCTGTATAGTATCTCTCATACAAATTTAAGTAATGAAAAAATAACTGTTAGAGTCTATAATGTTAACAGTTCAGCTGGATAACAGAGAGCTGTAAATCGAAGGATACTGGCCTACTAAGTGCTATTGGCTGCARTCTTTCCCCTTGAGCAACCATAGTAATAAACTGAACTCATGAGATACGTGTTTGAAATTACATTCTCTGGCCAGAAGAAATATTTTAACAGGGGCACAAAACATTCCTTTTATTGTCAGAGACATTTATTTTGATTTCTCTGTTTCTRGATGAAGAGGACATGTGCAGCATGCCTTCTTTTATATTTCCCTCCCCCTCTTTTAAGATCTATATTTAAAAAAAAATTATGGAAACATGCAGTGGTTGCAGAATGTTAGCTACTGTCCAGATATTAAGCCTATTTGAGGCAAGTATGGTTGCCTTGACGTAGTTGCCTATGAYGGTAGTTGATTGTGTAATCAGATTTTTTTCCATGTAAACTGATACTTGAAAATGTAGATTACTAAAGCAGTTATTGAAGTGTTCTTTGGTGGAAATAAAGAGTTTTAAAAATTACAGCCTAAAAATTAAAATTTACTGAAGTCGACTGTAGCCCTAAAAGAAGTTAACAATAGCGGCAGGCAATTGCTGCCTGTCTCTCATGGATGTAATTGTTCTGAACTCACATAAAAACTGTTGTTGTCATACCAAGTAGCATCTTTGTGGTCACAGAGTGGCTTCCCCGTTGGCCATGCAGCCTTGCAGTCCCTCTCAAATACACTTTTAAATATTCTGGAGGGTTCGTGCTAGGGCAAGCATTTTGTGTAGTTCTGGACTCCCAGTCTCGTTCACTTCGCTGGGTTTTGCCGCCTCGGGSGAATGTTTATGAAACAGCCGGTTCAGCAGAGCCTCCCCGCCGTGCGGCCAGGCAGCCCTGGGGGAGCGTGGCGATGACCTAAGCAGGCAAAGGGGCTTTTCCCAGAAAGCTTCCTCACCGCTGCAGGGAAAGCGGGATGCAGCAGGGGAGCTGCTCTCAGCCAGGGCGCCTGAAAACATTTCACCAGGCGCCTCATTCACAGCTCTGGTGTTTCTTCCCATCCCGGGGCCGTGTCGGGATGCAGTTCTTCGAGGCTCATGCTGTTGTAGTTCCACGTGTCTCCCCGGTGAGCTGCCCCGAGCAGGAAGCACGGCTTCCCAGCACCGAGAGCGAGTGGATGCGAGGGTGGCAGCTTTACTCATGTGCCCGTGGTCTCTTTCAGACTTCACAGCCTACGGAGTTGATAGCAAGGAGTGTTGCAGTGATTTCTGCACTATTTACAGTGATTTCTGCAAATGTCATTCTACAAAATTAACTGTTGGGCTACAAAATCCATTATTAGGCCATCTGTTTTTTTTCTTTTTTAGGTAAATAGCCACACCAAAAAGAAAACTACTTTTGTTTCTACTATGATAATGTAATTATTRATTTACTAAGAAAATAAAACAACTAGATTGTTTGGAAGCAAGGTAACAGAAGTAGCATTTATATGTGTGTGCCTACATGTCTTTTCTGTGGTACTTTACAAAACAGTAGCAAGTTTAATTGTATGTCACAAACTAGTTAACTTCTTATAACAGAAGCCACTTCTTTTGTTTAACAAAACAAGAAAATGTAATTCAAAAAGTCCTTTTAGATTGGGGYACTGGAATTATATAGAAGTTTTGTACGGTCTGCTTGTACTCGTGATAGAAGAAGGCAGGTATATCCTCCAAGTTTTTATAGTTCAAATAGTGTGTGTATGTCTGGAGCAAGGACATTACTGGAGCCAAAGGGATGGGATTTACCATTTTCAGTAAGATTTGCTTACAAAAAATAAGCTGTATAAAAATGTGTAGCTTSTTTAATTAAAATTATATATAATCACATTCTTCAATATATAAACTAATCTAGCCTGAAATTTAGGGACATTTTTCTTCTAACAAATAACTGACTTTTTTATGAATAATCTGTGTTTGCATGTTTTTGTCTTGCATATGTATGCCAGTGTCTTGAGCTTCAGAAAGCTTTTGAAAAATGCTACCCAGCTGGGCTAAATGTGTGTTCTTAGGCAGCACTGTGGCTTCAGAAACAAAGCTTTATAGAATGTCATTTTCCCTTCTTTTAGATCTCTAATTTCCATGGCAGACCAATGAGGGGATGCTTGGTCTGGGTATTGAATTTTATATTTGCTTTTACCAACTATCCTTTCCTACTGTTTTCAGTCTTATCACTTATTCCAGAAAAAGCTCTATTGTTATATATTTTAGCAGAATAGAGCCAAGGCAGGAGTTTTGCTTCAGATGCAAGTGATGAGTGCTCGGAATATCCCCACTGGCTCTTTAGGAGGCCCATCCAGCTGGCAGCCTGTGGGCCACTTCTCTTCCACAGAGTAATTCTGGCCAGCTCCCACATGAATGGGATGTTATCCTATCGTGCCTGTGCATAACCATGCAAGCTGCCTCTCTGTTCCTTTACTTCTGGAATGTGGCACAACATGTCTGCCTCTGGAGATGTGCCTATAGTGACTTTTAAACAGAGATACTACACTACAGCTTAGCCTTTGGAAAGATAAATCATTCCACAGTCACACCACTGTTTTGCCCTCTAAAAAGAAATGCTAGAAATGCCTTCAAGTGCTAAGATTCTTCTTCTTCTTTTTTTTTTTTTTTGGTAAGAGGTCTCTAAAAGGGCTTAATAACAGGTGTGCTGTTTTTCTCAAAAATGCTATGATAAAATGTTCTCAAAATCACCTTCTAGACTAGAAGAAAGAGTATGAAAGTTACCCAGGCTTAAAATGTAATACATGTTAAATAATCATGTGTGTTAGCAAGTCAACACTAGATGGTTTATATTTCTCTCATGTATCATTTGTTGGTTTCCTGTTTGCAAAGTGTTTCATGATTCATTACTTTCATGATGCTATAATTTTACGCTGCGTGCTGCCACTGGAATACTATACAAAAATCACAGCTATAAATTATTTGAATCTTCTCCAAATGTACTGATGGTGAATATTTCAGAGTAAGACTGGGAGATAATTTAATTTTTTTTTGGTATTAATTCAGAAATCATTTTAGTTTTAAATAAGTGATATATTATACATTACAGATTCTATATTACAGAACAGAAGTATATTCTGTAATTCTTACCTTAAATGAGTGTTATTATTCTTATATGTATACAATTCTGATATTTATCAGGTTTATGACAACAAATTCATTGTTTTCTTTTTCCATGAACTGCAGAAACTATGCCTGTTCCAGACCAGCCCTCGTCTTCTGACAAGACAAGTTCCCTTAGTCCTGTGTTGAACACGTCCAACGGCGATGGCTCTGAAACGGAGACAACCTCTGCCATTCTGGCTTCAGTCAAAGAACAGGTAGGCAAGTGATGCATCTGCGGGCTAGAAAACACAATTGTATGAATTAATAGGGGTTTTCTCACAAACGTTTCATAGCTGGTATCTGAGTAATTTGGTCCACAAACGCATATTGCAAAGAATGTTAATTATTTCTTCAGTCTTAGTATACTTCTGTAAGCTTTCCTACAGTAAATTTAATGTAATTTAATTGAATTGCTCATWTTATTCTCCACTTTCACTCTTTACTGTGGATGGTGGTTTTCAGAGATCTCTCCTTTTATTGTTGGCAGTCTCCATGTGGAGTTAGAGTGTACAGGCATGGCATGTAAGAGTTACAGATAAACGAATTGTGGAGAAGATGTGTTATTGTAGAATTTTTAAAGGATTAGTAAGAGTCCTAGGATTTTAAAATTTATATACGTGTTTTTGGGAGGTTTTTGTGTAAAACTTGATGTGAGATTATTTCAGGGCAAAACTGGGTATAGATAGAGACACTCAGTTTTGGATGATTAAAACCAAAATATTAGAAATTTTCGCAGACAAGGTCTTCAGTGTGACAGTCTGCTTGATGCTAATAAGACAGGTTTGGACATTTTAATGTAAATTTTTGTGGACTGAGTGTCAGAGATTTTGCTTTTAATGCCATTCTGTATTTTAGGAGATGGTTAATATTTCAAACTGGTCTCTGTCACTACCTCGTTTGGTTCAACAGCATCAACAGGAATTCYAAAGAGAGACATTAAAATCAGCTGCTTTTAGGCAGCTTTCTCTTTGCTGAAGGTGTCTAAATTGGTTCTCCCATTATAAAGTAGTGATCTTCTCCTGCSAAAGACATTCACTGCTACTTGATTTAAATTAATGCATGAATTCAGCTTATGATATCTACCAGCACTGGAGTAATCGCTGTTGAGTTTTAGAGATTTTGTGAAAATTATGACATCAGTCTTCACTGGGTTTTTTGCTGTATGCCAGTTCTCTCTTTTGGGTGTTAAAGGTTAGTCGTATTTTCTGTTCTGGAAAGAGGAGTTCAAGAAAGAAATGTTGTAATGTGGAGTTTTGTTTTGAGATTTATGAAACATCATTGGAATTGAAAATTGCCCACGGTTAAGATGTTTGTATTGTCTTCCAAGTCAATAACATTACTTGTGCATGTCACCAGTGTTTTCAGCCTGTGTCATTGCATTATTTTGTAGAAAAATACCTGCCTTAGTTTTTGACTCTCTGATGCAAATGTACAGGGAAGTTTTGTACATAGGAGATGATGTATCTGCCTGTTGGAATGTGAATCGCTGTATGCAACAGTGACAAGAACTTCTCTGTTCTTGGGTGTTGTGATGATTGCTGGTTTATACCTGGTTATGTGTTTTACAAATGAACCTCCCACTCCTGTAAATCAATTAATTGAGTACCAGAGGAACTGGTGCTGAATCCACTAGATGAAAAGGGTTTCAAGTGGTAATATATTAGCAAAGTTATTTCTGATTCTTGTGAACCACTGCGAAAAGGAGCCTGTAATAAAGTAGTTCTCCATTCACTTACCACCAAGAACAGCCTAGCCAGCTAACCTAAGGTTCTGCTGACTAAAAAGGTAATGTCTTGAACTATTGTGGTACAAGGTACCAAAATTTAACAGGTGTTCTCTTAAGGAAACTTGTTTCTTGACAGGTATCTCTAGTCAGACCTGTCTTGAAGCTGGAAGACTGTACTAAGCTCAAAAACAAGCCATAATAATAATAATAATAATAATAATAATAACAACAAACCACAACAAACCCCAAACCTGCTTTTGGGCTTTTTCTTTTCCCCACAACATTATGTGTTTTGACACACTTCCATTATTTGATGTTCTGCTGGAAAAATTCTAGGTAATGCCACAATCCTGTGCTTCAGACAGATGAAATACTTCGAATTGCACTGGTTCTCCATTATGGGAGTAAATGAAGTTAAGTTTCTAACTGACTGTTCAAATGGGTAGGTGCCTGCTTTTTAGAAGAAGGAATGAGTTGCTTTACTGTCTGGTATGTGATTTTGCTCTATATGCCCTTTGACTGTAGCCAAAAATATACCTAAACAGATGTAATTATTCAAAAGTACTGCTAATATAGAGAAATTAAGGTGTTTTTCAACATATCAATCATAATTAAGGTGTTTTTCAACAAATCAAGTATATTACATTTTCTTCATCTATGCTGATGCTTAGCTTTAAAAGGTATCCTTACATTTTTTTCTTGTGGAACACTTGGGGTAACTTCATGTGTTACTTCTCATAAAACAAATAGAACATTATTGCTGAGTGATGGCAACAGAGTAAAATGTGGTATTTATGGTACTGATGACTGTAAAAGGTGTTTGCAATCTTTGAAGAGGGCAGGATACATGAAAGGCACAGAGAAGTAGTAATAAATATTGTATTTATTTGCTCTACTTAAATTTCCTATGTKAAACTTAAATGGTATATTCAGAAAATACGAAGTTTTGCTGTGCTTAGTTTGAAAAACGCATATGCCTGTGCTGTCATATTTTGAGGAACTGATTTATTGGATCTAAAAAGTTTATTGGGTTGAAAAATGGTGCTTGATATGTCAGGTGTAAAGTGACTCACATGATTGTCATGACTYGATCAGAAGATTTAGCCACATGCTTTTCAAGCTGAGGATATCTGTCAAAAGAGAAATAGAAGCCAGAAAATACAGAAAAATAGAGAAAATATGGAAGTATTTTGCTGTTGAGGAGTTAAGCTGATTTTGAGAAATGCAGATGCAGAACTCCTTGCTTTAAAATATAGGCCATTTCATTTGTGCTTTACCTCTGGACAAGCATGCTGATTCACTTCTGGGTTTCAGACTTCAGAGATGCAACTGAGAAGTGATAGATACAGAACATGAATCYATTTCTTATCCCTTGCTGCTAACTTTCTTAGGGTCAGATGGCACTGCTGGAGGCAAGATCAGAATCATTCACCGTATGTCTAAGAAACCATGAGATGCCAGGCAGTGACCTTTGGCTTAGCTGTTTTTGAGCAGTCCTTCTGAAGAAGAACAGTAAATAACTTCTGTGAAAAGGAAAACTGTTGTTTTGGGGGTTTTGTCTGGCTTTTGTCTGTTTGTTTGTGGTTTTTTAGACAGTATCAAGTTCTTTAAAGAGAAATTGACCAATAAACACATCATTTCAGTTTTCCATGCTGTATAAAATGTATGAAGAAGGATTTTTTTTCTTTCTTATGATATACTGGCAAACACCTTTGGCCCAATGCTTCATAGATTTTAGAAAACATAAGGCTGTTTCTCTTTGTGCTTTGTCATCTGGTTTTGTATCTGCAAATATGGGAAAGATTATTCAACAAAAAAGTGGCATATCAGAACTCTAATTTGTGAGGATATATGTGATAGATTCAGCTACTTCTGCAGAAACTATGATGTGCTCCTGATTGGGAATTTCTACCTGCAGAAGAGACTTCTGAGCCCACTTGTTAAAAAACATCCTGGGAAGAGAGCTATTGATGATGCTCTTTTGAAGGTAGAAATAGCTGCTGGGGGAGCCTTTTGAGTAAATATGTAATGAAGCTGATGCTTTTYCTGGAAGTCTCCAGACATATGTGGTTCACAGTACTTTGGTTCTTGGCATACAGAAAACTGCTCACTTGGAAGATGAGGAGGATTGTAGTGACCTAGCAGAGGCTTGTTTTGGCAGATTTTATTTTTATAGAAACACTTGGAAAACATGAGATAAATTAATTTCCTAAGAGTAAGATCCATCTTGAAGCATGGACAGCTATTTTCAACTCAGAAATAATACCAGACATCTCTTTTATTTTCTTTGTGGCTCTAGATTCCTTTAGCATCTTAGTAGTAGCCTGTTTTAGAGAACAGCTTTCCCTTTCAGAAAACTTATGCAAAGAACTTATGCCAATGTTTAATATTTCTTTTGAATCTTTTTTGTACATACCTATTTMAAATAAAGATACTTGTTTCCAGTTGCCTGTCTTCATTTCACCGTTTCAAGAAAAACATTTAGACTAATTTTTTTTGAAATATTTCTCACACTGTTCAAGTAAGTATTGATTAATATGTTCTTTAAATCCTACTGCTGATTCCAGAGAAAACAGAAGTCTTTGGCTTTTTTGATTGCTGGTGGTTTTTGGTTTTGATTTTGGTTTGGGTTTTTTGGTTTGGGTTCTTTGGGGTTTTTTYGGCTTTGTAAGATGTGTTTTTTTTCTAACATGACTTATGTTGCTTTTATTATTTACTATGTTTTTCCACTAGAAAGCTACTTGTTTGTCAGGAAATTGTGATTTGAAACTATATTAAAAACCACATACAGGGCAATAATTACTAAGTGTTATTATTCGTGTCAGTATTAAATAAGGGCAATATATCTGACTWAAGTAAACTTTTACGTCAGGTGTTAGTACTCTTTGGAAACAGGGTTATGTGTGCCATGCACATCTTATATAGGTACATATAAGTAAAACTGCAGATAGAAATGGCTGTAGAAGTTTGAAGATTGTTTCTTTGCTTTGCCAGATTGTGTTCCATGTGTCTTTATATCATGACTGAAGTTTTAGGAAAAAAATCCCSTATCTAGATGGACGTTTCAGTTCAGGCTATTTTTTTTTAAGGCTTTAAGTCCAGAAGAGATGTGAAATCATCTAGTCTGACCAGCAAGTCGTGACATTTCATACAGTCATCCAAATTTTGGGTCCCTAAATCTGATTACAGAATAGCGTATGCACTGTTTTCCCTAATATAATGCATACCATACTGTAATATGTGATACTCACCAAAATAAAACCCCATTCTTGTCTTATGGGTACCAGTAATTACTCTAGTAATATCAAGTGTTCAGCAGGTTTTCTAAATAGGTTCAATTATGATATATTCACGTCTTGCTTCCCCTCAAACAGCAGGCTCTGTTTCCGCCTTTAAAAGTTTTAGGGGCTCTATTTCAAACCCATGCTAATTATATTCAATCAATACATATTTGTCTCATAATCTCTTAAGTAGCATGTCAATATATTCACTTCCTTACTTATAGAAGTCCCTTGTTTCCAGTTGGGTTTTAAAATATTCCAGAGAGATATTCCTCTTCTATTTTCATTAATATATTGATTTAAGACAAGAACTAGACCTGGCTGTATGATATACTTAGAGTAGCACTAGTCTATACAGTGGATACCATGCTTCTAAGTTGCTGGACAGACCAACATATTGAAATACGAAGCTTTGGAGTATAGCTAGTGCTTCCCAGATGCATCTTCAGGTTGATGGGAATTGCTTTTGAGACGCACAACTCCACGAGTGGAAATGGCAAGCTGAGTGGAGAAGTTTTGAAGAGCGCCATCACATTGCCTGTTGAAGAAGGAAATCATGTAATATAGTTACTATCCACCCTGCTCTGTGAGATTCTCAGGTTCTTGATTTAGTCTGGGACAGGTTTCACACAGTTCTTTGGAGCAGCCATGAGTGTATTCGTGTTGTGCTCCTCAGGAAACAGAAGTTAACAAGACTGGAGACCTAGACAGGTAAGAGTTATTCCTGTTCAGARCCCCGTATCTCTTAAGTCCTGCCAAAGGCACAGTAGCCATAGTAGATGCAGTATGAACAAACTAAAAATTGCTTCACTGATAAAAGGTTGCAGTGATAATCCAAAACATTTTTGGGATGGTTTGAAATGAGCTGGGAGTGGAAAGGTTTCTGTGAATATTTAGTGTAATAGAAGAGTATTGAGGCAATATATCCTCCCAGCAAAACCATCTTTGAAGAGAGGGAAGAAAATGCTAATTATCAGAATAAAATTAGAGTTAAATGTGATACTATTTTGACTTGAAGTAATGTTGAAAAATTAGTATTTCAAAGCCAAGAATTTCAGAGAAGCTGGATAGAATGCCACTTAGCAACAGCCGAGTCTAATGCTAATTTAAAGCATTAATAAAGGCCATCACAAAGAAAAGCAAAGTATCCTTTCTTATCAGGCAGCCAGTATATGAACATACTTTTGGTAATCCAAAAGCACTTCTGCCTTAGATTTTTTTTTTGCCATTAGTGGAATAATTTCAAGCTTGGAATAAAGATACCCTATGAAAGCAATAATATTGATCTCAATGCCAGCAGAATTTTAATTTTAGTATATTAAATGTATAACATTTTAACATATTGCATTTATAACTTTTTAAGATTATTGATGACTTTCTCTCTGGCATCATTCATTAGGGCTTTTCTAAACATAAAGTGTTTTCACTCCTAAACCTGACTTTTATAACCAGTGTAGTGGGAGAGAGTTTTTATTTCACCTCAAAGTCACTTGAGAGGGAGATCTGAGCTTAAAATACTCACAAGAAGCAAGTCAAGTTGTGCCTTTTCCTGTTCTGATGCATCTCCCTTATTGTACTGGCAAACATGGACTTTTGCAGCCATGTGGGGAATGCTGCTGGGAAGGTGAGTGCGTTGGAAATACGAAAAGATGAGATGGCAGCTCTGGGTTATAGGAGGTCAAGCGAGTTGCTTTCTCTTTTGGTGAAGGGCAGTTGGAACAAAGTCTCAACTTGTTTGCAAGTATTGGGCTTTTTAGCATGGCCGTTATAAACATTTACTTTAGGCCATGAATTTAATCAACTTTCATGTAATATTTGGAATGACTAGGAAAGTTCAACATATGTGCCTATATAATTGTACAGGGGGGTGGAAGTTTTGGGTGTGTCCCCCACAACTCTGCCCCACTTCTTTCTCTAAAAACAAGTTACAATCTTTATGAGACTTAGCTATCTAACCTGTTTTCAGCAGTTTTCTCTTTCTGTGCTTGAATTAGGCAACATCCATCAACAGTAATTTCCCTTTGCACAGAGAATATTTGAGGCTTGAGTTCCATGGCTTTCAAAACCACCATACCTCTTCTACAGAGAAAATTAAGTGCTTTTAAAAGACAAAACTCTGAATGCTTCAGTTAGTGATTGCTTTTATTTCTTCTGTCTTCYTGGAAAATGGAAAAAAAAAACCAACCCAAAAACAACACTAAAAAGCATTTCCAGATTCCACAGTGACCCGTTTCCTTTAAGTTGTCTTGCCAGTACTTTTCATGCAGCTTGCTCTTAAAACTTAAATTTTAAATGGGATTTTTGAAGATTTGATTTTTGTAATTATTTTAGCAATTTTTGTTCCTTTTATGTAATTTTGAAAACTTTACTACTTCTGTTGTGTTTTCCCATCTGTTTTTCTGTGTTTGCTCACATGATATTATTTTCTACTCCTGATGCATTTGCTGCTAAATGAAACTCTTGCCTTCATGTGGGTAGTTTAAATCTTTTGTATTTCTAGGTAAAACTACTTTAAGGGTAGCTGAATTCTATGCATTTTATGTTTTGATAGAATAAGTTACAATTCTGTTTATCCCCATACATGAAAACTAGAACCCAGCAAATGCTAAACTAAGTTTAAACTTAAGTCTACCCCAGAGTTAAGGTACATTACTACCTAAATAACATTAACTTAGTCTGTGAGTTACAGAGTTATTATAAAAATAAACCAGTTTAGAATAACACAATAAGTTGATTTYAGCATGTACTTCTCTTTTTTCCTCCTCTGAGGTGAAAATGTGTTAATCTCTGAAATTTCTGGTGAATTCTAGTTGCTTCTGATGAGGATCTTCCCAGTGTAAAGGGATAAAAGGGCAGCAAAGGACATTATCCTTTAAAAAAAAAAACTTTGAAGATTCATAGTAAAGTTCTAGACCAATTAATTGCTTAATTCATAATTCTTTTCMTCAGCTTTAACATTGCTTTTCAGGTAAAACATCACATACTTTGTTTTGGAGGAAGGCTTTAGATGTATAACCTATAATATGCCTAATAGTGGAGCCAGACTTTTTGTGAGGGTTTCTTTCTACTCTTAATGAATGAGTTTTCTTTTTCTATGCAAAGAGCAAACCCAAGTCCTGAGGCCCAAAGAGGTTTTTTTCCCTTTTATTTTTTAAGAGGTTTCAGTGTAAATTTATTTTTTTAAGGGGTAGATATGAAATGATAGCAGCTTAAACTTTTTTTGAGACCTTATCATTAGTGCAATACTCTTTGAGCATGTTCTTTTAGATACATGTGGAGGACTCCTTCATATATAGTAAAAAGTTTGATTAATTTGATGTTACTTGCAGTTACAGGGGATTTTGATTTGAAAGTGGCACAACAATGCACTCTAATCACAATTGAATTAGAAATTACAGTTAAAGGGGTACATCAATTGCACCATACAATTGATACAATATAAATGGAATTTATTTATCCAGAACAGGCTCAGCATCATGATGCTGAGCATCYCCCAGTCCCCAGAAAGGACTGTGTTCGTTGAAGTCAGCTGAAGGCCACAACTCTCTTCAGAAAGGAGTTACCCGGTTCATTAAGGGTTCCATATAATTCGCATAAAGCTATCCAGCAAGCTCCCCAGTGAGGACCATATTCCTTCCTCCATCACCCTCTGAGTCCAGTAGCGTGACCTGTCCTACATGGCTGGAGCTCAACACTGGCAACCACTGGGGAGTGAGGCAGGGCTCCCAGGAGATGTATCCCAGCTCAGCCCACTTGCCTGGAGTCTCCTGTTGCATTGGGACTTCATCAGTCACTCGTGGTAGGTGGAATCACAGCAGGAAAAGTCACTTGCTGAGGGCATGACTGGGCTCTGCAGAAAAACATAAAACAGTAATCTAAACACCTATTATAGTTACATTAGTAAAAGATACCCTTGATAAGAGTGATAGGATCATAATTTATAAGCAGGTCCAGTACATACAGAAGTTACATTATTTTAACCAGAAGCTAAAACTAGCTAAAACTAACTTAACCCCTGAAACTAGTTTTGTTTTGCTCTGGGTCTACATTCCTTTCATTCAGGGACAGGCACTTAGGCAAACAGTAGAAATACTTTGCTGATACAGTCAGTTTGTCTAAAACAAAGGCACCCTTGGGTTTCCCTTGGCAGGGAGATGAGTTTGGCTTCCTTTTCAACGTTTGTATCAATCATGCCATTATTCTCTCCTGAGCCTTCAGGTCATGTAGTCTCTATTTATCTTTTCAGAGCATTCCTTCGTTATGGGTGTCTAAGTGAGTGTGCAGCGGGCTGTGTGGGGTGGAGGTGTCTTTGATCTGTCACAGCTCTTTGGCCCCTTATTTTACAACATGTGATTGGAAATCTTGTTTTCTCCTGTGTAGAAATTTACCTTTTTGGGTAATAATCACTTGTGACACCAACTTTTGTAAGGAAAAACCTGCCACTGGTTATCTACTCGACACAGAGTAAAACTTCTGTTTCTGTTAGTATTCCCTCAGTTTCTTTAGTCTGGATTGTTACAGAGCAGATTGCTGCTTATAGTCTATTTCCTTGTCCACGACACCATAGTTGCTTCAAATGTGAGCTGTACTTCTCAAGTTTCATCTCCGTTCCTTTAGTTGCCACATTATTTTTTTCCTGGACTTCTCAAAAAGCATTATTCTTTACATTTTTCAGACCCGTGTCTTACGCATTACTAGTTCCTCTGCGTGTTGAGCTTTCCTTAGTTGTATTTCTAGCACCCTCCAACATAACGATCTGAGTAATGTGGAATGACATTTTGCTGCTTAGTGYGGTATTCCATCACTCTAACCTGCAATTCATGTTGCAGTGTTATCCCATGGTCATGATTATCCATCTACCCCAACAGTAACACAGTGCAATTATGTGCCTGACTGTGTAAATAAGATTTAAATTGAGCTGTTTGTATACCATTACCAGCCTCTTCGTCCAGGAAAAATTGTAGATTATGTTCGCATTGCTAGGCAATTTTCAACAGATTTTTTCACTGAAAAATGAAAAAAAAAAAAGAAAGGCGCAGAATGGGAAAATTTTTTTACTTTATCTGTTCAGTTCTATGTATTTCATAATCTTCAGAGTCTTGATGTAAATAAGTAGGTTTAAGAATCGTGCTGTATATTGCCTTGAAAGTGGTAAATATTTTGTTCACCCTCTGTCTGATTCCAGCAGAGTAACACATCTTGGTGAAATCCTGTTTATATTTTTAGTGTATTGTTATTTTCTGAAGTACCTCTGTGCTTTGGGTTTTACAGCTGGTACCCCTGGAAATACTATTTCCCTTTTTCAAAGTAGTTGCAGATTTTTTTCTCCTTCTTTTTTTATTTTTCCTGTACATGGTTAGACCCGTCTTTGTTTGACTCATTGTCAATCTAGGTCATTATTTGAAGCTTTTGTTGACAGACCTCTTGAGGGTAAGTACATCTGATGCTATAAATAGGGCTGATTCTTCATAATAAGTCAGCAGATTCACTTGGAAATTCTCAGCTTTGTAGTAGGTTTGATGAAATGGAAGATGTACTGCATTCTTCTGTCACCTAGTAGCATAATCATGTTTAATTAATTAACATCTTCAAAACTGTGACACTCCAGAACTTAGTAATTTTGAATTAATACAGGATTACTATACAATACTATACAGGATTACAGTACAGGATTGTTTAGAGGGGTGAAATGGATTCCTTAAATGACCTCTTTTTTAATTTTATTTTTTTAAATTTCTATTTTTATTTTACAAAGTGGTGCTTGCACAAGAAAACCTGTTCCAACATATTTTATGCTGTTGTGTTTGTTCCAGGTCACAGAAAATAGAGGATACTGTTTTTCTTACTGTGTGTTTTCAGTAGCCTGTACTGTGAAAATAGATGATTCTTTGGATTAGTTTTTTGTTTGTTAGTTTACCACAAATTGTGGCRGGGCCAACCAAACAGTACTCATTCTTGCCACAAAGTAAGGTAGCTGCGTGGTACGGCTCCAAGATGCTGTCCTACAAGCTAAAAATTTTCAGACATGGGAAAACCTGGGATAGGTTGTGTTTTCTGTATGGCTACAACCACAGGAAGGGAGTTRGACGCAGCTCTGTCTGCAACATGTGCATGGGCACCATTCTGAAACCTTTGACCACTATATGTGGTGCTGGAGCTTTAAAAATCAAAAATTACTTCCTGGTTTCACATTCTTTTCTAATCTTTATAAGGCTTATAAAAACAGTGAATAAATTCTTGAGATKAAATTAGCAATGTAGATTCATCCTATGGGCACAACAAATGTATTATGGAAGCAGGTGGAAGAGGGGATAAGGACCTGTGTCTCTGGAAGTAAGACTGGGTGTCCCACTGTGGTGCATGTTGGGATTGAGAGGCGTTGTAGATAGGTGTGCAGACTGCAGTCTGTAAGGATTTGCTGAAATGCACCCCACAGCCGAAATGCAGCTGAGGGACTGAACAGTTGGAACCTAATAAACAGTTGTCCATAATAAATCTGATAGCCACTGAAACTGAGGTTTGATGCAGTGCCTGTTCGCTGATTCTGAATTAGCATTGCTGCTGGTGCTGTGCTTTACCTGCCAGATTCACTGTCAGACACAGAAATATAAATTAATTGATAGCATATGCCACAGTGATGCCTTTCTAAATGCAGAAAAGCTAAGCTAAGTTAATAACTTACATAAATTACTTATTTATTTAGTAATACATGCATATTTAAAGGCTGATGAGAAGTCCACTAAGTGCTTTCTATTTGACTTTAGAAAGTGAACTACAGTTTATTCCAAAAATTTTTAAAAGTAAGAGCAAGTGAAAAAGTACTTTCTGCACCAGTGGTGTGTGAGATATGCAGCTGTATTCCCTTATGTGGCATGAGAAATTGTCCAATACTTAAAATCTTTGCTAGATTGTTTGTGTATGAGAGAGAGAGAAGATTTACACTGTCAGTAGCTTTAGAGCACTTTGGTTTGCAAAGGCCATACCTAATTGTGTTTCCTTTATGCATTGGGAATGAAAGGATTTAAAGAAATCTGTCCGGTTGTCGTCAGTTTAGTCAGAACAGAAACAAGTGCGTTCCTGTGAATGCTAAAGRCCTGGCTGCAGAGAGRTTTCTCAGTTTTCTGACAGTGTCTGTGTGAAAGCCTTGCTTTCTCACGGACGCTATGGGAAAACAGTTGGGAGATTTTGTAAACTATGGTATTGTTATGATACCGAAGAGAAAATATCTGAAGTAAGTGGTGTTGGGTTCAGCCAATCCCTCTGGAGGTGGTTGGTCAGTGAACCAATAACCATATGTCAGTCCAGCATGCTGAGGTATATAAGCGAATTTGTAAATTAATAAAGGGTCAGTTTCTTCTCATCCTAAACCGTCCATGTCRCTTTATTCCTCGGTCTCTGCTCGTTTGCGACACGTTCCCTCCTCTTTTCGTCTTTTTTGTCTATGGTGAGATTCATGTGAAGCTTATTCTTCTCAGGTTTTCCCACCACATACAGTTTTGCTTCTGATTTTCTTGTGTTGACAACTTTGTCTCCTCCCTCTCAATTAATTTGTGCAAAGAGCTACCTTATGGCTTCTTACACTAAATTTGAATGGTATATAGGGTTCCTTGAGGTTTTTTTTGTTGTTGTTGCCTTTTATTTAATAAGGTAGGCTGTTAATCTATGGCTATAATGCAAGATTTATAGGTATAGTTAACAACTTTTATGAGGCTAGCTACACCCTTTTCTGTGGTCTAACTTACACACCTCAATGTTTACCGTCTTTTTTTTTTTTTTAAATACAGGCAATGGTTCCTTTTAGTGTAGCAGTGCACAGGTATGCATATAGAGAAGTAAAGTCTTTTAAAAAAAGAATATTAATTTGTGTCTCTTCTGTTCAGAATTCTATTCTGTAATTTGTGTTCTCTTCTGTTTTAGATATTCGTGAAGATTTCCATGTTGTGAAACTTATGTTTGATTTTTTTTTCAGTTGACTTTTTTGATCCCTAATCTGCCTTAATAATCTTCATTACTTGAAAATGGAGAAATAGGCATAGAGGTTGTTTAAACTGTCATCAGTGATTGTGGTGAGGCCTGAACGGGCTAACTTAAGAAAAGTGAAAATCTTCAGGCTAACATTGAAAAGGAATGTATTAACATTGACAAAGATGGACAAGCTACTCAAAATAATTCTGATTTTTATTTGAATATTCTTGACATAAACCTTCCTAGTTGGGTATGTTTATGTTTTAGCATTTGTTTTCTATGTGTGTATTTGAAAGAGTCATCAAATGGTGGCATCAGTGTGTCCTTGCAGTTRTGGTCTAACATTGCCTTTTTTCCTTGGAGTTCAAGATTAATTGGTTTAGATAATAAATTGCTGTGCAAATTTTAAAATGTTTCTGTTCATTACTGAAAAGCATAGTATGGGGAAGATTACTTCAATTCCATTCACTTTAATAATTAAATGAAAAAGTTTGTCATCAGCTTCCCCCCCCCCCCCCCCCCCCGCCCCAAATGTCAGAGCAGTTACTTTATTGCTGGAAAAAACTCATCTGTTTTCATTTCTTTTTCTGCAACGTTCCCTGGGACTTCTAAGAAATTTTTCACCTGCATTCCCTACTGGATAAAAGTTTCAACATGTGCTGCCCTGTGTCAGTGATGGAAAAGCCTACACCATTTCTCCAAAGAATATAGAATTTTTTTCCTAACCTTAGGCTTATTATGATCTTCAAGTTGAATGCAGTTTTGCTGTAGTGCTTCATATAGTGCCTTTAATTTCTCCTTCATTATTTCTGAAGGAAGCAAATTGAAATCAGGAAGGCCAACGCCTACTTGGAGCTAAACGTGAAGGTGTAAAAAACCAGGAAAGGATTCTGCAAGTATTTTCCAGAGGGAACTCAGGAGGTCTGTGGGTTCTTGGTTGAATGTTGGAGGCAATCTAATGGTGGACAACGTGAAAGAAGCAGAAATTTTCTTTGTTTTCTTTGTTTTCTTTGTTTTTTCGGCTGTTCTCAGACAAGGGACAGTACCATGGAAGAGACACAGGTTAAGGACTGTTTAGAGAAAATGGATGTATTCAGCTTCTTGGGGCTCTATACCAAGATTGACAAGAGCTCATTTAAGTAATAGGACTGCAAGGCAGCTGTCATCCAAGAGGAAACATGGTAAGGGAGGAAAGTCCTGGGAACTAGGAGGAGACTAACCTTATAGCAGTCTTTACAAAAGTAAGGGGAACGGTACAGGGATACACAGGCTGTGCCAGGTCAGTGTCAGTCCCCAGGAGGGTCACGGAACACATCCTCTTGTTTCCAGACACATGAAGGGTAAGAGTGTGCCTAGAAAGAGTCAGCACAGATTTCTGCARTGCAGTCAGCATTTTTTTTGCCTGTGAGTGAGGGGAGCGTGTGTGATATGGTGTAACTGTAACTTTATTAAGGCTTCTCATACCTTCTCCCACTCTGTTGTCAACAGCAAGCTGAGGAAGCATGGGCTGGGTGTTGAGTGGGCTGAAAATTGGCTGGACTACTGCACTGAAAGAGTAGTAATCAATATTACCAACTCACCAATTGACCAACTATCAGACAGTAAGAAGTGAAAATACCTCAAGGGTTGATTCTGGGACTCCTGCTACTCAATTCTGCAGTGACTTGGATGACAGAACTGAACAGAATGCACCCTCAGCAAATTTATGAATGATACTAAATTAGGGTGATGCTTGGAAAGCCAAATTGAGCTTCAGTCTTAAATCATTCTGAGACCTTGAATGAACTGAGGACTTAGCCAATAGGAAACTTATGTATTTAAAAAGAGCAGACTGAAATTCTGCATCTGAGGTGGAATAACACCATGGCTGGGAAGCACCTGTCTGAGTCACAGCCCTGCTGAAAAGGACTGTGATCATTAAGAATGTCAAGCTGAATGGGAGCCAGCAGTGCGCTTTCACTGCAGACAAAACTCACCATGTGCTGAGCTGCATTAGAAGGAAAGAGGAACATGTCTGGCAGACTGAAGGAAATTGTTACCATCCCTACTTGGAGATGCTTCTTGGACAACTGAATGTCATTTTGGTAACCCCCAAAACAGAGGGGATATTGAGAAACTAGAAACAGTCCAGGATACTAAACTGGTTGGAGGCCTAGACCACATGATGTAATGGGAGGGGCTGGGGAGCTGCGATTTTTAGGGAGCTGGGCCAGGTGAAGCAGAGGCTAAGGGTGTGACCTTAGGTTAGTTCAGAATAACATCGAAAGGAGGGACACAGATGATGGCATCAAACTTTTCTCAGTAGGGGTATACAGTTTAGCAGGGGGCAATACCATAAATTACAGCTTGGGGAGTTCAGACTGGACACAGGAAAATTTTCTTCATGAAGAGGTTACTGTAGCAATGGAAGAGGCGACTGGAAAGGTGGAGAGTTTGATCTTTTCCAGTCATCTACATAAATTCTGATCTGGTGTTGGGAATGATCGTATTTTTAGTGGGAGGTGAGATTAAGTGATTTCCAGCCAAAATTTCTGTGATTCTGTATTGATTCTTTGATAATGTACAATTTTACTGACATTATAATTTAAACCTTTTCTATGTAGACCATGGAAAATACAGTTTGAGGGAAGACAGTGTGGCTTAAAATTTCCCCCATTGTGATTTTTTAGCTTTTAATGCTTTAAAAATAGGCTAGAAACTGAGGATAGCTGATTATTGAAGTATAATCTCAACACTTTTCACTGTTTATATTAAGTGGCAAGCAATGAAATAGATAAGCCAACAGAACTGGTGGATAAAGGGGAAAATTAGCTAGCACAGAGTGGAATACTGGAAGATTTTGGTGAGATATAGGGTTTTTTCACCCCTGGAGAAGTCATCTATCTTTTTAAATAGGTTTTAGACACCGAGTTATTAATTCTCAAACTCTGCCAGATCTTAGTATTTGCAAGAGATAAACATGTGGAAATAAATAAATAAATAGTTTTTTTCTTGATGTTAATAATACAAAAGTGTAAAGGTAGCCTCACATTTAGATTTGATACCCTTTTTGTCAAACTTCATATGACTGATCCCATCTTTTCACAATGTCTTAGCTTTTTAATTTTTTTTTTTTTAATTTGGAAAAGCAGCACTTACCTTTATTTCAGACAGCTTATATGTACAAGAAGAGAGACAGTAAARGTCCCTTAGGGGAGATCAGGCACTTCTATCCTGTCAGTTGCTTATGTCAGGTGAATATCTGGAGAAGAGCAAAATAGGTATGAAAACGATGTTACACACTTTAATATGGCAAAGATTCCTATCTCATGGGGGTTGAACCTTCCCTTCAGAGGATTCAGAGCTAATTCATAGAGACTTTGCATCTCCCCATGTGACTTAGACCTCAGGTCACAGAAAAGAAGTCCAGGAAAGTGAGTTAGGCCTTCAGCAAGAAAATTAATTGCCTCATAGGCTGTGTGTAGCATATAAATAATTAGGCTGGAAATCAGAGCAAGATATTCCCAATAAAGGAAACCAAGTGACTTCATGTTGCTGCAGTAAGCTGGCTGCCTGTGACTGCTTGATCTCGGTGGCACAGAGAGCAGTCAACACGTTCTGAATGCATGATCAGGTCTGCAGGAGACTATTCTTAATCCTCAGATTCAGTAAGGTATTTCCTGGTGTTTGTTCAGCTCTCTCTAGAGCTGAGGGAGAAATACAATGTAATTGATGCAATGCTGGATTTTAGGATATAGTATGTTGATTGTTATCTTTCTAATACTGAAGTGGTTGGCATGAAAATACATGACTGTTTCAAGTCAGACACAGTTCTTGTTCTTTTAGCAGTGGTTTAGAGGAAGTTCCAATGTCAGCATGCCAGATGAAGATTTCAGGCAACAAAAGTGTGATGGTGGCCTGTTTCTGCCTACTTTATCAGATTATTTATACAGTAGACATGTACAAATACCTGTTTCTGCCCTCTTTCCTTAAATCCTAAGAAATGCTTGATGCTTTAAAGAAAATCTGTACTTTAAGGGCTTTTGTRAGCATCTTGTAGTTTACTAAGATGCTATTCGACACTGCTGTTTTACCTTTTGTGCTACTCTTAATGACTATTGTCTTTCAATTCTGGGCCGTACCCTATAATCCAATGTATTTGAGCAATGCCCAGAAGGAGGATGTAATAATAATAAAATTTTCTGCAGAATCTGCTGCAGCTAATGTTCATTGTCTAATGAGCAAGCATTTTCTACAGCAGTCTGTTCACAGTTAAAGTTTACTTTCTCTAATTCCTTCTGTTGCATCACTATCAGTAAAACTGATGTTCTGCATTTTCATATGCTTGTAAAGCCTTATTTTCTTCAGCAAGCTTCTGTAATTTTGGCTGTTTAAAGTAATTTTGCTATAGTGTTCTTGGTTATTACATCAATGAAGATGCTTTTGGACTAAGATACTGCCTAGATTTGGATTACAGATATCATTTGGGGTTGTGTTATTTTTTCAGTAGGTTTTGCATTTCTGCTAGTTAATTTTAGCCCTAATGGAGTTGTAGTTCTGCACCACAAAAATTCCTATGCAGTTATCATGTTTATATCTCAATTTTTTTTTCTTTAGCGTGATATATTTTATTGTATAGTTGTGTAAAAAGCTTACTTTTCTCCATTAGCACTTTATTCCCAACGCAGTAAAATTCTTTCCTATTTCTAGGACCTATGGATGCTGTCATGCAATTTTTGAATTAGAATAACTTAATCTTCAGTATCCTTGACACTTTCATAGTAAGTTAGCGCAATCTCCGGAAGCAAGTTTTTGTAAACAATATTTTTTTATCTGCGTTACTTGTGTAATGGAACAACATAAATAATACAGGTGTAGCTGTCTCTCAGTGGCTTGACAGACAGTCAGTATCTGTGAGGGCTAGTATTGAGTTTGTTAATGTGCTGAGGAAGACCTGAGGTGGCTTCATGTGATAAGAATTCCCCATGGTTTTGAGCACTTGTAGTCTCAAAAGTAAATAAATGAATTGCTTCTAGATCCCAGCATGTGTTGAATGGCTTACAGAGGCTTGGTGCTCTACCTGTCTCTTTTTGACCTCTCATCTCTCCACAATTCCCTAGATGCAAGAATTTGTCTTGTTATGTTGCTGTCTTCTGGGATTCAATTCCCTAAACTTCATTTTCTCTGTGCTCCAAAGTTGCCTTTGTTGTGTTCAGTTTTCTGAGCTGTGAAAGGTACTAAAGGTTTCCGGCTACAGGGATGCTAGAAAATGAAAAGGGACAAAAAGAAACGGTACAAAAGGAGATCATGAAGCACATCTACTTGTCAGGATATGGCAAATATGAAATGATCTTACTTCTTGGGCAGGAAAGATTTACTCAGTTCTTCATCTGACCTCCCTGTCATGCTCTTGCTGTACTTAGGCATCTGGGAAGTCCTTTCTCATGTTACTTTCTTACCACAGAGGATGTGGAGAAGAGACAGACTGATGTAGCTGCATTCATATGAATAACTAGAAATTAAATTTTCAAGCAATTTCTCTGTAAATATAATCGTGAAAGGGGAATAATCCCGCAGATCCTTGAGCATAACTGTACTCACCTGAACATCATAATACAGCTGGTGAAGTATGAATTGTTTGCCAGTCAGAGGGCTTAGAGATTTGAGTTGAATCCTAATTTTAATTCTGAAGAGATGGCTTTGAAGACTGGGATTTAAATGATGTTTAAGTTAATTCTTGAAAATAAACCCTTACATGGAAGTACAAAAGCAATTTTACCATGTAAATTTCCAAATGTAAATGATGTAATATCTGAATCCTGTGACTTTTTACATCAGCTTTCATTTTTTTTTCTACTGTTGGAACTTACTTTGCTATTTTAAAAGGAAGCAGGATATATTTACATAATTTTTACACAAATTTTAAACATAGCAAATAACCTGTATATGAATATTTTATACTAACAACTTTTGTTATCTACCTTAAAGTATGCAGCATGTTGTTTGGCTTTCAGAAGGGTTTTGTCTAGTTTTTCGTAAATTTCAAACTTGAGATGGATTTCAAATTTAAGACATCTGTATCTGAGATATGTATTTGTATGAGAATTTKGAAATTTCTTTTATATTTTGAAATACTAAAAAGCCAGTAGAATGTTAAAAGTCTAGTCCACTGCTGAAAAAAAAGTCTAAATCGAGAAATTAAGTTAATGCCTCATTAGAGTTTTGAGAAGGAACACTTATTATTTCTCTCTTGGTAAAAAAGTACAATTGCTTTTGTGTCTTTCAAGGTATTTTGGTTGGTTGGTTGGTTGGTTGGTGGTGGTGGGTTTTTTTAATTGGGGTTTTTTTCAGTGACTAGAGAGAAATGCCTTCAACTGGAGAGAAATATTTGAAAGCAAATGATTAGTTAATCATCCAGATTAAGGACTACTTCAGGAGGTTATTAATAAAAATATCTGTGTATCAGTAGAAAGTTAGATAGTGTACTGTTGAGGACTTGGAGTCAGTGGTGTGATGTGTAGGCRTGGCTAATGTTTTGAGGATTACTTGTTACTGAGTTAACAAGGTTAGTTTTCCTGTCTTATTACATAGTAAAATAGAACTACACTGTGCACATTCTTGTCCTCTGTATTTCAAGGTCCCAAAAAACAATTGTGCAAAAAGATGTTTGGTCTTTCTCAGAAAAAAAAGTACTGTCATTTTCCAAAAATGCTCAAGATGAAACATGTCAGACTTGTTGAAATATTCCTCCTATCTTCCTTTCCCCCTGCTTCCTGTCTTTTGACTTCCAAGGTAACATCTTGCTCCTGACTAATCATCATTTTCCAACAAGGAAATATTTCAGAGGAATGTTTTAAAGGGAATCTAATCTAATACAGCTAAAATTTTAATATTACCTAATCAGTGTGCAAAGCAATGTTGGACCACTTGCAGAACCCAATTCCAATGTGACATGCAGTGAAGATTATAAATATTACCAACTTCCTGATATAAATTAATTTACAGTTGTTTATATAACATGAAGAGGAAACTATTTTTGATGATCTTACTCATTAAATGCACAAAATCTGATGTATTTAGTGAAAACTGCACGGCTATTTTATTCCTGCTGGTATAGTAGTATTGTGAAAGAGTGAGCATAATCCATTTTGTTCTCATGCGTCTACTGTCTGATTTTTCTCTGAGCTCTGAATGTTTGCATTCTGTCTTCATTTACTCCTTTACAAGCTCATTGAATTTTATTAGTTATCACTGCAAGCTAAATGAAATACAAGTAGCTGCACAGCTGCAGTGATAGGAGTCTGAACTGCCTCATCATCCTTACTTGCAGTAATATGAAAACAGGAAAAAAATAAGCTTGATTATAGGTCTCAGGAACTTTGCCAGAACCAATATACAAGTGATTCCCTCAAAATGGAATCATTTTGCACTAGGAATCTTTTTAAAAAARAAAATCAGCAAAACCTCGGGGGGAAAAAAAAGAAAACACCGAAAAAACCAAATCAAGAACAGTTAGTCTCTTTAATTCTCAGATGCTGAGCATTCTTTATCTTCTCAAGTCAGTGAGAAGTGTGGGCTCCCACTGTCTTCTAAAAATTGGACCAATATGCAGAAAGTTTTGTTCATATTTAAGTTATCTTACTGTAACAGACGTGTATCCTAACGCACTTTAGTTGAGTTTGTGTAATTGTGGCAGAAACAGCTGTGGCTGAATATTGACCTTGGCTATCACAATAAAACCATTTCTTTTGTGTACATAGAAGTATGTATTTTAAGCTTCCAGAATGAGCACTTCTGTACTCTGCAGTTAGGTAATTTCACGGTATTACAGCAGGCATAAAGACCTGGAGTGAGGGAACATCTCTCTGGTGGGGTTGTACCTGCTGAACTGCTGTTTGTAATTCATATTTAGTGCAGTGTGTGTTTGTTTTGTAAATATTGTTTTCTGCAGCTCCCGCTCTGTAGGTTCACAAAAACTATGCCTTGAAGATTTCAAGCTGATTTGCCSTGAGATTTTTCCCAGTGGTGCAGGTTGCCTTAAGAAGCACAGATCAAGGCAGCGTTGTAAACAGGGCGCAGCAATCTGTCTCCAAAGAAGGGAGTTACGGAGCTCTTTTCGGAGCTCCRAAGACAGCGTGTGCTTTCACACGTGCGGTGTGTCTGTACGGACTCGTGCACCAGCCCTGTTTCTCCAGCAGTCACAAAGTCACAGTGCAGGTGAGGCTTTGCAAGCAGCCGATAGAAACATGAAATGGCAACTGCACAAAGGGAAGCCGTGGGGCTGGGTGTCTGTCATCAGGTTGCCTTCAGCTTATGTGGGCAGGAAGGGCTGCATGGCCTGCATAGACACAAGAGGATGTAAGGTGCTTTTAGCGTAAAGCCAGCCTCACTTGAAGGTCATGAGAAGCTATTTAGCAGTAGAACAGATGAAGGGTGTGCTGTTCAGAACGGTACATCATACCTTGCCTTCATTCCAAAAAAGTTTTGAAGTTGTATAATCAGCTTTTGTTGGTCAGAGAGACAGTGTGGAATCTTTGAAAGATAGCTTTAAAAGTAGGTTTTTAACATATATTTTGGATTTCTGCATTACACTCCCCAGAATGCGACTAAGGATCAAATCTGACAGATCATTTATGAATTTATTTGTAAATCTATGACAGTTTCTTACTTGCTTTTTGCTTTTAATTGCCAAGGTAAATAAATTAATATTTTCTTTCTTTAGTACTTTAAGAAACAGACAACTAGTTGAGCAGCTGTTTATCTGTTTATTCTTCCCTCCTTGCACTTCTGTTAATGGCAGGTTTTGAAACTGAAAAGGAGGATCGAAGGAACAAGTCTGCCATCCAAATCTTTTCAGTATTTTGTTATGGGTTATTTTGGTTTTGTATGTATTTATACCTCATCTGCTTAGTGTCAGTTTCAGTGAAAAATAAATATAATAATAATAAAAAAGAGGCATTTTGCAATAATATCTAAATATTTTATCTTTGCTCTTAGAAAAACATGGAAATCCAAATTGTATTTCCTGATTTGATTGCAGTTTCTTATGTTCTTGCCTGAGGTGCCTGGGTACCCTTCAAGTAAATCTGTCAACAGCTTTTAAAAATGCTTTCCTTTTACCTGTCAGATTTTAAAAAGGTGAAAGCTTTTAATTGCTAAAATAAATGTTTGTTTGTTTGTTTTGTTAGAATAAGAAATTATTTCCACTGTAGGAAAGAAGTTGTTTAACTCCCTAGCTTGGAGAGTGGGAAAAATGTATTCATACATGGGTATATAAATAGAAATTGATGTGCTTTTGTCTGAAGAGGGGAAAAATATGGTTGTGCCCTTTGTTTTTTTTTTTAAGTCTGGAATTTTATTCTTTGTTTCAAGTCTTTGAATAAGACATGGTTGGTGCTTCAAGTCTTGTGGGAGCGCGTGCTACAGTGCTCAACTCTGCTTGCAAAATCCATTACCTCTGGCTGTTGCTGACATGGCGTGTGACAGTAAATGGTTTCACACTGAGAAGAAGCAAGGCAGTGGCATGTACTGGTGACTTGGAGTTGCACTGAGGGTTGCACTTCCTGTTCTTCCAGCATAACCTATAGCACCGCCTCTTCTTTGGCCATAAGGTTCCGTAAGGAACAGCCCTTCCGTATCCAGAGAGATCAATGCACTGCTGGCTGTCTGCAGGATAAGGAGCACTGAAATGTTTTGACTTGCACTTGCTAGTACTAGTAATTTTGAACTATGCCTAAGGAATCTGCATGGTTTGGTTCATCGTTCACACGTAGTAGTTTTTTGCATATGCTGAAACGAGAACATTTTCCATCATGGCTCACATATGGAAACACCCAATTTAATCTTCTGTTGCAAGAAATACTTTCAAATCTCTCTTCTATTACATCAAGCAGAATGCTGTGGAGAGAACGCGAACATTTGAACTTCAAAGTATTTCTTTAAACTTATTTTAAAAAGTGACCATGTCTTCAATGGCACTGGTAAGTTATACCTTGTAATGAGATAAAGTTTTGCTTCTAACTCCTATAAGGCTATTCTTTGTAGGAAAGGGAAGCAGGAGGGGCTCTTGCCTTGTGCCACTGTGGTGGTACCTGCTGAAACCAGACTGTAAAGGTTTCTTTTTCTGTATCATGATGGAGAGCATCAGCTTCCCCAGACAGGATTTTTAGTATTAAGCATGTGACTATTCCTAGATAGGCCAACAAAAGTCCTTTTATTTTATTTTGGTTATCTTTTATTTTATCTTTCAGATTTTGAACATAGGAATTCACTTATTTGTGCTTTCACATAAATATAGGCCTTTTTTTTGGGTGAAAAATTAGATTTTCTTGCTGACTACCAGAGAGCAAAGAAGGCAGAAGTTTCAGGAAATGTGACACAAAATGACTGAAGTCTTCTTTTTTTACCTGCCTTTCGTAGTAGGTAGGGACAAAGTATGAGAAAGATTTGCTGTGTTCCTTCAGGAACAATAACAGTAGGATGTCTTATTATTCTTGCGAGTTTTTCAGAAAGAATTCCAAACTGCAGGGGAAATAACTCTTCCTTAGAGGATCTTAAGCGAAGAAATAGCCTGTAAAGTTGTCTGAACTTAGCTACTTTTCCCCAAGTATTGGAATTCCTGGAATAACTGCCTCCATTTATGATGATTGACATACCAAATAAGCAGGTACTATATAGTCAATCTGTTAATGTGTGTGTTTATCAAAATTATTTCTTTGAAGTAGGAGTTGAGTGTTATTGAGCTGTAAGTAAACCACTGTTGGGTTCATTTAAGTGTCACAATACTAATAGATTGTACAAATGTAAACACACAGAAAAGTTTTGTTCTCTACATTAAACACAAAGGATAAAATTAACCTTTATTTCAGTTTAAAGTATGAGGAGTAAATGACAAAGCATTAGTAACTCTCTGTCAGAAGTAATACTTATTTTTCCTGTTTATGGAATAGTTTTACAATAAAATAATGAAGCTCATAATAAGAAATAATTTCTAGTTTGGTTTCAAAAAGTCTACCCAAACCTGTAGCTCAGTTAAAGTATTTTTATGGATACTGCACGTTTTTTGAATTACAATAATTTCAATGGAAAGATAATTTAAGGCAGAATTACTGTGATTGCTTGTGGAAGTTTCTTAGAATGTTGAGGGCAAAAAAAGATAAAACAGCCACTGAAGCTGCTGGTATTTTGTCTTCAGTTCTCTCCATTACTTTTTGGTGCTTTTAATAAACGTGGTCTTCAGTATAGTGAGTGAAAGAATACTCTTCCCMGCCCGTCTCCCCATGTTTTTATCACTGACCTAAATATTTGTATCAGCAGAACACTGGCAATTCGCCATTGCTTTAAAAACACAGTAAATAACACTTCTTATGCCAGGTAGTCCAAGTGATATCCCAGTCTTGTAAATTCTTGAAGTGCAGAATCTGTGATGCAGAAACTTGGACCCAGAAGCAGTGATTGATGATGTGCACATGAAATATGGTTTTGGCTTCTGGGAACCATAAGAATGAGGCATTATTGAGTCAATTCCTTTGTTTTAGAGTCTATTAATTTTAGCACTATTCTTGTGTTTTGGGTCAAGTTGTGTATCTGTGTGGTGTTGTTTTGATTTTGGTTTTGGTTTTGTTTTTAATCTTGGTGTTGGCCTACCAAATTCATGTTTGTGTTTGTAAATAAATGACCTAATACCCAGTGGTGGGACATACTGAAACTAGCTGTTTTAAGCATCTAGTAATCACTAGAAGTCAGTAATTAATGTGTGAATATTTTGGGGAATCCAGTCTTTTTTCATAGTAGTAGTAGCAGTATGTAGCAACAGGGCCTCAAACTCTTAAGTTGAGGAATTTTTCTTTACAATTTCCAGGGAGTTGTGTAAAACAAAATATAAAGGCAATCTCTCGAATGTTTCTTATCAATTCCTTCCTCTCCCCTAMTGGTTTAAATAGTTGAAAAGATAATTCTGGTCTTTGCACTTCATGACCTATGAGTCTCTAGAAGATTTTAACTTGCCATTTTTATAATGCCCAAAATTCCTGTATCTTCAAAAGAGTTATTTTTTTCATTCACTCTGTTCCACTTTTTTTTTTTTWAGTAACAATTACAAGAGAAGTCTTTTAAGCCCGTGTTAGAAATAAATTAAACCATYACTCAGTAGCAAACATTCACTGCCACTACCAGAAAATTTGATTTAGAGTGTAATTTCAAATTAAACTAATACTTAATTTGCTGTCAAAGTTACATTTAAATAACAGCCTTACTAGAATTGCTGACAGGCCAGCACAGGTACAGGTTTTAATCTACTTTTCTGGATGCCGTTTTACTTGTGCAGAAATCTCAAAACCCGATTAAAGTGTCACAAATTGTGGAATTTTACATGGGCAGAAAATCGAAGTAGCATGACAGCTGTTCAGCATAGACTAGAAAATAATTAAACAAGCTGAAAAGGGGTGTACAGGTAGTTTTGGCCGATGCCATTTTGCTAATGTTTTATGGGAAATGATAGACCTTAACCTGTCCAACTTCAGAAGCACAGTTAGGAGCGAGGGACTTTTTGAGTGCCACCAAAATGAAAGTATTTGAATTCTTTTTAAAGTCAAAGTCATCTTGATTCAGCTTAAAAGCAGTTTTTGTTGCATTAGATGGTGTTTTACCTCAGTGACCCAAGCACATGTAAGGGTGGTGTTTGGTAGCAGTAGCAGGAAGTATAAGATTCTCACTGACTCAGGGGAGTGTTTAAGTGGTACTGGATACTCCAGTTGCTTTTGAACATATTCCAGCCCTGTGCTAGTAAATGTATAAAAGAGCTGTCACCAGAAAGGYGCCCTGTGGTGCAGTTCTCCATAACTACTCAAATAGTCCTCTAAAGAGGCATACACAAACAACTTTGAGGCACCCTAGTGCTGCATTAAGCTACATTGAAAGCTGAGTGGACACCCACTTTCATCTGAACTTCCACATATGAAAATGTGTGTAAACATCAAGGAGCCTTGATGACGCAGTAGAATAGTCCAGGACTTGATCTGTCACGTCATGTCATCACAGTCAGTAGGACTTATACTGAGGTGTAAAGACTTCCCTTGTTTAAATAAGTCATTACAAAATTAACAGAATGCAGAATTTCCGAGTGATAGAAGAGAAACAAATCAGTGAAAATGAGGGTGCAAAATGTAGTATTTCTTATTGTAAAAATGTAACAGTAAATTTTTTTGGTGTGGGGTAAGTGCACCAATTTGCATAGGAGTGTCTCAAATTACTTTTAGCAAGAAAGTCACATCTAATGAAAATACTGGGTGTATAAGAATGAACACTGTAATACTATGGTTTTGCCACATAGTATTTCTGATGACAGGATAAGGAGTAAAGTGAAAACTACTTCCAGCTGAAGTCTATGGTCATGTCATAGTTAGAAGTGATTATTAAAGGGTAATTTTCTTGAAATACAACGCAAATTATACAAGCAAGCTGATATTTTATTTTGATGAATGATTCAGTTTGCAATTTTTGTTTACTCAGCCACAGCCAGCTCTGCAGGTAGTTGAGACTAAGAGGATGTGAAATTCTCACTGTCACCTCATTCTTAATTAGTGCATTGATCCTGTGTGATCCCTGGAGAGTAAACACTCAAATTTCACAACAGTTTTTCACTTAATTTATTCCTGCCTGAAAATCCATATCATCTAATATAGCAAATAAAATATATAAATTAGATCTTCACTTTGTTGTTCACTTAATATATGGGCAGGCTTCACATTTTTCACATGTTCCTATTCACTAGAACCTTTTTCAAATGACTGTATTAACTCAAGAAAATAGTAAATTAAAAAAAAMCAGATCAGTATCTGCTGTCGCCTCTAGTTGTTCCCTGTTACTGTAACCCATAAAAAAACCCCATCTCTTTACTGTGGCAGTAAAGACATATATTTAAACCTAAGTAYGTTCTCTACTTTTTCTGCTTTATACCCTTCTTTAGTAAATGTTTGGGAGCATGCAGTTTTCTGTAATACAGTCAGCTTYCTGTAACCTGCAAAGCAATGGAGTACCCTGTGTCAGGGTACCCTTGGAAATGCGGCTTGGAAATGCAGCATTCCAGGGTACCCTGGAACACTTGTAGAAATAGACACCAGGAAATCTTAAGCACACACACAAATCCTGGTGGCTGCCCAGGAGTAGGGAAGCCCGTATGCAAAATGGTGTGTGTTAAACAAGACCAACAAGCATAAATGGGTTGGCTAATTCTGACGTAACTCCTGCATTTGTTTGCAAAGCTCTACAGTGGTCTGTGAACCAGAAAAGTTTATTTGCTCACATACGGCTTTTCAACTTAAATGGCTCCCTGTACATGCAACAAGGCTGTTCTGGTAAATCTCTGTGGACGTGAGCTTTGGGTTCAGCATTCAAGTACCTAGCTTGTTAATTAAGACTCAGCTTGGGTATAAGTCACCTTGTTGGCTCTGGTTCAGTGTTTGCCATACTGGAGCAGCGCTAATCTTTGTAGAGAGGCCCTCAAGAAAGTCGACACCCTGTTCTTGGTTCTCATGGATCTCTGCTAAGAGCTGCTTGTCTTAGTGCTGTGTGCTGATGGACACAGTTAAACCTGCCATGGAAACCTGAGATTACTCAGTAAGGTGCTTCCTATCCTTGCAGGTTTAAAATCTAAACATGTCCATATCTCCATAAAGAATACAGCTGCAGATCTCACCTGTGTGTCTAGTTGTTCATGATGCATTGCTGGGAATGAGAAGAAGATTTGCATTTCTGTAGCTTACCGCTACAAAGCTCAGACACTGCTTAAATAGTTTTTGAAAGTCGGGAAGACAGTGCTAATAAGGAAATGTCATGTTGAAATGCAGTTTTCATTACCTAACCCATAGATTTTTAAATGCTTGTAACTTCATGTGCTTTTCAGGGGCTGAAATTATTCCAGGCTCTGTTTCAACTTGAGGTTATTAATTTTTAATTTTTATTTTTTAAGGAAACAAAAAGAAAGGAACACCAGACTTCTTTATTTCTAGTTAAGAAGAGATTTTTTGTTCAACTACAGTACTAAAAATCTAGAACTTTTATTTAAACCATCTTTGTTTTGTAGACTGTGTAAACCTTTGTGCAGTAATCCTCTCATAAAGAAAATTGGTGCAATAACTCTGGGCCTTTCCCTGTAAAACACTTTACTTTGTGAGATATTAACTCTATACCTATTACATTGATTTTTATGTGAAGGGAACATTGCTGAAATATTTTTTGTGGAAAGAACTCGAACCTAAAATACTAGTACAAAATTGAAATGTGAGTGGTAGTTCCATAAAATTTGAACTGTTTCATTAAAAAGTAATTTGTTGTAAAAGAAGTTACACTCAAGTAGTTAGACTTGTAATGGATACAAGTTTAATTTACTCATTGAGACTCAGTTTTCTGGGAAGGGGTGGTAGAAAGGCAAAAGCTGTGATTATTAGAAAAATGATATTCATTGAATATTTACGAAGTTGTTACTTCTACACTGTTGACAGTTTGCTATGTAAAATTGTTGCATCATAATTATATAGTATCCTACATATCAGAAGGTCTTCTGAATGAGATAAAGTCATCTCAGTACTTAATCTCTTTCAAGGAATTAAAACACAACCCATAGACTCTCACATTTTAAGTCTAGAAGAGTTGGGCTCTCTTGCTTACTCAGGTTTACTTCACTTTAAACAATATTTCAATACTTTTTGGCTTTGTTTTGTTTGCTAGGAGAATGCTATATGGATATCCCTCTATTTCTGCTGGTCAGAATAAAGCAAAAACATAGCAAGCAAATGTACATGGAAGTTTTCTCTCAAATTATTTTTTATATTGCAGGCATAGGTGTCCTTTTCCTTAGAGATCCTTAGCAGTGAGGTGAAAGTTAAATGAGGGCCTTTAAGTGAAAAGCTGGATAAGTACAAATACTGTGGTGGCGGATGGCACCGTGTGTATGATGGGAGGGATTGCGTAGGCTGAAAACAGTGTAAGCATAAGCAGATTATTTTCTTTATATAGAGTAAGCTGGGCATTTCAGTCATTATTTCAGTGCAGCTTTCTAGTAAAACTGTGTAAGTTTGGAAGCAGTCTCTGGAGGAGGGGAACAGTGCTGGCTATCAGACATGTATCTTGAATGCCAGATTTCTGAGTATACAAGTAATTGAATTTGGTTTGCAAAGACAATAGATAGCACTGAAAAATTCAAGTATGCTCTAAACATGTATCTTGTAATTAATCAAACAGTAGTGCAAGTATTTCTTTCAGGAGGCCGTGAGCACACAGGGCAGATGTGAGGATTGCAGCGAGGGGTTGTGGCACTGCTCTCACCGTGACTTACAAGGATAATACACAATTGCAAAGGGCTTCTCCCCAGTTTTCTGCGTTGCTGTGGGAGTGGCTGAAGCTGGATTTTTTCAGCTTAACTACTTAATGAGACTGGTGAATGAAATCACAGTTTTCATTTCAGCCTTAACAGCTTAAGGCATCTGTGGGGAAAAGTAATTTTAAGCATCTAAGTCTTAAGTTTAAGCTGATTAACTATGCTGCTCCACTCCCTAATGGCTCATCCCTTTCAACATATAGGCCATCACTTTTACCTTCTCCCTCACCCATAACATTTTAAAGTCATTTTAGAAGCTGATACTACTCAAACATTGCCATTTTTCTCTTTTGTGCTTCTTTACTCCTGTGTGTGTATATCAAACAGTGTATCAGTGGACAACAAAAACTAGTTTGTCATTTAGCTCAGCTTCTGTATTAAATTCTGCTCTCCTGTTTACCATGTCTTCAGCTGTTCATTCACAACCAAAATTTAGGATTTGTTCATCTCTCTGACCATTTCTTTCACTTCAGTAAGTCCACAGAGGATTATGATTGTCATATGGCAACAGAGTAAAGAAGGGCAAATGGAGACACTGAAGTCTTAGAGAGGAAAATAGGGAATAGAGTTTAAATGCAAATCTACGTATAGCTACATCCCACTGGTTTGTAGGCCATATTTCTGTGTTGAATGCTCATTCCTTATAGTACCTGTGTCATGTTAGTATCTAAAATATGTATCTAATAATTAGAACATGATGAGAGCCTTTGATTAGGCCTTCAAGTAAAATAAAACAACACAGACCTCCAAATCCAATAAACAAGGAAAAAAAAACAAACCCAAAGAAAATTGATTTTTTTTAAGTCTCTCTTCCTCCTTTCCCTCTTTCTGCCTCCCTTCTTCCCTACATTCACCATCCCTCTCCCAAATCTGGATCACTGACACAACCCTTTTGAATTTTAGTAAGCATGCAATTTTTAGAAGACTTATAAATCCTCCTTAAATGTAATCTGGATTCTACGAAAGAGGCACAAAGGGTTCTCAGATGGATGAGAATGTGTTATCAGACATGTAGAAAATAAAAAGGCTTATTCATCTCTGTGGTTGTACATCACCTGTCCCAGTGGTGGGGACACCTGTCTCAGGTACCAGTCATGCCTGTTTTCCATGTTTCATCCCAGTCTCCACCCAGAGTTCCCCTCAGTAGGCATCTTAAGGTCTGCTCAGAGGAGCACGGTTTGATCCCAGGACTGCTCACATCCACAGTGCCACAGGGCTGTGTTCCATCAAATGTGGGAGGACAAGACGAGTAGCTCACCTTTCCAGGATGCTAGCAAGGAACCTAGGGCTTTGGAAGATAGGGATGTCAGATCCAAGTCCCTTGAGGCAGAAATGGGAAGACTTCAAATACAGATAGGTCTGAGACGCTCCTTTCCCCTACCCTCTGACAAACACAAAGACATGAATTGTATCCACCCTGTATCCTTCCCAATAACTTGTGATCCACTGTCCAGCTATCCTTCTGGATCTGAACATCAGACAGCTCTCAGCATGCTTGGGTGAAGCCCATCATGTCCAGCCTGTGGGTCAAGATCTCTCAGGTAATCATTGACTTGATCCTCCTTCATGCCTAGTAATTCCTCTCCTTTCCAAACTTTTCCTACGAAATAGAGAACTGGGAGACCTTGTTGTTCCACCTTCAGACTCAGGCAGAGAAGGCATCAGTTATCTCCATGTGTATCTATGTCTGCTGTCATTAAACCACCCGCCCACATAGTCCCACATTTTCCTTGTTTCACTTTTACCAGTAATTTAATGGTCTCTTTGTTGTATTGAATTTCTTTTACAAATCTTATCTCTAGTTCAGCTTTGGCCTTTCCTAATACCATCCCTAAAGGCCCAGGCAATGTTTTCAAACTCTTCCTTTATAGCTTGTCTCTGCTTCCATCTCCTGACGGAGGAGGGAGTTTTATTCCATATATATTTAGTTTCAGTTGTGTGAATGCTCTCTGCATGTGTGTGAAAACTGGGAAAGTGCATATAAATAGAAGCAGTTGCAGCTTGCACTTTTAAGATGTACACAGGAGACTTCTGCGTGGGCTTTCTCTCATCAGTTTGTATATAACAGTTACTTGGTGAAAAAACATTATTAAATGCTTCTTTTAGAATGATGTGATATGCACAATGTGAAATGTTTGCTTTCTGTTAACATTTATCCTCAGCATCACTGGAGTGACTGTAATTTGGCCCAGTTTATGTATAGATGCAGTATAAAAAAGTTGCATTTGACTAGTGCTTTTAGCAGTAATAAAAATATTCAGAATCATAGTTCTATTCCTTTTGGAATAGAATAGAATCCTTTTGGAATATTACTACTGATACCTGTCTTGGAGAAAAACATGTCTTTGTCTGGATTCTGTTTTCAAAACTCCTATATGTGTGTTTTATTAATGGGTAGGGAAGTTGAAGACTTGGGGGCAAATGAATTTTTTAAAAATAATTTCTCCAGTTAATGCATTAGGCATTGACATTGATTTGGAAATTTTACATAAAATAGGGAGATTTCAGAAGGAAAGATACATTAGAAAACCTGTATGGAAAATACAATTTTTTTAACCGTTTGTTTTAACTAAGCCTCAAGTATTTTATCTATTGTATGGTCACTGAATCTTAAGTATAGACCATACTAAAAAGGAAAAAGAACCACTAAAAAATATCACTTATGTGCGTCTGTTTTGTGTAGTTACTTATCTGGTGTGTCTCTGCCTACCACTGTAGTAACACATTTGTCTGAAAGAATCACGAGTTATTCTGTTCCAAATATTTATTATAATAATCTAAGCAATGTTCAATTACTATCTTGTGATATTCAATATGACTACAGTTATAATCCACATGATGATCAAATGTTTTCTTTTAATAGTGTCTTGTTACTACCCACTCACAGCAGAGACAGTATGTTGTTTATTTGTTATGAAATAGAGATGACAATAAGTGTTACTGAATATTCCAGAATTCATCATTTAAGGGGAGTTATGTAGTAATGTAGTAATTTAGAAGAGTTATTCAGTGAATCAGATCAAGCCCATTACATATGGCAAGATACAAACCTTATTTAGATACATGAAGTTTCAGCTATTTATGTCTTTTCTAAAATTAGGTCAGCCATATTGTGATAGGGAAATGTACACTTAGGGCACTCATGTAACTTTAACAGCCCTATCACCAATGCCCACACAACCTTAAGTGCTTTATCACAGCTGCTTTCCTAAGGCACACTTCAATTTCACTGAAATCTTCAGGGCAGAATATATTTGAACACAGAAATAATTCTATTTTTGCATAGCAAAGCTTATGTCAGACTTAGAAGTTGCTTGTTACATAACTGAAAACATTTTGGTAAGTCATCGATATCCATACTTCTTAAAAGGTTATCCTGCTTTTATGCTTTTAAATACCGGTTTTGAAGCCTGACTGCAGCTTTAATCTGCAGGTTATCAGAGCTAGCTGTTCCCTTGCAGCACATTTTGGGACACATGACCAGAGTACTGCAGCAGTGGAATAGACATTGTAAAAGAAAGGGCAGAGAGCTCGTTGGGGTGTGCCTCTCGAATGTCACACAGGTGTTAATTTGAGGAAGCAGATGACCTGAAGAGTGGCAGCATGGTACCAAATGGTTCCAGAATYCTGAGTGTCCCTGCTGATAGCCTTGAGCAGCTACACTGCTGAGCAGACAAGTGGATGTCACAGCCTATTTTTACAAATATTAATTGCAGGAGTGGGCATAAAAGCAAGGAAGTGTGTAGGTAGATCCTTGCTATTCCCTTTGGATTTACTTGCAGTAATTTTAGAGCTGCACTGCATATGCCAATATTCTTGAAGTGTGAGTATCTGTACATGTCAGCTGTAGAATACCTTAAGTCCACTTGACAATTGATTCATCTGAACTCTGTCGTATCRTGGAGAAACAAGACCACTTCATTTCTGTGCCGTCAAACTCTGTACCATTAAAAAGCCTGAGGAAATCATTCCTATTTTTGAAATTAAAAAAATGCCAGATTTTTTTGTCCTGATGTTTTTAAAGTTTATTCATGGCTATTTGCAATTGTTATATTGTGAGAATGCAGAGTGCAGGTCTGGCCTCACAAGATTCCTTTTTAAATTCCCAATACATGAAGCATAATGTTGGCTTGTAAATCGGTCATTTCTCTCTTAGCACACCCAAATTCATATTTTATATTTGGTTTTACATATTTCTGCTAAAACTTGCTGTCTAGTCTACACGCAGGTGAAGCTTGCATGAGGTGTTATCTGCTTTTATTTTCTAAGTTTTCTTTATATGCTTTGCTAATGAGGAAACACAACTGTTATCCGTAAGAGTCAGAAGTAGCCTGGATATTCAAAGTAATGTAACTACATGAATAAAAGCAAAATGAAATAATCGTGTAACTGAGAACATACAGTTTTGAAAAAACTGGAGGACAACAGGGAATTTCAAAATTTGGTTTCTAAAGCCCTGAGCCTCTGTGTAGACATTTTAATATTTGCATCAAGAAATGGGTATACTGGTTTTGGTTAGTGAACACTCTAAAGTTATTGATGGTAGTGGATACAGCAAGTGCTCCACATTTTAAAAGCAACTATGTACTTGGTGAATGAGTAAAGATCTGCAAGCTGAAATTCAGACATCAAGCTCTGAAAATTCTGCATGAAGATAGTATTGATTCTTTTCATATCTTSTGGTCTTTGTGTATCTACAGGCACRTTCTGATAAAACGTACTCTTCAAATCTCACACTGACCTCTGCTCCTTTCAGATTCACTGGCCAAGCAAATCACCTCTTGTAGGGATATTTCCTGGCTTTTCTTCCAGTTTCTGAATCCCTGCCCTATCACTGAGCCTTCTGATAGAGGAAACCTATCAGCTGTTACTGAAAGAGGCTACATTTGTACTTTATATATTGATTTTGTAGTTTACTTACTAAAGGGTGGTAAAAACCAAAGAAAAACATTTGATTTAAAAAAAAGCCTACCCATACAATTTGTTATTTTGACAGTAATTACATACAGATTCCTGTTATCAAAGTATCTCCATACCAGTACATTACAAATTGGACCAAATTAAACTATATAAAACCAACATACATTTGTGAAAGTGTTCACAGAGGAATTAAATTTGTTATTAAGAAGATAAAACATAAAATTTTGTATAGAAGATTTTCATTTCATGTCTTGATCCATGTCATTTAAATCTGGCAAAGAACACTCTCTTTACCCATCTGTAAAAGACGGAGTACAGTCATTCTGGAGGATGCTAAGTAAATGCTTCTGCAGCCTTATTGTGGATAGCAGCTTGGTCTCGGATCTCAGCAACTATGTTTCAACCCTCTGTGAGAGAAGAGAGGATATGAAATATGTGCCCCAGAGTGGCATTGAGGAATTGTTTGGAGTAAAATGGGATTAAAGAGTAAATCCTGCCTCTATAGCACTGACTGACAGGTTTCATTGTGTGAGGAAACAAGATAAGCAGTAATGAAGAGGAAGTGTTAATCTGCTGTATTGTGTTTTTTCCTCAGTGGTCATGATTTTTGATTTTTTATTTTAATATGGTTTAATTTACCTCATCACTTAACTCCTTCCACTAAGGAGTATTTTGTTTTGTGGCCAAAAAGGAAGACCAGCGTTCTCAGCTGGAAAGTTTAAATGGTCTTTGCTTCTGTGTTGCGCCTAAAACGTACTATCTTTAAAGGCTGAGATACCAGTTCCTGAGGATGCTGAGAGGCAGAATGCTTATTCTCTTCCTTTGTTTGAATGTGATGAATTTCCTTCCTATATAGGGTTTCAAATGGAGGTTGTTTGAGGTGAACAGTGGATATAATATATGTGCAGATATAATAGTATGTCCAGCGATGATGATGCTGGATGTTTCTGTAGGGGATACTTTTAAGAGAGTTGTCTTACCTGTCTTTGTGTTAAAGATTTAAAATAGTCTCATATTATCTGGTTTCTGGTCGGTTTTGTATTCATCATGGCAGTAATGAAAACACAAGGGTTATTTAGGGTTTTTTGTTTATAAAAGACATGTGTTTAACTGAACCAGGAAATGAAATCATAGATCTGTATTGTCCTCTTTTTATTTTGGGTAGGCATGTAATCTTCTTGCTTTGTTAATAAATTTGTTTAGAAGCCTCACTGAATACCCACTCAATATTATTTAGATTTCATTTTATGAACTAACAGTAATTATGCTGTACTTAAGACCACATTGGAGTTGATATTATACCAAGTTTTGCCATCACACCATCTACCTATATAAAGTTTATTGTAACTGAACTGCTTTGGTACCTAAGAATGATTTTTAAACTATTTGTACATCTGAGATTAATCAGAAATTATTTTGGTGAGTTGTCCCTAGATAAATTAATAGCCTTAGTATTTTTCTAAAGATCCAGAATTTCTGCCAGTAAGCTGTAATACAATTAGTTTTGAAGCTAGATTGAAAAAGTATTTCATTGAAAAAGCTAGATTGAAAAAATATTCCATTGCTTTGTTCACTTATCTTAGAAATGTTTTCTCAATGTCCAAGGTTTGAAAAGATGCAAGTTTTCCAACTTTGAAAATTTGCATAGGAGTGTCTTTCTCTTTTTTTCTGGTTTTATCRTTTGTGGGTTTTAGTTGCTGTCACTGTTTGCCTGTAATGATGTAATCATGGTGAATTCTATTTTCCTGAGAGGCTTTCTATTTTAAGGAAGAATGGCAGACACTTCAGCTTTTTGTCTTCTTAAGCAGATTCAGAAAACACCTCAATAATTTCGGAAAATTATTGCCTCTTTGTTTTGATAACTTTTGATGATTAGGATGATGACATATTTATATTTAATTATAAGATGAYGTAATTTTCTAAATAATGACTGGGGGTTTGAGGTCCAAGAGCATGGCACAACAGGTGTGAGGCAGATACAGGTTTAGCACAGAGGCTACAGTGACTTTGCCTTACAGTGACTTTGCCTTTTGTTGACACTGTTTGGTACGGCAGATGCTCTTGCATCATGTGGTAGAGTCCCATCTCTGTGCAGCTATCCCATTGTATAAACTGAAGCTGCGTCTTTCCCATGTGGGATGCTTGTTGGGAATGAAGATATGTTTTTCAGTTCCTTTAATATATCAGTTTGAATCCCATGCTGTCAGTGCCTTATCTTTCATTCCCTACTCAAGATTGTTACAAAGTACAACTGTGGGTCTGAAGTGGAAAGAGACCAATCTTCACTGTGTAAACTACACACATTAAAAATACTTCAATAATCTGGTAAAGTTTTTCTTTCTGCTTTTGGTGCATGTGGGCACCCTAAGACTTTGTGTATGGTCTGAATCTTCTCTTAAATAAAACATAGTAAAAGGCAGTGGAAAGAAAGAATGGTTTTGTCCCAAAAGCTTTCTGAGTGTTCTTTGTTACAGGTCCCCTTTCTTGTGTACCTGCAAAAGGTGTGCACACTAGAAGAAACCGTTTCAGTGTATGTACTGGACTGACTGAATTGTTATACTAATTTACATTCTAGAATATAAGTCATGTTTACTTCTGCCACTACGCAATTCAAATATGTGTCCAGAGTAGTTAATCATGAAAGGGCTCAAAGTTAGGGCAGAATGTAACAAGATTAGGTTGGTTACTTACCAGCCAAAAAAATCAATAAAAGAGAATCTAATTATCACTTGAACCCTGTCCTTGTCAAATCAACTGTGAATTAAAAAGGCCACTCCTAAGGCACAGCATAATAAATAAAATAAACTTCGAAATTTGTTTTAGRAAGGAAATAGGATTTTCTTTCTGCTTGAATAACTAAAAGGACATGCARTGTACATGCCTATACTTTTGTGTATCTTGTCCACTAATGAACCAATGCAATCTAAATGTTAATTCTCATTGTCAAAGTTTATGCCTAATGTACCAAGTTTTTTATTCTCACTTGATGGTATTAAATTAATGAAGAAAGATGGATCCGGAAAAAACAAACAACATGCACAACTTGTAGGACTCCTGTCAGGTTTTGATTCACTTTAAGAGATTCCTTATGTGTGGTACAGACATCTGGATAGTCTAAAGTACTCTCTTCATTTCCAGGATTGTACAGGAGAGTGTGCATTTCTTAAAAAACAAATCTRTCCCTCCCCAACCCCTTTAGTTACACTGTTTATACTTGGCAAAAATGGGTCAAAGTCATTGGAATAGACAATTTTTTTCAAATTACAAATACTGTGCATAAGCATCTTGCTTATGACTCATTTCAGTGAGACTTCTCCATGATCTCTCTCTTTGTTGTCACTTCTGCAGTAATAGTCCAAATAGCTTGGATTTTTTAATGGTACTATTTTTGATCCCAGAACCAGTTAAAAAGGAAGATCCCATTCTCACTGCAGAGTTGCTTCCCACAGACAAACTTCCCTTTTATCTGACCATGCTGTAAGGCAGCTGGCAAGCTTCAGACAGAAGTTCAGAGGGAGCTTCTTGAGCGGGGGACACTTTGCTCTTGACCATTCTGTGTCTTAAAAAAGGCCAGCCAGCAAACAAACAAACAAAAATTTCTCCAACAACCCATGGACAGAAGCCTTGATTGTGTCGGACACYGTGTTTTCCCAGCAGCAGTGCAATGAAACCCTTTGTGAAATGTTGGGGTCCAAAGTGCAGGGAATATTTCTCTGCCTGTTTTGGGGGGTTCTACCCCCCTGGACAACCCTGTCTTTGACCTTCGTCCATGGAGAAAATTACCTACCCTCTGGGAAGAAGCAGAATCTGCACTGRTGTGAAATAAGTAATAAAACATTATATAAAATTGTCACAGGGTAAAAATTTAGAAGTGTTAGGTTTGTTAATATAGCAAAATAGATAAGAAACAAAACCTTCAAAATGGAGGATTGTTGTTGTTTTAGGCCTTCTTCTTTCTCTTTTCTTTACTCCATTTTCTATGGCAAAGTGGATTGAAATGATTGAGTGAAAAATGCCGCAGTTCCTTTCATGTGACAGAACGATTTATTAAATATTAGTAGAAAAGTAAAAATATCTTTCGTTTCAGGCTTTCMTTAAGTAATTTACCTTTAAAAAACAATGTTATCTTGATAAGTCGTCTTCTCCTTTGCRCTTTCTAAAAAGAGTCATCTTGTGCCTTAGCTCCTTCTCTAATAAAACTTAATAAACAACTGTCTGAAAGCARAAGCGTAAAAAAGTCCCGTTCGTCTGCAGAGCCCAAGCAAGAGCTCAAAGAATCCTCCCCCATCAAGGGAAGTTCAATTAAAACACGGCGAAGTGTCAGTGAGAGTAAGAGATACGTTTAACCGCTATAACACAAAAAGAGGTCTGTTGAACATACCTGGAGGCTTCCCATAGAAATAGATTGCTGCAGTCCTATTTTGTCGCCCATGCAGATGGCTTTGTACTGGGGAATTATGGAACACAGATTAGTTTTGTTCGTAACGGAGGTAAAGGAGAACTGACACCTAAGTGCCAGCATTTATCCATAGAATTTGGAGTTAACAAAATAGCAAATAATGATAAAGAAAAATATAAAATTTGTATCTGCCTTAAGGTTATTTTATAGTGGGTACAGAGTTTACATAACTGTAGTGCTGGTGCCTGGAAAAGTATGGACAAAACAGCCTTCAAAAGTCTGCTTCCTCTGTTCCATTTAAATTAAAATGCTTAGTGTGAAGAAACAGTGAGTGAGTTTTTTAGGGACCATTGTTTTTTRCCTCTTTTCTTTTGAAAGATGTGCTTTAATTTTGATGCTCTAATGATCTGATACACGTCAACATTTTTTTCTGAGAGAGATCATAGCATTCTGTTCTCAAAAATGCAAACCAMCATTCTTTTAGGTGGTCTGTGATTTATTTTTTCTCCCCCAAGCGTCACGTAGGTAGAATTTGCTGATGTTTGTTAAAAATTAAAAAAAATATATATTTTCCTAAAGGTGTTCCTTATCTTGCACCCTCATTAGGCAGTTTGCTGCTGCATTCTTGTTTTTTTTGTTCTGTTTTTCATGACCTTTGGTTATTTTTTGGTCTTTTTATGAGCATCAACCAGTTTAGGTCTTGGAGATGTTTGACAGACTGTGTTGTCCAACCTAGGTCTGCTGGTCATAATTTTCTTCCGTTTTTCAACTGTATAACTTCTGAACAGGTGACTTAGTACTCCTTGAGCTTGGCTTAGATGCCTCATATTGTACGTATTCCACATTTTGCATAGCTCAGCCTCAGCCTATCTTCTAAAATCTCACTCCATCAAACTTCATTGTTAAATATTACCCTTAAATTTTCTGCGTTCAAGGCATTGTGATGCCTGTTCTTGTGTTAGGCTTACATCATTTGCCTGAAGTAATTKCCTTAGGTACTAATTATATTCCTAAATACTTAGAGAGTATTTAATATATATTTGCCCCTTGCAAGTGCAAGTGCTTCAGATGAAATACAGATTATAAACACTGAAGTCAACTTTTGACCTGTGAACAACGATGGGAATCATAAATAGGGACATTGTGAGAAGTTACCAAAGCCTTTTATGTATGAAAATTATTGGAAAAACCTGACATAGTAGCAGGGTGAGAAATAGGGTGTGTTGATTTTAATAAAGATACAAGGAACATGTGTCATCGAAGAATGTTAACACATTCAGGAGAGAGCTGAATACAATTGCAAATGATAAAGGAGACTGATAGAACAAGGTAATAAAAAGGCTTCACAATAGAGAAAATCATACCTTTTCAGATCATCTCTAAGCAAAATGTCAAATCAAAGTGGGAGGCAAAATATCTCAGAACCACAGATTTATTAAAATCTACTTATATTATGCAATCTTGAAAATCTTAATTCTCTAAATATGCAAATAAAAAGATTTGGTGGGTGACTTTATAGATGGCTTGAATTTCAGCTTTAGAAGAGAAGGGCTTGATAAAATGACTTAAAAAAAAAAGAAAAMCTGGGTTTAAGCCTCATATGTGTAATCATAAAGTAGCTTGAATGTGGTAAAAATTATTAAACCTTTCAGAAATTCTGCATTAAAATAACTAATTTTTTGGTGTCATCTTAGCAGGTCTTTGAGAAACTGCTACCATTTTTGTCCCATAGTTAAGAAAAGAGTTACCATAAGCCAGGAGTAGCTGGTTTGTATATTCACTGCCAAATTAAAAGCAAAGTATGTCAGGTTGCAGCCTGCACATTGTTGAGTGGTAAATCCTGTTGGAGGGTCTTTTTCTTTAAAAAAAAACCCAAACTTTTTAAAACATTGCAAAATTTACGGGAAGCTCCTTTTCCTTTCATAACTCAATCCATTAATAAATCAGTAGGGATAAGAATGATATTTTAATTCCTCTTTTCATAATGAGAAGAAGCAGWAAATTCAAGAGCCTGTATCTCCCATTCAGTGGCCAAATTGCGTAAGAAAATTTCTTTATTTCTATATTGATGCAAAGTTCTTTTAATCTAGTGGAAAAAAACYCCTTTGATTTTAAGTCTCAAGTAATGTGGCTCAATACCAATTTTAAAAGTGCCATTTAAAAAGTATGAAGATTAGAACTGATGGGTAAGCTAACTCAAGTATGCCTACAGCTGCTCATGCTGCCCAGTTTGCTGTTCTGTGCCTTCAAGTGCCTGATCTGAACTCTGCCTAAGTATGACTGCAGGGAAAGTATGTGCTGCAAAAGCTCGAAACAGAGAAGGTACTAGTTTGTCATCGAATTTCTAACACAGGCAGGGAGGGTCAGTCCCGGTACTGAGAGCTGCATCACACGAGAGGGAAATCTGGCCTTGATGGAATACCAGGTGACTGCTACTTCAGGGAGATGCACTTTTTTCACGTTCTGATGGGCCTGAGCCCTGTCTCCAGGAGTTACTGTCACCCATGTCCTTCTGTTGAGCTGCTCTGCAGAAGGATATGGCATACAGTGCCTGAGTGGGAAAGCTGCTGGAGCTGAAGGTGAATCTGAAGAGCTTTTGTCTTCCATTGACTTCCACCAGCTGAGGACTGGTTTGACTCTGGGCAGCTGCTGAACACACTTTCTACTCTTGGAAGCTTCAGTGTCTCAGTAAGTGTGTAGTATGGCCTCTACAAGAATATTTGAAGCCTTGTTATTTCCTAGTATCACATGGACTTCTCCAGAGCTTGGTGTCCTTTTGGTTACTGCTTCTGTTTCAGGAGTTTCTCTGCAGTGTTATTACCCCTGTGCAGCCTTCCTCTCCCCTTTGGTCATTAGCTGTTGCCTGTTATCACCTCTGATTATTACAAAAAGCTGATATTTACTGAAGGAGAAGGCACTAACTCTCTGTTGCCTTCTCCACGCATGTTCCCTGGGATTTTACACTTGCTTCTGTTCCCTAGTCAGTGAATCCTGGAAAGTTTTAGGTTACTTGTTCAAGGTTTCCAGTGAATGTCAGGAGGCCTTTTGTTCTTGGAAGTGAAGAAAAACAGCTGAGGCAGACAAAAGTGCTTTCTCCTGCTGATCCCTACAGCATATGAAACAGAATAGGAAGCACAAGAGGTACATGGAATACAAGACTTGAGTTTTTAGGGTAGTTCACAACATCCAGACATTTTTTTGGATCTGCTAAATCACGCAGGAATTGTGACCATGAGAAGGGCCAAAATGATAAAGCAGAAGTTAAGGAAAGAGGAGGTGTGTGCCCTGTGTGAATACAAAGCTACTCCCTGAGTTTGGCAAGGTAGAGTAGGATACACATTGAATATTTTCAGCCTCTAGCAAAACAGTCCTTTCTCTTACTCTCTTCCCAGGTTATATTCCACAGATGTGGAATGTGTGGTACTTCTCCAAAGTACCATGGGTCCATTGGACTCTGTTTTTTCCTTTTTATAACAATATGTATTATCATTAGGGGAAAAGGATTTATGCTCTTATTATTCTTCAGCTTTAAATGTATTTATGAGGACTGCTGAAAAAGAACAACCAACCTCTCCAAATAACCTAAAGCAAAAAACAAAACAAAACAAACAAAAAACTCCCAACAAAACAAAAGCAACCTCCYCCCCCCAAAAAAAAACCACCACCAAAAAAACCCCAATGTCAAAACAGGTTTTAGATACTCATACGCCTGAAAGCTTGTCTTCGTAGATTTAAAAACAGGGAGGAAATTAAATACTCCAACCTTAGCCTTGTTAGTGTCTTGTTGCCAGACATGTCTGAGGTTAAAGTTTGGGTTTTTTTCTCAGTGTTTGCTGAGGAATGTACACATATATATGTGTATACATATGTATTTGGGGTTTTGTTTGGTTTTTGGTTTTTTTTTAACTGGAGAGGTTCTGATCTGTTGCTTTTTCATGGTTAATCTTTATTGTATGAATAGCAACTATTGGCTGTTCCCTCAACTTAAACAATTCTCTGAAGGAAAGAAATGCCTGAAAGGAGAGAACAGAGGACAAGATTACCATTTTACACAAATGCATACTGTGGCAGGGAGGGTAGCTGAGTTGGGTGCAAAATATGGTTATAAAACTTGGATGAAATAAGAATACAGATCAAAGTCCCAAGCAGAATTTGAAAACTAACTGTAGGCCTGAAAAATTCAGCTTTTTGTAGTACATTTACATTTTCTTAAGAATGTTACCAAGATTTGAAAAAAGACTGTTAAAAATCTTCTAATGGCTGAAGTTTGTGAAAGCAACTTTTGGATTCTCTATTTTATTTGTTGTTGTGGGGCCTTTTTTCCRTCTGTTTTCCTTTCACCTTTTGTCCCAGAGATGGTTCCTAGGGAAACAGTACACTGTTCTGGTGCTTTTAACTGCATGGTCTGAGATTGGCATCTGATACAGATACCAGGGCAGGGGCTGCTTTGAGAACTTAACTAGCTGTTTGCTCTTTTATGTTTCCCTTGCAAGGACACCTCTGAAATTCTTGTGATGTAGGGGAAGTGCAATATCATCTCATTGCCATCAGTTTTATTACATACGGCCATGCAGAAGCATTCTCTGGTGAACCGTACTTCTTCTAAATGGATTGGCTTAGATTATTGTATAAATCTTCCTTTAGGAGCATAAGGAGCAGCTACTCACATACATACCCAGCCAGCTTTCTTAAATATTTTGCTTATAATGTTTGTGTGGTGTCTACTAAGTAGTATGAAGATAATTCAAACAGCGTATTAAGATGCAAGATGATTCACCAGCAGTGAGCTACAGATGGTCTATTATTGAATTACTAAGTAACAGTGGGAAGGCCGGGACAATAATTATGGCATTTACCTGCACAGGGGCCAGCAAGCTGTTCAGACCTAGTTSTCTGAGAGGCAGCCTTGCTGTTTTGCATGCTAAACTTTTTTTTTTTTTTTTCCCCCACTTACTCATTATCAGAAGGCAACTGACAAAAAGAAGCCCTTTTCACACTGGATTAGAATAGATAAAGAGTCTGTTAAGGGCATTCTCCAAATTTCTACTTTAATACCAAGGGTTCCAGACAGTGTATAAATAGTTACAGTCAAAGTTAACATTATGCACAAGAGATCATAGCTATGTATGTAGCATCTCACCAAAAGGATGTGAGCAGTTTCTTGCAGGAAAAAAAAAATTTTAAAAAAATGCTTTTCTAGAATTTAGCTCAAGTGTCTAACGGACTAAATTAATTTTTGTCCTTTTTTATCATCTTTGATGTATTCTCATGTAGTGTGCTTTTCTATTTATAATCTAAGTGCCATATAGATAAGCACTTCACATATAAATTCATCAGAAGAAGGATCAAATGAGTATGTAGCAATCTATAGTTACTATAGTAGAGAGTATAATTATCCATACCCAATCTATAATTGAGTAAGAAAAGAATGGATTTTTTAAAATAAAAAATAACACCTAGGCAATTATCTCGGAAGATTACATCATTTAAAGTGTATTTTGATGACTGTGTCTTATAATTTTAATCCTTTTTATCTCAAGATTTAGGTAGAAATGATTACACAAACTCATTTTCTTTTTAACAGTTTGACTGCCTGTTTGTAAAATGTCTGTGGGAGAACAAACTCCCCAAGGTGCATTTCAGGATGTTTTCTATGTTAGAAACCAGCAGAAAGCCTGATCACTCAGTAGTTTTTATTGACTGTCTGTGCAATTCTGTCTCTCTTGGTGAATGACTTTTGTCTCAGATTCCCTCGAGTTCATTCAAGTAGCAGAATTACACAGTCCTGTTCAATGTCAACAGGTGCACCCAAATTTTATGTCTTTAAATAATTCATTGTTGTTTGAAACTCTTTCTGTGAACCACATCTGACAGTAGAAGACTGCTCCTATTCTTTTTATTCTTTGCTCAGAAATGTCACTCAATCACACATTTGATTACACAGTTTAAGTATGAATTTATTATTAGGCACATGTCCCAAATTCCTCATTCTGCATAATATATTGAGCCAAACAGATGCATATAGTATATGTTTATGCATTTTATTTTATTGGAATAACAGTAACTAATGTTTTACTGTAGATTAAAGCCTTTTCTTTTACTTTATTGTCTCAAAAATCACAATTTAAGGCATAAAGACTGGGAGAGGATGATCAATTGGATGGCTTGTTAGCTGTGGCTAATGACTTTTAATGGAAGAAGCTTTTTTAAATGGAGGAAAATGATTGATTTAAAATAAAGCCTGTTCTTCTCACTTTTTTTTCCTCATAGTCGAAATGCTTCCCCCAAGCTGCTGCAGATGGTCACAGTCTTTTTTCAAATTTTTTTTGTCTTGCATTTCCACAGCATTAGGCTTGATTATTTCTGTTGAATTGCTTTAGGGAACCCAACATCAACAGTCATTTGCAATATCCAAGTAAGATGATGCAGGATGATAGCTTGCTCTCAAAAGAAGGTCATTATTCTTCCTTTAACCCTTTGTACAGATATGCTATAGCCAGACATTTTATCAGAAATTCCAATAGCTCCTTTTAGTGAGGGAGGCTGCTGTTGGCAAAGGTTTAATATTATAAGCTTTCACAGTGTATTTAGTTTGTATGTCTTTTTTCTGCATTAACATAATTCCATACAGTATTGGATAGAGTTTCTATTGTTCATTTAAAGATTAGTATAATCTGTCATTTCACATTGTTTCATTTGGTTTGTTTCATGGAATCATTAAAAAATTAAGCTAGAGGAGACCTATGAGGTCATCTCATTCATCCCTAGAGTCCAAAGGTGGAAGTAACTCTTCAACTAAATTATTATTGCCGTTAAGTAAAATGTCATTTTTCAGTTCAGACTTTCCCTGCTTCAAATGTTTGATTAACTGAATCATAAGCAATTTGCATGTTCCTTCTCATACGTAAAAGTATTGGCAGTACTGCAGTTTTAGATTATTCTGCCTGAACTGTGTTTTCATCTAGTACACTGAATGATACACTGATCTCAGTTTGTGTCTTCCCCTAATTATTAGGGGGACACAGAATTCATGTGAGCATTCATATTTTTAATGCTTGGTCAAACCTAAGCTCTTCAGTTCTGCTTTTTAAATAATAATTATACTAATGCTAATGCTAATACTAATACTACTAAAAACATAATAATTAAGTAGTCAAGGCTTCTTATAATAACCATTGTTTCAGTGGCACTCCGTTCCCAGCCCTTCATAAAATACTAAGAAAACCCCATACCTTGATGTCTCCCCAAATGTTGCAAATTTAGTCAAGGCAAACAAAACAATTCTGAATTTAGCAACTGAAGAAAGAGGAAAAAAGAAGGTGTCGTTGCCAAGGAGAAGAAGGTAGTATTTTTAACATAAGGTATTTTTTAAAAAAACAGTGCTTTCAGAATGAGAGATTGAGAGGCATGATGATACGTACAAGAAAAACCCAAAACGAAACAGAAAAACCCAAACTTCCCAAAACCCAAAGAAAACCCCCAAAAATTCAAGAGGGAAAATACGTTTGTTCTACATGGAAAAATATATGACGTGTGAGAATGTCAAATGAGAAAAGAAATGTAGAAGCAAGCTTATTTTGACCTGTTGAAGTTTTTATATTTTCAAAAGAGTTGTTGTTAGTATAAGAAGCTCCTGAGTGGGGCTGCTAAATGAAGCATACCTGCTGCTGAAACAGAGAGTTTTATGTGTTGATTCAAGGAGGAATCCCCCTGAAGAGTAGAACAGGTTTTGTCTTGTCTTAGGTCGTGGTATCACAGGGAACCTAGAAGATAAAGTAGCACTGTTGGTGAAAGGACGAGGAAGAAGCTGAAAATTTCATTTTCGGTTTTATCTTTATGTAATCCCACTTCAGGTGTTGTGTGGAAGTGGTAATGGGAAGCCTACTAACATGCAGGATGTTCTTGTCTTGGATATCATAAAAAGGGGATTTACTGGATTTCTCCCCCCTTCCCATTTCTCCTTCCTTCATTATTTTTTTTCCAAATTTTGTTTCAGACGTCCAGAGTCCATGGTGCAAGGTGTGGTTCTAGAGGCTGCTGTCACTGTACTCCAGCTGCCTCTACGCACGTTAGGAGTGGCATTCTGTCATATCATGGTCTCCAGGAGCATTAAGGCATCTTGATAGTAGCTTTATACAAGTGCTCAGTGTTCCTTTGCTACCGTCATCTGGTCTCACCTGTTCTATTAATGAAAATTTCAACTCAGAAAGGTTTATTTATGCTTATGAGGAACAATATCTGATACTTGCAAGATAATAAAAAGTTATAACCCTTGGGGGTCTTTTTTAATTTTAAGCTTTTGCATTACTTGGCAGTACGTACATAGTACCTGCCAGCATTATACATGAAGATGCAGATTCAGTGTATGCACATTACTTATAAGAATGCAGAAAATGAGCTTATTATACCTGGCATTTTTTCTTTTTATCGATTATAGTCATTGGTGCACTCCATATGTCTTGTGTATTTAGATTTTTCTATAATGTTAGGTCATGCTTCCATTCTCTGGACACTTGCTTCAGTGCYTTTTTATTTTCCTATACAGGAAACTGTCAGTGGCATAAATCTCTGTAAATTTTCCAGATGATATTCAGGCTGAAAGGCACCTCAACAAGAATTTACTCCAACCTCCTACTGAAATAGACCTTTGTCCTTCACGTCCCAGAAACTTGCTCCAAGAAAACTTGCTCCATGATTTTCCCTTGGGCTGAAGCGGGGCAGACTGGCTTTGGTATGACTTCAGCCAGCTCTTTAGCAGCCTTGGATGATGTATGGTGCAACAGATCCTACAGACTTGATGAGTTCTCACAAGTAATCCCTTACCTGATGGCAATTCCTCCCCTCCTTGAACCCTACCTCTTAGTTCAGCTGTCCCGAAGCCTCAGTGGTAGCCACTGGCACAGCCCCCCTGGGTTTTGTGTTTAAACTTTCCGTGTAGCAGTAGAAGATCTAGATAGCTGGTTGCCAGCTCAGAGCTCTGCAAGGAAAAGGAAAGGAGGTGAGAGTGCAAAGTGAACTAAAGAACTGTGGGAGCAGCAGTCCCTGTTCAGGAGCAAGGGGGAGAGGCTTTGCTTGTCAGCAGAGGTGCTGCAAGTAGGCTCTGCAAGACAAAATAGAAAGGGGACTTGAAAAGGGTGTGAATGTAGTGTCCATGGCTTGGGAGAGAGGGCAACTTCTTGGTGAGAGTTAAACGAAGGACAGAACTAGTTAATTATGCCCATGGAAGAGAACCCTCTCAACAAGGAAGTCTTCTTGTCTCTCTCTGCCGAGTGAGAGAAGAGCTTCCATCTTATTTCCCACACTGTATCCAACTCTCAGAAGGTATCACCTCCCTCTCCTATGAGTGGCTATGGGTCTTCTATGTTGGGATGGATAATCACCATGCGAAAGGCCATAATCTAGTCCGAGGAGTCCTCACACAGAAATGTTTTCTATTCTGCAAAGTGTTTCTGCACACAGAGCGGTTACGGCCAAGTGCCCTGGTGCACCTACCACTAGGCTAAAGGGATTCATTGTGTGGCCATGCACTTCCCAGCTCATGATGATCCATTGACACATCTGGGTCTGTGCTTCCTATGTCACCCACATTGTCCCCACACCCCCAAGGATAAACATGTAAGGAAAGCATGTAGGAGTAAAACTTCAGTGATGGATGGTGGTGTCTTTTCAGGTTCTCCCTCATGGCAAGCCTGGAAGTTTGGGTTCAAACAACCTGCAGAGCTCAGCTCATCCCTTATAAGGTGGAGGATTCAGTGATATGGTCCTGTCTGAACCCCCTTTTTAGTAGATTAAAGTCCTACTTAAAGTATTTTTACTTGGATTATGATTATTATTCCTTGTTTTCAAGAAATTTGGCATCACCTTTTTTGGTTTAATGAAACATTCCTGTCACRCTAGACTGCAGTCATAAGTTACAAACTTGCTGCTGTCATCAAGGCAAACCACTGCCCAAGACACTTTCAGACCTCTTTTACAGGTTAAGATACATAAGTAGTATCATATTGTTGGGGCATGAAGTCACTTCTCTTTTTCCAAGAATGGGAAGAGGTAGCCATTGACTGATAGGACAGAAGTTAGTTAAATGTAGAAAACAATAAGAGGTAATAATAGCAAAAATTGGTTTAACCAAGGGTGATTGCAGTAGAAGAAGGTGCAGGTAAAGTAAAAAAAGGCTTTCAGTGCGGAAAATGTGTGTGGCTGAAGAAGGAACAGCAGAGTTGAAGAAAAAGTTGAGGATTTTCAGTCATTGGCAGTCACTTGGTATAGTGGAGAAGCCTCCTCATGTTTGTTGTGCTTTACAAACTTTTAGTGGTGCTGAAGTTGCATGTGGCACTGTCAGCTCTGTAGGAGTTTGGACCTAATTATCCCCATCAAAGTTGTAGAGCACTTTGGTGTAGTACTTCTAGTTGATTTTTCTAAAATCTAATTTGTTCTCAAAACTGCTCTGAGAACTGAGCAAGCACATAGGAAACACAGTGAAGTGAACCAGAAAATTTGGTTTGAGATTGGACTGTTTGTCCAAATGGGATTGCTAATGCACTCACAGCCTCTCTCAAAAACGGGAAAAAAACTGGCAAAAAAGCATATTTTGTTTGTATGCTTGTATTCTACCAAAAGAATGGAGACATTACCTTTCCCTGTAAATTAAAAAAAAAAAACCAGAAAACAAAACAAAAAAAAAACCCCCACAAAAAAACTCAAAAAACCAAACACCCAACAAGCACAAGACATCTCTGTTTAATTAAGTTTTCCAGATACCATTTTTCTTAAGTACATGTTCAGGCATTGGACTTCCAACAGCCTTGCTTTTACTTCCTTTACACTTGCATTCACTGTATCGTTTCTGGCAATCTAAGCTGTTCAATGGATTTACACAGCTTCAAATTACATTTGAATCATAGGCTCAGATAATATGCTTGACTAAAAATCTACATTTACATAAACTTGTCTTTCTCTTCTTAACAGTTTACTGTACAAACATGAATATTTCTTTGCAAGCTTAAAAGGTTACTTCATTTGTATCTGACACTTGAATTTCTGCATTTGTTTAATAAAACAGTGTCAGCTGTGTATAAACTAGTAATCAAGAGACAAGAAGAGTGTTTTAAAATGAGATACTAGTTCAAACCTGTTGAGCCATAGTCAATTCTCCTTGTCTTCTTTACTTCGTATTCTAAGGTAACTTGTTGTGTAATAAAATAGAATGAATGCTGCTCAAAACAAAGGCAAAAGAAAAGATGGAATTAAATCAACTTTCTGGCCTTCTTAACCTTGCTCTCCCCCAGTCAATGTAATTTCTTCTTTGTATAGACTAMCTAATTGTTTGCAAAGCACTTCTCTGATAAGTGCTAAATAAATGCTTAATATTAATATTACAAGTATATTTCTTTGCAATTCACTCATTTAATTGACCTCTATTTTGCTACAGCTTATAATGACAATCAATTAAATCCTTTTTCAGCCTTCGCTGATCTGCTTTCATCCCACAATGTGTTTTCTAACTGTTTTTCATCTCAAATCCCTTTAGAAGATAGGAATAAATGTAAAATTGCTCAAAGTTATTTTAGCTTCCCTCTCCTTTTCTCAAGCTCTCCACGGATTTGGAAGATTTTTACAGTGTTTCAGTTACAGAAATTCAAAACAAGCACACTTATTAAGCCATATAGCTTAAATAATGATGATCAACTGAAGTGAAATGCAACAATTTCAGTAGTTTATCAGTATATTTGAGAGGAGCGCAAAAAACACCTCAGGCGTTTTGTTCTTTTCAGTGGTGAAAGGGAAGTGAAACAGTCCTAATCCTTTTTATTTGTCACATGTAGAATAACTGGTCAGTTCTATATTTTGGATGCAACACTCTACAGCAGAAATAAATGTCTAAGAAATATTTTCATCTCTTTTGTCATAATTTATTTTTTATTTTTCTTATTGCAGTACTCCTTAAAATGTTGGTTTCATAATATCCATCATGGTAGCCTTAGCAAGACTCTTAGCTTGTTTATGACTTTTCTTTTTGTAATAAAAATTTTAACTCAGTTTCATGGGGTCCTTTTTCATAGGGTTGTAAAGGTGATTTGCCATGGACTGTGACACTTATTAAAATCTCTTCTCTGTGATACGTCTTCCATATTGATGCATTAGACAACTCATTTTCCAAGATGTTTTCTACATTTGGTATTTCTAACTCTGCATGTTCCTTGTCAAAGTAATTAACTAGGAGCTGAGTTTGTTTTACTTTTAATGGCAGATTCCCCTGGAATAGGGAAGCGTTTTGTATCAAATATGCGTACTAGAATGGAAATTCCCAATTATGCCATTCTTTTTCTGATTCTTACTCTTGTGACTTATTCGTAACAGTGAAAACCTGCTTGTCTGTGGGATGGGATACATCAGAATTCCATTGCACAAAATAAGAGCAGCAATTTGTGAAACTGGCTAAGAGCAAAAATGAGAAAGGCCTATCAAGATGAATGAAGAACACAGAAAAAATGCAAAGAAATATCAGTGAGTGAGATACGTTTTAAGGTTTCTTTCATCTGTGGTCATATTCCAGAGTTACGAGTAGCTCAGAAAATCACAACTAAAAAACCCATCCTGCCACAGCAAATCGTGACTGGAAAAAGGAAGAGAGAGTATTCTTAGAGTTCTCAGATCATAAGTGTGGAGAGGTGACTTTTTAAGCTTAAGTTAATAATTGAAAGATCATTTTTGCATCTGACCTGTTAAATAAAGGTTAATGAAATGACCTCTATAAAATATCAGATTATTATTTATTGCATTGAAATCGATTTAAATCTAAGTTAATAGGAATTATAGGTGCTGTTTCTAAGTAGCTGATTTCATAACAGTGAAAACCATTATAAGGCATATTATCTGGAATAAAGTACTTAAAAAAGAAAAATAAATAATAATTGGGAAGCAATTAATTTTCAAGATAGCTAGAACATACTGCCAGTTAGAAATAAACTGGGATAGAAAAGAGCAACATCGAGAAAAATGCAATCTGAAGGCAGTTTCAAAGTATATAAATATTCTTATGTGTATGTGTACACCCAAATAGATGAAAAATTCAAGCCATTGGATGTAAATACAATCTGATGGAATCTGAAACATTTAGAAAATAGCTGGTAAGAACTATAAACAGAAGTGTAATAAGGAAAGTTAAGGCAACAAAAGAGCGGTTTTTGAAGTATAACAGGAGTTGATATTGCACAGTATATTAACAGTCAAAAAGTTGCTTCAATTAATGGGGGGTTTATTGTTGTTATTARTATTACTACTACAGTGTTCAAAGAGGAAACAGAATCATTGCTGTTTAATTAAGAACTGAAGAAACAAGATGATTATCCTTTTTTTAAAAAATTGAATTCAAATTGCATTAATAAACATGACAGAAATAGTAGAATAGGCTTTTCTAATAGACTTGATTTAATAGTATCTCTGTGCTAAGAAATAAAAATAGCGTGCATTAAATGATTTAAAAACCAGAGTTTTGATGAATTTCAGATGTATTAGGGAAAAGCCTTCAAATGCATCTGTGTATAGTGGACAGCAAAAAAGCTTTCTCTTTTTTCTGTAAGTTTTTTTTGGTAATGTCCCAGATGACAAAATAAGCTTGTTGCATTAGATATTTGCAGGTACCTTAAGGATGAATAATACTATTGGAAAAGGCTTATTATTGGTAAAGGAGCAGTCATGGCTAGCAAATTTACAGACAGGTTAATCAATATTATCTCCGAAGGGACAAAGAAGTCATGCATGATAGATGGATAGATAGATAGATATGGATATATAAGTATGTCTTTGAATCTTGTATACACAAAGATTTCAGACCATACTTAAAAGTAGTCAGCTTTATTGGGGAAATGATTGKAAATCAGAATGGGACAGTTCCAAGTGTGACTTTAAAGCCAAGTGTATTATTTAGTTGGAGCGGAGTGATTATTTTAAGGGTGTCTTTGTTTTTAATTCAAGTCCTACAGGAGTTTGCTAACTAGTTCTTATGTGTCAATAGTTCAAGAAAGATGCTGATAGACTTGAGAGTATTTACAGAATGAGAATGACCAAAGATCAAGAAAACTTCCTCTATGGGGAAAGATTCATGGAACTTCATCTGATTAGTTTATCAAGGGGATGATAAAAGGTACCTGCCTAGAAAACAGATACCAGATAACAGGGTTAATCTGTAGTACACCAGAAGTAAATCATCCAAACTCTAGAAATTGAAGCTGTGAAAATTCAGACTCATGTAACAAATTGTTAATAATAAAAGTATAAACTATTAAAAGAATTTGATAAACTGTTACAAGAATTATCACATATATACTATCAAGATTATTCTATTGTGTGTACTGTGTTTTAAAATGAATGCCTAGTTCAGAGAAACCTTGTAAGTTCTTTTGTTTTGGAAGCCAAAGGGGATATAGTTACTTACTACAAAATATTTTCACCCGCCCTTGATAATATATAAATAAGAACTCAAATGTCACCGTTCAAAACAATTTTGTTACTCAATTTTATTACTTTTATTAACAAYTTTATTAATCCTTCATAATACAAAAGGATTAGGTTCACTGATTTATAGCAGTTCCATTTGTACTTGATATAATCAGTGTTACACCAAGCTATTGCAAACATCCACCTACCTCAGTGTCCTGTCTTCGAACAGTCATAAGCATGTGTGGAGAAAAAGGAATACAAGAGAGTACGTATATACTGATGCAGAGATCTGTGGCTTATGAGCCACATATTGACTCCAATGGTGAATTACTTTTGTGGGGAAATGGAAAAAGAAGAGGAGAGGAAGGAGAGAGAAAGGACAAGSTCCCCCAGTAGGCAGAAGGAGGAGAAGTGCTGGGGGACCCCACACTGTTAAGCTCTCTGCCGAAATATAAACCAAGAGCTACAATCAAAAGAGGGGAAGGAAGGAGTGACCAGTGTCAGTTCCTTCCCTTGAGAACCACCACAAGAACACTGTTAGGGTCTGCAGCAGGTAAAAGGCTGTAGGAATAGTGCCACAAGTGCAATTGCATAAGAACAGCAGAGAAAGTGCTGCCACTGAGGCTCTAAAAAGCACTTCCCTCGTAGCTTGAGCAAAGGGATCCAGACCCACAGCTGAGAGGCTCTTATGCCATTGAAAAARCAAAGCATCAAAAGCACAAAATTCCTCTTAGTCTGTGTCATGGACACAAGTGTTTAATCTGTCTCTAGTCATCTGTAAGTTGTTTTTCCCTTTCTGAAACCCAGTTATGAYGTTTTACAGTAATTCGATGCACTGGCTGCTATTCATCATTGAGTAACACTGTATTAGCTGCATTAATAGTCAGTCATTAAATTTCACCATGTCTTGGTTTGAACATGATAAGCTCTGTGATTTTTTCTGCAATACTTTTTTCCAATTTGGACATTGCTGTTYGTTTCCGTTCCACTTGTCATTCTGCTTTACTCCTTCTTAAACAGTTGTCCTTTCTAAAAATGGAGTGAATTATTCCTTTAGTTCTTGAGCCATATATTGTTAGCCTTTAATTTTGTCCCCAACCTCACTTGATCACACTAAGACCTTCCTTGTTCATTTCTGTAGTTAGTAGTTGTATCCATATTCGGCCATTTAAAAGTGAAGTGAAATATGTCTTAATGATTACTGACTAAGGAAGTAAATTTTTTCAAGGATAGAAAAAAAATAGAAAAAGATTGTTAAAACTTAGTGACTTAATTTCATTTTGATTTAAATCAAAGAACCATGAACAAGAATAAAAAGCATCTTTATATACTACAATCAATATGTATGCAAGAAGGTGTTTGAAAGATGTGGAATGCCTAAGAGGAAACATTAAAAGGGCAGTTTAAATAATTCTTTAGAACTTCAAATAAACATGAGATTGTTTTTGCATTTTATAAGCTGAATTGATAATCTTGGCTGAGACAGAAGAGAAAATTTTATCTTTTTATTCCACAGCAAATTGTAGAGRAGTGATAAGCCTGGTGTGTAGGGTTTTTTAGTTTGTTGAGGGGTTTTGTCTCTGTGTGTGGATGTTTGGATACTCACTCAGTATAGGGATTTTTTGCTTTTTACATGCATGATTCAGAAACTGCTGCAGGTATTCAATGAAATCAAAACAAGCCTGTACAAGAAAAACAAATATATAACCACTGTTGGGTTTTGAGCCAGTGAGTACATTAGGATTTTTACATTTGAATGAGATAAATTATGAGAGGAACAATAAATCTTATTAAAAATGACATTTGAACTCTTATTTTTACACAGAATCATCTGATATCATCTGCTATAAGAGAGTGTTTCTCTCCATGCAAAAAGACTATAAGTCTTTAGAAAGGAGGCAAATCCTTTTAAGAAAGATTTGCTGTCTTTTGCAATCTTCCCTCTCATATGATTACCAAAAAAAAAATTTAATAGAATCTGCACAAGATTTGTTCAGGGTTAGGGGGTTTTTTTTGGTTGTTTTTTATTTGTTTGTTTGTTTGGGATTTTTTTGTTTTCTGTTCAGTGGTTTGTTATATTTTTCTAATTTGGGAGTTTGGATATCTCAAATTCCTCAGTAAAAGCAAAAATATGACAAGGAAAGGAATTTAATTTACATTTATAATAGGGAGTTTGCTTTTTAACACTTTTGACTTCTRTGGAACTGAGGACTGATGCTTGCCATTGAAATCAGAGTACAAGAGTGTTCCTTTAATCAGGCTGTCCCCAGTGGAGATCCAACTTGGGGTTTTGCCCTAGAACATAAGTTCAGTTAGCTCAGCTGTTTATTTGCAGTAAACCAACCCAGAAATACAAATGAAAAATAACTGATTGAAGAAAACACAATGCTGATGGTATGAAGCCTGTGTCATCATATTAAATGGGTAAAGAAGGTGTATYTAGATGTGGGGTGGGGAGGGTAGGAAGGTGTCACCAGATATAAACATATGTGAGTTTGTTCCTGAGAAAAGACAAGCAATGAAAGAATTCCTTGCTTCTGTAGGTTTTTTTTCCCCAAACAGGGAGAGAGAGAATAATACCAAAAGGCCTCTTTTACCTGCAAGTGTCACACTTCATTATATTCAGGTTAGTTGCCCAGATTCATTTGATTTAGGTATTTAAAGCTGATTTGAAAGTAATATAATACTTCCATTCTTAAGGACTAGATACTATTATGAGGTTCTTATAGTTCCTTTTTTTTTCATGTTATGAAATATGAGTATAATCATCAACAAATGTAGCTACTGGTATTATAAAATCTAGCTTTAACCCGTATCTTTGGATTGTGTAATGACTTACTCATTGAAACCAGCCCATTTTACATTGGTAGTAAAAAAAWTCATTCAAGTAGGTAATTATAAGGGTAATAGAAAAATCTGGCAGGAAGCAAAAGCAGAAAAAAGAACAATGGTTTCAAACACTGAACAGTTGGCACAAAAAAAGGTTATTGGTGACAGCTAAATACAGAACAGGGACAAAGACAAGCAACTCTTGTTCACTGTGTTCCCACAAATGATCTCATAAGCACAACAGCTTAGCAGGAGCTTCTCAGTACACACAGCGGGGTCTAGCTGGTACCAAGAATATGCTGCCCAAGGGTTGTGCGAGGGCATTGTCAGCCTCCTCCGCTTCCCTGCGAGATGTCCTGAGGGAACCCCAAGGTGGGACACTGAGTTAAAGCTTATGGCAGTGCTGGATGCTGGATAGCATCCTCTTCCAACAGAATGAAAGAGCTGGAAAGAGTGTTTCCTTGGTTTTAAATAGATGAAAAGGAAGTAGGAAGTTAAGAGACAGGAGCGTGCGAAAGGAACGGTGCAATGAAAAGAAAGTGAGAGGACTGAGAGAGAGAGAGGGGAGAGAATAACATGAGGGGAGAATAAACAAGCTTTGCCATTTGGTCTGGAACTCAACTCCAGTAATGCCAATGAATGTCCTTTCCTGACTCTGTGCTAATCAAAGCTGGCAGAATTCTCTGGCAAACAGATACTGGGGAGCACAAAAGGCCAGAAGCACTTCCTCTTATGTAGGGAAATTCCCTCTCAGAAATGGGAACCAGACACCTTGACAGTATAACCTAAGCTGCAAATGCAATTTCAGTCTCAAATGCAGAATGCTGAACAATCAATACAGTCAAAAGCTACACTGGAYGTAGAAAATTACTGGCTATGAGTCAAGTGTGATAAATACAATTATCTGGGAGAGCACCTAGAATTTACTATACCAAAAATGGGTTCTGTAAGCAGTAGCAGGAAAATACTTGACTTCTGAAAAACAGACTCTGAGGGAAAATGGAATGATTTGAGGAAAACTCCATAACATSTGAAAGGTCTGCATTGGAAAGTAAAGAGATATGTAAGTGTTCAGTAATCCATACCTGAAAGTCACACTGATAACCTAAAATATGTGAGAAAGGAACAAAAATAATTGGAGCTTATTATAATTAAGAACACACTGAGAATATTAAAATGCGAAGAAGTAGAGAAAGTGACTGAACACTATTATTTAGTAGTAATGGTGAAGAATTAGCATAAAGAATGAAATAGAGAGAACCAGTAAACTGGTGACAGCAAGCATGAAAAGTAGAATTTCTAACTGGAAGGAGAGGCAAAGAAAAACAGAAGCTAGTCACCACACAAAAAGGCCTAAATGTGTAGTATTACGGCTGAAAATGKGGTATGAGATGCTTTGTTCCTTATGGAGGATAAATATGGATGTATTGCAAGTGAGAGGGGTTTTGAGAGGCAAGAGGCTAAAATCATACAAGAAGAAGTCACACAGTGAAAGAGWAAACTGGAACTATTTGTGTTTATAATACAAAATAGATCTGTTGCTGTGGTTTGGCTTTCCATAGGAACTGTCTCTCTTCTCTGTAAGATCAGTGGCCTTGCTTCTGTYCATTGTCTGTGCTCCTGCTTATCCTACCTTCTCTGTGTGCAGTTTTATGCTAATGTGCTCCTCCATCAGGTGGGAGGTATGTCAAGGTAGGTCTCCTGCCCTGAAATTATTGCTAGAAATAGCTAAAAATAGTTAGCAGTCCTGTATAATTGTAGTGAAATGCAGCTCAGGAGAAGAGTTTCAAAAACCTCAGGCACTGAGAGGGTCTTTTCCATTCTAACACTAACTCAAATATCCTTGGCTGCTTAAAAAGTGCATGTGGAGAAATTCTGTCTCTGAGGGCTTGGGTATTTATCAAAAACATAGGCCAGCTTACTTACTACCTGAAACTAGATGGTGCTGGCAAAATAGGCAAGAAACAGGTACAGAAATTCTGTGCAGAGACCTGAGATGCAGTACAGTGAGAATAGATATAGCCTTTATTAAATATATGCATTATCTGCAAAGTATCTAATGTTAAAAAACCCCTGCGCTCAACTCTCACTTGCTGTTATGAAGATTAATTAAATATTCAATGCTTGAAGGTTTCTTAGATGGCACAACAGTTGTCTGAAGGGAGAGTAAAATGAAGAAACAATATCCCAAAGCCCCTATTTTGAGAAAGATGTGGCAGAATAACACCTAGTAAAACAGTTTGATAAAGGATATCCAGCATGAATTCAGGCAGAAGAGGTCGTGCTGAGCTAATCTGTTTGGTTCTTTGAAGATACTAGTGGTAAGAAAGATAAAGAAAATTTAGAGGATGTAGCATCCTTACATTTCAAAAAGAATTTGACAGGCTTTCACATCAGAGATAAAGGCCTACAGAAAAAAACTCTGGAGTAGGAAGTAAATGCAGATGCTGGTAAAAAATTATTTGAAAGTGAGGAAATGGGAGCTTTGTGAATTTCAGAGAAGTTGAACGACATTCTCCTGGTCATTCTGCTTTATGAATTTTAGACAATAGGACCAAATATGATATTGTTAATTTTTAAAATGGTTGCAGAAAGAGAGCAGAAGTGACTTAGGGTTATTAAATCAATTGCTCAAAACTTGAGTCATTGGGATTAAGATTTGTCAGGAAACTATTTATGTTCACACTCAGAAAATCTCCTGTTATATGATCACAACACAATTTTCCACAGCATTTGCCTTCTTTAATGTATAAGGGTTTAGTATTCACTTGGCTATTCAGTAATTTGTTTTGCCTTCTTTCAGCCTCGGGTCCTATTAATTATTACCATTTGTCTTGTGATTTAAGATAGATTTTTTAAATTCCTCATTAGCTTTTCCATGATAGTTTCTAATTGCACAGACTGTACTACAGTGGAAGAATACAGATTCCATCTTTCAGTGATGGGGAACTGAGGCACTGAGCAATTACAGACAAAGGTGTCTCCTTATTTTGCATTGTCATTCTGAGGTTCCTACAACATGACCTTTTATTGTACTTAATTTATACAGCATTCTGTTTCAATGGATAATGTGGTACAGTTTTTGAAGTGCATAATATTAAAATTCTAAAGTTAGAATGAGCCATAAAATCACTGCTGATAGCAAGCTTTTTTGCATGTTGAGGAGAGGAAATGGTAACGTTGGGTTTTATAAAGTCAATGACACATTTTCTGATTACTGTTTCTCCTGTTATTCCTGCATATTTTGCATAAGTGGTCCCATGGTAATGTGATGTAATCMCTTTCAGTTTCTATAATAAGGATGTGCTACTGTTTCTTATTTCCAAAGAAAAACTTGTTGGATACTACACCATCATCTTCCTCTCTGAAGTTCAGGCCTGTCAGGAAGAGAGCAGTATWTTTAGCATTATTATGTTGGTTAAAATCTTTCTGCTTAACTCGATTGAAATCTGGTATCTTCCTTGTCATTGTCCCTTCCAATAAGTCTGTAGATTTTGTCTTATTAGAGTGCAACATCTGGAAGAAAAAGAATCTCATGTCTTTAAAGTGAATCTGGTAAAACTCGAACTGCGATTTTAAGTGAAGCCCCTTGGAACTTACAGAATAAAGTACGGTGTCACACTACTGCTGTTATGTCAGCACAGGATGAGCAGGAGATATAAACATATAAACTGAAGTAGGTTTTTAGTTCTTTAGAAGCTTCATTTCATGTGATTGTAGCTTGTGGTTAACATTGGGTTTGGCAGTATAAATAAAGAGATCACTTCTCCTTCAAGCTTCAGAGATTGAGTCATGGATACTTATTCCTTGACTGTCACCTAATTTATGTCTTTTGTTGTAAAATCTTTATCTGTCCAATTTAAATTGTGTTTTTGTCTTTGTATTGAGTGAGTTCTGTCATGAGAGTGATTGTTTCCTGCAAAATATAGTTTTGCTGCAATATATAACAGGCTAAACGAGGCATGATTTTTTCCACTTTTGTGTCATATATATCACCTGACTTATTTAATGCAGAAACTGAATTTATAAATAAACAAAGGAATCAAAAGCCATAAATCATTATTTTCTGGGAAAAAAGTTTCTGTGGGAAACATACAACTACTCAGATATATGTTAAATTATGACTGCTTATATTTACTGTATTCCCTTGCTTTGAGGCACATTTGCTATGGATTTTTCCCTGGGGCAACAAAACAGTCTTAAAATTACAAATTGGCAAAAATGAACGGAGAACAATGTGTATTTTTGAAATAGACATGAATCAGAGGTGTCAATTGCATGAAAAAAAGAAAAACAGATGTAAGGTAATATTGTGAGGAAGAAATAGCAACTTGAAAGCCTTGAACATGCTGTAGTTACTCAATCTACAAAATGTATTGTGTTTACTTCTTTATATTAATCTCAAAACCTTAAGGTGACAGTCATGCCTGGGTTCTGGAAGCTGAGTCATCAAGAGATCATCTTGGGGGCTTGGACAGTTTGTCTGTTTCTAAGTTCCTTTAATGTTGAGTTCTGTGCTATCACATAAGTAATGCTAGTATTTTATAGTGATAAAACTCCATGAATGAAAATTGTCAGTCAGATCATCATTTTGATGATCAGGCTTGACTGAAGCTTTTTTCAATCAAAAGATGGTGCTGTTAAATAAGCATTTGTGTTGTAATCATCCAGCTTGAGTCATTACAAGTCTATTTCAAGAATTAGCTGAGTAACAAGTTTTAGCATACAGATTTTGGGATTTGGTTTGGATTGTTGGTTTTGTTTATCACAAAATGGACAAGGAAGTAAAAGAGAAAGAAGGAGGGAGGTAAGAAGGAAAAGAGGGAAGGAGGGAAAGGAACAGGGAAAGAGAAAAGAAGGAGAGAGAGAGAGAGGGAAAGGAACTGCAATAATCAGAACTGAAGACCTTGGTCAGTCATGGGTCTTCAGTTTCAGTTTTGGAGTGCTTTCATTCGGATGGTATTTCATTTACTCTTTCACACTTTTTTCACATCTTTAAAAAATTATTTTGCCTTACTGAAAAAGATGTATATAAAAAACAATCATTTTCTTTCATTGTCATTTTTCCTCAGTAAAAACAAGAGGGTATCTTTGCAGATTTCAGACTGCACCTCTGTGCACTGACTCGTGTGAAATGACTGTCATATCCTATATTCATTCTGGTTTGTACTTCACAATTTATTCAGGTTGTTAAATTTCTGGAATTCATTGCTAGGCTTCTGGTTCTTCATATTATCACAGGACAAAAGGAATGACCTCTATGGGTGATTTCATTTTATTGTTGTTTTCTACATGGGTTGATGATGGCAGCCCATGGGGATGAGACACTAAAGCTTAAACAGTAAAGCTCTCTTCAAGGATGAAGCAGTAAAAAGTGAGGGTATTTTTCCTTTCTTTATAAATAAGAAAAATGGTTAGACTTGATGACTTTTAGCAATGAAATTGTGAGCTGGAAAACTTCAGTCAGGTGAGAGGGCCTCTTCTCCAGTCAGTTTTTGGAGACTGCTTGATATGTCTATTTAAACAGAAACTCAGACTGTAGAAGGAAGATTTTATTGAGTATGTCATCTTTGTGTTATAAAAGAAACTCTTGAAATTTAGAAGACAATTTGCCTTTAGGGAGCCTTTGAAAAATAAGAGGATTTTTATTTTTTAATAGAGAAAGTCTTTAGGACTATTAGAAAGGAAGATGACTTTTTCATCAGTACCAATTTTGATTTTAGAAAATTATTAGCTCAATAATTGCCTGAGGGAAGAAACCAAATTATTTTGCTGCATTTCAGAAAAATGTAATTACAGTATTTATTTCCAAATATGTTTTTTAGAAAAGAGTTTGATTGAACTTTATTACTATCACTGCCAAGGGAGAACCAAAACTAAGATTGGTATGAACAGGTATATCTGTTACTGACCCCATGCTTAAAAAACCTGAAGAAATAAAGAGGCTGGAGGGCTACACAACACCCAGTTGGCTTCAGCATCATTCCAGGGTACACACAGAAATGGGAAAGACTGTCCAGATCTAACCAGACAGTTAAAACCTCCCACAACAGTAGTTAACTGGACAAATGTGCATTATTTTTTTTTTTTCCATTAATTGAAAAGAAAACATTTTGAGGCCAAAATTTCTATCCTTCTTTAGGTAATAAATGTGTTTTAAAAAACCTTCCTCTGTAGAGGACCTACAGTCATATGTACCTTGGAGACAGAAATGAAATTGTAGAATCATAGTTTAATTTCAGTTGGAAGAGACCTCTAAAGATCATACAGTCCAACCCCCCTGCCATGGGCAGGGACACGTTTCAATGGACCAGGTTGCTCAAAGCCCCATCCAACCTGGCCTTGGACTTCCAGGGACAGGACATCTACAGCCTCTCTGTTCCATATAAAATATTTTATGTTCTCATCGTAAAAAAAAAAAAAAGTTTCTTTGATCTAAATTTACCCTCTTTCAATTTAAAACTTTTGCCCCTTGTCCTGTCATTACAGTCCTAGGTAAAAAGCTTCTCTCTATCTTCCCTATAAGCCTCTTTTATATAGCGAAGGGAAGTGGACCTCCGGGCTAGTAGGAGGCAGTAGGATGACAATGGCTCAAAAAAGTGGGACCACCTTGGATATGAGTGGTTGCTCAAGTTAGCAGACATTGATGCACAACTCAAATGTGCAGGAGGTCATTCAGAAGTAACAAGCAGAACCAGTATTACAAGCTTGCAAGCCCGTGGTAGTCGCCTGAACAGAAGTTGCAAATGTGCATTGCTTCAGCTGAGCTAAAGACTCGGGCTTGTAATCCCACACCAGTGCTCTAGCAGAGGCCCTAGCAGACACCCTGGTCAGCTTCCCCAACAGATAAGCCGTGCTTAGTTCCATGTCCTTGCAGCCCATTGTTATTTGAGCACTGAGGATGTTCAATAAAATTATATCCATGTAACCTTCTTTTCAAAACTTCTGCTCTTCGTTGGAAATGTGTTGTGCGAGAACATTGCCAGCATTTAAATGAGGAGAGTTTTCTGTTTACTTCAGCCTCTGTAGATACTTAAATAACTGATTTTTATTTACATGGAAAAGCTTTGGCAGCTGCTGAACATCAAGATGACTGGAACCAGGGATTTTTTTTCAGTAGTCAGGAAAATTACTGCTTGTTGCAGTAATTTTCCGTGCATAGAGTGGTTCTTGCAACCAAGGCCAGTATTTCAAAAATTTGTCAAAATTTACCTTACTGCTTGCCTTGTCGTAGGGCTTGTGTGATGCGAATCGGTTTAGCGTGTTTTATTTTAGAAATGTTGATCTATTTTTATCCGGTTTTTCAAATGTATGGAGTTTACTGGCAAAAAGTGAGAAATGTACCAGCAATCCAGGGAACTTGAGAGTTTCCCTGCTGAGCTTAATATAAGAGCAGTTCTCACACCACAGGGGCACTCTATTTTCTGCTAGCTAATGTCCACATGGTGGGCTTTTTTTCATTTAGTAAAGAAGATGTTTTTTGAAATCTGCTCCAGAGCCCATTAACAATTGCAGGAAAGCTTTGGAGCTCGAACCAGATGTAAAACATTTACTTAAGTGCTTTCTTGACTCTGAGCCTTACATGCTATCCCTGAAAATTTGGATTCTAAGTTTACACCTGCAGGTGTTACAAGGGGAGGTTGCAATAACATCTGAAAATAAGTTAGTGTTATTATAAACAAGTCACACCTGTTACAGGAGCAAGGCACAAAGACAGGGCTGCTTTGGACCATCCACTGCAACACTGGGTAATCTTACATGAAGAGCCAGTGCAAGGATCTTAAAATTTAGCAGTCTCAGGCTGTAATGTATCATTTCTGTGACATGTCTCAGGTTAAAGAACAGCCTGACTACTTCAGTGAGACATCAGTTACCTGTCAGTCACAAAGACTTTTTTTTCCTGGTCACTAAGAAATAATTTCAAATGTTATGTAACAGTATTTATATTCCTGGGGAATTTGTTTAATTGGAGTATCTTGGGAAAATGAAATAGGAAATTTCCTCCTTAAATGCCTTTTTAAAACACCTTTAGTGTTACATAATAGTGATTTTAAGTTTGATACTGTTAGTTGGCCTTGAGCCATAGGTTTCACTAGTCCTTACCTGAAACAGTATTCCCTCATGGCTATATTTTGACTTCTTTTAATTAAAAAAGAAAGAAAAAAAGATATAATCTCTATTTTTCTTTCTCTGTTTCCCTAAAAAGGCTTCAGCAGGGGTTGGGAGGGCTCAGCTTCCTGGTGGGAGAAAACTGTAAGATGTAAAGTCACTACATATCTTCATGTAAAAAGTCTTTCACAGATCCCTTTCAGTTAGAATTATCTCAGCTGATGCTTGTAATTATAAAATACATGTTTTTCAAATACAAATCTAGTGATTTTTCTCTTACACAAGATCACATAAAGTGTGGGAACATGCCAGTAATTAACTTGGAGGGGGATAAAATTAGTGAATAGTGTTTTCAAAAACATATTTTCTAATTTAATTTAAAAACTAATTGTATCATAAAAGGTATTTCAAAAGCCTGTGGAACCAGTGCCATGTTTGTCGCTGTCTTGGTACATATGATCCACTTCTAAAGTGATGGAATTAAAAATGTCATGTTTGAAATGTCTTCCAGTCTGTTGAGAAGCAGTTTCTCACCTTGTGACAGGCCACTCTATTGTCTAAAGCTCATTTGGGTTCCCAGTAATGGCAACAGACAATATTCTTGATGTGTTAATCATTGAGATGCCAAGTCAGAATACAATTAGAAGTAGTTTAACATACCCTTAAATCCCAGTAAAGCAAATTGAAACCAACTATGTGGTTAAATGGTTTCCTGCAATGAGGACTAAAGGAATAGAGGCCGACGGTCTGGACGCTTGCAAAGTTTCTCCGATCTGAATGAAACATCACAAAAGCAACTTAAATTCTTCCCTTCTCTGCAGTTCAGCTACGAGGCTCAGCAATACAAACCCAAGTCCAGAAGTAACCAGTGTTTATTTACCTTTATTTCTCTAGTAGTGTAGAACGTGGAGAGTGGCTTCCTGGCTAGCAGCTTGTGGTTTTGTTCTAATAATTATATACTGCACCTCTTGCCATCTTATAGCGAGGATAACTGATAACTTTACTGGTGTAAGAAGTGGTCAAAGTGTTGCTSGTCTAAGAAAGTCATTTCAAGAAAGATAATGCATCTGTACAGTCTGTTGTCTTTCTCAGTTTTTCTGGGGCTGTTCAGATGCACTTGCTAAGCAAACTGACCACAGCAAGGGGGAATAAATCTATGTAGGGGGGTTATTATTTCAGATTTTGAGAAACTGCAGTATTTCAGCTGTGACAAGTTGAACTCATTTTTGTACATGGGTAACATACACGTACATCTGTGAAATAATACACAAGCTAATGTGTAATCTGGAAAGCTCATACACCAGGATAGGATTCAGCTTTTCCTGAGTTATTTAGGGCTTGCTACCTTACAAGAGAATGGCAAAAATAATACTCTCTCACCTAATATTTGGTGAAGTATTCCATGGTTTAAGAGTTTCAATATCCCAAGCTGCAACCTAACACTGAATGATAAACTTTTTAAACAGAACTTCTTATATATTGATTGTACATTAGAAGTAGTGAATACCAACCATCTTTTCTAAAGGGGAATGAAGTAGATGCTTGGGCGAAAAATACTTTGCAAGTGCTGGAAGTGAACTAAGATTCCTACTTTGCCCTCTCAGCTTTGAAGATAATGCTCAAAGAACAGTAATTATTTGTGATTATGCCTTTTTTGGTTTCCCCCTCAGTTGCAGTCTGTATCTTGGCCTCCAGTTGGAATTCACCAGTCCAGCAGCCTCCCACTTCAGTAAGCATAGTGATGCCAGTTCCTGAGTGGCTGATAGGGGTTAATTTGAGCTAATGTATTTTATGCATTTTAAGAATACCTGAAATGTGGCACAAGTGAAACTTCTTTGCTTTCTGATCACTTGCTAATTGAGTGTCCTTGCAGTTCTCTACCTGAGTGCTTCAAATGTAATGAATGAATACTAATGAAAACCTCTAATGAATTTAGATTATGGAATGTGTTTGATCATTAGATTTTATCTTTGAAAAAATTCAGTTAGAAGAATGAGAAAGAATTCTGTGCTGAAACTTGATCCCAAGTTTATGCATATTAGGTTTGCTTCTTATTATGCTAGAAGGTCATTAGGTTTCACAGAACATGTATTCTGCAGTAAAACTGTTTTTGTAAAGGTTTTACTCAAAAGTGTCAATGAAGTTCTTTTCCACTTAAAATTAGTTTTATTGCTCATGTTACTGTTCAGCTGCAATTGATTTTTAAAGAAAAAAATAACCAATGAATTTCTAACCATATTTAAAAGGTGGTTGATAATTTATATGGTAAATGAACTGGCTCCTCACAAAAGGAAATGAAAATGCTGACTTTGTGCCAATTCCTACCATCTTTATTCACAGTGTCTTATACTTTATTCCACATGAAAGCCCTAGCTGAGAGAGTTGGACTACTTGCCTAGAAAAGCAATTACCTTGATAAATGAAGATGACAGAGTCTTTTCTTAAATAAACATGAATAATCCTTCCACCCATTCAGAAAGCTGAACATACAGGTGCCATCTTATCCTGGCATAACAGTTCGTTAAAAAACCCCAACCTTTTCATTCACCATTTCAAAGGGCTGGATTAAGCTACAGTTATTTCCATATTTCTTGCTCTTTATTCCTGGTTTTGATTCATAGGTAAGTAATAGTTATTACAACAATTCAGGATGAACTTTCTAATTTTTGCATAAATGGATCAGTAAAATAGTCTTTTCAAATAAGATAAGCCTTTGCAAATACTGTTGCAATTAAAGTTTCATGAAATCAGCAGGACTTTTTTTGGATAATCTCACTGCAGACATTTTGTTCCAACAAAAAATAATACTCATATTTGATACAGTGAAAGAAACTAGGTGAACCCAAAATAGGTTACATTCTAGGTGAAGTGGTACTTTATGTGTATCCTGTTTCTGGTTTTTCAAAATCTGTCAGATTTCCATATTATATTAATGTTATTTCCACTGTCTTTTATTGATTCATCTCTTGATTTAATTATTAATGAAGGTTTTCCTATTACAGAAAAGAGCATCCAAAGCACTTATTCTTCCAACCTTATGGTATTTTTTACTTCTGGTTTTCTCCTAGAGGAAAGAGAAAGATTAAATGGCAAGATTTAGCCCCTCATATGTTTGTATATGACAAAAGAAACAAGCCGAATTTTCCAGAGTTTCCAAATTATTTTTTCTTTTCTCCATATTGTAATATATTGTCTTTAGATAACAGGATTGCCTTGCCAGAATCTATTTGGCCAATTCATACTGGAGCAATTAAATTCAAAACAAACAAACAAACAAACCTAAAAATTTGTTCTTAACTAGAACTGACTGACTCATGAAGACCCCAAAAATGCAGAATGGATGTCCAGTTTCTGTCACTGTAGGCCAGCCTTTGTGCAGTCTGGCATGATAGAGCATGTTCTTTGTGACTCTTGTCATCTGCCAGGGCCTAGGTGGCCTCTGTGTGTTGAAGGCTCCCCTGTAGCAGCTACAGTCTCCCATCTAAGCATATGGTGTTCACTCCAGTGAGGAGGGATGCTGACAGAGATGCCATTGAAGATCTGTCCATGCAGAAATGAGCCTTGTAGTCTTATGCCTCTGGCCAGGAAAAACCCCAACCCAGTGCCTACCCTGTTATTTGCACTCAGCTCTGGATTGTTCCAAGTCCCATTAGGCAGTCTTCCTAGGAAGTTCTTTAAATGTCTCCTCCAGAAAAGTATTCCCCTTCAGAGGCTGTAGTCAGCTGTTGTATCCTGGTCCCTATTAAGAACTTGGCTCAACAGCCAAGGTGCTGTGGGAGCAGAATTTCTGCCAGGCATTCTCTTCAAATTAAAACCACTAATCAGACTAATGTTTTTTTCTGTTTTGCACAAGATTTCAAGTCTTGTTTTGGCTAAATAGACCAAAAGCAGATGTTACAGGAGCTGGTGCTGAATCCTCCATCATCCCTCCCACTCTGAAATCCAATTTTGGCTTTGACAATAGGAGGTCACAGGTTGGTGCTGACCTGACAGTGTCTCAGGATGTCTGGCCCTGCCTTGGTGAGAGCTGGATTTAGCAGGGGGAGCAGTTGTCTGGTGGCCACATGCCTGTGGCTTCCCTGCCTTGGCCTCTCTTTGGGAACACCCAGGGCAGGGGGCTGGCACTCCTCTGTAGTCACTGCAGGACAAACAGACAGCGGGGAGGGGGAGGGCAGCGTGCAGCTGCCTGACTTTGCCTAGGAAGCACGCAGAAGGAGGCAGGCTGTCGTAAGAGCATTTATGATAGACACAAGCAGATTCCAAGACCTAGGAAGAAGAGATCCCCACTGTGAACACTGTATGGCTCTCAGCAAGTACCTCAGGATGCCCATAACTTGAATATTTTTTTCCCCCATTCATCCTTAAGAAGACTGAAACCTTAGGATGCAGAGGAACATTGAATGGGGGAGCACAGCCTCAGAGAAAAACAGTAGGTTTTCTTTAGACTTTAAACCACTAAATAGACTAACAACATTTTGAGTGTAACTCCTACACTGTAGCATGACCAGCTGCAGCAGCTAGGGACGTGGATTGTGGCATCCAGCTGAGATAAAGAAGGGTTGTCACTAGAGCAGATGCCTAATGCAACCTGGGTTTGCCTCTCAGGACCCCTCTCAACTGGAAAGTGATAAACTTGCAGCCTGTTCAGTATCCCCTACTCCTCCCAGTTGTATTGAATCCAATACTGCAACCTGGCTTTAAGATGTGGCATTTTTGCCTTGGCACTTTGGGCTGTCCTTTTTTGGATATGTTAAGACATTCAAAACTCTGCAATATTTTGAAGGGCAGCATCCAAGCTGTATTTAGATGGTAACAAAAAATGCCACACACATTTTAAACAATGTGGCAGTCTGTTATCTGTAACAAAATAGATTTTAAATGTACCACAAAATGGATCCAAAAATTGTAGTTTTTCTCAGATAGCTAATGTGATCTGTCACGTATCTCTTCTCCTAGCTGTAGCCTACACAACAGCCCCAAATTCTTGCTGTTTAAAGTTTGTCTGAGCATTTACTTAGATGAGCATTTGGAACTAGTTAGTGAAGTAGTTTCTCTCATAGCTATCATGACTAAAACACCGTCTCCCCTTCCTTTCTCTTACTTCTATGTCCTTTGTTGTCTTGAGGCTAAAGTTCAGTGATGAGTAGCCACAGTTTCTCTAAATTAAAGCAGTTCCAGCAGAAATGTGATCTGTGCGACAGCATTCCTATAGTAGTTTGTTTTCTGTCCTCAAAATATGATTTCAAGTAACCTGTAATAGGTTGGCTGGGGTGACATGACATGACATCTGTTCAGGAGGAAACTGTGCTTCATTGAGTTAGCATCTTTGTTGATTATGAGCTCCATTTACTGCTTCAGTAATTATTTTCCAAGAGCTACTTTACCGTTGCTTGGAATTTTTCCTGAGTTAATCTGCTGAAAAAAGTTGTTCTAATTGCTTTAACATTTCAGTGATTTGTGTAATAAATCCACTTTAGCAGTTCATTCAAATTTATAATTACTACCACTTCAACCAGTGTTATCTATTTTGTGCATTTACAATGAGGAAATGCAATAGGTACTGATAATAGTGTTAACCCTTACAGCATGTTTGAACTGTAATCAAGTATAGATGAAAAGTTGTTTGTTAGAATATTTTAAGTAGGGTCATCCCCTGGAATGAAACATTTTCCCTTGAATTAAAATGTACCTGTTAAACAGGACATACTTTTTATAGCTTAGTATGACAAAAATAGTCCATAATACTTCCAAAGCCAATTTTCTTGTCAAAAATTTAATTGACTTAAATGGATTTCATTCCTTTCTGAAGCAGGATTGGAACTTGGATAAGAGCAGTCTTTGCTATTTATTGCTGATGCATTTGTCCAAGTCCCATATAACCTGGTGTGGTTTCCACCTTTGCAAAACAGTCAGATGAGAGAACCATGAGTTCCAGCATTTAGTATTTTTTTGTGTTTGTTTGCTTGTTTGTTGTGATCTTCTCTCTACACTCATGCAAGACTCCTGTCTAAAAATCAGTCTTAGAGTTTAGCTTTGTGACCAGATTTTATTTATCCTGTGGTATCCCACTCTTGGGAAATACGATACACATTGCYCTTTATAATGGTGTAAATAGGGAGTTTCTTGTATACAAGAGCCTCAAAAAACAAAGGTAGGTTAGTGTATGCTTCAACAGCAAGTATTTCAGCTAAGGAATAAGAAATAATAAGAAAAATGTAAACCTTAATGTTGGTAGCATGACCACATAATACAGGCATATGATAATTAGCAGAGGTTTTGAACAGAATGTTTTCTGTAAAGTTAGATGATTTATTTCAATGTGAAATAGATTGTTCTGTTAATAATTATAAACAACTTTACTCTCAGCTTCTGTCCACATAGCACTGAATGTCTGAAATTATGCCKGCTGAAAGACAAGCAAATAAACAGCTGCTCCTTACCAGGAGAAAAATAAGACAAAGTGCTTTACCCTTTCATCTTTCCATTTCCTAGCAACCACGTCTTCAAGTTATATTTTGTCCATAAAAAAGCACGTAAACTAAGCTTCACTCTTGTCCTAGCCTAATTCAGTTTTTCTTTCTTTTTCCTTCTTTCTTTCTCTTTCTTTCTTTCTTTCTTTCTTTCTTTCTTTCCTTCTTTCCTTCTTTCCTTCTTTCCTTCTTTCTTTCCTTCTTTCAACAAGTTCAGCAGATACCATTATGGAACTGTGTCCTGGTGAGTTTAACTCTGGCAAAAGATTTGGAGCAAGTTTTATGAGAGAGAAAAATAATCATGCTGTTTTAAATATACTGGATTGTATATTTTCCCCTCATTTTTACTTTAACAGTGAAATACTAGGAGTTTTCAACAGGATTTTCAACCCTATCTACTGTACAATGCAATTTAGGCTTTGTTTCTCACTAACTTTTTTATATGTACACTTGATCATTACTGCAAACACTTCACAGATCAAAACTTTGATCATCTCCAACACTTGTTGTTGTTAAATTCCTATAAGGATAAAGGTCTATTCACTTAAAATAATTTATTATGAGGAAGAAAAAATACTATTTTTTACTATTTTGCTTCAAAGAAACAGAAGGATACTAAACAGTAGTAGTGTGTTTGTAAGAAATCTTTGTAGAAAGAGAATAAGATATGAGAGTGAGATGCAGAGTGATATCTAAAAAGTCTAAAAGGCAAGCTGGCTTGCTGTACACCTTTCTTTTTTAAAGGGTCTTGTTTGCAGAAGGGAGCAGCTATACTTAGAGGCATTTCATCTTAYGCATATTTGGTGGGTAGGCAGGTGTGCTTTATAAGGAGAATGCCTTTATGATGAGAATGTGTTGGGCTTTACATGCTGATAGAGTGAGGAGTGAGACCCTAAAAAGACAAAGTACTTTGGTCTAAAGGTGTTTAAAAAGTTTTTGGATTGAATTATTTTRAACACTGGCTTTCACAACCCTTTCACTATTGTGAGGACAAAATATTTAATTTATAAGATCCAAGATAAAAGTTGTCTAAATATTTTCRAAAGGGTTTATTAACAGCATAAAAGTTTTGGTGCAGTCAGATTTTCAAAATGGTGCCTCATAGGCATGGCTGCTGGATTTATTGCTTAACACAGGAAAGACTTAGCTTTGTATTCTTGCTTTCAAATTCAAAATCAAACTAGTATATTAGATAGTGAATTATTGCTTAATAGTCACAAATGTTAAGGAAAAAAAAAWTTTTAAAAAGTTGAAATTTGTTAAGGGCGAAGTTTCTTAAGTTTCAAGAAAAAATGTTACTGCTTGCTACGGATGCATGCATTAACCTCTCTTGATGCGGCATTCACTGTGAATGTATATACTTTAAACCTTTACTGTTGTGTACTGGTGCTTGCTGAAGGATTGCATGACGAAGGATGGAGCTCAGAAGCAATCTCATCCATGTATGTAAATACCTAAAGGGAGGATGGAAAGAGGAGGGAGCCAGGCTCTTTTCATTGATGCCCAGTGACAGGACCAGAGACCATGGGCACAAAATGAAACACTGAAGGTTCCCCCTTAACATCAGGAAACACTTTTTCACTGTGAGGGTGACTAAGCACTGGCACAGGGTGCCCAGAGAGGCTGTGGAGTCTCTAGAGGTATTCAAAAGCCATGTGGACACAGTCCTCTGAACAACCTGATTTATTTAGGTGTCCCAGCTTGGGCAGGTGGGTTAGAGCAGATGAGCTCCAGAGGAGGCCCCTGCCAACCTCAAACCTTCTGCCATCCAGTGGAAATGCCTGCTGTACATGGCTAGAGTCAGTGTACCCAGGCAGCTTAACTTCTTGCACTGGAATAATATTTACTCCTTTTTTTACGACCAGCACAATTTAGGCAGCTGATGTTGTAGGCACATAAGCAAAACCCTAAAGCATACTGTGAACTAAMAAACAGTCATGATCTGTCATGAAATCCCAATAGGAGAAAAAGGCTGACTGATGAAATGGTTTGAAGCCAGCCCTTTCATCGGCCCACCTGTTCTGGTAGTAGTCCACCACTGGAGGTAGAGAGTAATTTTCTTGTTACAAAGGGAATTACTACGAGACCTCAAAAGGTGTGCTGCAAGATAGCATGCTGTCTCCAGACAGCTATTTTAGTCACTTGACAGAGTGGTGTAATCAAAAGATTATGCAGTAACAGCAAGACTGTTGATGCATGTGCAATGCCACCACTTACTTTATGCTCTTGATAAACGATTGAGCCGGGCAGCCTGTGGGGTCAGTGTGCACAGTACAGCAGGATGCCCAGATCTAGTAATGGGGATTGAGGACAGAACATCCGAGCTTTCCTACCTGCTGTTACACGCTTCTTTTGGCAATTGTGGCTTTTGCGTCTCCTCTCCCAGTTGTAAAATGCAGCATTTTCCTCCCACTGTATTGTAAGGATTAATTAGTTGGCATTTAGGGGGAGTTTCAAAGAGGAGTTAATAGGACAGTGTTAACTCTAAGACACAAGAGAGTACAATCTATTTGGTTTTTTATCTGAGCAATCTCACTGCTGTCAGAGAGCCAAATTCCTTTTCTAATCTAGGAAGTGAAATCCTGGGAGGTGAAAAACCTCTGCAGCTTGCATTTGAAAATTTGATCTAAAATCTTTCTGACCATAATTTCTGAACTGTGGCATGATGAATTAAATCAAAGTAAAGAAGCTGAATATGTAACTTTATTTTCTGTTCTGAGCACTCAGCGGCTCTCAGTAATGTTAAGAGGAAATGTGCAAAGTTTTTTGGTTTTTTTTTCTTTTTTTTAAATGAGGTCACTTAAACAGCTGCTTCAAGTATGGAATTAAGAAGCTAACTTTGGTTATCTTGGCTTCTCAGAATATTAAAAAATTTAAGAAGGGCTTTCATTATATAGGGAAATCATAATGTGCCTTCTCTGAAGACTTCATCCATAAATAAATTCTTGTAAGCAGGGCTTAATATCAAATGAATAGAGTCTGCAGCTACAGCAGGTGTTTGAAAGTCAAAGAGTGGCACCAATAGGCATAATTTAAAGTTCATTAGCATCAGTGGAAGAAAAAAGTATATTTTTTTGTTAAGTTCTGTATTTTAGTTAGAGCTTAACAAGGGCATATGTGCATTGGTAATTTTAAAATTATATATTTAACAGCAGTGTAAAAGTGCTTTTTAGTCATTACAATATTGTTTTGAAAATTCAGGTTTAAAAATAAAGTGTAGACGAAAAGAGGACTTCATTAAAACAATTAAATAGCCCTTAATGCAGGGCTTGGCTATGGTATCTCTGCAGGGCTTGTGCAAATAACAGGAATCCCAGGGGTTGACTCTTAACCCCACAAGAGACATTTTGTCTTCAAAGCCCATCAGCAGAAACCCTTGGATGCAGAATCTGCCTGCTCAGTGCCCAGGTCTCCTGTGACCACAGAAGTAACACACGCTGGGGATGCGTATCCTGTTGGGATTGCACAGAAAGTGCAGCCTTATGTGCCACTTTCGCAGCCCTTGGGGAGGAAGTGGGGAGAGAAGAAGCCTGTCACTCTGACTGCCAGCTCCCCCCTTCCATTAATCTCCAGACTGTTTTGTTGCAGCTGTGCTGAAATGTATTCCATACACCAGCTGTCAGCCTAATGTGACTTGAAATGGGCTGCTGTAATAAACCATTATCAGAGCACTTGAGGAGAACGTGAGCCTTGACCTTATCTGGATAATTATCTAATAGAGTGCAAAGAGTGATCCCTTTAATTGGTGTTGTCATCCTTTGCAGCCATGGCAGAATGTGCTGGCTTGGACAGTTACTGATTCCTAGGGTGTCCTCACACTGTCAATATCAACATTCCCCTTGCAGTTCTGTAGACTTTGCTAGAGATGAGAAACACACAGAATTGATAAATGAATTTTACTGGGAACATTTTAAAAATTCTGTCATTTAAATGGTTGCTATATTGACTCCAGCCAGTTCTTGGCAATTACTAATGTTTTAGGTGGTGTTATGTAAGAAATCCCTGAATATAATAAGCTTAGGTTATGGTCAGCAGACTGTCAAAATGCATGTCTGCTTGGTCAAGACAGGTTTTTCACCCCTTCTTGACCCGCTGTCAAGAAGGCAAGAGGCTCAGCTCTTCCAGAACACAAATTTACACATTTTGCTTACCACACAAAAACAATTCTTTTTGGCAAAGGATGGTTGAGGTATGTCCGTAACAGTTTGTTTCCTCTGGTGGTGAATGGGGGCAAAGCAGAGGACCCAAACAAGTTCTATTTGTGCTACTTTATTTAAGAGCTTTCAAAAACTTTGTTTTTCTATGTGCAAAGAAGGCATTTTGTGAGAATCTGTATGTGTAAGTGGGAGAGTAGTTTTTAAGTCGTTCTTGTCTTGTGTCTCTCATCTGCTTTCTGTTGCAAGTTCATCTAGTGAGAAAAATGGTGTCACTCCTTTTTAAGTAGCAAAATACACTATCAGTTCCCATTATAGGAACTCACATTTTTTAGACCGTGACAAAATTCTGCCAGTGTTCGCGTGTTAGTCATATAAATACAATTAATAGTGACTTAGGTAGAATGTAACTGAAATTTAATCCCAAATCAAGTTTATCATCTTTGAAAGAAGTCTCTCATAATCTGTATTGCTGTCATGTTTCTGGTCTGTATTGCATTCTGAAAGGTCAGATTCTAGAAAGCAAGATCCATGGTTTTAATAGATGCTACTTTTTAAAAATACATTGGACAATTTTTTACTGAGTAATTATGGTATTGGAATACTATTTCATTTTTTACCTCACCAAGAATTCCTGCTCTAGTCCATACTCTTGGACTTTTGGCCTTATATCTCCCTCAGAACCAGGTGGCCAGAAGAAAATAGATAAGTGTTCTCATTAAAGATATTTATGTTTTATTTTTTCATGCTTTAGGCATTTTTTTCCTTAATATGTTATGAAAATACTCTCATCATCCCATTATGTTAGCAAATTTATATTGTWACTCTTGCTTGATTTCTGTGTTTTCCTAATGAATACTATATTAATACACTACAATGTTATCAGTTTTTCACTTACACCCAATGAGAGATTTCAGATGTGAATAGCAACTCATATTTCAGACTCTGAGAAGACTGGAAACTGAATGCACTGAGAATATTAAAAAATGTTTGTAGATAACAAAGGCCATAGATTTTTTTTTTTTTGCATGCATATAAATAAAAATACAGTGCGAAGATTGTTGTTAGTTAACAAAACAAAGATTTAAAATGCAGCAAACAAACCCTTTGTGCCAATGCTGTGAGAATAAAGTAACTGTGTGAGTGAGTAGTGATGTAGGTCAATTCAGCTGCTCCTCATATTCGTTGTGACAGTTATTGGAATAGCTGGAGGCAGAGTGGTTACTGATACACTATCCTGTATTTAGAGTTTTAGATGCTATGGCATCAACAGCAAGACCAATGGGAGCACTTAAAAGGATATTGGTGATACAGAGGTTGAATTTCATCCTGAGAGGAGGTAATGATTCTCATGGATTTTGGTGTTGAGACACAATTGACAAGGCAATAGGTACCAGATACTTATGGTTTTTTTCCTCTCGTTACTGCTTTTATGACACTGAATTTCTTTGTTCCCCAGTTCTCCACATTTCCCTACTTAATTGTGTATACAAGGAGAAAAACATTAAAAAGGGTTAGATATCAGATATTACTGTAACAGAAATAATTTAACTCCACATAAATCATAATCATTGACTTCCTAGTTACATTGACTAATCAATCAAGGCTGAACATAGTCATTCTAGGTGCGGGGCAAACAGAAAATCATAGAGTTTCCATCTTACCCTGAACAGTTTAGTGGGCACACAGAGCATATGTAGCATGAGGGGTACATCAAACAAGAATAATAGAAGAAATATTGTGGAAGTTCTGTGATGTTTTATTTGAGTGGTAAAGGTAGTGGAATGGAGGCAAACACTGAGAGGGAGAGAGATGATGGTAGACAAAAAAATACAGGGTGATAAAACTGGGCTAGAGTGAAGGAACAGGGATTCAACGTAGGTCTGATTTTGCTATTAGTGCATGTACCATTTTTTAATACAGCACTTACACAAGAACAAATTCATTTGAGAAGTGGACTGTGGTTTTTTTAGCACAGGCCACAATTTCAGGAGTATTAAGTAATATATGCCATTGCCAGCAGAACTGGTATATTCTCAGCTCTACTTCTTGTGTGGAAATAAATATTGAAACTTAGAAACATATATACAGACCCCTTAAATCAGTACAGATCTTCTCAGTTCACGTCAAGTCCGATGCCTAGGCGATAAATGTCTCATCACTGCAGATCTGTATCTCCTTGATAAGTAATCCAGTAGGATCAAAAGGTTGCTTTGGAATATGGTAAAATAAAGGGCACGTAGCAAGACCTTTCAGCTGATGTTTACAGCTAAAGGTGAGAAAAGGGTAGGTTTCATCATGACTGATGAAGTTTGGAGTTGCACTATGCCTGCAACTTAATAGCAGTTATCAGTAGTCAAGAGAGATTGTGAACAGTCCGTTCTATTAATATTACTTTATAATGCTGTGTTCTTGACTGTAACCCTTTCTTTACAACTGTTTGTCTGAGAATTGCCTTCATTTTTACGCAAGTGAGGAAAACCATTTCATCTGTACTGCCATGTTACAAATACGGATTACCACTTTACTGAGATCTGTACTTCTTGATCATGGCTCTTGCCCTAGCATGGACAGCCATGCTAGGATGAACTTGAAACTTCAGGACAAGGTGCGAGACCAATTCCATGCTGCATGCAAAGCGCGGTACCCCAAAAGTAAAATCAAGTGAGTTATCTTTGCTTTCAGTTATTAGTTATGGTGCCTTAATCTTGCAGCTCTTTGGATCTTCATGAGCCTTCTTTTGCAGGATAAAAGCAAGATTTAATTTGACATTGACTTGACTTTCAGATCATTCAGCTTTTAGCAGCAAGTAGGTAAGATTTTTAAATGCACTTGAATAAAATTGGTACTATGTGCTGATTCTCATTAAGGGATTAAACTATAAGCATTTTATGAAGTTATTCTCTATAAAGTTATTTTTATCAAGTTATTTTTAATTGACAGAAGAAAAAAAAATTAGAGGAACTCAAAATAAAGGGAAGTGCCATTATTCAGAAGCTTCCAACCAGGAAATTATTTGTCTACTTTGAATATAAAAACCCCAAGTACTCTATATTATACAGAGATCATGCTGGGCAAACTTTATTCAATTTCTTTTTTTTTCCTGGGCCCTCCAATAAAAAATTCACCTAGAACATACTTCAATTTCTTGGGTCATTATTCCCTATATGAGGACTTTGAGTGTGAAGAATAAAGGAGTTACACTTTCTTCCTCTTCTTTTTCTTTACCGCTTCATCTGTGAAAACTGGCAGAATTTACAGTGTTGATCTGGRTTTATTCCATAGGAGGGTGCAAATCTACCTATGTGCAACAGGGCAGTGAAGGGGCTGTTGAAGAATAAACCAGCAAAAGCCTTGTGATTTAAAGATAAATTTTCTCCTGAAAAAGGCCATTGTTTTTCATATGTATCCTCGGCAAAGGTAACCCGATATTTCGTAGTGGTTTTCTCTCTGTTGTATGGAGTTGCGTAAGCTGTTTTTATCTTGCCTTTTGCCCTGCTGTGATAAAAATCACCTCCCTTCCAGCTCTCATTTAGTCTAGTCCCAGTGGTCCGTGTACTGTGCGGGGAGGATGAAAAAGAAATAGCTTCCTCTCTGAAAGAGCAGGATGAGCTGACTAGCGTCAGATGGCTAAGGATAAGGGAAAGGAATGGTTCAGGAAGGAGAATTGCAGGGACAAGGGTGAAGCTAGAAAGCTCTGTGAGACTTGTCAGGAGGTGAAAGGAAGCCATGCTGGAGCTCAAAAAACAAATGGTGACATTGGGAAGAGCCTCGGAAGGAAACTGGTTTACCAGGTCAGGGAAACATCTTCAAATCCTTAAATGTTGAATTGGAATGATTTTGTGCTTATTTATATTCTGCTAAAGAAAAYCTGAATTGTTGTATTCTAATAATAGTAGATGGCAGCACCAGTCAAATGTTCTATTTAGAGAGCAGCAATCACCTCATGGAAAATGCATAATATATGTACAGGTATTCAAAAGTGGCCCCAGTGAGTAAGATAATTKTGAGCTAGTTTAAATGTGATACAAAATGGTAAAAGCTATTATAAATAATAACTATTTCTTGCTATATAGTTATTTCCCATTTGAAGCATATGGTATATGCCTTTTTTCACTTCAGTCACAGTGCTTCTTTTGTATTCAAGCTTCATATACTGTTAACAGGTCATATAAATCCATTGAATTAAAAGATATTGTGTACAACAATTTGTTTTAATTACAAAATATCATGTGTTCTATTTAACTGTGAGTTTAATGAATGGCTATTTAATTAAGGGTTTTAACTCAGGTAATCAGTTTGCATCACTGGGCAACAAGTAATCAGTTTATAACATATATGCAGTTGAACAGTCAAAAAAGCATCAGGCAAACCTTTTCCTGATAGCCTTTATTGGCTAATTAAATGATCTGGACTCCAGGGTAAGTATAAAACAGGAAATAGATGGTAGGTGGGAAGGACGTTAGAGGAAGGTACTTGACAGAGCTGATTGAAGCCACGTAAATGTTGGTAGGGGCTTGTCATTCAGTGTATAAATATAACAATTCACTGCAGACACTGTATCACATGTGGAAAAATAAYGTCTTGTACCTTTGCCTATCTTTTGCAAATACATTACAACTCTAATAAGGAGACACTGAAGTTATTTATTGTTCGCTATGATATAGAAGAACACATCAGTTAAGAATTTTTTTTGTGGTAATATTAAAATCCTTTTTTTTTTTTAGGTTTGTTTTCTCTTTCTACTTCTATCACATCTTAAACAATTTCTGTTTGAATGCAACTGATTATACGTTTCAATGAAAAACTGTTTACATCAATGTATACTGTTTACATCAACACATTTCAGAACACATGCAATAATTGAGTATACTCACAATCTAAGGCTGATACACCTTCTAAAGGTGTAAAGTGAGGTTAAAAAGACTTGTATTTATGATTATGAACAATGTCTTCATTTGATGTCTCTGCTGTCATCCATTCAGATTTTTATTTCATACATTGTAAGGATAAAGGGGGCCATTCTGATGAAACATGATATACTTTGTAGGCCATAAGATTTCAGCCAACAATCCTAGTATTTGTTTCAAAAGCTGTGGCTGATCTATTGAATCATTTTAGAAAGACAGACAGTCTAAAAATAGGAAGTGATGCATAATCCAGTACAATACTGGAAAGTTACTCCAACATTTTATTTCCTTTATTAAGTTTTACATCTTATTTCTCAATTTCTTTTACTTTTCTTCTCCTGAGCCTACTTGAACTGCCAACTAAAGAGGCTTTCCCTCTCATGTAGACCTTTTTTATATACCATAGCCAAAGCTTTTCTGATTGTTTCTTCCCAGTAATAATTTAAATTAGGCAATTTCTAAAAGTTACAACTCAAAAGAACTGTTTGGGTGATGCTCGTGGTTTGTAAAAAGTATTCTAGTTTAACTGAGAGACCAAAACCAAGCATGGTCCTGAACTGAACATGGGGAGGTGCCATGGATTTGGTTATTAGTTTTACCTTTAAGGGTTTTAGATTTAATAAAACAGATTGAAGTCTGCTACACACCACATGTACATGAACCTTTTTTTTTCATTTTAGGTTATGGCAAATACAGGTTTTGCATTTAGACTGCAAGAATAGATTTCTTCTCCCCTGCATCATAGAAGAACTAAGTCATCATGATGGTACATGGGTGCAAGACAAGCAAAACATACAACATCATAAATAAGTGCAGTAATATTGCATATATTAAAGTTCTTTTCCTAGGATCCTTTCTCCATGGCCTACTAATAAAGCATTTTTTTCCCCTTTTCATTTTGCTGGGGCCAGAGGAAGATGAGGTTTTTTTCTGTGTAAGAGTTTTGCAAGGGGCTATTAGAAGGTTTTCTTTTGCTGTTCTAGGTGCAAGTCCAAAATAGTTATGTTTTCATATCAGTGTAACAATGCTTTCATAAAATCCTACATCTGTACTGTATGCTGACTGAAGAAATTGTTTTTCAGCTTTTATAGCTATTTTAGACTGAGATTTCTGTCTGGACTTTCTGCTCATATCACAATTTCAATTTTCAGACATTCAGTGGCTATTTGAGCAAATTCTAAAAATGCGAAGAAATGAAAATGAGTTGGAGTCTTGAGTTTAGATAAATCATGCTTAGATGTAATTTAAAAACAAGTGAAATTTTAATTCTGCTTACCAAGAGCCTACCAGCTTCTGTAGTAGAAAAAAATGTATCAGTGATCATAACACATTTCACTGTCTTAGTGGACTAATGTTTTACAGTAAGGGCTACCTATAGATGGCACCAAGAGTAAATACTAGAGGGGCTATACAGAAAAAGTGTTTTGAATCCAGTGTACTTGTGCTTCTGAAGAAGCAATACTCAATGATTTTCTGATTATTTTCACAGTGTTACAGTAGTTTTATTAATTCTTATGGCAAATAATTAAAATCCTTCATCTGACCTCAGCTGAATATAGAAACTGGGGACTGGATTCAGGAGATATTAGCCTAAATGGCCTTTGCCTTAAATTTTGTCTGTCTAGCCTGTTCTAGGTCTTGTGACAGTTCTGAAGGTTGTAATGTTTTGCAGCATTGAGCAACAGCATCACAAGGCTCTCTACTCCTGTGTATGCTGCTGAAGAAGATGGAGGGATAGAACCTTGTCTCAGATATTTTTTCTTTCCCCTAGCTGCATCCTGATTCTCCTAAAACACAAGCAGAACCTTTCTGGGGGAAAACAAAGGGGTGCTGAGTCACATCAGGGATGGTCCCAGTGCTGTACTATTTCTTTATGTGACCCTGTGCAATGAAATGTTCTGAGACATGCTGGGAAGCAAAATTAGCCTTTGAGGCAGTGTAGCCCTTGGTTTCTGTGATTAGTACATGCATCACTATCTTTTTGCTGTCAATCTCTCTGTCCAAATTGGCTTGGCATCCCCAGTCATAAAGCTTGCAATGCCAATTGGAAGCATCATCAACATTAGTAATGTGTTACTTTCCTTCTTCAACTGTAAATATAATAACCAAGCAAAAAAAAGTCAGCAGAAACTGCACAAAGGAGTCTGTCCCAGTGTTATTCACCTTTGTAAGTCAAAGCAACATTACATTAAAGTACAGAGAAGTCAGGCTGACACTAGAGCAGGACTCTGGAGATCAGTACAGCGATGAAAAGTCCGTATTACAAGTTTTCCTGTTCTGTCTTAGGTAAGGTGGAAAACAACAGCATTAAGGAAAAATAATGGATGAAATAAAAAGAAATAAAATTTTGCAAGGTACTGAGTAGCTATTTTAATTTTAAAATTTATCTTTAAACCTGGAATTAAATTGTTAATAATGGTTTTCGTGTTACATGAGTTGATAAAGGCCAGAGGCCTTGATTCAGCATAGGACTAATCACCACATCACTCAGAAAATGCTTTTTATTTATAGAATTCAAAGAACTTCTTAGATTTTTCCAGTTTCCTTAGTCTACGCTACGATCTCAGTCTTTCATTCATAACTTGAACAGTTATCATCTTGAGTGCCATCACATGGCACCTACAGGATGGCCAGGGGGTCAGACCCAGCCAGCATGGATTTAGGAGGGGCAGGTCCTGCCTGACCAACCTGATCTCCTTTTATGACCAGGTGACCCGCCTGGTGAGTCAGGGGAAGGCTGTGGATGTTTTCTACCTGGACTTCAGCAAAGCCTTTGACACCATCTCCCACAGCATATGCCTGGAAAAGCTGGCAGCCCATAGCTTGGACAGGTGTACTTCTCACTGGATGGCCAGGTCCAGAGAGTGGTGATGAATGGTGCCACATCCAGTTGGTGGCCGGTCACCAGTGGTGTCCCCCAGGGATCTGGGTTGGGGCCAGTCRTGTTTAATACTTTTATTGATGATCTACATGAGGGGATTGAGTCTATCATTAGCAGATTTTAGCAGAGGACACCAAGTAGGGGGGAGTGTTGATCTGCTGGAGGATAGGAGAGCTCTGCAGAGGAACCTGCACAGGCTGAATAGATGGGCCGAATCCAGCAATAAGAGGTTCAACAAGACCAAGTGCCAGGTCCAGCACTTTGGCCACAACAACCCCCTGCAGTGCTACAGGCTGAGGACAGAGTGGATGGAAAACTGCCCAGTGGAAAAGGACCTGGAGGTGCTGATTGACAATCAGCTGAACATGAGCCAGCATCTGCCCACATGGCCAAGAAGGCCAAGGGCATCCTGGCCTATACCAGCAATAGTGTGGCCAGCAGGACCAGGGCAGTGACTGTACCCCTGTACTCAGCACTGGTGAGGCCCCACTTTGAGTCTTGTGTCCAGTTCTGGGCCTCCCAGCTTGGGAAGAATGTTGAGATGCTTCAGCATGTCCAGAGAATGGCAACAAGGCTAGTGAAGGGTCTGCAACACAAATCCTGTAGGGAGTGGCTGAGGGACCTGGGGTTGTTTAGCCTGGGGAAAAGGAGGCTCAGGGAAGACCTTATCACTCTCTACAACTCCCTGAAATTAGGATGTAGCCAGGTGAAGGCAACCAGCAGTAGGATAAAAGGACAGTCTTAAGCTATGCCAGGGGAGGTTTAGGTAGGAAGAAGTTTTTCACATAAAGGGTGATTTGGTATTGGGATGGGCTGCCCAGGAAAGTGGTAGAGTCACTGTCCCTGGAGTTGTTTAAGGAAAGACTGGATGTGGCACTCAGTGCCATGGTCTAGTTGAAACGGTGTTGCTAGGTCACAGGTTAGACTTGATGATCTCAAAGATCTTTTCCAACATAGTTGATTCTGTGAGTCTGTGATTCTGTAAAACATTGTGCAAATGAGGTGAATGGCCATGTGCTACCTCCCTTCTAGAATTCACCTTCTCAGACAGATTTGTGTGTATAGATTGCACACTAGAGGTTCAAAGAGCCTCCAAAATAAAATAAAAAAAGAGAAGATTGAGGTACAAATATTTAAATTTATCTCGTGGAGGACATTTTTGACATTGCTCATCTACTGTAGTTTTTCCAAGCACTTCATCTCTTCTAGCAGCATTGATCTGGTAAGTATGGAGAAACTGTATTGTAGTGTTTGTTTTGGAGAGAGTGAGAGAGTTCACAGCATTGAGGTCAGTCCACGAGAGGAGAAGGAGGGAAGAAAAGAAAGATTAATTTTTTCAGGAAATAATTGCCTCAGAGTACATTTTTCTTTTGATGTTGGCTTGAATATTGTTTCCATCATACAAATACATTTTCCTTTCTTACTATTTGTTTCATATCGTTGGACTTCAGGCAACAGATTTTCTATGCAAGAGATATATACGCAAGGGGGTTTTGATTCTTTGCTATCCTTCTTTCCAAGAGCAAGTCTCAAATACCTACCATTTGGGGGGGTTTAATACTCTAGTAAAGCTTTATTCCTTTATCAAACAACAGATTTTCTGGTTTGTTGGTTTCAAAAACCTTCCACAAAATAGGTTTCAAATGCAATACATGGCAGTGCCATTTTGGTTGAGTGCTGATGCAAAACGTACAATCTATAAGGCTATTACACTGCTAAAGCCACGTAACTTTCTTTTAAAAATTAAACATTTTGTTTTCTAACAGACAAAACCTGACATGGCATGTGTCATATTCTCATAGTACTATGTCTCAGAGTATCTCAGCCATCTTTAAAATAATACATGTACTGTGCTGTAATTATTTTGATAGTGTTTAACAAAGTTGAAAACATTGTGTGCTATTTTAATGGTATTATTGCCTTTATTTTTCTTATTTGGCATTTTATAATTTCATTCCAAATTCCTTCTCACTGAAAGAATTAAAGTTTTAATTGTTTTAGTGTAACTGCAAGGGGATATGTAACTCTTCCTAGCCATGATATCTAACTTTTGAACTGTACAAATACCTATGAATAGCACTAGTGATATCAGCTGAAACAATGAAATTATGTTAGTACCTCCTAGTGCCTATAGTGACACCAAGCCACCATGGACATTTTGTKTTTGGACAGTAAATTACTTTACAGAGTAAATTACAGAGCAGAAAGTGAAATTTTCTTATCTTCTGCACAGTCGTTTAGTCCTGACTTCTCTCTCATTGATACAGTTTCACATRAAGTATTCTATTCTGTGTGTGTATTTTTCACACATTTGGTTATAAATATATAAAATTATGGTGGAATGGAAAGGAAGTGTTATTGTTTGTACTTTAAAATTTCTTATGCAAATTCCATTCTTTTTTTATTATGCTCCAAGCTGATACACAGTTCTTGTTATTGCTACCTTTATCTTCATATAATTTTATATTTTTATATTCCCATATTGTCTTTAGGCCATAAGTGTGATTCTGATTTGTTTCAGTTTTCAATAACAAAGTATTAATTCTTAATGTATAGGGATGCTCTGGACTTATGAACATATTCCCTTTTCTAAAATGTATTTTTCCAGAAAAGAGTCAGTGTATTTTGATCTGATAAAAAACACTCATACATCTTCTCTAAGTCTACAAATCATGAATATTATAAGGCCATGTAATAATGTCAACATTTAAACAGTTCCTTAGTGACTCTTAATTGCTCAATACGGCCGGCAGCTAACTTATGAGTTTAATCATGATATGTTTATCAAATTAAAAATAGCTTCACATTGAGAAAGATGTGACACATTTRGCACATTTGTTTTTGTGGTTTTTTTTTTTTTTGTCTTGGATATTTCACTTAGCTACATCAAAGCATCTTTCTTATAGAAGAAATTATGGAGGTATTTCATGCTTATATCTCCAGTGATAGAGCAGCAGATGACAAAATGTCTGGGGCACAGATAATTTTTCGTGTCTTCTAGGCCACCATATCAATTTTTCCTTAATTAAACACTCAGTAGGAGGCTTGCAGTTTCTCTTTTTTATGCAAATCCTGAATTWAAAAATTACCTGCCATTTTTAGGTGAAATAGAATTTAGTAGGTTTGTGAAGTAATTATCTTAATTAAAAGGAAAAAATACTGCATGGTAACTCTCTCATTTTCCATGTGAACTTCATACAATTTTAAATTTAAGTGAAGGAAAAGCATAGTTGCCCTTACTTTAGCATGGAGGAAAAGAATTAAGAGATACACTCCAATAAAAAACAGCAAAAGCTGTGAGAGATGGGGAAAAGAAACTGGGAAAGGCAGAATAAGAAAAATAGCTTCAAAATGTTAGGTTGCAGAGAGTCAAGAAAAACCAAGCAAGCAAACACTTTCTGCAACAAGCCTTGTGTTCAGTGCTAAATGCTTCCTACCTCTTCACTGCCTCTTGGCTTCATTAACACTACCAGCTGTCAACAAGAGACAAACACCCCAGAAAAGGCCTTGCCCTTCTGAATGACTGAGATTTACTTGCTCATATTTTCCTCCGTGATGCTCCACAGTCTTTAATATCAAGGTCCCAGAATGTTTCAAAGCCATGATGTACCCCCCAAAAAAATGTTGCTTGTGAATTGGTGAACCGTGTAAGGAATACAGCTGACTGCTAAAATGGTGTTTCCAAGCCTTCATCCTGTTCAGTGAAAGACTACCCATGAGCACACCTCCACAGGCACTTGTTCATGATTTCCTGCCATAATGCTAACAGTGAATATCTCCCCAGGCTGTGGGAGCAGGGGAAATAGCCTCACTGGGCTCTACGCTCTCCTTACTTCTTTCAATTGCCTTCCCACAGGCTAAATAATTTGGTTTAGGCCTATGAAGTAGTGTGAATTAATCTCCAGACTGACTTTATTTCACTACTTAGWGCTAAGCAGCTGGCAAAAGACTTGTTTTTTTACTGAACCATTTCCTCATTTTCTCATTGTCTTCAGTAAGATGAAGGCGCAGAAAGGTAGACATGATTATCAATTATGATTATCACTTACTTACATCTGCTTGAAATTCTAGATGCTTGATAAGTCTACTTGTTTTAGTGAATATGAGAAAAACCTTTTCATTAAAAAACCACAACTTTTTGATTCTTATTTTGGTACGTCTTACTGTATTAATGCAGTCTCTAAGAACGTGGTGGTTGTCACATATTACCTGCTAGAAGGCTGTACTACCTACAGCTATAAGTAATATAATATTTTGTAAGTTCTAAGCAGATTAATCTCTCAGTATCCTTTGCATAAAGATTTCAAGTATGGAAAAGCTTATTTAAATGGGTGCAACACTTTCTGCTCATATATTTACTTCTGGGATGTGTATGGCAGCTRTGTCTGCATCCCAGTGTTGCATAAACATTTACCTGTTTCAGAGCTTTCAACATGAGCAAGTGTAACTTCCTTCCATGATTCTGCATTTATTTGCATTTATTTTTACTGTTAGAATAAGTAAAGGCCAAATTGGATGCTGTCTAAGYTATGCAGGTCTATTAGAATCAGTTCTTCTTTTGTCCTCCAAAACAGCTCCAGATGACTTGTATGGGGTATGTCTGCGTGKGACTGAGCAGAACTGCTCTCCCCAGGTCATAGGGAGCACAACCCAGTCCATAAGTGGAAGAAACCCAGCATGTGCCTGTGCAGTTAGGATTTTTTAGTTTAGAAATGTGCAGTAGGCATCACCTTCCTCGTCATGAAGGAAATTTCAGATGTAATTTACACAAATGCCTGCAGAATAGGTCTCAAGATTCTTTTAGGCAGATGCAATTGTTTGTATTCATGCAGAAAGCCCCTGTTCTCTGTCATGCCCTTGGTTGTAATCTCCATAACGTCCTAGCTGGGAGAAATTCTGTCTTTAACTAGCAAAGCATAAAGGCAACTTCATTTTCAGTAATTAGGCCCTATCCACCAGTTTATGAACATACCCAAAAGACAACCCTTTTCCTCTGGAGGCCAAGGGAAGGAGACAGTCTTCCCTGAGACATGGTGTTGTCAGCTATTTCAGAGTGGTTTCAGGAGGCATGAGTTAGGGAAGACTTTAGCCATTCTTCTTGTAAATSTATACTGTGTGAAAATGTTATTACGAGGGTTAAATTTCTTACTCTTGTAAGACATCCTGGGAAATGTGTCGCTACCTTTCTGTGCCCACTCCCAGCAGATATTTTGAAGGCAGGGAGTTTGAGCTCTTATGTGGGTCAACACAATGTAACTTTTCATCTTCCAGTTTATAGAGATAATGTCGTCTCATAAAGATAAGTTCTTAGACCAGTCTCTCRGTAGTTTCCACGAATGTTTTCTATCCAGTGTATCAGCTTGGTTTACTGGTAGCTTTTATATCACATGAGGGCAGCTACTCAAAAAGCTTAGAAACAGATTTTGAATTTAACACTTGTGGGCAAGGTGTAAAGGCTGACAGACAGCTCAGCATGGGCCAAGACACAAGCAGAAACTCTTGCACAGTGTGTTGCCATAAAAAGAAAGGAGACAATAAATTTGCATCACAGCATGGGAAGAGGCAATGACCAAAATTTCTTGGCATCTCTGAAGAGGGAGAAGAAAATATTGTGGTGGAGCACCCTGTGTACAGAAAAATCCTGATCCACTAGATCAAAGTTACTTGTGGCTTACTGGGCACATAAAGGTGGGGTGAAGGATATTGTAGGCAGTTATGTGCATTGTCACCCTTAAAGAATAAAAGAGGTGCCRTAGGACAGTACCCTGCTTGCGGAGGACACTGCCCTGCCCATGCTGGAGGCACGCCTCTCCCTGCCCCGGCTACAGCTCAGCCCTGCTGCTCGCTGATGGTCACTGGAGCCAGCACCACGTGCTAAAAGCAGAGCTGGAATTCAGCCCCTGCACTCATGGGCAGGGGTGTGTGCCCTTGGTGGGCAGTGAAGGTCTGGCACTGCAGCCTGTTGGTGTTGCACAGGAAATGGTACGTCTGGCTTCCAGGCTGAATTGAAATAGTTGGGTGTTTTGGGGCCACTGGTGTTTTTGTGGTGCTAATTTCCTCAGGCTATATTTTGAAGTGGAAAGAGGCAATTAGCAAGGTGGATTTAAAAAAATATACTACTGTGGTTCATGCTTACTGCACTATAAGTAACTAGCAATACAGTCTCTAATAGTGTGTGCAGAAAGGGCAGTAGGTGTTATTTCTTCACAAAATATTGTATTTGTTTGAGGACACAGGCAGAGAGATAACATGCCAACAGAGGGAATAGTGTGCTTGAGTGTTGCTGGGATTTTTGTTTTTCCTTAAGGGAACTGGATTTACTGTAAGGAGAGGTAAGTGAGCAAAGTGAAAGGAAAGAATAAGGGAGTGATTGAGAAGAGAGAAAGAAAAAGATGGAGCTGCAGAGTGAAGACAAAGTGTGAAAAGAACGTTATTTAAATGTAGCATTGTTAAGTTATTAGAGTGAATGCATTATTGACTGGACAATGTTAGCAGAAGTTTAAATAACTTAATTGGTCTGTTAATCATTGTCCAAGTTGCTTTCTCTTGGGTGCACATAACATTGTTTCTTGGTTTTTGCAGCAAATATTCTACAGGTAGAATGTGAGGCCTTTAGTATTTGCTATGATAATATGTGACCATACTTCAGAACTTCCTGTTCTACAAAATCATTATATCCATAATATAACTTATGAAACAGATGTACTGTGTGCTTTTAGGAGGAAAAACCCCAAACACCTAAACCAAACCAAACCAAACCAAAACCACAYCTCTGTCGTTATCTGGCTAAAAACCTAAATTGAAACCCTAGTAGCCAAGCAGTCATGATTGTCCAAAAGAATTCCCTGAAATAGATTTATTTTGTACCTGATATGACTGCTGTAGTAAGTGCAGGTTAATGTGCCTGTCACCTCAAAAGGAATGGTGGGTGCGGTCATTAACAGGTGCCTCTCTCTCCTGTTAGTGTCTCATACACCTTTCTGAACATCAGATTCACTCCCAGCTTTTTCTGTTCTCTTTTTATCCCTCAGCCTCCATAACTCCCTTCTGATCAGGTTAAGTTGTTTTCATTTGTGGCAATCATTCATCAGTTTATTCTGAGTACTTCTACAGCCAAAACAGAAATCCATTAAATCTATATAGCAGTTTAATCTCAACCAATAATTACTCATTAATCTTGCTGGAAATACACATTTTCTTCAGCCCATTGCCAAGGCACAAGCTTGAGGAAAAAAAAGTGAAGTATTTAATCAGTTTTTTAAAGTTTGTGCATGACAAATGATGGCTGACAGATTAAAAACTAGGTCCACTGCATTGGTGTGCATTCAGTTTTAAAAAAGTGATTAACTATATGCCAAGCTGTCAAAGAAATTTTGCATGAAAAAAGAGGAGTTGTTAATATTATTATTATGTCTGTGCCCAATGATTTTATAATGTCCATTTTCAATAAATGTGGAAAAGAGTCAGCACCATACAGTAATTTTTAAAAAATTGAGTTTTGTAACTATCAATAGAGAAGCCTGAAACATCTTTTATGCTCACTCATACCCTCCCCCAGTTTTTTCTCCCATAGGTTTTACTTTAAAAACACTTTTGTCTTTCCCTCTAAAATTTAGTTGCATCTGCTAGCTAATTGAATGAACACAGATTTTTGCTTTTCTGTCCTGAAGAACTTCTCCTTATTCTTGCTCTCCCATCAAACCATGGCTGCATCCTGGGAGACACAGTTTTCCAGTGCAGTTGGATTTGCTGACACAGGTAGGTCATGGCCTAGGTTGTTTTAGAAGTCCCACACTTGCTAAATAATTCAGCCTATTTTAGGCTATTTGCTTAATAACCAGTTTCTGTGGAGTTGGTAAAGTGTCTGACAAAAGGTCAAATTGATTGCACTGCTTCTCTCTGTTGAACTTCTGCTGCTTCCTGATGCTGCTGTCAAGTATATCTTCACTTCTGATTGATTTTCTTAATTCAAAAATTGATGCAAAAAGTCTTTTCTAATGAAAAGTGTGTTTGTCAATATTCTCCACTCCCTTTATGGATTTCTGTTGTGTTTTTACTTTGACTACTACCTGCTGACCTGTTTATATTCTGGTTTGCTTGAAAACTCAAATCTTCATTCTCCAAACATGTAGTTTCATTTTCAAGATCTTTTTGGGAGCAGAAAGATATTCAGAAAGAGAAGAAAAACAACCTGTTGTGAGCAGCAAGTCTTTATTTCTGGTCAGAGATGAATTCCCAGATAAAAGGATATATTTCTTCTTTGCCTTGTGACACAAAGTCAGATTTTCAAAGCCTTCTACTTGTTCAAAGTGACTTGGAGGCTGAAGAAGTGACATTGTGTAAGACTGTATATGACACACACTGGTGCTGTGCACTTGTTCTGTGCATTCAAAGTATTGAGTCGTGAACTCTTTTTAGTTTGATAGAAAACCCATCATAATGTTTGACTATTACAAAGCTTCAGCATCACAGATGTTGAACTTCTCTTGACGCTTGTATACATCATACAAGATGAAGCAAGTGAAACTGCGTTACAGACCTTGTTTTATGTTGTGGTGATGAATTATTTCTGCCACTGATCACCACACCAGCAATGGAGTACATGGCTGTAATAACACATTTTCACATTTCATTTGTTAGTTCCAATATTGATTTAATCTTTTTCCAATGCACCCTTAGACTTTCTTTGCAGTTAAATGCAGCAACTTTTGAGGATTCCTCTATTCAAACAATAATTTTTAACTAAAAAGATCTTATCATTCAAGTGAAAATAGCACACATTAACAGCAGCACCTTCCCTCCCTACATTTGGTACTGTTGTCCTAGAAGGATATGAACTCGAACTCTGAACTGGCATCAAATTTGAAAGATCAGATTCTGATCAGGAAATATTTATTAACAACTTATTGATGTGAGGGAAGTGAATTGGTAGTCCAAGAGGAGACTGGTGACAAGTGGTGCTCCTCGGTGATTGGTGTCGGGACTGGTGATGTTCAGCATCTTTGTAGGCAACATGGACACTGGGACAGAGTTCACCCTTAGCAGGTTTGCCGATGACCTCAAGCTGAGTGATGTGATCAGCACAACAGAAGGAAGGGATACCATCCAGCAGGACCTGGACAAACTTGAGAGGTGGACCTTTGCAAATCTCATGAAGTTCACCAAGGCCAAGTGCAAGGTGCTGCACCTGGGTCAGGGCGATCCCAAGCATAGATATAGGCTGGGTGGAGAACGGATTGAGAGTAGCCCTGTGGAGAAGGACTTGGGGGTATTGGTGGACAAGAAGCTTGACATGAGTTGACAATATGCACTTGCAGCCCAGAAGGCCAACTGTATCCTGAGATGCATCAAAGGAAGCAGGACGAGCAGATCAATGGAGATGATTCTGCCTGTCTGGTCTGCTCTTGTGAGACCCCACCTGGAGTGCTGCATCCAGCTGTGGAGTCCCAAACAAAAGAAAGCCATGGATCTGTTGGATTGAGTCAAGAGGAAGGCCACGAAGATGCTCAGAGGGCTGGAGCCACCTCTCCTACGAAGACAGACTGAGAGAGTTGGGGCCGTTCAGCCTGCAGAAGAGGAGGCTCCAGGGAGACCTTATAGCACCTTCCAGTACCTAAAGGGGGCCTACGGGAAAGAAAGAGAGGGACTTGTTACAAGGGCATGTAGTGACAGGACAAGGGGGAATGGCCCTAAGCTGAAGGATGGCAGGTTTAGGTTAGATATGAGGAAGAAATTCTTTACAGTATGGGTGGTGAGGCACTGGAACAGGTTGCCCAGAGATTGTGGATGCCCCATCTCTGGAAGTGTTCAAAGTCCAGCATGGATGGGGCACTGTGCAACCTGGTCTAGTGGAAGGTGTTCCTGCCCATGGAGGGGAGGGTTGAAACTACATGATCTTTAAGGTCCTTTCCAACCAAAACTACTCTACAATTCTATGATTCTTTCTTCTTATTCTAATGCATTGTATTCTGCATTGCTGGGCATCTAGTAGATTTTTCTCATGCTGTGAACAGGCAATGAAGCTATTCTGGTTGACTTAACTAGCAGTAATGCCTACCAGTGCACCAGTTTTCTTCTGTTTTGGCTATARATGTTCAAGATGAAATATTATAAATAAACTACAGGCTGCAAACTAGTCTCATTTGTACTCATTGCACTATAGCCATAAATGCACATAGATTGTAGAAACAGAATATTCTTTTGAGGGAGAATCTCTTCAATTTCTCCTATTTTCGCTGCATAAGTCAACAACCAAGATTTGAAAACAAGGGGAAAAARTTCCCCAGCGTCATGGCTTCTGTGTCCTGTTTTTATGCTTGCATTAAATCTTTACAACAGTAAGGAGTACTAAGTAGTACAGAACAGCACTGACCATTGAGCTTTGCCTTTGAGAGGTGAGTGGTGTGGGTTTCTTGAGACTAAGGTTATCTATCAGATCCCATGGTTCTGATGGTGATTAAATCATCAACAGAAAAAATATGCAGATTGCACTGTCTGGAATAACCTACTTCTTTTTTGCCTTTTTTTGTCCCATCCCACTTCTCTAATACAGTGCTCAGAGCAGCTTTCTGTAACAAGGCTCTGCAGGCCAGGTGATCTTGCAGACATTCACGTTCTCTCCAAGAAACTGGGATTATCTTCAGCATACCTTCCGAAATTGTTTTGCTTTCTACTGTGTGACTTAAAAGTGGCTCACATTCTGCAAAGTTCTTGCTAAGTGTTAAAAGCATTTAGCAATACTTACAAAGCTGCTACAAAGTAGTAGGAAATGACTTAGTAGTTCTTTTAACTAAGCTGGTTAGAAAATAGGCATGTTCCCTTCTTGCTTACTATTATTGAATTGGTTATTCCCCCAAACAGGGAAACAGAGTAAGTCYTAAAGACTCTGTGGCCTGTAATATTATTTAAAAATAATTCTGCTATTCATTAGTGTTACAGGACATAAAGAACAAAAGTTGGTGGAAATAAGTCCTATCTACTGCTGTCTATTCAGACCCTGAAAAAGGCTTTCTTCATTCACTATGCAAGGAAAAAAATCCCTGTTTATTCAATTTGCCTGAGCTTAGTATGTCATGGAAAAAAAATTGTAGGGATCTGCAGAGCCACCATGCCCAGTATCACACAAACCCCTTACTTACTCTTAGAGTGGTCATCTCCACAGGGTTATCAAATCAAGAGAGAAACATGAGTAAAATATAATAAGAGATTGTGACAGAGGCCTGAGCTTCTGAAAAACATCTGAAGTTTCACAGTACTTGCAGGACTATTTCACGGTAACTTAGTGTCCCAGACCAGAAAACGTTAGTAGAGAAAAAGGAAAGATTCTGGAGTAATCTCTGTCTGCATATGCATAGGTTGCCAAGCAGAAGAACAGCAAAGTGTCCCTTTGAAAGGGTTTAGGAGGAAAAAAACCCTACCAAAACTCAGTGCAGAAACGACTTCAGTAAATATCTTTATTTACTTTATTTCATTTAAATGAAATAATCTTATTTCTAGTTGGTACAGTGTTTTATCCTGTGCATGGGTCCCGTTGGCTCATTACACACATTAAGGGTAGCACAAGCTAACCCTTGACTCTGGCCTTAGTACAACTGCTTTGAAATGTTTACAGATTTATCTTTTCTGAAAACATAGATTTCAGTATTGATGTTTTTCATTCAAATTACAGTGAATCCACCTAGGCACTACACTCTTGATGTTTGGAGATGTTTTAAATTATTCTTGATGAGCCAACATAATAAGAATGGGAATGTGCATTTGTGTAGATTAAAGTGAGGTGTGGATGTTAGCATAAAAACACTGAATTGTGGTTCAGAGATAACCGTTCATGTGCTGCATGAATGAAAGAAAAATCACACATCTAATCTCCTTTCTCAGCATTCCAACTAAAAGGCAGTTTTCTTTTTATTCCAGTAGTTCAGGAATGCATTATAGGGTTTCTTTCTGTTTCTCTCTGTTCAAACTCTCAAAGTTTGCAMAGCTTCAATGAGTCAAATACCAACAGAGCACTTAAGGAGTTGATCAATTTTAAGTGGGTAGGAATTCCTGTGATTCAGAAAAGGTAGGTATTCTACCCATATACAGGAACAGTATAGGGGTTTGAAATGGAAATAGTTTTCCTCCACTTTCGTCAATCAGTTTTATGAGATAGGATCCCCCTATATAAAGATAGCAATCTGCACAAATGTCAAATGATTGAACAACTCTTTCATGAATATGTGGCAATCCATTTTAGTACCAATCATTGATTTTGGCAATGAGAGTGAAATCCCTTTGAATTGTATTGATAGGTTAAATTTCTCTATTAAATATACTGCAAAATTGCCTGGGTGTTGTGCACGGCTGCAATAGATGCCATGACTTTATTGTACCTGTTTTCTTATTTTTTCAACAGAGCTTTCCTGAGGTGGTGATGCATATTAGCTCATTGAGACGAAACAGGATGGTTGTTCATAATATTTTAATGAAAGAGAACATGTTCAGGCTGCTATGTAATTAACTATCCTTTTGAGATATTCTTGCATGTGGAGTAGGTTTTTTTCCTATTAAATTGCCATTTATTTGTGACCTTTAATATATCATAAACAGTCTTCTTTCTACATCCGAAGCAGCACTGAAGAACAACAATAAACTGTTGTATTGCTCTCCTTAAATGACACTTACAGCTTGGCAGAGTTACAAGGAAGCTGGTAGGTTTGCCATTCAGGAGCTAAAATAAAGGACTTATCCGTTGCCCCCAGCAACATTTTACTTCCTTGAAATTTTAGAAATACAAGTAACTGTTGGATTTTCCCCTTCCAAAAGTTTCTGGGAGAAGTAGCTGATTGTGTCCATTATTATTATTATTATTACTATTACTATTACTATTACTATTATTGTCATTGTTGTTGTTGTTGTTACTACTATTATTTCATTGGCCTTGGCAGTTGTTTAAAAGAAGTTTCTAATGCTAAACCTCTGAACCTGCTTTGTCCTGTCTGTTTCTTACCTCTCTTCCCTTTTTGGGGGAAGCTGAGGGCAACCCCTGCACCTATGTCTGCCCCAGGCAGTGCACATAAACCCAGGGAAGATTGGTAGAAGCCAAGTCAGCTATTTTTTGTCCCTTCAGACCCTGAAATGCTGCTTTTCCTTCCTCAATGTGCATGCTGTGTCCCATCGAGTCAAGCAAAAGTGACCACAGCTTCACTGTGACATTTTGAGAGAAGGCTACTGAAGTGTGCAGTGAAATTTTATGACTCCCAGTCAATAGTGGTAAATATTAATGATAGGGGATGTTAAGTACATGGTCATTGTGGTTCAGAGAAAGGGGTGGCTCTTTGTAAGTAGAAAGGAGCTGGTTTTTTAAGACCTGGATTGAATATGGAATTTTAAAGAAAAGGCTAAAATGCAAGCCTCTAGTGCAGTCCTGCAGCCTTTTACGTAAATATTGGCAGCAAGTAAGAAAGGCTGTGTGCAAGGAATTATTTTAAAATGAAAATGGGTATAAAAATTACATTAAAAACCTTGGGAAGGGCTCATTTTGGAGTCTAAGCTGACAGTTTATTCACACAAAGTATTTGACTATGAAGCTTAATATTTATGTGAAAGGGAAGGCTATTTTGCCTGACAGGATCTTTGTATACAAAATAATGGATCAGTTGTTTTCCACCAGTGTTCAGATCACAGAGGTGTTGACCAGTGGAAATGCGTGGACTGAATAAGGCAGTTTAGCAAGAAATTCTCAGGAGCAAGTTAAATCTTTTTGACTTCAGCAGAATAATTGAACCACTTTAACATTTGCACCATGCCGAAAAACAACACTAATCTTTTATGAGCATAATTACACCTATGGGGGTCTTGCCTGGGGTTGTAGAAATTTGTCATGAATATTGATTGAGCTTCATTTCCACCTTTGGCATCTTGATCCTTGACCCAAGAGCTCTCAGAGTTCAGGGTGCACACAGTCTTCAGCAGCAGGAATGCTGTACCTAGATTTGTTCCTAGCAACGTGCTTTGGAGCCTCAGAGTTGTCCCTCCTGGAGGCTGGGCCAGGCACTTATCCCTTAGCTTGTGACCTTGCCACCTGTTGCTTTGCACATATCTAAAAATTTGAGTGTAAGTAAGTTTTATTTTCTAGATGACTGTGTATTTAAAAGTTTGACAGCTTCAGGTCATACAGTCTGCAAAGCAGAAGCTTAAAAGAAAGATTTAAAAAAAGAATATATGCCCCAAAATGCAATGTTGTGTATTTTAAGAGACTGATAAGACCTGTAAGACTGATGTGGAGTTTAATTCATTCAGTGTGAAGTTATGCTATGCATAGAATCATAGAATGTCTGAGCTGGAAAGGATCCACAGGGAACATCAACCCCTGGCCCTGCACAGGCCAGCCCCAAGACATCACACCATGTGCCTGAGAGCATTGTCCAAATGCTTCCTGAACTCTGTCAGGCTTGGTGCTGTGACCTCTTCCCTGGGGAGCCTGTTCAGTGCCCAACCACCCTCTGGGTGTAGAACCTTATTTTAATATCCAGCCTAAACCTCCCATGACTCAGCTTCAGGTCATTCCCTCAAGTCCTGTCACTGGTCACCACAGAGAAGAGATCAGTGCCTGCCCCTCTGCTTCCCCTCACAAGGAAATTGTGACTGCAATGAGGGCTCCCCTCAGTCTCCTCCAGGCTGAACAGACCAAGTGACTTCATACACTCCTCATGCAGCTTCCTCTCAAGGCCCTTCACCATCCTCGTGGCTCTCCTTTGGATACGCTGTAAAACCTTAATGTCTTTTTTATATTTGTGGCACCCAAAACTGCCCCCAGCACTCGAGGTGAGGCTGCACCAGTGGAGACCAAAGCAGGACAATCCCTCCCTTGCCCGGCTAGCGATGCTGGGCCTGATGCCCCCCAGGACAGGGTTGGCCCTCCTGGCTGCCAGGGCACAATGAGTCATGTTCAGCTTGCCATCGACCAGGGTCCCCAGGTCCCTTTCCGTGGCGCTGATTTCCAGCCTCTCRTTCCCCAGTCTGTCCATACACCCAGGGCTGCCCCGTCCCAGACGCAGAATCCTGCAGTTTCCCTTGTTAAACTTAACAGGGTTAGTGATTGCCCAGCCCTGCAATTTGTTCAGTAGTAGCTTATCGACTTCCCTCAATTAGAAAACCTAAATGACTATACATATGTGTGGAGATTGATCTGCACTCTGGCGGAAAAAAACCGTAAATTGCTGAAAACGTGTGGCTAAGCCAGTGGCAGGGCCAGGGGCCGCAGCCCCCGCCCGGCTCCCAGCCCCGTTGTCGCCGAGGGCTGCTTCCCCGAGCCGCCGTCGCGATCGCTGCGGCGGGGTGGCGGCGTGGGCGGGCCCGGCGGTGACGGGGGCGCGGGGGGCTCGTCCCGCCGTTGCCATGGCGCCCTTTGTGCCCGCGGAGCGCCTCCCCCGGCCCGCCCGCGCTGCCCCCGGCCCGGCAGCTGCCGCCGCTGCCCGCGGCCCGGCCGCGCCCCCGCCCCGCCCCGCCCCGCCACAGCGCCCGGCGGCGCGGGCTGCCTGTTGTTGTCGGCCGCCGCTGCCGCCGCGCTCTGCCCGCGCACCGGGAATGGCCGGCCGCGGCCGCTGCTGTTTCCAAGTTTCTTTTTGGAAGTGTTAAAAGGAAAGAGAGAGAGGATTAGAAAGAAAAAAGAGTAGAGCTGCTTGAGCTGCCGCTCCGGAGAGGAGGGAAAGTCGGCTCGGCGGTGAGGAGGCTTCCCAGGGCGCAGCTGAAGTGATTCAGGAGATTAATTTACAAGTGGGCGACAAAAGGTAAAGCCTTAAAGATGGATCGCTTGTGTGAGATGGAATGGGAGCTTTCGTGGAAAGGTTTATGACTTGTTTTAAAACGTCGCTTTTGAATGTCTTACGGATGCTTTTCGACTTCAAGATGCTGTAAATCTCTTACCCAAAAGTAAAAAGGTAGTATAATTGGCCAGATTTTAAGAGTTCACATTAAAGGCAAGAAAGTAAATGCTGCTCTTCAGTACCTTATTTCCCCCAAATGCCTCGTGTTCTTATTCGGCAACACTTGATTTGCCCGCGGTTATTTCTTGGTGCGACCCGTCTAAAGCAAAGCTTTAAGAAAATCAGTATTTTCACTGAGTTAAAATAATTCAACCAGCCGATCTTCCTTGTGCAAAAATGTATTTCTGTAGTTGCATGCTTTTGAGTTTGCAGACCTGTTGCTTTGTASTTTCACCCTAGAAAATGTTCTCAGTAAAATACCACATCAGCTGTAGTGATACCTCTCTTTTCAGGTCATAGTCTTAAGTAGGTGAGAACGGGATTTGTGTTTTTTGTAATTATATTGAGCCTTTCAGACTTTGCTGAGCTTTTCAGGTAGATTTTTTTTTTTTTTTTTAATGCGTCAGCTAATTTGAAATTCATTACAGATAGTAAAAGTAATGCATGGTTGTGACCTGCTGGTTTCATCTGGTGCTGCCCAAGTCCCAGGGAAATGTGGCTGACGGTTCAAGGGATTAAATAAATGAATTTCATGTGGAAGTCAGTTGTGTGGAAAAAGTCCCGACATCCTTCTTTGACACAGATCTGTATACTTGTTGAAGTAACAGTTCAGTGGTTTGATCTTTTGGCTGAATTAAGTGAAATACATAAAATGTAAAAACAAACCACCCCTCTCTATGTCTAGTACTTTCTAACAACAACAACAAGTTGTTTTTAGAACATATTGTTTTTATGTATTATTCCTGACTCAAAACACTGCAGGAATGTGTTATTGTGGAGTAATACTGTTTACTAGGTGACTGCATTTGTGAGATCAAAGGAGGAAACGTGTATCCTCCCAAAGTCCATAATGAACAAAACGCATGACTTTGAGGGAACATTTTTCTGATGTAGTTAGTTTTTATCAGTTAAAATAGGAAACAAAAGATTGTCTAGATTAAAATGGTGCAACTACTCAATGTTAAGCTAAGTGCTGGGGGGCTTTGTGGTGTGGGTTTTTTTTTTCTTCTGGTAATCTAGAGTATTCATCTTTAAAAAATCTTTCTTCAGATGTACCCATCTTTAGTGGACCAATAGAACTCCTGTAATTACTTCAAGATCAAATTTTATTTCAAAAAAAGTTTAGTAAAACAAATTTAACATTTGACTAGTGCTCGGTAGTTTTAAGTGCTGTGTGCAGTTGATCCAAGCTGGTTCCTACTTGATCCAACTAGTCATTTTAACTAGTTTGTATCACTAGACTGATTTTAGTAAGACTGCTTAACTTGTTATGTGGTATTTTTCAGTCGATTGTGGTGTCTTAAAGCATGCTCATTACTGTGGATTCTTCCAGTAGCTTTCTAATTGCCAACAATGTAATTTTAGTGGCTTCTGAARTCATGTGCAGAAACTTGCTACCTTCTTCCTCTCCCTCCTAAGATGTGCTGCATAAAGGCCCCAGCTGGTCTCAACTATGGGAAGAACATTAAAGTGACTTAGAAACACTCATGAAGTGCTCGTGAAGCCTGTGGCGTCAGAGCAGTACCTGAAGTTGTTACAGCAGTTAATTCCAGTCTCCTTTTGTAAAGTCCTCCGAGTCAGGTGTAGAAATAAAAATTCAGTGAAGTTCCTAATAGAGTGTGCTCTCAGTGGAACCTCCTGTGGTTGATAAATATTTCAAGAAGCTGAAAGTTAGTGATACATTTTAAATGCACTGCTAAGCTGAGATACTTCATGGTCCTTTGCATACACATTTGCATTATTCATTTGTGCTGTGCAGGTAGATAATGGGCCAAATCTATCTTTGGTATTACTCCACTGATTTCTGAGTAACTGAGCTAATTCAACCATATGTGTACATCTTGCATTTTGCAAGTCCAAGGCAAAGCTGGAATTACTTCGGCGATTTTATTATACAGGTAAGAGTTGTTTGTATACTAACTATAAATCTTCGGTAGCTTAGGCATTTCTTCATTAAGATAATTGTAAGCAGAAGATATAATTTAATTTTTCTTCTTTTTCTGAAAAAACCCCATGTTTAGTGTTTTATTTGCTGAATCTGAAGTGACTGAGACATGTGATAAACCAGCTTTCTGTCTCTGGTAAAAATTCATCCTAATAACCTACTAACGTAGAAGTTCTTGACACACTTCCTTGTGCCATGATACACTCTCTCTGCATGTTTTAAGCAGCCTTCTATGCCTGGGTCCATGCTACTGATGTGCTGCATTTGTGTGTATGCATGTATGCAAACTGTAAATATATCTATATTTTAAATAACTAGGTACTTGCTTTAACTTACAGTGAGAGGCAGAGGTAACAGAAAATGAAAAGCCTTGATCTGTCAGGATGCACTAGGTTTAAAATGCTGACACTGGGCAGGTCATTCAGATGGCAGAGTATATAATGCCTTTGATGGAAGCTACTATCCCTACATTTAAATCTGTATATGAAAGAGGTTATTGTTTGTGGGGGAGCTTTCTTTCCCTCTTTCTTTCCCTCTCTCTCTTTCTTGATATTGTAGAAATTTTAATGACAAATTTACCGCTTTAATTTTAAGATCCAGAGAGGTCCTTTCAGAAGACCCTTAGCATGGGGTTCATGCTATTATGAATACTTTCTGCCAGAGATCAAGGCCTTTGTATGGCATTCTCAGAATGCTCATTCCAGTAATTGGCTTTTGAAAAAGCTAACCTGAAAATTAAAGGAGGAACTGGAGGAACTTTGTCCTCCCAGCTGTGAACACATGAAAAACATCTCTGTCAGTGTTGAGTGCTACAAAAATGTGCAGTTTTAGGGATCTGGAAGAAGAAGTAAGTGGAAACACGACTGCATGTCAGTTAGTTGAAGCAAGGCTCTACTAAGTACACTCTGTGTCTAACATTTTCTAATGACAGTGTGCACAGCCTGGTTATTCAGCAAATGTCCTTCGTTTTATCRTAGCACAGTGGAGCAAATCAGAACCTGGGAGTCAATAAGAAAAACACTGTACTTTTAGGATGTTGCCAAGGAATTATCACCGTTGTATGTAATTCCTGTTAAGACCAGTTCTAAAAGTTTTATCCTCAGTGGAATGAAACATGTTGAAGCCAAATAACTTCCGTGGCTTTAGCAGTTGTTAGAGAAGCTCAGAGTTGGGACACTTCTCTCTTTTGTGCTAAGGAAGTCTGTAAAAGTCTATTGAGACTGCARTAAGCATTTAATGACATTTTCTTCTAAAACTATAGGCAGAGAAATACTATCTTTTTGAACCATTGAGCAATTACATTAAATTGTTTGGTGATCAGCAGACACTCGGATGTCATCACGTTTTTGCTTTTTTTTCTGGTTCTGGCATCAGTTTTCCTGGTAGTGATGAGTAATGATTTTTTTTTTTTTTTAAAGAAAACTTGAGGTCTTCTAAATAGTACTATGACTGAGCAGGTGTGCACCATATGTTTGAGATATTTTGATTGTGTAATAAATAARTTAATACTGATTATTGCCATTCTCTTAGCTTTGTGCAAGTGTTGTGTAAGGATATGTACATGTGGAGTGGTACCAAGCAGTCAATTTGGAAACTGAGGGCAGATGCTTTTTAGTACACACAGATTCTTGTTCTGGCGTATGCTCAGGGCTATTTCACCTGGAACATGTACCCATTCCTTGTGATGTTTGCGTGCACAATGGCTCGAAGAAGATGTTGGTTGCCATGGTGGGAAAAGGGCAGGCTGCTTGTCCAGCCTACTGGATGGCCCAGCAGACTGCATATAAGTAACAGCATCTCTTCTACAGCTTTGGTTGTGCAGTTGCTCGTTTCTATTTCGTGAACCCACTGCACAGTTGGAATCTGTAGTTAATCTGAAGTCTGATAACTTCATGTTTGCTTTTCTGTGTTTCCAACTCTTTCAACTTTTCTTAACTGACAGAGTCCATGAATGTGCAAAAGGGATGTGCCAAAACCTGCTACAAATCTCTTGCATAGAGAATTAAAATGACTGCATCATGAATGATATCGGAGGAGTGTTGTTGACTGAAATGTAGAAAACAATATAAAAGTAAAGAGGTAGTATTACACACTGGTAGTTTTTTTGCTGTTAATTTAATGGCCATCTTCAGAAGGATCAGTATTTTATTGCTGAGCCCAGTCTAGCATGAACCTTCTAATCATGCTTTTATCTTTTAAGAGTGTTGAAACTGTTAGTTGTCACAAGATGGCCTTTAAGCAATGGAACAGTCAGCTTGTTGCTGGAAAGTAACTTAGAAAATGTAAAATATTCTTCTAATGCAAGAGATGGGTAATTTTCAATAAATAAAGACAAAAAATTAAAATAGAAGGATAGCAGAGATTTTTAAACAAACAAAACCCTCCAAACCCCAGTAAACAGTTTTGCAAATTTCTTCTTCTTCTTCTTTTTTTTTTTTAAGGTTACAGTGCTACATGTCTGCCCTGCCCTGATTTCAGGTTAGATTTCTTTTGGCTCCACAGTTGACTGTCTCAATTGGCTTTTTATGTGATAAAAATTGAATAGTCAAATTTCAAAATGAGAGTCAAGCGTGCAAATGGCTCCATGACAGCTTTCTGTGAGGAGCGGGTTTTCGTCTTTGTCCTTGGTCTGTGCTCCTTTTCTCCACTTCAGTCTGCACAGTGGCTCTGTTGTTTTTCATTGTCTGTCTTTCTGTGGCATTCAAAGCCATTATGTGTTCACAGCCCTATGCTGCTGGGCTGTGACTCTTTTTAAATAATTCCCACCTAACTGATACTCAGTCACGTGGGTAAAGTCCTGCAAAAAAGCTCCTGTCAGCCCAGTCCCTGCCATTAGCTGGGGAGAGAGATGCTCCTCAGTTCTCACGTGAAATTCCGAGGCATCAGGGAGGGAAGTTCGTGGCTGCTGCGTCAGAGGAAATATTTTTAGTGATTTGTCTCTAGTTTTGTGKTTTTTTTTTTTCCTAATGAAATCGATGATATTCAGTCAAAACCAGAAATTCTCAGATGGTTTAAAATGAGGTATCAAGATCTGCTGAAATTAGTGGAACCTGGCTTACTTATTAGGAGGTAAGTCTGTGTTGGGCTGCCTTATGATACCCTTGAAGTTGTGGAAGACTTGCCTGAGCTGATGGAATCTCTACGTTTTGTTGTGCTCTTGCTGAAACTGTTACACGACTGCTTTCAGTAACTTCAGCCGTAGTAAACTACACCACATCTTGGCATATCCTGTGGAGGAGGTGAAATGTCACCAGCTTTATCTGCGTAAATTGTATTTGAAAGCATGAACTCAGAAGGATGTAATTAAAAGAGGAAAGAAAATCATATATAAACTGCAAAAGCCCTTGGGCTTTCCTAAATAATTTTACAGCATCCTCACCATATTTGTTCCCTTCTAAACGGTCATAAGGTTAGACATTGCAATGGAAGGGTGTGTGCTTGACATGCATAAAGTTTCRAACACTGATGTATTTTGGGTTTAATTTTAACCAAGCACAGATGCCTAAAAAGTCATTTCCAGTGAATGATTTGCTGGTGCTAGGATCTGATGAATGGCTTGCATTCCCTAGTCTATTAATTGAACAAACATATAGAAAAGAATTTAGAGCAATTTTATTTTAATRTAATTGTTCCCATGTGAGATTAATGCTACATATGAGTATTGGGTAACCCCAGCGTTAACCATATTTCCTTCTTCATAATTTTTTTGTTCTGCCTCAGTTCACTGTAAACGTGTAAGCTCTTGTCCAGCAATGATTTGTAATTTTCATCACAAATGACAGAGACTGTGTATTCAGACCAAAACATGAAATGTATTGAAATTGCRTTTACAGAGGTTGTAAATTTTCCTTCAGCAATAGCATAGTGGAGTGTATAGATTTCTTAGTCGTTTTTGTCATAGGAGTTAGGCATTAGATATGTCTTGCATCCACTTTTGAGGCGGTAATTCTCCCATTACTACTCTCCTGATGTGCTGGCAATCCATGGTTTTGGTTTGGTTTGGTTTTTTGGGGTTGTTGTTGTTTGGTGGGTTTTTTTGTCTGTTTGTTTTTATGACCATTGCCTTAATTTTGTTTCATAGATGAAATAACTACTGTGTTTGCTTTTCAATGGTAATGTTGTAATTGCTCTGGGTACCCTGTGTACTTTGTTTCTAATAAATATTTACCACCAAAAAAAGAGTTATTTAACTCTAAAAAAATATTTTTTTAGTATACCTATAAGTGGGATTTTTCAAGTGCCATTGCCCCTCTTAAACAAGCTCTGCAGTTGTTTTAAAGCCCATGTACATTCACATACAGTGCTGAATTACATAAACAATGATGTCAAAATTAGCCATGTCCAAATTAGCTCTGCATTTAAATAGGAACTTTATCTGGAATATGCATCTRTATACTCTCTCAGTGCTCTTTGCACAAGTTGCCTGTCTTTGAAGAGTGGCGTTTTACACAACGTTGTTCCTATCAAACTGTTATTTTCACAGTACCTTTTACTTTGACAATCTCTTATTTTCACTGTGTTTAATAGTAGTTTAAAGACTATTTTAAAATTAGTATTAAATTATCATAATGAACCTGTGCAGCACATCATAAATAAGTTATTTCTACTATTGTAGGAGCTGTCTGGCTTATACTGTAAATTTTGTACAGTGAGAACTTTCTGTAAATCAGACATGTGCTTCTTGATTCAGTTGATGGAGTAGACCAGAACTTCATTTGCGTGGTAGCTGTAGTTCTATGCTGAAGAGCTAACAACACTGGGTCACAGTTTCAGAGAGGCAGGTAAAGGGAAGGGGGAAGCAACAAATAGAGTCTTAAAAGATGCTGGTGACATTTTTCATTTGGACATCTAGCTGACATGTGATTCCTTCCAACTAAAGAAAAAAGACTGCTTCTATTTTAACAGAGCAATAAAAATRTATAAACAGTTTCAAGGAAAGATGGAATCAGAAGCGTTTCTAGGTCCATCATATGTTGAATGAGACCCAGAGCACCTTCACMATGTCCCTGTAGGCATCTCAGGACTGGGTTATGTTCAAATGGAATGGGCAAAGTTCATCTTTTTCCTGTGGACTATGACAATACACTATGTGCTGGATTACCTGAAAACATTCCTTAAAAGTTACAGGATTTCCTTTAATGAATAAGCTCCTGTGATAACAGCTTCTTGACACTTGTATCTTTAGGCTCTCTTCTTTAGCCTATCATGACAAGATTTTTTTTTAAATGTTGTCAGTTTATTGATGTGTTGGTGATGACTTGTGCAGACACAATAGCATTGCTTCAGAGCACATGCATTACACATGTGAATTTATCTCTGCAGAAAATGTTACCTGAACTAATGTATCTGGAAACACCAGGAGTCTACTTCAAGTATAAGAAACTATATTTATAGCCTTGCCATCTGGAAAGACACAAGGCGTCTCAGCCTTGTGAATGTGCTTGGTGATGTTTGAGGAAAAATAGAGGGAATAAATTTGGCTGTGGCTCCTTTGTCATCCATGTTCGTGCACTGCTAACATGAAGACAGAAGTGGAGGTGTTTTATAGGATAAGATGCTTACTGTTTTAAATAGTAGCAAAATTCGACATACTTTGGAGTGTAAGCCTTTGCTATGATTTGTAGACAAGTAAGTTAGAAAGCAGCTGCCTGTCACTTKCAGGTGCTCACAAGTGGAGGACAGCCCCTTGCAGTGCAACTTGAGGCCATTTCTGTTACTACCTGGATGATCASGTTCCAGGCTAGGAAGCTGGCAGCATCTGAGCTGAAAAATCTTGACATCACTGGCTTGAGTTTGCACTTCTGTGCTTTTCTAGAGAGTAAAATCCAGAAGCAACTTGACAAGTTTGGTTAGTGTGCTAAGCAGCTGGYGTTTCTGGGAGCCAGGTGAAGTTAAAATCMGATTGGGGTTGTTTAAGTGTTCATGTGCTTGAAAGTGTTTCCATGGTTTATCTCAGATGGTTTGGGAAGTCTCGGGCAGTTGGGAGGGTGTCTGTTCTGGCACGCTGCCGGATGTCCTTACTTCCATTGGGTCTCCTGGCTCTGAGAGGTGTCTCCCATGGCTTACGCAACTTTCAGAAATGGAATTTTCTTTGGCATTACTTTTTCTTTGCTTTTTTCCCCAGGAATAATTGGTGCATTGAGAGTAAACAAGTACAGCAGTGATTCCAGCAGCGCTGCACCACTTTATTTCTTCTCTCAAACTTTTGCTCTATGTTCACTCCTGCCATTCCGTACTGATGTGTTATGTATGGGTCTTGCTGTGTTCTTGAAGAGTTTTCTGAGTTAGGGGTGTAATTTTCTTGTCTGATGTTATGTGTTGAACCATTTGTTATGTTTTTCATTAGGAATAGTGTGTCTGAAAAGATAATGAAATTCTGAGTTCTTTTTGAGTTACTGAAATGGTTAGAAATTGCATATATGGCTGTGGTAAATGCAGTATTAGCTATAAGTGGACTCATTTGCTCCTAAACAGGAATGCATGTACAAATAGCACCTACATCCATCTGAATAAGGCTTTATTTTGTCTATATATGCATGAAGATTGAAGTGGGTTTTGCATATTTCTGATTTGCTTTTTCTAAACAAAATAGGATTTATTTGCTAGTTTGTTTATTTTAAAATTTCAGCTATTATTGAATCCTACTATYAGTCCCCTGCTATCAGTCACTGTTTTGCATACTTAAAATCTATGACATTATTTGACTGTCAGTATATCTTTACGCTGCTTCCTTTTGTAGTGTGTTCAGGGGCTACTGCATGGCTTCATCTCAGAAAGTTTGGCAGCAATAATCTCAACTGTTTTCCTATTCTTATTTTTAGTTCATTGGCATCTGTGTTATAATACCTTAAAATGAAAATAAGCTTTGGTAAATGTAAAGGCAGTGTCCGGACACTTGTTTCTGGAAATAACTTCCTTGGGTCAGTAAGTTGTACAATAGGGGTGGCTGGGACACAGCTGCAGGATAAATAGATAAAGAAACTGCCTGGTTGGCTGTGACCTCCAGATAGACTCTGGATATCTGTTTAGACAAACTCTAAAAGTCCTTGTGATTAAACTTCTTGTTGTGCCAGGGCCTCCTAATGCTATCTTTTAACATTTTTTAAGACAGGAAAAAGACAGAACCTAAGTTTAAATTAGTACTGGCTCTTATAAAATAGCTGTCCGTAAAATCAGTGAGATTCCTATTTGGACATAGGTACATTCTCCAAGCTCTTACACAATCTTCTTGTGTAGATTCCTCTCTTTTCTTCCTTTAAACTTCTATTTTTTAATATTTGTGGAATGCTTTAAAAGAATAATTAGCCATTTTGTTATTGGAAGGGAGAAATCAGGCGCAGATTTGAGACAGTCAGCATTGGGAATTGGCTTGTTATGATTGATTTTTCTGAATGACAGAGTAGGTTTATTAAAAGAACTAAACACACTCTTCCATCTAAAAATCAGTATATTTGAAAAGGAATTTGGAAAAAATTGAAATACAAGCATTGTGAAGGGATTGAAGGTGTTTCTGGGAATGGGAGTCCAGTCATTACTGTTTGGCAGCACTGTCCTTATTGTTTCAGTGTATCTTTGTGTCATGACATAATTTTTTTTTGATATGTAAAGGAATTAATGTTCATTATGATTTCTGTCATTCACCTCATACTGATTTTAGTTGAAGTTTTGAAGCATGCATCAGTAAGACACAATATAACTTTGAAAAACAGTATTTTCTTTTAATTATTTTGAAAACTATTTTTAAAAAAAATCAGTTTAAAAGCAAAATCAATTTGGCTTAGTTTACCAAAACATGAGCAGGATTCAGAAACAGCTTGTTGGGTGAGCTCAACAGCAGGAGAAGCTGTAGTCGATCAGTTCTGCCCTCTTCAGCAGGTGTAATACCATTTGATGGAAATTGCAATACATGGTTTCAGGGGACATGTGGATAATGTGTCCAGATGATAGCAACATCAGCAAAGTATAGAAAAAAACATGGGCAGATGTTTGGCTTATTCTGTGTACATGGTTACATGTACTTAAATTCACTGTAATGGAGTTTATCTACTGTCATGTTGTGGTTTGCTCTCTTACAAAGAAGGATTTTATGGCAGGCTGCTAATCTTGCAAAACAATTCACCTGTTGCAGCAGCCATATTTTGCAGCCTTAGCTGCAGGATTTTTTACCTTTTTTTCAAACTTTTTTTTTTCCCCTACTCTTTCTTTCCAAACATATTGAAGCGCTAGGTTTGGCTACAGTGGGATGAATTGCTCTATTGTTTTGACATACAGCAGGGTATTCTTGCAGTGGGACTGGATACTTCAGACCTTCACAGACAGAAGAAGATAAATTGCACACTTCTGAAATGTCACCCTTCGGAAAAAAAAAAGAAGCCTCTAGGTTTCTCTGACTGAATAACTTTTACTTTTGATTTTTGTTTTCTGCTGTGTGTGACGGAAGTTTAGTTAATCCTGAAATCACTGAAATAAAATGTTGACTAAACTTGATCTATGGAATGCTATAATATATCAATAATTACTAAAAATATTTAGACAGATTATTAACTTATGATTCATTGTTCTTCACATCCATTTACGTATAATTAAAAGTGGTAGTGTATCCAGCTATTCCGTAATCAGGAGATCCTGTTGACATGGGTAGAGCATCCTGTGTCTATTATCTGCTCCTGTCTCTTTTCATTCCCACCACTAGAACTCCTTAAAATTCTAGATCAACACAGCTTGCAAATTTAAATTCAGTGCTTTGTAAGATTAATTCAAAAATGTATCAAACTATAATTTTGAAGCTGATGTGAGCATTTAAAGAAAAGGAGGTTTATCTCCTATTCATTTAATGCAGCATGAAATTAACATCTGAATCAAACAGCAAAATTTTAGTAAATAAGATGCAGCATTTATTACGAGACCTCATTATTCCATATGCATAGTAATATTTTCAAAGTGTAATTTTTTCTTTTTCCTAAGCTGCTCAAAATGTTTCCCCCTGTTTTTCAACAAGGCATTGTGTGTTGGTGTTTGTAATTAGATCATTTGCATACAGTCATTGTCATTAGAAAGTTATCATTTTTTAGTGGTTACAGTTGTCTGACTTATCCGAAGCTTTCTCATTTAGAAATATTTGAAATTATAATTGAGGTCACATAGTTTTTATGCTAACCATTATTTTCAGTGTTACTTCTCACATGACTGCTTCTCAAGCTTAAGCTTGTTTCACTGTAAATAATTTTGTAGTCTCCATTTTAGTGGGATTCTAACTGTATTTTTTTAGGGAGGACTTAGTTGCAAGTTATTTACATGAAGTACTGTATCCAGAGCCATGTGTACTCAGTTGCTATGGAGACACCTGTCATCTTGTCTTCCTAGGAAAGTGATAGTCCAGCATGGCACCAAACATGCCCAAAGCAGTGGTGTGCAGAAAATTTGCTAGCAGGTACAAAACCTGTGTCACTAGATTGAGAGATGTGTTCTGTAAATTCAGGAAAGGAAAGTAAAATCCTAAAAAACCCCAAACCTATCCACTTTGGCTTACCTCCAGAAGGTTATGCTCCGCTCTGTCCAGTCCTAACAATAATCAAGTTGCCAAACTTCATAAAGCAATTAGGATTTTCCATAGAGACTGTACCCTATGCAAGTACAGAGTCTGAAAGGGCTCCCTGCCCCTCTCCTGTATCAAACATGAGCTGGAAGAACAAAAGGTAGAAACTGTTTGCAGTGTTTGTGAAGCTGCTTAAAGGGAAGGAAACTGATTTATAGGGGTTTAATTTTCAAAGTCCTCCTCTTTAAGTGGTATTACACTGTTGGAGGAGTTTGCTCTTCCAAAAAAAAAGACATGAAAAGTGGTTAGAGACACTTTATATTCCTATGGTGCTGTCAAAGACATCCCAAACATTGTTGCAAGGTTTCTGCCCACTTTTCATGAATGTATTCAAGGGAGGGTATGCTGTATTTCTCTCTCTCTGTTTCTCTCTTTCTGGCTTTTCTGTGCAGTGGATATGAGCCAGAGAAATGTCTTTCCTGGTCAATGCAGTCTCTTGTTTGAGGAAATGAAGTAGAGTGCATCCCATTAAATTATTTCTTTCATTCTAATTTCAGTGACTTTGCTTTTGGAAAGGATACACACTTTGCCAGCCATGTAATAAGAAAAACCAGTCTGTACTAAATAGGAATCAAGCTTTAGGAATGGGAAAGTAACACAATAGTAAGAAAGCTTCAGTAGTGGTGAAATTTGGCTTAAAAATCCTGACTTTGGTACAMTAAATATGTACTCTTCCTTTTTTAAGCCAGTGAGGATCTTGCTCTATAAATTTTCAGCTCTTGCTAAATGAGTTTGGTATCACATTTTGCTTGTCACGTGATTGGATAGTGTAAAATACACAAGGAATAGACAACAGAACAGGTCCAGAAAGTTAAGTAGCTTTTCTTGTATTCTTGCAGTTTAGCATTGCAAATGTTTCTGGTACTTGTGTATTCCAGTCTGATGAGACTCTCCTCGAAAGGGTCTGAATCCAAGGAGCCAGACTTACTCAGCAAAGAGGCTTCTCAGGGCTATATCCAGTGAAGCTCTCAGAGTAGGGAAAGTTAGTGTTTTGCATGGCACAGGCTATTTAAGTTGGAGTGTCTGTGAACTGAGAGGAATGAACTTTGTCAGGTGAGACAAGCTGGACCATCTATGATCAATTCAGAAAATAAAATAGTATTCTCCCCTATTGGAATAATTGGACATCCTATCTATTCCTAGCTCTCAGGCACACTAGGAAGAAGTTACACCTCTCACACTGGTCAGATGGAGAAAAATTCTAGAAAATCTCCCTTTTACTGCAGAAGTGTTCTTAGAGGGAGAGTCATTTTGATGGCACAAAAAAGTTACTTAGTACAATGTTCCTGACAACTGTCTGGTCAAATTTTTCTGCTTCTGGGATGACRTGTTTGCCTCAGTGACCTTGATAAGGTTAGTTTCAGACAGGGCTATGCCCAGTAAGTCCATGCACCAGTACACACTGGGAGCAACCCAGCTGACAAGCAGCTTTGCCAAAAAGGACCTGAGGTGTCCTAGTGGACACCAAGTTGAACATGAGCCAGAAATGTGCCCTTGTGCCAAAGAAGGCAACCAGTGACCTTGGCTGCCTTAGGAGGAGGAGCGTTGCCAGCATGTCGAGGTAGGTGATCTTTCTCCCCTACTCAGCACTGGTAAGGCCACACCTCAAGCACTGGGTCCAGTTCTGGGCTTCTTAGTTCCAGACAGATACAGACATACTGGAGGGTGTCCATTGAAGAGCCACCAAGATGATGAAGRGACTGGAACATCTGTCCTTTGAGGAAGGGCTGAGAGCTGAGAATGTTCAGCCTGGGATAAGGAAGGCTTGCAGGGGGGAAGTCATCAATATGTACAAACACCTGAACAGAGGGTGCAAAGAAGAGGAAGTCAGATTCTTTTCAGTGATGCCCAAGGACAGGACCAGAGGCCAAGGACACAAACTGGAACATGGAAGGTGCAGTATGAACACCGGGAGGGCACACTGTTGCTGGGAGAGTGACTGAACACTGGAACAGGTTGCCCAGAGAGGTTGTAGGTTCTTCTTCCCTAGAGATATTCAAAAGCTACCTGGGCATGGTCCTGGACAASTTGCTCAGGGTGGCCCTCAGTGAGTTGGACAGGGTGACCTCCAGAGGCCCCTGCCTGCCTCCACCCTTCTGTGATCCTGTAAAGCTGCCTGCCATGCATGGTTAGGGTGTATGTCTAGTGCTGATGCATTACATCCTGGTTTGAGCGGGTTGGGGATTGGAAACAGACAGAGTAATCGTGCATCTTAGTTATGTTGTGCAAGCAGAGATTGCAATTCCAGATTCTCATTATTTCAGGCTAGCAAGGATCATTCAGAAGTGTCACATCGCATCTCATTTCTGTCTTTGAGACATTTGGCTGTGCAAATTATATGGCTTTGACAAATCATCCCAACACATGCACAGTTCTGAGATGCTGAAAAATCCAGCTAAAACTTTGGTACCATGGGTTTGGTATTTCTGATCTGTGAAGTAAAAACAGAGTCCCCTTGTGCTGCTTCAGTTCATGGCAGTTACTTATCTCTACTTCCCCTCAGCCATGGAATGGCCAGAAATCCATCTGCTGTACAGTCAGTGGGCTCTTGGAGGACAGGAGAGACAAATGCTCTCTGGCCATYGCAGATCTGCTTCCACTTACCAGCAAAACTGGGCACTCCATCCGCCCCGTGCCATGGGCTTGAACCGCAGCAACTCTCACCAGACATGAAGGGAGGTTTTCAGGCTGCATGGTGCTGCTGGGGCCCTCAGTCCCTCCCAGGCTGTGCAGTCAGCGTCACTCTTGTCCCTGGTTTCTCAGAATGCCTTGTCCAGGGAGGTGAGAGGGAGCTTTGCTGGAGGGGTGATTCTCATTCCCTCCCTCGCTGACCAGTTTGGAATGACTTTCCTGTCGCTGCCATGGAAACAGTGCCTGGAGTCACAGAAGAGGAAATATGTGTGGCGTTCAGCTGCTGCCAGGTGTGGGGAGGGGAGAGCCCTCATTTCACGCAGTCCAAGTTCCCACTGGGGGAAGAGATGTCAGCTTTAAGATGGGGGGCAGAGGGAAGAACAGTATGGCTCTAAACCACAACTCAGAAACCATGTCTCAAAATTGATTCGAATTCCCCCTCTGCCATTAAATTCACTTAAAACACTGAGTTTAAAATTCTGCAGGCATGGCTTGTTTTCACTTAGTTTGCCTTTCCTTTGCAATACTGTGACATCATGAACCTTTTTCTTCTCCTGAAAAGGGAGCTGCAACTCCTCYCTTGTTCTGCATTTGGGATCAGGGGCTTTAGTAATATGCATTGTATGAGACAGGTCTTAGACCTGTTATCAACACTGCTAGAAGGTTCCTAGCAGGAACCCAGTTCCACAGGGATAGATGTGGTTTTGATGGCTGTGTTTTGCTGTAATAAAGACTTGAATTTCAGATTACTTTCACAATACTGTCAATGAAATATTCTGATTGAAGTAATGAAGCAAAATGATTCATTCATTATTTCTACTCACTCTCCCCTCTTTTTTCTTTCTGCTGAATCAATGAAAGTAACAATGATTCCTATGGCTCTCTTATTTTGTAATTGTATCATAGCAGTAATTTTGATATTCTTTCTGTAAGGAACATCTCTGTAGAGATGCTTCTCTCCGTTTTAGTCTACTGACAGTTTCCTCAATATAATTTTGATGGCAACTGAGTAGTGTTTGAATTGAAATCTGTGCTGTAGTTGTGGAAGTTGCACAATTGTCTTAGTGGGGCATAGTACTTCTGGAGTGCAGCAAGTGTTGCTTGTGTGTTTGATCTCCCAGAGGAGATCAACCATAAATCCAGTCCAGTATATTTAATTATTCTGTTCTATTCATTGAACTACTACTACACTACTACAATGAGTAGTACAAATCTGTAATCTTTCTGTTTGATTGTCTGAGAACTCAATAACAAAATCTATGTAGTGTTGTATTGAAAGAATGGCCTGGATTCCCAGTCTGGATGTTTTATGGATGAAAATCTATTTTTCTGTAGAAAACCCTGGTACGCTATGTTTTCTGGTATCTGTTTGGTGGCAGTAAATATATGTTTCACTAGTAAGAACAGCCGTTGTTGGTCGGATGAACTGTCTTCACTGATGACCTCAAGTTATATGCTGAGAAGAGAGTAAGAACAGTACCGTAATATGTGATACTGTCTTCTAATACTCAAAAGCCATCTGTTTTCAGGTTTCCATGACCCAGTGAAGTTATGATGTACTTAGTAACCGTCAAAAGYGTGCCTGTTACATAAAGAAACATCATCTTTCATTTGTTTTCAAGTCAGTAGAGTACTTCTGGGTCAAAATCAGAGCTRTTGAGAGAAATCTCATGGTGTCTGCTATGAACCTAGATGAGGAAGAAGAGGTAGATCAAGTCTTCATTTCCAAGGGGCCTCAGGCTCTGGTTCTCAAAAGGGAATTCAACCATTCTGGTACTGGGAAGACAGCACGGTGGTGCATAACAATCTRGGACATTTCCTGGGTGCACTGAGGACGGCTTCTTTATGTGGTCATGGATGGGCCAACTAGGAACAGTGCACTCCTGGACTGGATGTTTACTAATAAAGACCTGTTGGAAGATAAAAATGTCAACAGCAGCTGCAGAGACTGTAAGAGCATAGAGGTCAAGGACTTGAGGAGCACAAGTGATCAAATAAAGACCTGAATTTCAGAAAAGCAGATTTCAACTCAGTCAGGGAACTTCTAGGGAGGATCCAATGGGAACCTGTCTTGGAGGGCAAAGAAGCTCAGGAATGTTGGGAGATTTCCCAGTGCAGCTGCTTCTTGAAGTACAAAAGAGCAGTCTATCCCCCTAAGCAGGAAAAGGAGCAGACATAAAAAGAAATCAGTTGGAAAGGCACCAAGCTACTAAGAGAGCTCAAATGAGAAAAGGAGCACTAGAGCAGTGCAAAAGGGGGCAGACTTCCAAAGAGGAATATAGAGGTACTGCTTCACTGTGCAGAGATGCAATTAGGAAGGCAAAGGCTCAGCTGGAACTCAAAGGAGCAAGAGATAATAAGAATAACCTAAGAGTTTCTGCAAGTATGTTAGCAAGTAAAAGTACAAGAAGGATATAGCTCTGCTGCTGATTAGGGCCAGCAAGTTCATCAAAAATGGCACAGGAAAGGCTGAGGCACTTGGCCTCTCTTCGTATGTATTGTCAGGCCCCAAAACTCTGTGTCAAGATGCAACAACAAAGCAAATGCCTAACCACTGATAGTACGGGAGGGTSAGGTGTTGTTGCACTTCAGCCCTGCTGTCCTGCATAACTTTATTGTTGCCTAACTTTGTTACCCTGTTGCTCATTTTTTGTTTCGGGTCATTTTATATGTATTAAACAGTGTAGAACATGAAACCAGAATTTCACAGGTGGACACCTTCAGCTGGGAGAATTTACCATTTRTTTCTTGATTTGACTTCCTATTTAAGAAAGAACTTATCCATGAGGAAACCTTCTAGACAACTTGTTCATGTTTATGTTAGGGGCCAGAAATTCTGTTCTGTGTTACAGGCTCTGATAATTTGCCCGATAGGACTATCTGGCTTGCTCCTCTGTAGTCTTCTAGATTTCCCTGAAACTGGCATTGCRTTCAATGTCTTAGAGTTTTCAGGTCCTACATCTGTTGTAAGCTGTGTATTTCTTAGTTTGAGAAAAATATTGAGAAAATATTGAGAAAATACCATCTGATCTTCAATTTGCTACAGGTTGCTTTGTCAATTTGTTTCAAGACCTAGTCACTTCAGTTTCAGGCAGRTCCTCTGATAAGACTCCCCCAGTGATTTCTTAGCATGAGAATTTCTCATAAAATAGTAAAAATTTTCATAAGGGATTCATCTGGTTTCTTTCCAACAAACCCTTTTATATCCCGATCACCCAATGGTTTCACAGACTCTCCAGGCAGATCCTTGCTCCTGATGCATTTGGAGAAATATTTGTTGGTTGCTTCGATGCTTTTGGCTATTTKTCCCTTAAAATCATACTGTGCTGTCTTGTCTTCTTATGTTTAACCTGTCAGCATTTATGCTTCTATATTTTCTTCACTTGAAGGTGATTTCAACTTTCAGAAAATGTGTTTTTTATTAGTAACAGCTTCCTTTGCCCTCCCTTTTTGTGTCTTAAACTTTTCTTGATACACTGCCTTGACTCTGAGCATTCATCATACACTTCCAACAATTAGTTTCCCTACCGTCTATGAATACTTTACTTTTAGCTTTAAACAAACTTTTTTATCTTTTTTCTTACGTATTTTCTCCTTTTATGTGGCTTCTAAGTGGCAGATGCTCTGCTTTCTCTGGCGATCTTGGATTTAACGACAGAATGATCGCTTAGAATGGCTTCTCAACTGCAAGATGTGAAACTATCTGGCTTGACCAAGTCAAGAATTTAATCTTTTCCTGTGGGCATCCCAAGCATCTGTGTATGATATTATCCAAAATTCAGCTTATGTGCCATGTCGTTCTGTTACTTTTTTTGTTTTTTCGTACTAGGTATTGGGGTAATTGAAGACTCCCAGAACTATTGCATTTTGTACCCATCTTTCAAAATACACCTCTGCCAACTCCATAGTGCATTAACCCATATGTCAACCCATAAAAGTTATTTTTGTTTGGTGAGATTTTGTTTTACTGATTCTAAACTCTTTCCCTACCTATGCTTGCCTGTACTACAAATGTTATCCTGAAATACATGTTCCTTACCTATTTGTTTTCAAACAGGTGATTTTTAGACTATAATTTCATTATGAAAACCTTTTTACTTTGTTCAAAAGATGAGCTATTCATACCAGAAATTAGAAGAATAAGATCATAATGATACTTCTTAAAACTAACATTTTCATTACTAATTGCTTTTCTCTTTCATAAGGAACAATATGAATCTGTTGGGAATTTCCTGAAACTGTGGTATTTCTGTAGGGTAGCCAGAAAAGGAATGAATTGCCTAATTATTTTACTAGTTCTCTTCTTTGTAATAAAAGATGTAATAAAAGAGGAAATATTCAAAAGCTATTAAAGTTAACTGCTACTGCCACAGAATCATCTGTGAGAGAAAATGTGCAAATCTCAAGGGTTTGCAGTACTTGAGTTCAAATTTTTTTTGAGTTCAAAGTTTTTTTCTTTAATACTTAATAGTACTTGGTAGCAGAAGTAAGTGAATTATTTGACTAATCAGTGTACTGTCTGCTAGAATACTAGAATTTTTGTTTATGAACATCCCTGTGTTTGAGCTGAGTTTACAATTTTGATGTAATCCTTTATTTATTTTAAAGTCCATCCACATTCAATTAGTGTAGCAAGCTGTGTGTCTCAAGTGTGCAGAAAATCAAGCTTCTATGTTGTTAGTTTCAAGACAAGAAAAAAAAATCCTGTAGGTATTCATTTGCATGTGCTAAGTTGTCTTATTAAAAAAAGCCCATCTTGCTTTGTTAGATGACTTTTGAATCCCTTAGTAACTTGCTAAGGACCAGCTTTTWAATAACTCCTCATGGCAATATTCAGATCTAGTATCCTACTTAATTCAGAAATTCAGGGATAATTGCAAATTATGGAGTCTGTTCTTGGGTATGCTGCACTGATGGTCTATGTATGGATTGAGAAACAAGTCTCTCTYACAAGGCAAGGAAAATCAAAAGAAAAAATTGTTCACCAGAATAATTTTTCCAATGCAAACAGGAGAAGAGAAGGTGAATAGATGTCTGCTGTTTTAGACCATTTTGGACAAGTGTAAAGCTAATGATTYATCATGCTGGTTCTCCATCTGTTCTTAGTGCCTAGGATGATGTGTATTCTCACTACTCTGGGAGGGAGAACTAGTTCAGAGGCATATAGATGGGGAACCRGAGAACTCCATGAATAAAATGCTGGAGAAGAGTTCAGATCTCTAAGCATGTAGATAGACTGCCCAAGAAGTGGTGTGTCACTGCACTGACACCTCTGCAGCTATTGCTGGCATCTTGGCACATTGCCCAACAGAGCACAGATCTAATCAGATAAGAAAGGGAGACTAGAAGCTGAGGATGTTGTCAGAACTGGAAAAGGCTTTCTTAGTGCTTCAGTGTCTAGGACATTTTTAGACATTTCACATTTTGAGACCATGTTGTTCAAATTTCTTTGCTTTTTGCATGCCTTTAAACCATACAAATATATGTATAATTAGGCCTCTTCCATCTGCAGCAAGAGTGTGTTGCTCTTTCCAGAGCAAAATTACTCTGCAGATATGCACTGAGAAATCAAGGTAAAAAACATCAGTCCACAGTTCTGTCTGATATATTAGATATGCTGAAAATGTAAAGGCAGGCTTCAAGAGCTGCTGCTCTTGAAGAATTACCCTTTTCCACTTAGACATAGTAAAGCTTTGTGCTTGGATAGCTGAGAAGTAAATGAGAATTACAAGCTCAGGCCAGTGTAAGACTGAAGAGTCAGGGTCTGTTTATAAACTTCACTTCTACTTCTCTTGCTGTCCTTGGAGAAGACCTACTATCTCTGAGGATTTGTTTTGCTCTCACATGGAGCTTTACAAATAATAACAGTAAGCCCTAAAGCAGGTCAAAGTTAGTAAGGTAGAAAGTCAGTTTAATCTTACATCCTCCTTAKGCTGCTGCAGAGGGTGGAGAAGCAAAACTATGACATTAGAAAGCTCGTAGTAGTTCTAATCCTGCCCTTATGCTCCAGGGTTTTTACTTACAGTTTATTGCTTTATGGACAGAAGTCGTTTGCATGGGAGGAAGTGGAATAGCACAGCAGTCATGGTGGGTGATAAACCATTGGAAGTGTTGGCAAGGGATGCAAAAACTAGTGAGAAGAGTTAGCTTAAAGACTGAAGCTGAACACAAAACAGAGAGAAGAAAAATCGATGTGAAAAAGGACCAGGCCATTTGTAATAGAAAAATGGAGATAATTTAAAAAACTTCGGTGATTATGCTGGAAAAGAAATAATGCAATTTCCCTAGGAAAAGAAGTCCAGGCAGCTGGGCAGTGTGCCTTCAGAGAGCAAGGCTTGCCTGTAACTCACAGAGGAACAGGGCAGTATGCCTGGAGAGCTAAAACATGCAGTGGAATGCAATTGTCACCATATTTGTATCAGGATCCTAAACAAAGAAAATAAAATAGGGTCTTATTTCTATAAAAGTTGTTAAACGCATAAAAGGGGCTTCTTTGAAGTAATCTTACATGAAAATGAAGGAATAGTTTATTTTTAAACAGTGTAATCAGCCAAACTAGTTCTTTATCCCATAAATAATCCATATGCATAATAGCCTAGATGCCATACTAATCTCTTGTAAAGAAGCATGGGATTGCTGAATCAGTCAGATCAGGTGAAGGAATAAACTAGAGAAATTAAGGCTGATAAAATACAAGCATTTCTATTAAGTGTAACACGTCTTTATGTAATCATCACGATCAGAGAGCTTGGGAGCCCCTGATCTAATCAATAGCAATGGTATAAAGACTTGAAAAAACATTCAGAACTCATCAGTTCTAGGATCATGGAAAAAATAGGTTAAAAGAGACCTCTGCAGGTCCACTCCAACCAGGTCTAGCTTCAGTGTTAGATCAGATGTGAAGATGAGTTTTAAAATCTCCAAGAATGGAGATTCTGTGTGTACAACCTGTTCCAGTGTTTCACTACCCTCGATGTGTTGTTTGATTTTGGAGTTGTTTTCTTTTTTTTTTTCATTACTGTTTTTGTTGTTTGTGTTTGTTCTTTTACCTTTTGTTCAGTTGGAATTTACTTCATTGCAGCTTGTCACTGTTGCCTGTGTCTGGTTGCTGCATGTGTCTGGCAAGAGCCTGGTGATGTGTTCACTATAATCCCCTTAGAGAAGTAAAAGTCTGCAACAACCACGCTGCAGGCTGGGGACAGAGTGTCTGGAAAGCTGCTCAGCAGAAAAGGACCTGGGGGTGTTGATTGACAGCGGCTGAACATGAKCCAGCATGTGCCCAGGTGGCCAGGAAGGCCAATGGCATCCTGGCCTGTATCACCAATAGTGTGGCCAGCAGGACCAGGGCAGTGATTGTCCCCTGTACTCAGCACTGGTGAGGCCACACCTCAAATCCTGTGTTCGGTTCTGGGCCRCTGCCTGCAAGAATGGCATCAAGGGGCTGTAGCGTGTCCGGAGAAGGTCAACAGAGTTGGTGAAGGGTCTGGAGGGTCAGTTGCATAAGGAGTGCCTGAGGGAGCTGGGGTTGTTTAGCCTGGAAAAAAGGAGGCTCGGGGTGACCTTGTTGCTCTCTACAACTGCCTGACAGGGGGGATATAGCAAGGTGGGGATCAATCCCTTCTTCCAGGCAGCCAGTGAGAGGACAAGGGCACAACAGTCTCARACTGTGCCAGGGGAGGTTCAGTTGGGTACCAGGAAGAATTTTTTCCCTGACAGGGTTGTTAAGCATTGGAAGAGAGTCATCCCTGGAGGTGTTCAAGAAATGACTGAATGTGTTACTTAGTGCTGTGTAGTTGACATGGTGGTGCTTGGAYGAAGATTGGACTTCTCATGTTGGAGGTCTTTTCCAACCTTAGCAATTCTGTGAAATACATCCTCCCTAGACCATCTCTTCTCCATGCTAAACAAACCAAATTCCTTCACCTTCTGCTTGTATAATATGTGCTTTAGTCTTCTGACTGACCATCTTTGTGGCCCTCTGGTGGTCTTGCTTCAAAAATCTTGTCGTGTGTTGTCCTGGTGACCCAAAATCAACCACTCTACTCGATGTAAGCTTTAGGAGTACCGAATAAGAGGGAATAATCACTTCAATAGTTTCCTTGTTCTACTAGTGGCTCTCCTGTTAGTGCAGTGAAATGAGTGTTTGGCCATTGTCACCACAGGAATGCACTGCTGAGTCACAACTTTGTGTCCACCATATCCCCAGATCCTTTCTGAGGAGATGCTGCACTGTTACATGGGATTCCATCCTTTTTGCAAGACTGTTTGTTTTTCTTTAATGAACTTCATGGCAGTGTTGTTGGCCTGTTCTTCCAGCTTGTCAAAGTTCATCTGAGTGGTAGTCCTGCCCTCCAGTGTATGAATTGCTTCCTTCAGGCTGGTTACCTGGAAACTTGTATTTGCTTATAGGTGCAGTCATCTCTCTATTAAGATTCTTCAAGAACATACATACCCACCACTGAGTTTCTGAGTCTGCTGCCTCTCTGCTTGTCTGATTACCTGTGAGCTTTTTTCATCACCCCCGTGTTATTCAGTATAATGGAAGAATGAAACAATCTGGTGAAAAAGGATAAGAACAGAACAAGTGAAAACACAGACCAACAATAGAGAGTGTAGAGAATGTGGAAGGTATTGATTGGTACATTCTAAGGCCCAGTTTCGAAGCTTTTGAAGAACATTTAGTGTCAGATGTTTGGTGGTATTGATAGTGGTGGATTTTTTCCTGTTTGAAAGCATGAAAACACTCTCTTTTCCTTCTATTTACAGGATGGGCTGTCAGATCTGGTTTGTGTCTGATGCTATCTGTCCCTAGATTTCTGCCAAGTTAAACTTTCCTAGGTTTTGCTGTTTTCCTTAGGAAGTATGTGCTCCAGTTTTTGCTATTCATATGTGTTTGGTACGATAGGTTAAGAGCAGTTTGTTACCAACATCACTCTGAGTAGTGGCGTTCACTTGGAGTGTACAGATGTGGAATATGTGGAGTTGTGCATGGTGCCATAGGATGTGCCTAGGAATATACACATACTACTTGTGGCCTTAATTGAGGTACAGTTTTTCTTGTTTAACAGGTTACAAAAAGATAGAGTCAACATTGTACACCTCTACAGCCTGTGTACTTTTCGAAGTTCTGTGGTTTCTAAGATACTCGTTTGAAAGACTTCAATCCCAGAGACGATTTATTTGTTTGTGTAGCTGTAATCAGGCTTCCTGTATTCATCTCACCAGGGATTCCCAGCCTGGATTATCAGTGCTGTTATTTGTCTGTATTTAAAGATTCAAATGATCACCAGTGCCCCAATTAGGTTTCGTATAGCATATTTGCAATCAAAAGCTAAACACTTCTCCTCTTTTGATGTTGTGACCTAAAGATTCTTAGGAACCCAGTAATTTTGCAACCCTCTTGTGCTGAAATTTAAATAGGTTTTTTTAGGGTTTTTTTTTTGTTTGTTTTTGGTTGTTTGTTTTTTGGGGKTTTTTTTATCAGCTGTTTTTTACTGTCACTTTTATTTTGCTGTGTCTTTTGCTTGGCATTGATACACATCTCTATGTGAAACGATTTAAGGATTAGTTTAAGGTTGTAAAGGACGAAGTAAAATGAGATCAACTCCAAATACCAGCCAAATTTCTTTTGCCCTATTTTACCCTTCCCAACATTCAAATGGGTCAATACAGATGACCCAGCAGATGTAAAGCATAAAAAATAACAAAATATCCTCTGGTTTGGTGTGCCCTGAGCTCAGGAGTTTCTAACTTGTCCGAAGGCTGTGAAGATTTCCATCATGCTTGTTCAGTGTCTGGACCACTGTGAAATGTTATGACCTGGCTCAAGTCTTAYATAGTGCTTGAAGCTTTGTTGGCTGCAGAGGACAGATAAAATACTAAACTCCTGCTGAGAAAGAAAGTACATTGAATTGCCATCTATGGAATAATGAATATTTTTTACAAAACAAACCCCACCATGGTAGTGGACAAATATAATTTTTAAAACATAAATTACTTCAGGCTCTAGGAGATAAATATTTTGTATCACTTCAAAACAATTTGATAAGGTTATCATGAAGTTCTTCCCTTTCCAAGTTGCTCTCTTGAGTCATTTCTCTGGATTACTCTCATCATTATCTCTGATCTSTGGTGGCTTCCCACTCCCACACCCCCTCCTGGTGCCAAGTGCTAAGGACTGCCAGGCTGGTCACTGCACTTTGTACTGCCTTTGCATGGGCACTTGCTTTGGCATTAATGCCCTTTATAGCACAGTCCTTGAGGCTGCTCTTGACATGTTATTATGTAAATTAATTTTGATGTTGCATTGTAGTTTCTGCTGTTCTTCATTCTGCGATTGTCTTGACAACAGATTTGCATAATCAGTGAGTAGGAATTTGTTTTTAATTTTGATGTTCTGATTAGCTTGATTCAGATAAATAATAGAAAGTTGTGAAGATAACACAACGTGGCATGAACTGGTGAAAATGATTGTAAACACAACAAATAAGACAAATGATGGAGTCAGGTTCAGTGATTATTTTTATAAAATGTAAGCAAATGCTATTTCTGGTTTCTGTCTTCTTGCCCTGTGACAGCTGCTTGAAATCTAAACATATGGATTTATTCAAATATTAGTCACTCTCACTGCTTCCCAAACAAAGAGAAGGAAACTTATTTATTTGTTTTCTGCCAAGGTTTCTTGGTATGGAGGGAAAACAGATTCACAAATCTTACTTGAATTTTTCTTTCTTTTTTTCAGTCCAAAGGCAACCCTGTGGACCTGTACCTTTATCATGGCATGGGGGAATACCAAACACAGTTGCGTATTAAATTCAACGTAGAGGATAATTCTTGAAGTAGTAATTGTTTGGCTCTGCACATATCYCACCTCCCCACCTTGTGTCTCCTTCCTTTAATTTCTAACTTCTGGTGGCACCTGAACRAACGTAATTAAGCAAGAAATAGTAGCAATTAAAAAGCTAGTAATGATGTTCCTGTTCATGTTTTCTAGCCATTTTCATGCATTAGAAACCCAAGATTATTTCTTTCTTAAGTGATCAAGTACATCTCTGCTTCCTGCTTGAGGAGTAACATAGATACAGCTGCCCTTTTCTAGTAATCTCTGCAGGGCAGGACTTAAATAATGTGGGCAGTGAAACCAGAAAACATTAATTTGTGCATCTTGGGAAGAGCAGAGTTTCCTCAATAAGGAGCCAGGGAGAGAGAGAATGAGAGAAATTCCTTAAACCAATCAGTTTAGGGCATTTGCTGGAGTAGCTCTTAGTGTAATAGGACTGAAAGAGATTTAGTGGAGGATGAGTCATGAAATGTGCTAGGAAATGAAAGAAAGATGGAAGGCAGAAGAGAACAGAAAGCAATAAGTCGGAAAGAAAAATAAATGACAGAGTGAAGAGTAGAAAAGTATATTCTGGAGACTAGAATCATGACCAAAAAAATGTTCTGTGGACGAGGTAATCGTGACAAAAGGGTATTAGSTGAAGAAATGCAGAAGTTTCTGGAGAAKTTGTCAACCAGCATGATTAACTGAAGGAATACAAATCGTAGAAAAGATATGAGAAGATATACAGTCTAGAAAGTTGAAGAAAAAAAAGGCAAAATAATACTTACTTTTTAAGTATTTCAGTAAAATATGTTTGGGGCATTTCTGTATTTAGTTGGCTTGGCGTAGCATGGACAAAAGGGAGAAACTGGAGAAACGTTGTTTGCACCCCTACTAGGCTTAAAGAACACAATGAGCTGCACTCGATGTTTAGGAAAAGGCAAGTGAACAGCAGAGAGTGAGGAGCATTTGTTCCCGAGTTCTTGGTGCTTAACATTCTCTTAGCAGCATTGTGGGGACAGCTGCACCTTCTTACTAGGCAGGTAAGACAAGTGCTCGTGCTAAGCCACGGCAAAGAGCACGTCTGACCTGCCTCACCTGGGATGGTGAGAGGTGAACTGACTGGATGAAAATCTATGCTAAGCACCAAAATGTGCATCGTTGTGACAGAATCAAGGAGCTTAAAAAATGCAGTGGAACAGAATAGCTGTTAAAACTTCTGCTTTTATTTTGAAYGTAAACATAATGCTCAGTTTGATTTTCTTGGGTATTTTGTACTATCAAAATTTCTCCAGGCTTGCATGCTTTGATATAAGCATGCTGGCATGGCAAATACTGTACCACTTTGATTTTTCATTCTTCAACAATTTAGTAATATTTCTGTTACAATCCTTTCTGCATTAAGGGTTTTATTTTATGCAAACAAGACCAGGATTTGAATAATAACTCTTGGAAAGCCGATCAGCTGTCTCTTCAGCTTTTCAGGCAATTGATTTTTCTAGGTGAGAGAAATGCTCTCTGTGAAGGAGGCATATATGAAATAGGTGATTATTGTCAGGTGATTTTTATTAATCATATCTTCAGACAACAGTGAAAAAGATAGTTCTGCACTCTACAAAAATGTGAAGAGAATATTATTAACTATTGATTACTATAGCACTGTTGACCGTTTCACTTAATGAGCAGTGATGTTGTGGTCTTCACATCAATCTGACTTTCAGTGGTTCTCTGTATAGATTTGTTCGGCATAATAAATTCACAGTTAAGCAGGCTTTGTCGCATAGTCAGTGGCCATTTAAGTATTCACTGGCTGTTTCATGCTCTGTATAACCTATGTGGATGTCCCCCTTTACTCATAGTGCAGGACAGAAGTTATTCCATGTCAACAGCAAGAGAAACAAAGAGGAGTGATTCAGCTGGATTAAGCAGAATGACCACAAGCCAGTTCCTATCTTACATTTCAGTTATGGTTTGCCTCATTTCAGAGATTTGAAAAGTTTAATGCCTTTATTTACCCTTGATTTCATGGTCAGAGGTTTTAGGTAAGACATAGAATGAACATTTGTGAGTCCTACTCTTCTTCTACCACTTCTTCCTTTCTCTCAAATACTAAGTTCTCAATGGCCCTTGGTGAACATAAGTCATGACTCCAGTAGTARTTTCCAATGCTGTTCCGCCAGGCAGGACCTTTCTGAGGAATTACTCAAAGGACTCCCTCCCATTCCTCTGCATTACAGGGAGGTCCTTTTGGAAAAAAAAAAGAGGGAAAAAGAGATAATGGGTGCATTTGTGTGGGTAAGGGAATTATTTAAGAAATGGACTTTCAAAATATTTCTCCTTCAGCCTTCAACGAAAAGGGGCAGGAAAGATGTTTTTGTTTACTTGTGAAGATGACATSATGTAACTATGATCAAAATGGAAAGGCAGCAACACTTAACAAATTTACAATAATCATTAACTCCCTAAAAGTATTTAATTTTTTAATTTGATAAAACTAGTGCTACAATATGTAGGGAATGTAGCCCTTTAAGAAATGGTGGAGATTTTACTTATATTGGTTTTACTTTTTTTTAAATAAAAAAGGAATCTTTTGTGTATAAAAACAAAAACACACTATAAGTACCTTTATAAGCTCTGTGGATAAATCTTATCTTGTCGGACTGATTTGGTTTTCTTGATAGAATAAAAAAAAATACATTAAATTAGTGGTAGGAATTTTAGCACAGCTTTTGTCCAAAACTACTTGAGTTTCCCTACTGCACACTGTTAAATGCAGAAATTAAACTATGCTCAGGCCATATCAACACACCTTCAATTTAGTCTATTCACTGATGTATACTGTGATGGTTGTCTTTTTAAGTGCAGAAACTTCTGTCACCACAGGATCATCCACAGAGCTTTGCATCTTTTTTTCAGTAACACAAATTGTACTTATTTGTGATCAGACTTAGGTCAGCTTGCTAAGATCTGTATGCTGCTGAGAGATCTGTGTGAACTCTGTAGGCCTAACTTACTAAATGTATTTGGAAATTCCTTCTTAATCTCTAGAGAAGTCAAAGCAAATGGTTTAACTTCCCTTTTTCAGGAACTGCAGTTTGAGAGACTGACTCGAGAACTTGAGGCTGAACGTCAGATTGTTGCAAGCCAGCTGGAGAGATGTAAACTTGGATCAGAAACTGGAAGCATGAGCAGCATTAGGTAATGTACAAATTGTTGATGTCTTTATAATTAGTAAATTTTGTTGCTGTTATGAATTATCACCAAGTCTGATAATCTTTTTGTAAAATAAATATACACCAGGGAGCCTGAGATTTTAGTAGAGTTTGAAAATTTGCATTTTGACCTGCTTTTTTCAAAGAAAATTTCAGGCAATTTTGTATCTTTTTTGTCCAGTAACAGAATAGTAGTCACATTTGGAATTCATTGATTTGCTGGAGTCTGAATGGATTATCAGCAACTTGTTTCCACCACCAATACAGCTGTAATTTTCAGCTGAAGATTTTTAGCTTCGTAATTGCAGAGATGTATTGATAAGTGAACCTGTTTAATCATAATTTTATCACTCAAAGTATTAAAAGCTTTAGAATGAATCACATAAAGCTGCTGACCTGTCATCAAAATGTAACGAGAAGATTTAAGTCACTCTCTTTGTTTAAACATTGGTTTACTTCAAGAAATTGTTCTGGTACATTGTTTGGAGGATAACAAGTTTATTTAAGAAATTGTACCAGAAGGAAACAGATGTCTTGGTGAATTTAGTGGAAGTAAAGACTTTGCATTTTTTAGCTTCTTGATACATGTGTTTCTGTTTTCTCAGTGAACCTAATTAATGAAAGATGATGGTACTGGAGTTTCAAGAATTGAGAAAAAAATAAGTTGTATAGGCATGTGTTCTGTTTTTATCAGTGGACATATGAGTAGATAATATTAAGTATAACATGCCAAGCTAAGCAATTCAAACTATGTTTCAATCAAATAAATGATGTTTTTCCATTATAAGTAGGAAATAATTATTCAGTAGAATGTCAAAGATGTAACAAAAATACTGAATGCAAGATCCATTAAAATAGCAGAAGTCAGGAAAATCTTTAACAAATTCAGCAGAAGCTGTACATGAAGTTGACTTAAATACAAGCATTCTTAATAAATCAGTTGAGAATTAACTCCTTAAGATAAAATCTTATTTTATATAGTGTTTGTCACCATCTAGACTTGTCAACATTAGAGAAAGTATGTTACTTAAATTTTTCTCAGCATGAAATAGGTAACATTTGGCAGTGCAGTAGAATACTATATTTGCGTGTCAAGTGTGCTTGCCTAGCACTTTAAATTTTACATATGGTATGGCTGCATTTCAAGAAAGTTATCTGAAATATGTTTGAGTAATACTAAGGTATGTTTAAATAATGCTGTTATTTTAGGATTATTCCAGCCAGTGATATGAAGGTTTGGAAATTTCTTGTTGTGCAGGAAATGTTTCCTTGGTTAACTTTTTTCTTATTGATAAAGTTATACTTTAGAGTTGCCAATGATATCAAGGTCAGCTGACTCTGAGTGAGTTCTGAAACTCCAGTTATTCAAAAAGTTTAATAATTGGACTGCTAAATTGTCTGTGGAATATAGCAGTGCATAGAATAATGGAAGAGATATTATGCAAATTTTTGACATCTGTAATTTGCCCTAGAAATGTTTTACATATGACCAGCCAATTTCTAACATTTTAACTAAAAACATTTTAAGAAATACCTGAAATACTGTTTTTCAGAAGATAACATCGAAACCTTACAGTTAGATAGCTGTCCTTAGGCTTGGCAAGCAATGTAAAGAGGAAATCGATAATAATCTAATATTGTTTGTGTTGGGTTGTTGTTTATCCCATATGTATTAAATAAGTAATTTTCTGTCCAAAAAATTCTAAATCATAATTGTAGGGGCTTAGAACTAACAAAAGTATTAAATGAAGTCAAATATCTGTCAGGCTGCTGTGCTGACTTCCCAGTGCTCATCCACATTTGAGAATGTTTCTTTAGCATTGTGTTCTTTGACATATCCTTGATCTGTAGTAATTTTTTTAGGGGATTGGGGATTGTATGCACGAGGAATTTTGCTAAAAAGGGCTTGAGTCCTTTCTTTTCAGGAACAGGTACTTGGCTGTGAACCAAAGGCAGAATCAGTAGCTTCTGATAAAACTGAATAAAATGCTTAGACCATGAGTTAGGACAATACTTGAGAACTCTTCCCTTCACCAGTGTTTCCCTGTTGGCAGGCTCTGAACAGTTCATTACTCAGCCTGCTGAGTATTAAAATTTCATGATACATTCCATGAGGAGACAAGTCATGTTCTATGCTGCTCCATTCCTCTGGCTGAGGTGCTTATTCCTTCTGGGCCAGATCTATCAATCTGTCACTCCCTGATAGGGAGTATAGGGGGGGCAATTAGATGCCAGCATATCTTTAGAGCTCTTCAGTCTCTGATAATTTTAAGCACATATTAAAGAACTGTACTGTTAGCAAATCCATAGAACTTTTAAGTTTCTGTTTCATATTCTTTTTCACTCTTTTATGTGAGCAGTTTCTTTGTGGTTTTTTTGTTGTTTTGGTTTTGTTTTTTTGAAGGAGCCTTAGTGTTTGAACTGAGGAGTGTAGCTCTAACCTAGCCTACTCTTTTTCTCTGAAAACAACGTTTGCAAATTGGTCAGGGAAGAGACTTTTTCTCAACTGAATTTCTACTGGATACTGGAATTGGTAGAACCGATGTGCCATTTGTTATTGAAAGTCTCTTGAATAGACTGGCATTTGTGCCTGAAGCAATATGCTGAAGTTTCTGTATCTTACAAGTAGCAAAAATACAGTCTAATAAACTGAATAACATGGAAAGCACACCTACTTTGTATATACTTTCTTCATCAGAGTTCTCTCCCTTAGAAATGCCTATGTTATTCACACTTTATTACCAGGAAACTTATGTTTTCCTTAGGAGGATACAATTTTTGCAAATTCACTGAAAATAAAAGTACCGCAAGTCTAACTGATAAGCCCATAAGATCTTTCATTTCAAGAACATTGAAGAAATAGCTGGAATGCACTGTGACATAGGTAGACAGCTGCTGCTGTGTTGGTCAAGTAAATAAAACTGCAATTGCAGTTTTCCTGTACAGCTGTCAGTGTTAGATCTAATTTAGGCTACTTGTTGGGAAAGGATATATAGTGGTCTTTGTAGATATTTAATATTAAGGATTGCCAAATCCAGTAGCCTCATAGAGGTGAGGCTCCTGCAACCTAGACCTGCACAGACAGGAGAAATGGGCTGAATGGAACCTTATCAAGTTGAAATTCATAAATGATTTGCAAATGCATCTGGGATAGAGTATCCCCTTGTGTCAACACAGCCAGGGACAGAAAACAGACTTGCAGAAAAAGACCTTCAGGACCTTGGAGGTCTTTTCCAACTTAAGTGATTCTGTGAGTCAGCAGCGTGTCCTTGCAGCAAAGGCCGGCTGCACCTTGGGCTACAGCAGTAGAAGTGTAGCCAAGAGATCAGGGCAAGTGATTCATTCCTTTTGTTTGAAGCTCTTGAGGATACACCTGGAGTGCCGTGTCCAGTTTTGGGCATCCCACAGCAAGAAAGACATCAGCATGCTGGAGCAGGTTCTGTGCAGAGCTGCCAGGAAGGCGGGAGGCTAGAGAGTGCCTGGGGTGTGGAAAGAAGCTGAGAGGACAAGGGGTTTTAGCCACAACCAGAGAAGGGTCAGGAGGGGTCAGTCTTCTGCTCATAGCTAGGTAAAGGAAGGACTTAGAGAAGACAGGGCAAGGCTATTCTCAGAGGTGCATTGGAGTAGAATGAAAGGTGACAGATGCAAGATGGAACATTCTAATTAGGCGTAAGGAAAACGTTTTTCATCATGAGTTTGGTTAAACATTGCCACAGGTTGCACTGATAGGTTCTAGAGTTTCCATCCACGGAATTAATAAGAACTTCCTCTTCCCTCCCAAGTTTTCCTGTGCTTTTCATTACTCTTGCATCATAAATCCTGGGAAAAGAGTTGTATTAGTGTTCTAGTATTCTATTTTTTTCTTCCATCAAATTCCAGGCTCCCCAGGGAAGTGGTCATAGCACCAAGGCTGCCAGAATGCAAGAAGCATTTAGATAACAGTCAGGCACATGGCTGAATTCTTGGGGCTGTCCTGTGCAGGGCCAGAAGCTGGACTTTGATGATCTTTGTGGGTCCCTTTCAACTCGGGATATTCTATGATTCGATTCAAGTATTTCAGGAAAAAACCAAACCTCTCTTACCTGAACTAGTGAATGTGTTTGCTTTTGCCTGTGAATGTAAGCATTAAAATATGGATGTAGGTATTAAAGTTCAAAAAGACATGGTTAGCATGGATTCTGGAGCAAAATATGAGCCAAAAGACAAAGATGTTTTTGTCATAATATGAGGACAGAACAGGCTTTTTTTTTACACAAAGAGTTTGATCAACAGTCCTGTGTAAAAAACACTGCAACTTTCAAGTAAAATTTATACACCACCATACATATAGAACATGTACTTCAAAACATATTAGAAAACTGTTTAGCCTGTATTGTGGTTCTTTATCAACTCAAGATTTATCAGTTAAATGTGTTAAACTTTTTCACATTGGTTTGATTGCAGTGATATCTGCAAATGCTACTGGAAAGCTTCTAACTTGAAAACAAAAATTAAAAAATTCTTTTAATTAAATGTAAATTAGAAAGCTAACTTTTAAAAAGGAAAAAAAAAAGGTCAACAATTATTTCAGAGCAGAATTAAAAAGGATCAGTATTTTATCATTACCTATGAAAATGCCAATTGTAGTTTTTGTACTTATTTTTTTAAAACAAGCCAATAGCATGGCTATTTTTAAAAGGGTTTTTAAAAGTGATGTTCTTTAAAGAGACTGGCATTTCACCAGTGGGAAGAGAAGATTTTACTAAACTTTTGTCAGCAAATGCTGTAGCTAAAAATTCATCTCATTCTGCAATGTACGTTTGCTTAGTAGTTCAGAAGCTGGATAAGCTTTAAGTTTTGTCACACACTGTTGCTCATCATTGTGGATTGTGTAAAGCTTAACAATTCATGCTTGGATGAACGTTTGTCGACTGAATTAATAAAAAAGTTTATCTGAAATAAAATTAAAAACGGCAATAAAAGCATGCAGGTTTTTGAAAATGGAAGGTTCTGAAAACATTCATCACAAATTCTACGAGTCAGAATAATTAGCTGTGATAAAACAACATTTTGTAGGGGTTTTTTTGTGTCTTTTTTCCATCTTTTATCTCCCAATGATTTTATGTTGCTATAAGTGACCAGGTTAGGTAGAACCTTTCAAAAAGATGCAGATTGATCTACTCCTGAAGAGACTTTTGTCAATGTTAAGCATGGTACTGCCAGATGTATTTCTCCATCTTGTGTAAAGCTTATCATGTGTGGGCTTGTGGTAAAGCAGAATATCCTAGTAAAAATATGTTGTGGATTTCAAGGTAGTAGAGGTTAAAAAAAATCCTGCTATTCTTTATTAGGAAACCTAGTTTGGGTTATAATTCTGTTAAGCCAGAATGAAAATGAAATGGCTGGAAGGAAGCATTCAATTAGAACAAAACAATGGGAAAATCTGCAAGGCTTTGTTATACCAGAAGGTTTTCATTGAAGTGTTTGCATTATTTGAGTTCTTTGCTATCTCTAGAAGGCATACATTCAAAAAAAAAAAAAAAACCTTTAATAAACACCACCACTGCAAAAAAAAAAAAAAAAGTAATAAGAAGAAACAACAAAATAAAGAGGTATTTTCGTAGAAAAATTGAAAAGATGGTGTTTTCCTTACATTCACAATCCTTAAGGAGTTCATTTGTATTATCTCAGAAGAAAAGAAACTGAAGCAGCCTTTGTCAGACCATAATTAAGAATGAACAATGTGGTTTTAATCCTTGGCCACTTTTAAAAAAGTTGGTTGGATTTGTTTTGTTGTTTTGATCTTTGTCTGCTTTTTTTCCCCGTGTCAGTTTTCAGCCTATAGCTTAACTAAGTCAGTTAGGGATTCTTCCCCATACCATTCTTCTTTTCAATAATTGACTTAGCTACCACAAAAAATGTTGGTGACTTTGTTGGGTTGATAGTCACTGTGCTAATGTGTGCCCAGCTCGGTAATACCTGGAATCCTTCTGAAAATAGCTGGAAACACTTCTGAAAATCAGGCTACTGATTTCCATGCGCGGACACAGCATTTAGACACTTGTCATGACGGGAAGGTGGAGGGGCAGGTGCTGATCTCTTCACTCTTGTGACCAGTGACATGGCTCGAAACAACATGAAGCTGAGCCAGAGGAGGCTTACGTTAGATATCGGGAAAAGGTTCTACACCCAGAGGGTGGCTGGGCACTGGAACAGCTCCCCAGGGAAGCAGTCACAGCACCAAGCCTGACAGAGTTCAAGAAGCATTTGGACAATGCTCTCAGGCACGTGGTGTGACTCTTGAGGTGTCTTGCGTTGGGCCAGGAATTGGGAGACTCGAAGATCCTTGTGGGTCCCTTCCCAGTCTGCATATTCTAGTATTCTGTGATTCTGAAATGTTGGAAATCAGAATTTTGTGGAGTGCAGTAAGTTGTCCAGAGATAGAATGGGCAGATTCTGCTTGTTGTCGTAACTGTTACAGTGTACCAGGCCTGATTTCCTACACCAGTTTCACATCAATAGTTGATGTTCCTGGTGTTGTGTGTACCACCACATGTAAGAGTGTTCAAGTGAGAGAAAATGTTTTAGAACTCAGGGAAATACTGAGGATAATATTTTCAGTACTCCAATATCACCTTGTACTTGGTATCTTTTGATATTTCGGTTGTGAGATCTAGAGATCTGAAATGTGATGAACTCTGTATATTATTAGACTAGGTCAATAAATTAATTTGACATCACCAAAAGAAGATTTAAAGAAAATGTTCACTCTAGGAAATAAACTGTGGCTGGACTTTTAAAACACCCCTTCCACAGATACTCTCCCTCTTTTTCTGCTTGCTGAATATCTTCCAGAGATATGATCTCCATGAGAGGAGTAACACGGTAATATTCAGCATTGCCAAACTCATTACAATGGCACATTAAAGAAATCAAGTATCAGATTTTAGTTTAATGTCAGTAAAGAGAAGCTGTGTCTGTAGGGATATGGATATTTTTCCTCCCTAAGAAAGGGTCTTATAGTCTGAAAGCCTTAAATGGGGCTGCCAATCGTCATTTATATTCTCTCTCAAGTTTTTATTATGTTTTCTCTTTTATTAATACAGAAAATATAGGAATAATACAGGAAAAAAATATGCAAAACCACCAAAAAGCAGAATGGCAACAGAAAAAACTGATACTTTACATATCAGCTTTTACTGATATGTGAGCCAGTGAAGATTGTACTTAATAGTGAATTGTCTACCTTACTGCACTTTCGGCATACTACTAAGTTATTTGAAAACTGTTTCCAAATTTGGCATGGACGATTTAAATGTGTCTTTGAAAGCCGGACACTTGAGTATGGCTAATTTGAAATAAGCATGGAAATACTGATGTTAGGAAATAAATTGTTAGTGTAAAACTCAGTTATGTCTTACAAAGTGAAGTTCTTTGTTCAGCCTACTGTTCACAAGTTGTTTGTTGAAAAATCAGGGAAATTCAGTTTATCATAAAGGGTGGATGAGCACTGTGGTAGTTTGTCCAAGGAGACAATAATAAAAACTATCATTTGAAACTTAAGGATATATAGAGTATCTATCAAGAATGAGGCACGAGTGGCAAGTGTATTTCTCTACAGCCCTTCTAGCTCTCCTTGCTGGGCTCTGCTTTAATAATTTGACAACATTGGTTTTGTCCCGATCCTTCCTTATCGTATTTTGAAATGTTTTTGGATAGGTTTGGAGGAAGACAAAATTGAGGATATACTGAGGGAAAGTGCCTTATTATTAAAAAGTTCTTCGATTTAGAGTGTTTGCAGGCAAGTTTGATAAAACTTCTCCATGACAGTTCATTCTTAGTGCTTGCTGCTTGTGGGTCAAAGGCACTAGATATGTTTTTGTGATATCTTAGATGTAGATTACAGCTGAGAACAAATCCAGTGATGTGGTGCCAATAAAAAATGGCCATGGGCAATCGACATCAAACACTGAAACAGAAGAAGGTATCCAAGGTGCTTCAAGGAGTCAGTTCTGAGAAATTGTAGACAGAGACCAAAGTGCTATCTGTCATTAAAGTTGCCTGCTGCTTTGTATAAAATCAAGATTTCAGTTGTTCCTTATTTTGATAAGCAGCATCTTCCAGGTTGAGTGTTTCCTTTTCAAAATGCACATACTGAGGTTTTGAAGGGAAATTCAACCCATCAACTTTCTTGCTGTTTTTATAAATTTGCACCAAGACATTTCTATTGTCAGAGGAATTAAACATAGCTTTGCACAGAGTTATGGAGATAAATCCCTATTTTCCTACAGTGCTTTTTGCCTTCTACCTGATTTGGTGTATGATCAGGCAGAATACTGGAGCTTGGAGGGAAGTCTCCGGTGTTGTTCCATCCTTCCTCCCATGTTGTCAGGGTAAGGAGGCATCCTTTGAGTCCAGTGGCAAGAGGTCAAGAAGCAGATTTCCAGGTTATTTAAACTTCATTTAACATCCCAGTTAATGCACGTATGGGGGGGGAAGTTAGAGGGGAGGAACTTTTACTCAAAATGTGGATGAGGCATCTGGTAGAATGCAGATTCAGTCTCCTAAGTGTAGATTGGTCAAAATTGGAGATTGAGAAGTGAAGAGTGGGTTGAAGCAGGATGAGGAAAAAGCAGGGGCAGAGTCTGGAGAAGAGCAGAAGAGGTGGATAATGCAGAGGAGTCGGGGAGCTATGTTCTTTCCTTACAGCTGGAGGGTCAAAGACTAAAGTTGAAAATACCCATTTATCCTGGCTACTCAGTCTGAGAAATCTAGGAGTAATTGCTGAAGAGATCTTACTGGCTTCATTTGCTGCTGTAAACAGTCATCACATCTGCCTGTAGGTTCCTGTACGTTTTTAGGATCCCTACATGTCTGGAAGGCTGTACAGAGAAATAAGAAGCAAATAATACCTGACAGGGATTCAAATGAATCTTCAGAGCAGCAGTATTAGGCAGCAGAAGTGGGTGCAATTCCACTGGATTGCCTTCAGCTATTACAAGCCAATAGGTAGTTCTTTTCATAATGCACATTTTGCAAGTTATGAAATCTCTTGGTCCTGTAAACAACCGTGTCCCTCCGCACAAACACGACTTATCCCTCAAGCAGTTTAGAAATGAAATGGTCATGAAAACAGAAGCTGTGTAACAATGCATTTGCACAAGGAGTAAGTCAAAATGCAGCCAGCTGGAGGTGTCCCAGAACTCCAGAAATACCTTTTTTTTCATGTGTGTGTTTCACCAGTGAAGACAATTTTTTTTTTGAGGAAAAAAAATTAAGTTTGATGTTGAGTTTCAAAGAAATATTTCAAAGAACTATGGCAGCCAGGCATGGTATTTTCTCTCCCTTCACCACCCCTATCTTCTGCTTCTCACCATCTGACCTTGTATAGGCAACCTTGAATTCTGTCTTGAGCATCCACTCTTTTGATACCTTTTTTTCTTCTCCACTGTCTAAATTTAAATTCCACCTGAATCACTAGACACCGCAGTTTGCCAAAATAAAGCTCTTACTTCCTGCTCTCAGTACTTCCTTGCTTTGGCAAGTCCTGATCACCTTTCAGTGCAGATATGGGAACAGTTACTAAGGCTCCCAGCCAAAACCTCATCCCGGCTACTTTATCTGTCCCTAGCAAATGATTAAGTTTTTTTTTCTATTAAGATGGTTTTGTTTGGGTTCTTGGTTTTAATAAAAGCATAGTTGTTTTCCAATGCAATCTTAAGAAACTGATTTTCAATAAAAATGTATTGGTGGAAGTTACAGACTTCTCAGTAGTCATAGCTTTCAAAGATATACTCCTCTTGACAGTAGTAATTTCTGCAGTCCCAGCAAAAGTGGATCCTGTGTCTTGCCATGATCCGTCTTGATTAAAAAAGATTCATTTTGTTGTATTTAGCTTTAATGTTTGATACAGCAAATTTAAAACTTACCAATTCACTTAGAAAAAAAAATTGCGTGTGGGTTTTTTCTGTTTTTTTCCCTAACTTTAGAAATTGACTGTTCTATTGCTCTTAATTATTAGGTATTCTCTCCTTGCTCATATGTGATAATTGGTCCTGATTATCCTTTGTGTTGTCCTTATACTTCTTCTGTTGGATTGACATGAACTTCTTAATGATGCTGCTACAATTGTGATCGTTCTGTAGTGGAAACTGACCTATGCTTTCTTTGATACTCAAGTATTTCCACTGTCAGAAGTGCTCAGGAGGTATTACTAATATATTCAGTTGAATTCCAGGAATGGCATGAATGGACACAGCTCTGTTTCCACTGGCATCTCAGAATTGGATGGCAGCGTGCTTTGAATGGCTAATCTTAGATGCTTTCTAGGCATGTTGCCACTTCAGCAGTTAAGGAATATTTTATAGATTTTAATATGTTAAACTTAAAGGGGCTTTTAAATCCCTCATGCTTTCAGCTCATAGATGCACTCTCAGCCGTTGCTAATAGTGAATAAATACTGTGCCTCCTTCTGGCTTTCCTTTACCCCTGCATTTTTACCTTGTTCTCTACGCTGCTGGTTTGTACAAACAAAAGATGTAAAAAACCCTAAAAAACAAAAACAAACAAAACAAAACCAAAACCAAAAAAACCCCAAAACTTTTGCACACACCTCTGCTTCTTCACGCTCTATAGAGCAATATACCCCAACTCCCCAGGTACAGAGAAGGAAAATTTAGTACAAATGTTGCATTTATCTCTGTTCTGTTATCTTAAATAGATCAAGATTAAATAGTTGTATTTTCTTTTCATTTAAATCTACTTCCTGCATTTTATCTTGAAAGTCTTCAACATAAATGTTATCACAAAGATGGCAGTGAGTGCAGCTGTAATAGAATTCACGTTGAACTGAGTACAGCGTGAAGCTTGCCTAATTTCCAATATCSTGTGAAAGTTATATTAAATGTTCCCAATATAGCTACTGTCTTTTTTGACTGTATTCATGAATGGCTAGCAGGAGCCAGTGACTAACATGAAAGTAATGTCTTTAGCTTAGATAAAAATTCTTTCTTCAAAGCTTATCAGAAAAAAATAATAAAAACCATTATAGGGCACCAGTAGCTGGTAAAAAGTTCCAGTTTCAGGGGGACTTCAACAAGCTTCACAGCAATGGCAGTCCTCCCCCCAGCTGAATCCACAGTTTCAAGAGGATTAACTTGATAGTAGGGTGTATGGATTCTGGCCAGAGTTTCCAGCCTCATTTCTGGGTTTGAGCAGTGCTCTTCAAACCTTTTTGTTCATGAACTCCTCTATTAGTAAAACATTTTTGAGCATGCACCCACAATATATGGTTATTTATTTATAGATTATATTAATGTACTCCTGTATTAATATATTATGAACCTTATAAACCATAAAAAACACCAGAAATTTAAAAAGTATGAGATAAAAATTAAGTAAACACCTTTTTTAAAATTTATGTTTCTTTTATGTATTAATGGTACAAAAATAATTTCCTCCTGCACTCTGGCGACTTGTGTTGTGCAATGCCTGGTGTATGTGCACCCCACTTTGGAGAGTGCTGGGATGGAGGACTAGTAATGTCCCAGTGGTAATAACTTTCCTGCTGAGGAGTCTGATTGAAGTAATCCTGCTTTAGGTCGCACCCTGCAAGAAAGGAGTCTGAGACAGTAGTGTTGGCAAGACAGCTTTGCTGGCTGAAAGCAAGGGAGCTGTAGATGGGCAGATGGGAGTTGCCCCCTCACCTAAACCGTCCGAGGGCTGCAGTCCTCCTTTCACAGTATCGGGCACTGTGTAGAGAATGCAGCAGCAGCAGCAGTCACATCAAAGTCATAGTTTTCTTCTTTCCCCCCTTCTTTCACTGCCTTTTTTCCCCATTCTCACAGTGTGAATGAGAGACATCATTAGTATTTTAATTTTTGGCTTAGGTTTATGGGTTTACTGAATAATATATGCACAGTTACCTTTACAGTAGGTTCGTGCCACACTTTGCATGTAGGTCCCAGTACTTACAGGATCTTGCCCTTAAAGGCAAGTACTGCCTGTGTTGGGATAAGTTCCCTTCTGTAAGCTGAGGCATCTATASTTGGGATGCTGTTATGCCATTCCTTTTGACTTTTATGTCACTCATGAAGAAATTTGTTTATTCTAAAAACCAACTGTAAGTAGTATTTAAATCTAAACCCATTTCAACCACTTCAAGCTAATACAGTAGCAGCATTTCAGCAACATCTATCTGGCAGTGTTAGTCTACATGGAGTCACTTTTAGTCAGAACACCAGAGCAGTAGATAGAGAACATTACAAGGATTTTCTTTATTACAGTCATAGGACCCATCCAATTGTAATCAGTGCTTTGTAGTTCAGCTATCCAGTTTTCCCCTTCTAGTTGATTCACTGAAAATTCTGGCAGATCTTTGGAAGTTCATGGCCAAATAATTTATCAATGCAATGTATTGTATGTAAATTGATAAATGTACCTGTTAGGAGGAAATAATCATTGCAAATTCCTTGTGAGAACAGAAGACCCTATTAATAATTTGAAGTAATCATCACCTCCACTTTTCTTTCTTAGTCTGCTAAATATATTGCATCACAATGTATTGCAAGTTGCTTCCTAGGGATATGTAAATGTAAGGGAATAAGCAACTTTGTATATTTATGAAAAGCTTTTGCAGAAAGCTTTCTGATTTTCTCCATCCAGTCCATGTTAATCCCATTGAAGAAATGAGCCAGAGATGTAGTTTATCCATACGTAATGATGTTTATAAATCTGCTCTTGAAAAGGGAAGTGTAGCTTGTGCAGTAAATTCCAGAAATCAATCTGAAACAGCTTCTGTAGCAGCATTTATGTTTCCCAGCTTTTTTTTACGATTCAAAAAATACCTCAATTTAGATGTCRGAAGAGTAGTGCTTTTATTATTGGGTATTTTCTCATCCACCTCTCCTCCATTCCTTTCCTCTCGACTTACATCTTCATAGTGTTTTCAAATAGTGCTGTAATTAAAAAGGCAGTGTATTTACAGCTGAAGATAAAGACTTTAAGACTTTCACCTTCCTTGAGTCTTTATTTTTGGCTCTAATCCGAAGTTTTAGAAAAAAGGAGGATGTTGTGCGTTACCCTTCTTACCAATATAAGAATCTGATTGTACTACAAGTCACTTTTGTTCTGATTCTGAACTGTTTCTTAAATCCATGTAAACCTTGCTACAGCCGACTCTACTAATAAAACCTAAAAATGGATTTATTTTAGTGGCTTGGGAATACACAGCTGTTTCAAGATTAATCTGTGTTTCTGCAACGAGGCACTGGTACTATGTTGCTTTACTCCACTGCAGTGAATTTAGATGACAGTTTGTATTCAGCTTAGAAAAAAGACCCCAACAACAAAAAGGGATATTGGTATAATTACTGTAAATGCCCTTTTTCATGTTATTAAAATAATCTGTGACAGGACCCTCCTAACATCAATGATATTTAAATAAGCATGATTTGTATCCCTTGATGAATAAAAGTTAAAGAGGGCCCTGTTACCATGCATAATATAACCCTTGTCAGGTTTTGAATATTTAAAGCATTTTTGATTATTTAAAGCATTTACTGAAAATGTAGGTTATGAATTACTTTTATTTTGTTCGAAATAATGCAGGATACACATAGTAAAGAGGTACCGTTGTGGCTAGTCATTTAGAAAGATTTTATGGTTAATGTACAGCTTTGTGCATTAATGCTGACTTCAGTGAAAAACAGTGCCACATTTACTGAATGTTTTGAGAGTAGCACGTCATTAGTTAAGAGTGCAGCCAGCCTGGGGTGCAATTTGTTTGGATCCTAATTTTTTTTCTTTTTTTTTTTTGCTCTATCCTGTTATGATTTAAAGCTATATTAAGCGATGCTAAGCTGTAATAGTGCTAAATATTCTTAATCTAATCCAATTATTAAGATAGGATTTTAAAGGTTTATTTTGCTTTTTTATTCAAATTATACACAGGAATAAGTTGTTTTGACATTACTATTGCTGTTCAGAGTTCCAGTGGCTTGAATTTAACTTGTGAGATATAGTAGAACGCATGAAAGAAACTACAAGAATATTCCTAATATCATTTTTGTACTTTGTGAAATCTAATGTTTTCAATTGCTTCTGTATTTTTCTTAACATTTCAGTTTTGGTTTAGTTTTTTGTCATATTTGTCTCTTTCCTTTTCTCTTTTATTGGTGTTATAAAGGTGTAGGCCTTTCAATGAGCAATGATCTGTTCTGTATGATTCAATGGTTTTGCCACCCTGCAATGTCTGATGAGGTAAATAATTTATTTTACTGGAGTGATATCATAGTCATGAGTTTCAAGACCCAAGGGCCATGAAGTCTTAATGACTGCAAATCCTTACCAATTAACTCACTCTGAAAAATAAAGTGTGTCTAAAAGGACAGAGCTTTTTTTCTCTGTTGATCATCTCTAGTTCTCTGCTAATCTAGGAGGAGATGCACAATTTTCCAATCTCCTTTCTTTAGAATCTCCATGCCACTTTCTCTTTTGGCTTTGGAGGTATCTCATCATTTGCTTCTTCAAGAACAATCGATTGCTTTGTGTCCTTAAGCTTTTTCATCACTGCATGATGATGATAGGCCCCTCTATGTTCTGCTAACATATTCCATGCAATAGTGGTTCCCAGGTCAGAATCAGGGGCTGCAAGACAAGAGGTGGTGTAGTTTGGAAAAAATGGTAATGCTTTCATAGGTACTGGCAGTCTGAGTGAATAAAGTACTTCCATGAAGGTCTGTCAGAAATACTACATGCTGCAGTTCTTGATAGTCTTTCTTGCTATAAATAGAATATTATATGCAAACACATGCACTTATTGCAGCTAAAATTTTATTACTTTCAATGAAATGTGCTTGCCTTCCTGCCTTGGGTTCCTTTGAATTGCTCAGTCTGAAAGTCTTGCACCAATGTTGCTGAAGTTTGCAAGTAATCTATTAAAAAATTAATCCATTAAATCCATTTTGACTGATGTTTAATTTTACTGCAGACAAATCTCAAAGAGGAATACCATGCAATGTGACTTGTAAGCAGGCAGCAAGCCATTTAGTGGAAGATAGAAATCTTGCAGCCAGTCTTCAATTCATTGACCTCTCATTAATTTCAGTGGTATTGCTTGGGTAAAGAAGTTAGAAAATGACCTTTGATTTTGCCTGTTTAAATGTTGCATCATTCTTACAGAAAAGAACTATGGAAGTAGAACAGAAGATAGTAAATGCATAGTTAAAAATACACTCTGTAGATTTGCTTGTGTATTTACTTTGACTTACTGTGTCATGGTTAGAGTTTAATCTCAAAGAAAAGAAAAACAACAGAAAAAACCAAACAAAACCCCCACCTTACAGCACTGGGTTGGTCCTTCCCATTAGATGGAATTGCAAGAGAATGTAGAGTCTTTGAAATAGCCTGTACAGTCACAGCTAAATTTAAACAATATGTATTTAATTGCAAGTTCTCTTTTGTATAACTTGAGACCCCTGAATATCTGCGTGGAATAAGATTATAAAGAGTGTCARGGAAGAAATTCAAGGACCATTTTTATGGTCCAAGGTGAAATCTTAATTGCTTTTTATAACACAGTTTGTACAGAGATAAATATTGAAGTTTTACTTCTCTGTTGAATTGTCATGCTTCTTTTTAAAAGGAAGGGAGCTAGGTGCTGTACCTCGAGGAGACAAGTTGATTTCCTTCTTTCAGTTCTTTTGTTCCCATGTGCAGGGGAATGGGAAAAAAATAAAAGAAAAAATAAGTAGAAAAAAAAAGGGCTTTATTTGCATGAAGGAAGGGCAGGGATTGAATGAAGCATTCAGTTCTGCCAAGGCAGCCATTCTCTTCTGTGACATCAGTACTCTGCCAAGATTGTCACACTGTGATACCTCCTTTATTGTGAAGTTGGAGACTTTCTAAAACTAGGATCTTTCAGGTCTATGGGTTTGCAGTGTGGTAGCATGAAGCCTGATGGGAAAGATTCACCATGAACTACTGCTTGGAAAAGCTTGGCCAGTTCTCTTTGAGCAGAAAGCTTGCAGTGAAAGGAACGGCAGCAGAGGGGAGAAGCAATGAATGTGGTATAAAGTTGCTTTATTTATTTGATAGGACGCTATGCACAGTTAGTGTGACTTTTCTTATCTTTTCCACTGTCATCTCTATGGCCTTTTGGTAGCATCAGGGGGCAAAGCTGTTAACATTAAGAAAAAAAGATTCAAATACAAGAGGAAAAGCAGTCTCTTATAGGAAATATAGCATCTAAAATGGCATTGCTTACCTTCTGAATGCAGTTCAAAATGCCTTCAAATGCCAGTTTTGACTGCATTGGGTATTTTAAATAGTGTGATGATTTTCCGAGTATATCTTTTTTTTTAAATAAGGTTGAACAAGCTCACTACTTTATTAGAAGTTATGGCAATGATAGCAATTTCAGACTACTACTATAAGAAAAGAAATGCCTTACTGCTCAAATTAATTTTTTTTCAATGTTGCAGGATATTTTTGTATTTCATCTAAATTCAAAAGCTATAGAATAATTACTACAGGAAATACATTTTACATAAATAGCTGGGGTTTTTTATTTTTCTCAGAATCAAAATTAGGTTTTCAATTAATGCAAATAATATCAGGCAATTCTTTAAAAGTGTRTTGTGAGTCCTTCACTGGTTTCCAGATTTTCTCTGAGATTTTAAACATGTTGTAACAAAAAAAACCTAGAAGCTCAAGTGTCCAAAATAATTCATAACTATTAAAGATGATGCTCAATTACATTCAGAAGTGTGATATTTTGGGTACTATGGACTGTTCCACTTGTATTTGGGGAATAGAGAGAACTTAAAGGTTTCTGTAGCGATTGGCTGTATGTGCCTTGCAATCTCATTGCACTTGACCACCAGTTGTCCAGACGTGGAGTTCTGGGTGTCTGGTTGTAGCTCCATCACTGTCTGTTTAGCCAAGTTTTTTTCTAGTGGAAGTCAACTGTGCCTTTTAGTTCATACTTCACTTATGAATTTTTCATGGTTTTAATCTGATTTTCACTTGAAACTTTTAATTTATGCTTGCTCTTGTGTCATGGTAATGACATATCAGGGACAGTTGATGTGCTGTAGCAAGACGCCTGTCATTGTTCCTTTGTACACAGGATAATTGCGTAATAAAATGTAAGTGGTGTTAAGGAAAGATCCCATTTCAGTGAAAGCTATAAAATAAATAAATATATATATATATACACACACATATATGTATACACACACATATATGTATACATAAGGCTTTCACAGACATTTTTATAGAGTATCTGTAAAGGAAAAAATCTATATCAAATGGAAAGGCCAGGAATTACTTAACAGGGGCTATTTAAGCATTCCCTGCAATAATTAGACTCAAAAAGCCTTTCTCAATGTATTCCGGTGCTTCCCCTGCAGAAAATGTGCACTGCTTCTCTGATAGATAGTTTACGAACTGTTGCAGCCACATGGCAATATATTTGTTCTCTCTGAGCTTTGTACAAGATGACTGCACTTGCAGACTGGCTGTGAGAGTGACGGTGACACAGAACTTGCTTCTCACTTTGCTTATGTTACTCTATAAATGTATAGGCAGGTCATGCTTGAAATGAATGTGTCAACATTACATTGCTATACACTGGTATATTTAATGTCATTTCCATTTCATTACCCCACCCAGAGCAATTTAAGTTACCTGTGATAGCATTCTTTGTCTGCTGTCAACATCGTATTGGTAAGGCATTCAGGGGCCAGTGGTAAAAAAAAATGAAGAGTGTGAGTATTCTTGCTTCCCTCGCTAGATCAATTTACAGAATGGTGCACTAATATGCTCAAGTTTCTAGAAAACTTTCCGAAGTTTCTAGAACACTTTCCATGTTCTGTGGACTAGCTTTCAGCCGGAAAACGTATGACACTGAGACCAAATGTCACTGTCCTAAGGGCACAGAGCCAGTTTGTAGGTGTACCTTTTCCAGTCCTGTTCCCTGGATGAGCATTGAATGTCCATTTTGAGTAGCCTTGTCTTCAGCCTTGTATATTGCTGTGTCATCCGGGTGGACTTTGGATATATATTATGGGTAACTTGTCTACTGGATGGACCACTTGGACATGCACTACAGCTTGTATTCAGTTCTGTCCCCAGCCCTATCTCCTGATGCTCATGACTCAAGCCCCTGGATGGATTCTAGACCTATCAGTTACTTCACTGTTTTGGGAGCTGTAGGTAGACTCTGTTACCACCACCCTGTCTGCTCAATTCCTTGGCAGGAGTGAGGAACTTAAGCACAGCACAGTGTGGGGCTCAGAGCAGACCAAAGATGTGTTCGTGGATGTCCCTTCACAGGAGTCTTCAGTCCTTGAGGACTTGTAAACTTCTATCCTGGAGGACTCTCCCATGTGATGATCCTGGTTCTGTGGGTGTGGGTATCCAAATGAGTGGAAAGCTCAGTGCTGTGTTTCYATGTGAAAATGAGCTTGGGATCTCCGTAAAAGAGATATGTCTGTTTTGCTACCCCCGAATTCTGGTGGTAGTTTAGGGTCTTCAAAGACTAAGGTTTTCATCTTCATGCAGACAGTGCAGCACCTGGTCAGCTCACACATTTTAGTGTAGCATAAGAAGCACTACAAAGTAGCTCTGGGCCCCTGAGCCTTTCAAGAGCCTTTTGGATGGCATATAAATGTTTAGTGAGTATTTGGTGTACCTCTGGAACAATGTTTTCCGCAAAGTTTCTTCCTAAAATGATCGTTAGCATGCACTGTACCTGTTCTGCAAACTGAACTGCCATTCCAAAGGGCCATGGATTTGCTTCAAGGTGTTACTACTGCTTAGGACTGAAAAGAGTACCACAGATGCACCCGTAGGACATGGGTTCGTCTTACGATGACTGACTGCCACTGGAAGGAGCAATAGTTGTCTCGTGCTCACATCACTTTTTATGTACTCCTTCTGCTTCCTCTTCTGAGTTCTCCTTGTCACACTAAACATTCCCTGCTTGGGGGGAAAGCTAACTCATGAAAACCTCCGAGTTTTCCCTCAGATCAGCAAGCTGAGGAGAGCCACTAGAGAATTGCACAATTACTAAATTTAACTCAAGGGAAGAATCAGAAAAGCAGGGAGAAAGTGGGTCTGCCCCCTCTGGCCTCCGACTGCTGCTAGATTGAATTAAGTCTAATATGAAAATACACCCTGAAGGAGAAGCATGTGAGTTTATTTAGAGCAGATTATCACTGTTGCTGCTGGTTGAGAATTTATACAGSTGAAGATTCGCTGTTTAAAAAATGTGGTGGAATTCCCCAAATCACTCAGATTTTTTTTTTTTTTTAGCAGATAATAAACACTGTCAGATGTCTTGTGGAGGTCTTTCTTGACAAATGGACAAACACTGGGTATGTGTTTGGTTTTCGTCCTTTATTCTGACCTTCTCAGAAGAGTGAAAGAATGTCAGAAAGTAATAACAAACTGTTATATACCAGTATAATATTCATAGGCAGATACAGTAGCTAATGCACCACTAAGTTCATGCTTCTTTTATTCATCTTTCCAAAATCAGTTTTAATATGAGGTCAGTAGTCTTCCAAATTTTAATTTGGTTTTGTCTATCTGTACTTGGATGATGATAAATATTGTATTTTTCTACCTATAATTTACAAAACTCATATTATGTGCTTTCTTTCCAATCTATCTATTTTTTTCAAAGAAAAGAGCACCATCAACCCTTCTTTAAATGCCATATTAAAACACCACTCAGTCTAGGATTGAATTTTGAGCCTCCTGCTGGAACTACTCTCAGCTCACTTTGAACTAAACTGAACTGAAACAGCGGGAGAGTATTCTATTCCCTAAATATACATTTTGTAAGAAATAAGGTTATCTAATTAGAGCATGTTAGTTGTGGAAATTGGGAAGTCTCAGTGCTGGTGTATAGGCAGATTAAGGTCAAAGTTCTAAAATCAAAGCTGACTTCTGTATTCTTGTACTGTAAGTTGTTTCTTGCTGTTTGTGCACTAGCAGCTTTCAGAGATTTTTCCGGATTGAACAGGTACCATACATTACCTCTTMGGCTCTTAAGGGTTTGGGCTTTTTTTTCCCAGAGATTGCTTTGCAGTATGGCTGAGGTCTGCTTTCTGCTATGAGCAGAGCCTCTCCTTTCTGGGCGTTTCTCCCTCTCAGCCTCATCCTGGAAGCCCTTCCACTTCCCTCTGTATAATTGTTCTGAGTGCAGCAGCCAGGAAAGATTGTTGACCGCACACTCTTTTAGCAACAATAGCAGATAATGTTTATGCATCACATTCAACAGCACAATGTGCCCAACCCACTGTTAAAACATGAAGACAGAAGCAGATACCAAGRAAGATCCTTTGGCCTTAGTTATATCCTGCAGTTGTTGTGGGCCTGGAGCTAGAACAGTCTGGGTTTAGCACTAGGTGTGTGTCAAATGACTGTAACTGAATGGTGGAACACTTTAAGGTATCTGATGTTTATTATATCCATTAAGCATGCTTTGGGAAAGCGAAGTGTGATAAACAAGTCTGGCTTCTGAGACCTTGGCTGAGCTGACAGTTCCATGGTTACCATTCATGAAACCAAAATGATTTTTCTGCTGGGAAAAATACCCATGTGAGCACGTCCAGCAAGGTTGTGACAGGATRTATTGAAGTATATAAGTTTGTGTGTTGGAGCTTTACACAGAAATTACCAAGGCATTGCTTCTGGAGAGTGCCTAAGAATTGTGCTAGAACAAGCATTAGAGTCATCATTAACAGAGAATTTGAGTACATGGCATTTTATCACAAATTTTGCTGACTTCAAGGAGGACTTGCATCTATTTCTGACAGATATCCCCTGCTCCTGACCTCCGGTGCCTTCATCATTCTGCCTAGGATCCCCAAAGAACCTCTCTGTCTCCATAGTGTTGGGTGACACTACTCTAAGTGTCTCTTCTGGTTGTACTTCTCAGTTTCATCCAACTGAAAAAGCAACATAAGGAAATCTAGAACAGTCCAAGACAAAAACTAATCCAAGTCACAACCATATGAAGTTTAACAAGGGAAACTGCCAGATTCTGCACCTGGGATTGGACAACCCTGGATGTTCAGACAGACTGGGGAATGAGATGCTGGAAAGCAGTGCTATGGAAAGGGACCTGGTGGTCYTGGTCAATGGCAAGTTGAACATGAGTCAGCAGTGCCCTGGCAACCAGGAGGGCCAASCVTGTCCTGGGGGGCATCAGGTACAGCATCGCCAGCCGGGCAAGGGAGGGGATTGTCCYGCTCTGCTCTGCRCTGGGGCGGCCTCACSTTGAGTKCTGGGGGCAGTTTTGGGTGCCACAATATAAAAATTACATTAAGCTTTTAGAGACCATCCAAAGGAGAGCCATGAGGATGGTGGTGAAAAGCTCTGAGGGGAAGCTGCATGAGGAGCAGCTGAGGGCACTTGTTCTGTTCAGCCTGGAGAAGAGGAGACTGAGGGGAGACCTCATTGCAGTTACAACTTCTCGTGAGGTGAAGAGGAGGGGCAGGTACCGATCTCTTCTCTGTGGTCACCAGTGACAGGATGCAAGGGAATGGCCTGAAGCTGAGTCATGGGAGGTTTAGGTTGGATATTAGAATATGGTTCTTCACCCAGAGGGTGGTTGGGCACTGGAACAGGCTGCAGGGAAGTGGTCACAGCACCAAGCCTGACAGAGTTCAAGAAACATTTGGACAATGCTCTCAGGCACATGGTGTGATTCTGGGGAGGTTTTGTGCAGGGCTAAGAATTGGACTCAGTCATCCTTGTGGGTCCTTTCCAACTCAGAATATTCTGTGATTCTGTAAATTTCATCTTTGAAAAACTTACAACACAGAATTGGTGAATTCTTTGTTCCTAAGTCCTCTGTACATCTCACCTAAGCAAACAAGTCAGTCTGTGTTTTCCCTAAGCTCTTGAACTTCCACACAAATAGCTATGGCTTCTTGAAAGAAGATGGCAAATGTGCCTTCTCTTTGCATGCCCTTGATTAACGTGGGGAGGGTGGATGCAGCCCCTAACCCTTTTTCTGGCGTTCAGAAGGGTCTGCTCTGTGCAGAGATTGTAAGCCTCCAGACCCCTCCCTCTTGTCTTCATAAGGTTCTCCTTGTATTTTGCTACTGTTTTATGAGAAAAGGAGAAGGTAGGAACAGAACAGAGCAAAACCTCAAAAAATGAGGAGGTAGCAGAGAAATATGAATGGATGGTTAATGGTGAGAGGCTCAGGAATTTAGTAACAAGGTAAGGAGGGTAAGTTAGGAGCAGGAGAGGGTGAGTGGTAAGCTGGGACTGGCTGAGCAAACACAGAAAGGCAGTGGTGTACCATAACTTGAGAAAAGAGTAACATGAGATTATAAAAGGAACTAGGCTAGGTCGATGGGAGCCAAAGGAAGTGGGTAGACAGTTTAAAGATAAGGAAAACCTGTTTCAGCATAAAATGATGATTGTTAGACTCAAAATCTTACTATCACCAAAAGGGTACACACCATGTATATGTAAAGAAAAACTCTTCAATGCGAATAAATACCTAATTGTCTAAAAGTTAAAATTAATTTAAAAAAGCAAAACCTCATTGAAAATTGCTTTTAAATTTGTTTACAAGAGATGCTTTCAATAGCTACCCCTTCACCCTACTATTGTGTTTATTCTTCCAGTGTTCCTCTGGATCCTGGAGCTCAAAGTGTCAGTCTTTCTGAAGAGGAAAGGGGGCAGTTAAAACAAGTTTTCAGCAGTGTGAGGGCTTTGCTGAGCAAGGTTCATGGTGGGGGTCCCTTTCTCCTCAGTCTTGGCTCTCTTTAGGAATATTTTTATGTAATGTCTTACCACAGCTTATTTTCCCCCTGCTTTCCAAGATGGGGAGCCGCTCACTGCCTCCCCAAGTCCCATTAGCCTGGAGGGGCTGTTTGTCACGCAGTGATTATGTTGGAGTGCCAGCCCCCTGCTCTGGGCACCCCCAAAGTGAAGCCATAGTAGGGAAGCACAGGCATGTGGCCATCAGACAACTGCTGCCACAGCTGAAAGCAGCTTCCACCAAGGCAGAACCAGGCACATCCAGAGACCCCATGCTGCTGACTGAACCACAAACCTCTGACCTTGTGCTAGTGGCAGCAAAAACCATATTTACACAGCTAAGGGAGAAAGGCTGATGGAAAAGACAAAGATGCTGGAGTTACAATCAAACTGGAAAAAATTCTCAGAAGTGAACTTCACATTGCTGTGTAGGGAGATGGAGTCTGACACCCTCCAAGAAAGGGATGCCAGAATTATGTTTATGGAGTACTTGTTGATACAGGACTCAGGAAAACAGCTTGGCACTATAAAGCAAAGGAGGTCAGGCTTGGAGAAAAGTTAGCCTTGTGGAGTAGGAACACATGTCCTCCGGGAAAGTGGGTTTGAGTTCACAATTGATCCTGCATGTTCTCATTCTACGCTGTCAGCAAGTGTCTATTGGGAAGTGTGTCCAGTCTTGTTACAGGCAAAGCGTACCAGCCTTCAAATCTGCCAACTACTCTATTAATTCAGAAGATTGCAAAACCAATTCAGAGAGTCTCGTCAAACTCTTGATCTGCATGGATCTCAGCATGATGCCATATTTATGGAGAAAACTGTGCAATAGGTTGTATCTGTGTTGAAGATTTTGAAGGTTAATAGTATTTTATACTTTTTAAGTCACAATCCTTAAGAGAATGATCGAGGGTATTTTTCTACAATCATTTGTGTCATTCTGCAAACAGGATGGATTAGCTCTAAGAATGGTTCATCATTATTATGCAGTTTGAGGTATTAAAAAAATTAAAGATAAAAATATTTAAATGGGTTGTATTACGCTCAATATTATCCAAAATAAGTTCCTAATCATCTTTTTATCTATATAAATATATACATACACACACACATACATAATATGTATTTATGAAAGCATGCAGACTTTTCCACTCCTGTTCACTTGCAGTAGTAGTTTTGTTGTATCATGTCAAGGTGCCAGTTACAGTCTAATGGAAAAAGATATTTCATCTGTGCTTTTATTATATTTTGGATATACTTAAGAGAAAACCATTGAATTGGCTATTCAGTCTTTAACAATAGCCTCCTGCTTTTTCCTTTCTAGGAACAGAAGAATTTATCAACAAAAATAAGAGATGAGGATGGAGCCAAAACATGTATTTATAATGAGAGAATCAAGTTGTGTGTTGAGGCTATAGTGCAGGAATTTTTGTTCCTCTGTATTAAATGGCAGGCAAAAGCAATAACAGTTTTGTTTGATATCGGTACAGTAAAGAAAGTGCTTAGCTTAGATGCCTTTTGATTATCTTTCAGAAAAGATTCATTTGTCAACCCAGTCATCAATCTAATTTATTGGTAAATTGAGCTCAAAAAGTACGACTCAGTACCCACACATATTTTAGGTTCTCTTGAAAATACCGAGAAATTTAAGTATCACTAATGGAGAGGCTTTGTTAATTTTTGGTTTTTGTTTTTTGGAAAAAGGTCACTGCTGTACCTTTTGGGAAGAAAGCCTGATGCATACACAGCTTCCTTTTGAAAGTTTGATTAATCTCAAGGATTCTTATTGTGGCAGAGTAAGTGATTCAGGCATGACTGCTCAAACCCAATACTTAATTCTCCACAGAGGATATGTACCGTGCACATACTGGCTCATCCCCTGTCTAAGTCTTTTTTGCTCTGGGCATGGAAAGTACAGACAGACTAATTCAGATCTGGAATTGCAGAAAAAAAAAGTTCCTATTGAGGTGCAATTGAAATGCCAAGATTGGAGGAAGGAGAAAGTTTAAATTATAACTCAAAATCTACTGTGGCATTGTTTGCAGACATTCCTTTCTGCTGACACACTGCCCAAGAACTTGAACTGCTTGTTTTGGGGGCTGAAGGGCCACCTTACTCAGCTGACTGCTGTGCCTTTGGTGTGAGCTGTCTGAGCTTTCTCATGTCTTCCCTGCCTGTAGAGACACTATCAGGGAGGTTGGGTTTCTCTATGCTGTGTTTTGCTGTACTTGAGGTTGTGTGCAGGGCTAGAGGAGCAGACACAGACTGCTCTGGGAGGGCAGTGCTAGAAGCAGATCAGTTCGGCAACAACTGTCTGCTGGGCTCTGTGCCTGTGGCTGTGACTGGTTTTATGTAGCCAGAGTGATTTAAGTAATGTATTTARTGAGCTTAAATGTGTTCCAGTGGAAAAGCATGAAGGACAATTAGTTGGCCTATGTTTTCTCCATTTTTACCCTTCTTCTTTTGTCAGGCTGTGGTTCTAAGAACTTGGGGCATTCCTGCCATCACTGTGGAAGATGCAAGTTTTGATGGCTGGGTCAAGTATCAGGATTTGATGAATGGTATTATTTTAAGTTGTGAACTAACAGAAGGAAGAGAATGTGTTCTATTGTCTTGTATGGGACAATTTTAAAATTGGCAACTCAGGATCAGACAATGCGAATTTGTAAAGTTGCTCACTTGTCAAATGTCCATGTCAACATACAGGTTATAATCTACAGTAAATGTTAGATACAGCACAGCACTGTGTGTTCTCTGTTGATGCTCAGGACCACGCTGCCTCTAGATGACTATCTGAAAAAAATTGTTTGTTAGGAATTTACAGTGCTCTGAAGATGTTGATTGAATGGAACATTGGAGCATTTTGGAGATTGTCTTCATCTCTGTATATGTATTACGGCATACCACTTGTTTCCTTGTCAAAATTAGTGTATTTTCTCATTAATGGTAAATTTCACTCAGGGTGCAGGAAATCTTGTACAGTTTTATTGTGTATGGGATTTTGCTTTTAATATCACTCAGAGGGTGATACTGTAATTTACTGGTTATGTTCAATTGCTGTTTAACTGGCCCGGCACTAAAATTTGATGGCCAGAAGACTTCCTTTGTGATCAGGCTAGTCAGCACATTGGCAGTCTGTTCCTGTCGTGTGGGATCATCCCACACCATGAGCTGTTGCAGGGAGCTGAGGTTCTCTTTTGCCTAATGTTAGGCTGAAGGAGTATAAATTCTGCTTTTGAAATGATTGTTCAAGAGGTTTTACTTTGCTGCTGTGCCAGCGTCCCTCACAAAGGCTACAGTGTTCAAGTACAAAATAGTATTTCTTACCACTTAACAGGATGCTCTTGGATTCTCTTTCCAACTCAGCAGGGCTCTAACACGGTGCCAGACCTTTATTTTGTGGGTATCCGGTCTGTACTCCCAGTTCCAGCATTACCATCAGCCCCAGCAAGAGATGGCTGGCCATCAGCACCGGGGAGTCAGGGCAGAGCATGCTAACAAGCCTGGCAGCATGGGGCACTCGCTAGCCAGGGCCCCATCCCTCAGGATCCAAGAAGAATGGGTCTGGAGACGGGAACAAGGTTCAGAGAAGAACAGAGTTCACCCCAGGTTCAGTGAAGAGGTCAGACAAGTTTGTGGTGATGACGCAGGGCTGAGGTGAAGCCCAGAACACAAGTCAGTGACTCCTGCTCAAGGGAGCGCAGAGGCAGTAGCTGGGTCATCCAGAGTACAGAGGTCACCAGGCGAGATCACAGGGATGAGGCAGTTCCTGTGTCAAACTGGGAGTCAGTCTGGGTCTGGGTCAGTGGGGTACATGGCCGGGCACAGACACCTGCAGTGTGGTGGCACCATAGCTCGGGTGAGCTGTGGTCAGGCACGGCAGCCTCAGCTCTGCAGCCATTCCTGCACAAAGGGCAGGGCAGCCCCCAAACCTTCTTCCAGCTTCTTCCTGAAAAGCTCTTTGAGGCTTGCCAGGGTGTCTCAGCACTGGCTTTTGCCATGCAAAGCTGGGCTGGAGTGTGTTGCAGGCTAGACAATCACTGCTAAGTTGCTTCTCTGTCTCCCGTGTAACAGTGATTTGAAAATATGCTCTTTTGATCACTGTTTAACAAAGTAAGAACATTCCTAATACACCTCCAAGGACAACCTACTGGGATGTCTTCTGTAGCACATAAAATGGGCAAGAACTATCAAAAAATTTAAAACAACAATACAGGACTGCTTGTCCATACTGTTTATCCACAGATCTGTGACATTTAATCTCTGCTCTGCATGATGTTGGAGGCAGACCGTACATGTCAACTAGTGACGAGGCAGACATGAAAGTCTGCTTTCAGAGACTGCCATTTTCTTTCAAGTACCTGTAGGCAGAGTAGCTTACCCCTGCCACAGCGCAAATCTAAAGGAAATAATTTTAAGATCTTTAGGCCCCTGGATGTGCTTTTATCAGCAAAGGGGTACCTAATCTTACAGAAAGTCACTATCCATAGACCATTCCTTCCTCTTCTGCCATGAGGAACATAGTGGGTGGGGAATGATAGGAGGCGAGCTAGGTGGTCTCTGTGGGGGCTTCTGTTCATCACTTCCCTGACTCATGGAGGTCATGTCAACCCAGGAAAGCTCAGCTTAGGGAGGGACTCTTCTCCTTATTTACATTCCACATACTTCCAACACAAAAATTTCTGTAAATCATTAACAGGACCTCAAACACTGAATTTACTTTACCTGGCACAGATGCTAACCTTAGGATCGGCACAAGTGACGTCATCATTCACATGATCTTAAACAAAATACTAAATGGATAAATGAAGGCTCCCTCCATGTTCTCTTTTTTTAGGACTAGCTCCTCAAGTCCAACATTGTAGTATCAGATTTTGTGAAGCGGCAAAAACTGCAGGAAGTATTGTTCAGCAAGTGTCTTGTGGCTATTTAGAGCAAGGCCAGGTAGCTGTGATGCCTTGCAGTTTTGTGAGCAAGCYGTGCCTCTCGTGCCATTTCTTCTGCTCAATACCGTTAGGAAGGGCTTCCCCTTTCTATGACTGTGAAGCATGGGGTGTTTTTTCCCTGCTGGAGTGGGCTCATCTGTCCCTTTGAGCTTATGCTCTTGGCTGTCCTGGCTGAAGACTTAAGGGGTCCTGGGCAAAATTGAGTGGGCAGACTTTGGGAAGTGGAAAGCTATCTCTTCTGGCACTTGCTGACACCTGTGACCTGCCTCCAGAATATAACAGAATAGATATTTAGTGTCATGTTTTTGTGGGCCTCATTACTCGAATCAAGGCAGTGTTTTATGTAAAGCCTGTGCAAAGCTTTCTGTGCATAATGGGGACATTCGGCAGGGAGTCTGCAGGGAGCTGCTGAGGGGTTTTTGTGCTTCAAAATTTCTTTGGCTTTCACTCCAGCTAAAGGCACCAGCTGCCATTAAGGCTTGTTGTGTTTTCTTACTTTCTTTGCTTTTGTTTCTGTGCAATTAAATAATCAACTTAATGAGAGATTTCCCATTATTCTGATAGTGTTCTGGGACATTGTTGAACTTCTGTGATCAACGGGAACTCTGACAGGTGTCAGGTTCTATTTACTGTCATGTAGAAAGGTAATGAGAAACAGCCAAAAGCAGCATAGAGCAATGACACAGCACAAAGCAATTCAGGAAAAACACAAAGCCCTTTAAATCAAAACTGTCTATATGTTTAGCTAAGACTACATTTGGCGGCTCAGTAATTTTTGTTTACTCATTTTTATTTGTTTATTTTTCTGACTAGATTAATGGTGCACTGGAAAGGAGTGAGTGGGAAACTGGAAGTTTTGTAGTATAGAAAATAATTTCAAGATATATATAAAGTAAAATTTACTTTGATACTTAAGTTAATACATATTTTTCAGGAATGAAAGTTGGAGGTCTTTTTTTCCCCAAAGCAAAGCATGAGAAAAACTTACTTGTAGCTGTAAAATTGTTGTTTCTTATTCTTAATGGTATATGGTTTGTATGCAAAATTAAAATACTTTTGCTGTGTGGGGTTTTTTTAACTGTTCAACTTAAGTACACTTGGAAAGTTTTATTTTGAAGTGGTGAGTGCATTCAAGCAATGCTGCCAAATTCCTGGATTAGTACAGTTAATAAAGAACATTGTGTTGAATTTAATTTGTGAAAAGGGATATGCAGCCTCAATTATCTTTCAAAAAAATTCTACAAAATCTGAAAGTGTTAGAACACCCAAATGATTTATAGACATAGTAGTTTATTGTCAAGGATAATTGAACTGAAATACATATGCAGGATATTGTATATGATACCAYTCCAGTACTCCAACTTCTGTTTCAGAAGAACCTGCCACCTTGTCTTTGTATTTGTCGCTTCCTAGAGGAAAAGGCACTAAAGCAAAAATTATGTGGTAGGTGGTTTGAAAACCATTCCTCAGACCAGAACCTTTACTGAAGTTACCTTGCTGCTAGAACATGTGGGAGGTTGTGACAAGATCTCATGTGAAATGAGCAAGCCTAGTCTTCCTCCTTAAAATAAGCTCCCCAAAGAAGATGAAAAAGGTTCTTAAGTGCAGAAGGGGCAGAGGGGACAAAAAAAAAAAAAAAAAAGAAAAGAAGGTAGAAAACTTATCTTTTAAATACAGGAAAATTCYAAGTGACTAAGAAAACAGCACAGAGATGAAAGTGGTTCCTACTGTGTCATGGTACAGTGATTTAGTCCTTCTGGGCTTGTTTTATGCAGGCTAGTGACCTTGAGTTGTGAACTGTGAACATTTTCTCCCCCTGCTCYTGCCCCTGCCATGGTTTGCTGGATTTCCTCTCTGCTTACCCCTGATGTACAGCTGCTCGAGTTCCTCTGGCTTCTCTTCTTCCCCCCACACCTCACATCCTGCCACGGCCACCTGCTTTTTAGTGGCATCCCTGGGCAATCCCAGCGGGGAAGCACAACCTCCAGGCTGGTCCCTTCGGGAAGTGGAGCGTACCTCCGAGAGCCCTGGCCTTGACGAGGTGTATGATGAGAGCTTTCCCCAGCAGACACTGAATTACTCAGTATGCAGCTGCTTGTTGCTTTCCAGCAATTGCTAAATCACAGTTCGGGCAGAGGCAAAACAAAGCTGCCCTTGACTTAAGGAATAACAGGCTGCAGCCTTAATTATTCTGGAATTTAAAGGCTTACTGTTAGCACTAGACAATCAAAGGGAAGAATGCTTTAATACTACTAGAGAAACGGGTTTGCTAGTAACCAGCACTTTATAAAGCTGATATTTCTTCATTTGAGCAACCTTCCCTAGTTTTTGTGTAATTTCATACTGCTTCTCTGGAGACAATATATGGATGAGGAAAATTCCTAATTCCAAGTACAGGATTAGAGGAGGTTTTCCTCAGCATCTCAAAGTAATTCTGGCATCTTTTCTCAGTGGCAGTCCTCTTTGTGGTGTTACACCACACCTGCTAATAAGGGTCTGCGTGATATGGAAATGGGCAAGTGCAGGGAAAGAAGAAAARGTGCCCTTTACTAAATGGTTGCTCGAGTGACTTTTCCAAGTGTCGCACCAGAGCAGGCAGAAACAGGTTGAATGGCTGTGGGGACTGCTGCTTTATGGGTTTTTCACTAAAGAGCTGACACTGACATTATGGTTTGAATCTTTTGTACTTCTCCACAAGTTGAGTAAGATGATTTTGTCAAATATCTATGCAGTAAATAATGTAAATAGAAATCCTCCAAGTGACATGTCTTTTTAGCTTGGCTGTTTTTTCCCTTCTTTTAGTTTACAGTTGCCTGATAACAAAGAGACTGTTAGTACCCCCATTTTATCTGCACATTTTCAAATTGTTAGTTTGACAATGTTCTTTTAACTTTAGAAATCTTATTACCTATTGCTAAAAACCTTCATATTTGAATATACTTTTAAAAAATAAAATATAAGCCCTTTAATCCTGGATTCTTAGTACTATCCTGTTCCTTGCATATACCCTCCACCCCGAAAATGTTTGGAAAACAGATCATTAACACAAGTGCTGAAAGATCCTTTTAAATTCTGTCACGACACTGTTAAATGATACTGCATATCCAAAGAACTTAGCATTGGTAAACCGTTGAAGTAAAAACTTAGTGTTTACAACATATTAATTTTAGGTATCTGTTTTAAACTGCACTRTACACCTGAGCTCCTGCTTGTTTCCTTCATTCTGTTCTCACTTACAGACTGTGTGTCTGATACTGATGGTAACTGAGTGATATGATTGGTTTCATATATATTCTGAACAAGAAATTAGTTATTCAAACTAGTATGTGATTCAGTGCCCTATTTTAGGTTGATTTTTCCTAACTCTTGGCAAAATATTTTGGGATTCCCATTGCTAATGTTTAAAGTATGAAATTTCCAGGGCTACGTGGGTGGCTGTTAACCTTGATAACACTAGGAGACAGCACAAAAGCAGAATTGCATGGGCTCAGTTTTCCATAAAAAGAAGGTTCAGCTGAACTCTCTAAGTGCAGAAGAATGGGCAAAGAAAGGGGAACAAAGCTAAGTAGAAAACGGAAAGAAAAATATGTCTAAAATTTTTTTGTTGAAATTTCCGTAACTGTTTTCCTTTCCTCTGCTAATGTACAGTTTTTACATGCATAAAATCTTGAGCGAAAGAGAGGACTACAAAACTAGATTAAAACCAGTGGCCTCTTTTTACGTTTAGTTTACAGTGCCTTGCTGAAGATCAGGTAATGCCAGCTCATTCAAAAACAAGGTACAAGGGAAAGGGTTTCTTGAGTCCAAGAGAAATCGTATATAGCTACATAGTTGAAACAAGTCATAGATTGAAAGGTTTTTCTGTTGTTTGGTTTTTTAGCAGCTATTTGATACTGTTTTTAACTAGAAATTTTAAGATGTATCTAGATATTTGTAAGTGGCCAAATGGAAACTAAGACACCATCCTACTCTTTGAAGGCATCAGTTGTATTTTAAAAAATTAGAGCTCAGATTTTCTGAGGTGATTTCTGAAACTAGACCAGGAAAAAATGGGATACAAAATATACAGAAGAAATTAACCTTTCTCCACTGTACAGATCAGCTTTGAGCCCTTGGGCTTTGTACTTAATAGCATGGGTTTCTAGGCCACTTCTGCCCAGTTTTTTCCCCTTGTCCTGCTTTATTAACAAAGCAGTCTTTGCTTTTTCAAAAACTTTGTCTTCTGAGGTGACAGCATCCTCTGGAAGAGACTAAAGTCCATTGGCAAATCGTTGTTGATTGGTGTGTTTGCACTTTAGTCACCAAATTTGGAAAGGTGCAGCAAGCTTATTTGGTACCATTTTTATTTGAACAAATGGTTATCCACAGTATAATAACAATTAGAAAATTCATAAATACTCACTGTAATCCTGTAGTAGGTTGAGGACTTGCTTAAGATTCAAAGATATTAAGGGCCAATATGGAAAATAAAGCAACGGTGAAGGCACAGTGCAATTCAAAGGACAGAAAAATGTTTTAGCAAGTATTTCAATGATAGGCTTGAAGCATTTAAATTTGTTACTTTTTGCAGTTTTTTAATCTTCTTTTTTTTGCATACTCTCTTTAACTTCACAAATAAAAAGAATTCTGCATTCCTTTGGAAAACCGTGGACATGTGGTAATGCTATTGCTTGCAGAATGCACATTTCATTTTTTTTGTGCTTCAGTGACTGAGCCTATATTTAGCATTATTGTCTTTTCATTGAGAGGAGGTCACACACGGTGTCTATCCACAGTACATGAAATCTAGTCTATAGTCTGTACTCTACACTTGTCATGTAGTAGGGCCAAAGCTTTTTAAAAGAATCCTGAACAGGCAAAGCTCTTGGGAAATATTAGATTTTTATATTTTTTTTCAAGCAAAAAGCAGCTGTAAACATCCAGGAAATCAGGTTCATAATCTTAAACTGGGACTTTGAACCTTCTTTCAGAGGAAAAAAAAMCAGTGCTTACAGGCATGTAGGGAAAAAAAGAATCCGATTAAAAGTAACTAATGGGTGTCACCCCATGACAGTAGTTCAGAAGGTATGACTTGCCATTTTAAKTCCAGTGCTGATGTTTTCTTCCATGCTAGTAGAGATTCAGGGAGGCTCTCATGTGTATAATCTGCAGCATTTCACCTTTATAAAGAGTGGTGAATTTTTTTTTTAGTCAGGTTGGCTTTTGTTTGACCATACTTGCACAAGATGACCACTTCATCTGGTCATGTATATCAATAAAACTCACTTTTTAACAGGACTAGAACTTATATATGCAGAAAAAAAAAATCAAGAAGACAAAAACTGAAGTAGAGAAGGAAAAAAATTTAGATAAAGAGATGAGCAAGCAAAATTGAAAGGAAAATTTGATAAAAGATGCCCAGTTTTTAAAGAATTCTTATTTTGAAAATATTTCTAATTTTGTAAATTTTTAATTTTTTTCCATTAAATCTCTGCAAATATCCATCTATGTAATTTTGACAGTAGTAGTTGTTGTCAGTTTGGACATCTAGTCCTTCTCATTGTCAGCTAGTTGAAACTAGAAGACTTCTAAAGGTGCCTTCCAACCCAAACAATTCTATGACATGAGGTAAATAACTGACTGAAAACCAGCTTGAAAAATGACAAGGGTTGCAATTACCTACTTTGTAGATTATGCTTGTTCTTTTTAGTATTTTTTCTGAGTTGAGAGAAAAAACATTCATTAAAAATGTCTAGTTCAAAAGAACAAATGTTGGGATAGTAGTGCATATTTGTGTTTCATGTTCAAACAAATACCTCTAGTATTTATAGATGGCTACTCCAATTGTATGTTAGGAGGAGAAAAAACTGAAAATGGCTACAGTATAACAGCAGATAAAACCCCAAAATTAGGCTTCCCATATCTGTTTCTTTAGTGGGTGACATTGATACTGTAAAATGGGTTTGAGTAACTTCCGAAGTCACACAACTTGCGGTGCTTCCACAAAGAAGGAAAAGAAAGAGAAATGAGTATTTATGGAGAATGCTTTTAGTTTTTCACTAACTTTTCTTTCTTTTAAGATTAACTGCTGCTTGTTTTACTTTCGCAACCAGTAATTGACAAGAAACATTTCAGAACTGTAGATGCAAAAAATTTAATCCTTTCTGTAATTCAGGAGTAAAACAGTAAGGCTTTGATTCAAGATAAGAGCTAATAACGTTTGTTTCAAGTTAAGCATATCTTCCACTGCTGTTTCTGCACTGGAGCTTTTCTGCTTAAACCCTGCAATTACAGTCAAACAAAAGTTGAAACTCTTTCAGTAATAACTCCTGAGGCTACAGCTGACAAGTCAAAATTGTGCTCTTCAGCCCATGTGCCTTGAGTGGAATAGACAATTTATTTGCTAGTAGTGACTTCTAGAACTGTCAAGGATTTAAGAATAATGATTTTTAAATCTTCTGGTTTGGGGGATTTTTCCCCCCTTTTTTTAAATCCATAAACTAATTCAAGCCATTTTCTGACTGGGTTCTCAAGAGAGGGCAAGTGTAAAGTGTGAGCATAGACTGTAATGGAAGGCATGAGTCTGTGTTGAGAAGAAAGAGGGAAACCTTCAATTTCTGAGAAATTAGCTATAGTAAAATTTCACCTATGGCTGTCTGACTTCAATTCGTCATTGTTCTCTGTATACAGAGATTCCACCGCCATGAGCAATATTTAGTTTTTGTGATGTTATTTCTTGTGTAATCCCACTTTGTGGTTTTGCTGGCTCATAAATATCATTAGTGATGGACATTGAAAAACTTAGTCATGTTTCAACAGTCATTTCCTCTTTTCAGGTAACAAATTAGCCACTGAAAGGTGAATGGAAGTCTGAGGATTTCACTGAAGTTATAGCTGTATCTGACAACAGTGAATTTGGGAACCTGTTTGAAAACATTGAAATATTGACATTAAATGCGTTGCTGGTCATCGAGTCTATAGCTTTCAAGAAAATCCATCAGACAGGGAGAATTATCTTGACCTGCTTAGGAGCCCCATTTTGGATCAGTTAATCAAAACTTCAGCACTGATGTGTATGTACTCAGCATGAATTCCCAAACTGCCAGGATTTTATTTGAAAATCACAGCTTTGCAGGTAAMAAACATGTTCCTTTTGAGAATCTGAAGGATTGACGTACAAAACTGGTAATCCACTGTGGACTCTTAAGATATCTCAAATTTCTAAAGGCTGTAAAGAGTACGTGGAAAAAGGGGTTGAGGCTTTATTATTTTCTCCTTTCCATTGCTTTGTCATATCTGTTGATATTTTGTTCTTCTTCTAGAGGACGTACAGGGGTAAAAGTTAACTGTATACATAAGTTAACTGTACAAATCTGTTTTACAACCCAGTTGAAAATCTGAAATACTGTATCGGAGTATGGGAAGACGTGACAAGAAAAACTATGAAATTTTTTTCAAGGAGTTTTTAATTCTTAGAAACTTAAGTTGATATTCATGACTCCTGTTTATCTGAGAGAGTGTCTTCCATGCATCTGCTATTGAGTGTGCCACATTGAAACTGTCTCAATCAAACCACTGCTAAGAACTATGAGGGACACTTCATTTCTACCAGGTTTTTAATGGCTCGAGCATGTGTGTCTTTCCTTGCTTCGTAAGCGATTTTCATATTCTTAACTGTTTGTGTTTACTGAAAATTGCTCCTTGTTTTCTTGTAAAATTGTAGTTTGTACGCAGATGCTCTGCTGCAGGGCATGCAAATACCAGAATGTGCACTGGGTGATTTATTCCTTCTAATAAAATGAGAATTTTATACCACTCTAAAAATTTGATTTAGTAGCATTTCCTACATTCCAAAATGTCAAATTTTATCCCGTTCCATCAGTGTATTTAGTTAGTGCTTTTGTACAGTACTTGTATTTGAATGCAGAAAGATGAGCTACTGCAGTCTTAAAGTTGCCTATCTAAAATTGCTTAAAAAATAAAAAAAGGTCAATGAACAATACTAATGCATTGTTTTACCACCTGCAGACTTACTAATGCTCCATCATGGAGGTCAAAGGGAGGAAATTTAATTAATTCAAAGAGCTCCTGGAGTGTAGGGACTAATCCTGTTTAAAGAGTTAACTAAGTGGTGGGTGTGCAGTCTTCAGCAGAAGAATGCAACTTTTTCCTCATAAAGGGGTGCTGGAACACCAGAGCTATGTGTAATTTTGTTGGTGGTCAGGTCAGATAAACAGCTGTGGATGACTACATCTGTATTTTGCTAAAAGCCCAGGGCTTTGACAGCAAACGTGGAGACTTCTTTGACTGAATTTTTGAAATAGTTCAAATGTTGTACTGAAATACTTTCACCAAAATAGGGAGCTGTTATTGCTGCATTGACTCAGATTTAGTTGATATGGTCTGTAGTGTATTGTGAGTGGTTTACCTTGCAGATAAAATTTTCTGATGTGTACAGTAACGTGTAGTATACTGTGGAAATTGCCTGTCATCTTTATTTAACATCAGGCTAAAGGGATGCAAAARTTATCAATAGAAAAAAATCTCTAACTTCTTTAAATTAGTAAAGTAAAYGCATTGGTGATAAAAAGCAACCAAGAACAGGTGAACTAGCAGGATAGATGTCTAAAGGGTGAGGGGACTGAAGAAAATGCCTAAAGCATCTGGGTTTGCTTCACTGGTTTCACAAGATGGAATTAACTTTGCAATTTGACTTCAGTTTTGCAATGCCAAGTCTATAACTCACTGTGGGCCTGGGTTAGCACCTTTTTTTTGTTCTTTCTTTTCTTTTCAGGGTGTCTGTGGATGAAACATTTTTCATTACAGCAATAAGTTATCTGTCCAGTCATTGCCTGCAAGAGGTAGAAGAATAGAGACTTAGATCGTGATTTCATTTTGTGTGGYGCTGAGAGCACTGAGCCAATGAATGCTTCTCTCAGTTGTCCTAAAAGGCGTGAGCATAGTCTGTGCCTCACACAGGCCCACTCATGTGCTGCATATACAAGTGGTATCTACACTCGCCGTCATGTCTTGGGCCTAAGTGAAATGTGAATGTTGCAAATACATAGAAGCACAAAGAGAAAATTATGTAAAATAGAAACAAAGAGTTGTAAAAATATGAGAAAAAAAGATTATGGCTAATGCGAACAAGAACTTAAAATTGTTTATACAAGGTACATTAGGTAAACGAACAAAAATTTTAAAAATTAGTAAGTTAATCTTCTGTTTAAGTTTTTCAAAGAAGTCTTGATAAAGTTATCAATTCCTGTTGGTTTTAAGGAAGAATTGCAGGCCTAATTACTTTAAGCCTCTTTCAAAGCTGAAGAATTTGATGTATCATCTTAGATGCAAATKATTCTCTCATTAGGAAAAAAAAATCAAAATACTTGTACAAATATTAAGTTCTTAGTGTAAGATATGAATGTCTGACAGTGCAAATAAAATTACATTGTAGGATGAAAGGGTATAAAATAGAAGTCAAATATTTCACTTCTGAGGAAAAATTTAGTAATTAAGAAATAGAAGCCTAAGAAAACAAGTGTATTGTTTGCTAACAAAATTGTTGTTAGCAAATAGTAAATATACAGTCCAACAAATACATACTTGTTTTTATCCTCTCTTGATGGACACACAWTAATTGGCCTAACTGCATATTGCCAAGTTTTCCATTTGGCTGTGGGTGTGTGAAATAGCACTGTTGCTGCTTAAAGTATTGTGTTTAATTACAGAGTAGGTAATACTGAGAAAAAGTTTCATACTGTAATAAAATATTGCATCCTGATGTGTGCCTGTATTTTCAGAGACGTGAAAATTTCTTAAATTTCATGAGTCACATCCAGCTGTTAGTTTTCATTGTCATGGAATTATAGAATAGTTTGTGTTGGAAGGTATCTTTAAAGATCATCTGGTCCAAACCCCATGCAAAGAGCAGGGACATCTTCAGCTAGGTCAACTTGCTCAGAGGCCGATCCAACCTGACCATGAATGTTTCCAGGGATGGGGCATCTACCAGCTCTCTGTGCAGATCTCTCTAATGTTTCACCAGGCTCATAATAAAAAATGTCATCCTTACATCTAATCTAAATCTACTGTCTTTCACTTTAAAACCACTACCCCCTGTCTTATCACAGCAGGCTCCACTAAAAAGTCTGCCCTCGTCTTTCTTAGGAGCACCCTGTAAGTACTGAGGTCTTCTTGGACCCTTTTCTTCTCCAGTCCGGACAAACCCAACTCTCTCAGCCTGTCCTGTAATCATTTTTGTGACTGTCTTGTGAACCAATTTCATGTCTTTCCTGTGCTGAGGATCCCAGAGCTGGATGGAGTACTCCAAGTGGGGTCTCACCAGTGTGGAGGAGAGGAGCAGAACCTGCTGCCCATATCTCTTTGGATACAGGCCAGGATACAGTTGGCTTTCTGGGCTACAAGTGCTTGTTGTTGGCTCATGTCTAACTTTTCATCCACCAGCAGCCCCAGGTCCTTCTCGGCAGGGCTGCTCTCAAGTCCCTTCATCTGCCAGCCTCTGTTGATACCGGGGGTTAGCTCCGCCCAGGCACACAACCTTGCACTTGCCGTTGTTGAACCTCATGAGATGCCCACGCGTGCACTTCTCAGGTTTGTGCAGATCCCTCTGGATGGCATCCCGTTCCTCAGGCATGTCAACTGCACCACGCAGCTTGGTGTCACCTGCAGGCTTGCTGGGCGTGCCCTCAATCCCTCTGTGTCGTTGATGGAGACATTAAACAGTCCTGGTCCCTGGACCCCTGAGGGACACCACTCATCACTGATCTCTATTCAGATATTGAGCCATTGACCATTACTCTCTGGATATGACCGTCTGAGCAATTCCTTATCCACTGAACAGTCCATCCATCACTCTTACAGCAAAACGTATTTGAGTCTCCTACAGTGTATTCACTGTCAACAGTGATTTACTTCCACTTTTTGTATCTTTTATACATAACCAWAGCATTGGTGTGAGAGAAAATTGCGTATAACTGTCACTGCAATGGAACTTGCAGTAGTGTATAATGGAACTGTAAATAAGTGAACCCTATGGAAGAAGCGCTGTGCAACCTCCGTCTTCTGTTGCTGTTTCCCATGGAAGCTCCTCCAGGAAATTGCTGTTGCAATTTTTAAATAGCTGCTGTAAAACATGTGATGATGATACAAGATGCTTCAGTTGATTTAAATACAAATCCTTCAGTGAAGTTGCCTATTATGTGTGTCAGCGTGGAATTAAGATAAATGTCTTTATCTACCATGCCTTACCAAATCCCTCAAAAGATGTGCTGCTGCCTTGTTAATCAATTGAGATTTGAGCAGGGATGGTTAATGTTCCATAGTCACACAGTATAAGGAGTTAACATCTTGAAAGCGAATTATTAGTGTTTAATTCAGGGTACGCAGAATTATGGATACAGACTTAAGAAATCATATAAACTCAGTGTACATTCCTAGAAATGTATCAGAACTAAGTGTTTAATTAAAGGACTCGGAAGGTAGTTTGTGTTAAGCTTACTAGTTCTTCTTCATCTCAGCTTAGCTTCTCAGGAGACTTACAACAGTTTTTTAAAACCTTTGTAGTAAGAAGGTCATATGCTGATCTTAAAGTCAAATACATGGTGCATAGGTCATTAACAGTATCTTAGATTGTCTTTTTGTGAATGTTTTACTGTCAGGATATCATACATTCATTTTATTATAYTTTTTTGAGCAAGGACATTGATGAAACAACAGGTATCTGTTAAAACTAAACAAAGGAGATAACTCAATCAAAGTCAGCCCAATACCTATCATTAGTAACTAGGTAATTTAGGAAATGAATGTGGATTATTTCAGTCTTCCATGCATATTCTCCTGATGCGGGCAGAACAGGGATGAAAATTAGGGATTGAAAAAATAATTTCTGTGTTGTGTATATCAACTGACAACCCTTTTTAGTGATTTCTCTTACTGAAAGGGTGGACTTGGCATGCAAATAAGGCTTGCAGTCCTCTGATCCGGGAGGTTGTAGGTTATGTTAAAATACTCCATCAAAGAATTAATATAGCTTTAAATACTGCATAATTACTCACCTGTGTCAGTTGGTGCCGTACAAGTACTTGATCTTTATTGAAGAAATATATCCCCAAAATATATGTAGTAAGCCTAGAGGAAGTGAATTTTTGCAGCTATAATTTATATTTGTCAATGTAGCATCTGCAAAGAAGTCAAGACATTGAACCATCATTAAAAATGCAAATGAATTCTTATCTTTTCGAAACACTTGATAGTGGATGAGCTGTGATAAGGCTGGCTCTTTGCTATACAGTGCATAAATCTGCAAGCTGTGTCAATGTGAGATGGTTGTTGTAGGATCATTTAGGCTGATGCAAGTGGTAATGCAATTCCCGAAGCCTGGACCTCTATTAAGCTGTATATTCTGTCATCAGAACTGTCTAGGTCTTTCTCATGTAGCTAAACATAATTTCATTCACTGAAATTATTTCTGAGGTGGATGTTTTGCCAAGGTCAGTTGATGTCTAATAAACAGAGGAAGCATCTCACATGACCCAGGATGCTGTGTAAGTAGTAAAGCATGAAAGAAAAATGGTTTATTAGAAATTGAAATGCAAGTGTTTTTTAAAGAAAGTTGTTTCGTTGTAGGTTCACTATAGATAATTGTATACATGCCCTTTAGAATTTTAGAAATAAAATGGAGACTTATGTGATTACAATACCTATAAAGACATGCAAGATGCAATAGCTCCCGGCACAGTGCAGGATGATACAAATGAGGATCTCTTGTGAGACCTTTCCTCTGTATAGGTTAGGGCCTAATAATGCTACAAGCACAACTTAAGCTGAGTGTAGGAAAGTGTACCAGTCCAGAGATTCTTTTAACCTCTTCTAGTTAATGGTTATGTCATGATTTTATTTCTCCACTGATTATGTGGCCATTTTGGTGACAGATATGACTTGTCAAACAGCCTTAGTTCAACTCCTACTGGACAAAATTTGTAAATATAATTTTGCTGTGTCTTGAATAACATTGGTTTAGGTCTCATCTTTCACCTAGTATTACTTTGACCAAACAATCTCTTTTAAAGAAATTACAGCCTAAGACTCCTCAAGTAGATCCTTAGCTTCTGCTTGGACAGCTGCTTGCTATGGGTTTCTTGTATCTGAAGTGTACCTGAAGTGACCAGCTCACATTCCGGTTCCTCAGTGAGGAACAACTGTTTCTGGTTCTACCTTGACTCCCAATTTACATTTAAGGATGTGAGTCTGCGCTGGACTTGGGGAGACTTGAAGTCTCAGATAAACACGGGTTTTAAGCAGTACTGTGATTTTCTCAAAATCAAACTGTTCATGTGATTGTGCTGTGATTTTTTATTGTGGTTTTTTTTTTAATTTTGATTAATGAAAAAGTCCCCACCATGTGATGCTTTGAAGTTCTCCCTGGATAGTCAGAGGGCTCTCTCAGCAATACTCTGGGCAGTCTTTTCGTCTGAGAAATATTTTTTTTCTGTACAGGGTGTAGCAGTAAGAGGCAAACCATTGGCTGACCATAGTAATAAGTCTCTGTTAATTAATCGAAATCTCGTTCTGCTCTTCAGGAAAGGTGGGGTAGGGGCAGGAAAAATAGCCCTTTATCAGTTTTCACCCTAGCTGAGAAACATTTCTCCTTGATTCCAGAGTGTCTGATCAGCTGGATATATTTGTTGCACAGACCGTATGCGCACTGACAGGCTGTTTATTGAAAAACAGCCAGCGTGGAGCTCACTTAGTCCAGTGGCTCAGATCAGTCCAGGGTGTCACTTGTGTTCGCTCAAGCACGGCAGGTCTTGATCCACCCAGGGAACTGATGACTGACATCCTGGAYGTGCACACGGATAGTCCCTGATACCCAGCCATGACTGATTGATAATTTCCTCTTTCATTCACAGTTATAATTTAAGCTTCATAGACACATATACCTTCCTTAAAATGGACATCCTACATTAGCATTGTAGGGAAGCAGGATAGGACAGATGTAGAAGAAAAACACTGAAAATGCACTGGTATGTTAAAATCATTGCCACATCCATGGCAAACACTTTTCTCCATCCTGGAGGATAAAGGAGGCACATGTTGCCGTCAAATGGGCCTCATTCACCCTTCTGAAAATGTTTTCAGTTCCTTCCTTGTAGGTTTTCTTCTTTGGCTTCCAGGTAACAACCTTGTCTGAGACAGGCTCAGATCTTTTTTCACATGAGGCCCTAGGAGAAAATCTGCCATTTGGCCACTATCAAAGACTGGTACCTGGCTGTTAGAARGTTTGCTTTTATCCTTATCGCAGCTGTGGATAACATAAGCTCTTAAGCTTACGGCTCATCCTTAAAGGTGGTGAGCCTGTGGAAACTTGTCTGTAAAAGGTTTCTAACTGTGGAACGTGCTTCAGAGATATTCCAGGAAAGTGAATTGACCTCAAATAGTACATTGCAATGGGTTAACATTGGAAACTGAAGATAGTTTCATAACAAACTCTTTAATCTTGGAATTTCTACGAACACGTCTTTTTTTTTTTTCTTCATTATAGCTAGGGAGCTCTCTTGTGAGAAGTTCATAGAAGGGGAGAGAGATAAATAGTACAGAATGTACCACTGTCTRTTATCTTTATCATGGCAATATGAAAGAAAGAGACTAATTTGGGATGGATTTTCCTTTTCTATAGCTGTCTCCACACCAACTGATTTCTTTTTAAGGCAAGTTTTAATGGTTAACAGACACTTAGGAAGAACTGATAGTGCCTGGATTCCTTTGAGACATGACGCTGGAGGATGCAGAGACTTCAGAGGCTGCATGTGGATGTACAGCTTACAGAATAGCCAAGAGCTGTGTTGAATGCTGGGAGTCATGCTGGTTTTCTAAAATAGGACATTTTGTGAATGTAAGGTGAGAAATGGGCTGCACTAAGGAATTTTTCATGAAGATAACATTCTGTCTCTTTTCTCAAATGTGTTAATCATTTCAATAACTAAGCCACTATTATTGGCCAYTTCATGAATGATTAAAATGCTGCTATCTTTAAGCCTTTAAACTCACTGCTATTGATGTATTTGTTTAGGAAGAGCAATATTCCCTCTGAGCTTATATAAGACAAAACCGTTATTAATTGAACTTTATACGTTGTGCAAGGCAGTCCGAGTTTAAGTAGATAAGAAAACCATGCATGTATATTAGCAAAGAGCAGTGAGGTAGCACCTGTTGTGAACAAAACAGCAGCAAAAGAGGTACTCCATTCTCAGCAGCTTGCCCCCAGCCTGTATTGTTGTTTGTCTTATATAAATACATATGATTATTTAGTTTCTGAAAATGTCCCTTGAATTAAGGTCTGTCCTCATTTTTCTAATTTTTCTAAATAAAAATAGGAATTACTATCAGCAAGATTGCTAAGAAAATACCTAACAAGAAATGAGATTCAGTGAAAATAGTAATTAATACTATCAAGCATTCCTATGTTGCAGCCTGAAAAATCCATAGGAATGGTACTGAAAAAATAGTTACAGGTGGTTATGGCATTACCCTGTCCCACTGTCCCACCCACAAAATTCCATACCATGTCCATCAGTCACAATAATGACAGTACGTTGCTGCACTGATGAGAGTAGAGGTGTCTCATGAAAAAGTAGAAAACTTGGTTCCAGATTATTATTGGATCCACCAGATGAACTACTAGGGTTAGATATTGTAACTAAAGAAGTGATAAATAAAAGCCTTGTCAGAGACTGGTACTGTTATAAAAATTCATAGTTATGTAGATTACCTACTTGTGGAAGGTCAATAGTACATAAAACACTGGAGTAATTACCATTCTTGTTAGTACAGTGTGTGTCTGCAGAAAAGTGGTTAATTCATGACCCAAATGCTATTGAAACTAATAAACCTAATGCCTTGGAAAACTACATGAGCAACTGTCATACAGAAATGATGCTTTAGATCTTGGAGAATGTCTTCAAGTATTTTGATAGCTGCATATGCTCATCAGCTCCCACAGTTGGTACAGGATGGTTGTTTTTGGTACTGTGACACCGATGCCACATTATGTGCCAGTTATTCTTATGCCTACTTGGTATCATGGAATAGKTGGTGTTAGAAGGGACCTCTCAAGCAGAACCACCTAGGTCCACTTGTCCATAACCATGTCCRGGCAGCTCTTGAATGTCTCCAGGGGTGGAGATGCTACAGCCTCCTTGGGCAAGCTGTGCCACTACTTGGCCRGTACAAAAGTGTCCCCTGATGTTCATGCAGTACTTTCTGTGTTTCACCTTGTGCCCATTGGCTCTTGTTCTGTCCCTGGTCACCAGTTGCAAATAGTCTGTCTCCATCTTCTTTGCTCTCTCCCTTCAGGCCTTTATAGCCATTAATAAGATCCCCCCTGAGCCTTCTCTTCCCCAGGCTGTGCAGTCCCAGCTCTTACATCTGGTGACTTCCATACTACAGGGCTGTGCCCTTTGGATGCCCCTAGTTAATTTGAAACGCTATTTGCAAGGCAAATGATGCTTGAATTATATGGTAAAATACTGCAACAGGCATATCATATCTTAAAAAGCATTATTTGTGGTTTCTTTAGAAATTATTTTAAACAGTTCTAACCAACATTATTTGAGTATGAAAGATGATTCTGTATTCTTCTTGATGTCACTGAGAGGTGAAATTTGTTTGTAGCACAACTTATTACTACAGCTCCCACAGCCTGTCTGTTTCTCTTGTCATGTTTGTGACTAGTCAATATAATCTGATGAAGGATCGTTTATCATTTTTATTATTGAACATTTGGGTCATTAATATAAGGAAAGACAGTTCAGAATGGTATATTCCAGTGGTTCTTGATTTTATTGGAACTTCTTCAATGTAAAATAATTAAACAAACTTTGGGCTTAAGGATTCTGTTTTATTTTGGACACGTCAGGTCAAAACCTCAGCTAAGTAGGTGGGTGTATCCATTCAGCCTTAACTTTAAGTTTCTTTATGTAAAGGTTATTTTTGCTTATATCCCCTTAGTCAAAAAAGCTGGTATCTTGAAAGAAAAAAGATAAGTGTCTGAGTGCACTAATTGAATTGCTTGACTGTATCAGTATTGATAAATAATACAGGATTTTCTGATACTGAGGTAATTTTAATCAGTTAAGTTTGTACCGGGTACTGAAGGTTTTTGTTTTGTTTCCATGCAGCTCAGTACCTGAGCATTTCTCTTCTTCTCTCATGTTACCTGACATATTAATTACTAGCATACTTTTGCAGCTCTATGCAGAATGTCTTAGTTTGATCGATGGCAGATTTTATATTCTGTTTATCATGGTTAGGTATTTTTTCAATTTTGTGTTTTGGCTTCTCATTTTTCTCCTTTTCTTCCTKTACTACTTACAGAGGGGCCCCAATACCACAGAGTGCTTATCTGCATCCAAATCTAGAGGCAGCTGAGTTGTCATGAGTTATCCATGCAGAAGCAAAGCAGCAGGAAGCTGTGTGTGACAGATTTATGTTATAAATTGCAATTCGTTACTTGGCCGTCCTGCTACATCAGATAATTGATAATCTGATGCCTTTCCCATCCTGCACCTGTACCCTGGTGACAAAGAAATTAGCTGCCAAATAGCTGCTGTAAAACAAAACAAAACAAAACAAAACCAGAACAAACAAAAAAACCCCAAAACAAAACTAACCCTGGAGGTGGGTACTCATTGAAAAGAATATTTTTCATTATTACCTTCCCAACCTCTACTTCATTTAATCACTCATGACAATTGTCTATGTCCTGCAGTTCTTTTCATTTTACACACAATTTAAGTTCTGCATCTGAAATGGAATAGCCCCATCCAACAGCATGGCTGGGGCTGCCTGGGTAGAAAGCAGCTCAGGGGCCCTGGTGTACAGTAGGCATGAACCAGCACTGACAGAATGAAAGGCAACGGACASAAACTGCAGCACAGCCAATTCTGATCAGGTATTGTGGCTTCTTTTATATTCACCATGAGAGCAGTCATGTTTGGGAACAGGTGCACACTTTGGTTGTGGAATTTCATCCTCATAAATATTGAATTCTCACACAAACACAGCCCTGACAACCTGATCTAGCTGGACATGCTCTGAGCAGAGAGGTGGGCTAAATAGTCTTCAGAGGTCCTTTGTAACCGTAATTTCTTTATAGTTTCATGATAAGCAAGGGTGAGCCCTGCACAGGTAACAGAAAGTACCTAATGAAGCAACTTCATTTCATTGTCTAATTTGGAATAACGAATGATGGTTTTTTTTCTTTTGTGTGTATCATTTTCAATCTAAAAGAAGAAATCAAATGMGATACATTGTCAGAAAGTGCTTTTGAATTTTGTGACTTACGCTATGTCTAATGAGTTTACTCTGGACAACATTTTAACCTGTTTTTTAGGACAGACCAGTGACTGACTTAAGTTTTAGATTTTCAGCTGAGGACTTATGAGAGTCTGGAGTTGTAGGGAGGAAATATTCCACACAAGTATTATATATGCGAAAGTTCTGTTTCATTGGAGTGTCTTAGAAARTAAGTTAGACAGGACTGTTTTCAGGGTCTCAAAATTTTTTATCCAAGCAAAAGCTTAGGTGGATAGGGCCACAGCAATAAGCATCTATTTTTATGAATATTAGGAGTGTTAACTCATAAGAGAGACAGGATGTAGGTTTCTCTTGCCCCATGATTTATGATATATTTCTGATGGAAGGAAATGTAATACAAACCTGGTTTGCAGGGGGGGTTGAAATATAGAAAGAAAGAGAAGAGAGTACTATGACTCTAATGTTTCATTGGGAATTTTTGCCTGTTGGATTCTGCCAGAAGTGCAGGACCCAACATCTGCAATATTGATAAATTAATTTTATTCCTCCAAGGTAACAGGGCAACTATATTGCTTATACATTCTTGTATATACGTAAAAACTTACATGCATACATATAAAAAAAATAGAGATGTAGAACACATATTCTCTTGAGTAAAAAAATGAAACCCAGCAAAAATCTTCCCTGCAGGGCTCGTTCACTTTTAGTCTTAGGATTTAACAGATAACATCCTAAATATTCTCTGAGATATTTTGTTTCTGTCTAACCCAAATATAATCTCTTCTCAGGAAGTAAAATTACCCCAAAGGCAGGAAGAGAAAGGGGAAAAACATGCACCACTGTATATGTCTCCTGTGTGGCAAATAGGGAGTCACAAACTTAATCTGTAGGGGTAGCCCCATTTACTGAAATATTTGAATGTCACCCTTTCATGTCCTGTTGTTTGGACATTGCTGACCATGACACTTCACGTTGTGGCATTCATTTCTGCAGTTTCATTGTTTGCTTGGTTTTTTTTCATATGCGGCAAATACATTGCGTGTTTACTACAGCCAAAAGCCGCCAAGAGATGGCAGCACTGCTTTTAATATTCTGTGTGCACAATCTGCACTAAGTGGTGTCAGTAATACTTCTGAACTTTTCATACCTGGCACATGCTTTCACCAGTCAGTGAATAGTTCTTTCTTTACAGGAGATCTGTTGAAATTAGTGGCCTTACTGCTAATGGAAATTGTCTTTTCCCATTGCAAATTTGCATGATGCTGTCTCATCTCTTCAGCAGGAAAAGCCTAACAGACACACGAACTCCAGGGAATATATAAATGCCACAGGGCAGCTTTGGTCAGTGTGACTGAGCAATCTTGCTTCACCATTTGCTTTTTTGCCTTGCGATAATTTCTGTTTCATTTTTACTTCAGAAACAATTTTTTTCATGAGTTAAGATGTTTTGGAATATGGAATACTGAACTAACGACCTATGTTTAGTGATTTCTTTTTACCAGTGTGCTTGAATACCTTCTACCCTTCTGAAGTGAAAATTAATCACTTCAGTTTAATCCAAAGAAAGCCTCAAGGGGACATAGCCATCAAAGAATTATTAACGTTGTCAGGAGATTGTTAGCATTTCAGTAATTGTCCATAGGCTGTATAGAGTCACTTTGTTTCTTGCACTGTAATGGTCACATTATATCACTGTGTATATACAAGGACTCAACATTTTTTAATGAACTAATTTTCTTTTCATACTGTATTTTTAAGGATTTTTTTAGACATCTGCAAAAGATGACACAGTAAAAATGTGATTGAAACTACAGACTAAGTATTTGAATATTAAGTGAAATAGGTTGTGATGCAGTGTGAGGTTTGATATATTGCATATAAATGTGAGCATTTTTCGTTTTATATTTAAAGAAGTCAATAACATGTATATGGCCGCAGTGTCAAAATTATTTGATCATGTTGAAAAGCAAGAAAATTTAGCTTGACCCTCCTAGAATCAACATCTGTTTCTAGCAAACTGACTTTTTGATCACCTCTTACTGTGACTTGGCAAGAAAACTCAACAAGTAATATGCTGCTTGATTTTTGAGTTTTGGGGGTTGTGATTAGCATTTTAAAACCATCAGTCTTGCCAAGAAGGACTACGTAACATGTAGATTACATACATGTTCCAGCYCAAACCATTCYGTGATTCAGAATGATATAGACTTGCTTACCCATGTGTGCCTAAACATTCAGAAAAACTGGTGAAAGCTGGTGGTCCTGAACTTTGGTATTGTTTTGCAGTATTTGACAAAATAGCTTGCCATGTTTCTGCTAAGAGATCAGTGTTGTCATGAGAAAATGGGCATATTTCTGTACTCATCTTTCAGTACTCACCTGGGTTGGTCTTAAAGCAGTGCTGCTGAATGGAATAGACCATCATTGTTTTAAAGTAAGCACTTGGGTTTTTTCTTACACAGAAAGTATATAACCCAAACAATTATCCATAATCAGAATTAGAGTCGTGTTATTTCAGCATTTCTCTTCGCAGCTGCTCTGGAAGTGACCATCACCAGACAGCTTCAACCATCAAGTTTGCCAAACTGCGTGTGGATAATTTTAAATGATCCATGTAAGCCATTTCTTTGGATGCAGAAATGATCATGCCAGGACGTGAGACAGCTAGGAGACATGGTGCTGGTGTGATGGCGCAGGGACAGGTGGTGGGAATCCRGCGGGACAGTCTGGGGATCTTGCCCAAGCTGTGTGGCCACTGCTGCAGGGGCACGTGCAGAGGCTGCTACCACTCGGACAGAGACTGTGCACGCTCTGTGTGAAATCTGAGTCTGTCTGGGAGTGTTACCCAAGGAAAAGCATCTAAATTAGTAAGTTTTGGGTTGTTTTTTAAGTAACTGGTTGCTAGTGTCTGTGCCTTGCAGCATTACTGATACTTTCCATTGACACAGCCCGTGAGGAGGGGCCTAGTGCCCATGAGCCGCTTGTGGCAGGCTTGGCTTTGTGCTGGTGGCACCAAAAAGGGCAATGGTTTGGGACTGGTTTTGAACTTAGAAGTTGCCAGGTCAAGCAGGGCAGCTGAGGGAGGTGCAGGGGCAGCTCCAGCTCTGACTTCGGGCACCTCCCTGGGGATGGGATGAGGTGAGGCTGGGACTTGGGCCCGTCACTGGGCTGGGCAGGGCTGTGGGGAGCTGGAGACTGGCCCTGCTGCAGCATCACTGGAGTAGAGGCTGACAGCCCCGGGGGACTGACAGGGTGTCCCAGGCTGTGGGTAGGTTTGGGGAGCACCAAGGAAGACTGGGCAGGGACTGCAAGGCTTCTTGGGTTCCTGATGTGTCTTAGCAGCTCACTGAATTGACCGCTGATGACAACAGGAGTCTTTATTAGCAGCATCTTGCAGAAAAAAACCAAACAAAACCCCCCAGACAGCTGCAAGTAGATATTACAGGCATTACAGTAAAATGTTTGTACACCTTAGACATATCTTCAAAAACTGCAGGAGAAAATGAAGCAAAAAGCTTTGTTATGCAATCAGTATTGGTAAGTGGCAACACTAAAGAAAGGTCACGATGGCTTAACATTTCTATGGGTCTGTGTAGAGGCCAGTGGCGTAAATCACAGGGATGGCATTAGGGCAGCCAACTGAAATGAGCAACCCTGGTTTCCTTACTGACCACCCCCTGTGTTTTCTTCATTCAGAAAAGGCCACAATTTTCAAAAAAGAATTGTTTGCAGTTGGGCTGGAGAGATACTGTCTTCTCCTTCACTTTGCTCTTGAAGTCTCCCTTTCCTCTTCTGTGACTGGGAGGGTGCTGTCATTAATGAAGTAGAAGCCTTGGGAGAATTCGAGCCTTTYGAAGGACTTCACAGTCCAGCAGACTCTGACAAATGAAGACAAGTGGGAGAGCACTGGAAGGTGTTTATCTGAACGATGGTTAACAGGCCTGTCTACAGGCTGGGCCAGGGACAGAGACCTTTGTTCTATYGGTGGCTCTGTTTGAAATGTATCCAGACCATACAGTAAAAGAGCTGTGTGATAGTAATACTGGATTTTAAATTCCCCATGAAGCCTAAAAGCTTTCAGAACTTTACTAGCTTGAAAGTGGCATCTCAGTTTCTTCATAGACTTCAGAGTTCAAAGGATCCCACTATGAATAATATGAATGTTGATATAATCCCAGTCAGAGAAAATGATAATAGTAGTTAAAACCTCAGTCATTATTGGAATTCATTAAGTATTCATAATAGGTTCATCCACTATTCCTAACTAAGCAGAAGAGGCAGCCACTTTTAATAAATATGGTATTTGAGCAACTTTATTGGCAAGTGACTTGAAAAAAACCCTGAAAGCTTAAAATTGATCAAATCAAGATTGGTGAAAGGTGCAACAAAATAGTTTGTTGCTGGTGGGAAAATAACTAGTGAAACAAAATCCTGAGTAATCTTTAATGGGACTTGAAGTATGTCCAGCAAACCAATAAAGTTCTTCATAACAGAGATATGCAGTCATGCAGTCATGCAGTAAAAGAATTTAAATAGCATTGCAAAAAATATTCCAAGTGTAACAGTAAAAGTTAACTCTAGAATTTAACTCAGATTTGAATTAACAAGAAAGCATTCTTTTAACAGAAAATCTGCAAACTTAGTTGAAGAAAAAGGAATTCTAATAATGAAATTCACATAATGTGTTCTACCGTGTAAAGTTTTTAGACTTTTAGTCTTTATAGGTAATAAGATTCAGTTCTAATATTTATACTTCTTCCCTCCAGAAAATTATAAACCCCTACAAAATTATATTTGAGCAAAATATCTACCTTTTACATTTTCCTCTGTCTGATCCAACGTGATGAARGAATATCAAATACAGCATATGAAAGCAAATACTCAACCAGAGAAATTTAAAGCGAAAACTCTCCAGCCATGAAAACCAAGTGTTTTATTTTTACTAAGTATTCAGAGAAGTAGTTTGCAAATAAATTACAAAAGATTAGTACAGTTGCAAAAAAAGCCCACTACCTTTCCACATGTAAACAACAAGCTGAGCATAGAAGAAAATACTGAAGATATAGCGACAGTCTAACAGTCTTGAGCAGTTGGTAACACACACTGTAGAGAACCTCTATGTGGGGCATGCTTCCAAAGAAGGAAGCAATAGGTTCAATAGGTTTTGCTTTAAAAAGTGTTTGAGACAGCAAAATCTTTCGTAAGCATGTTTAAGGAAATGCCATGTGAGAGAGAATGGGTCTTACTTTAGTTTCAGAATTACAACAGGCTGGATCACCAGCAATTGCTGCAGCACTGATTGAAAAAGCACTGTCTCTGTAATGCTAATAGTGCCTGAAGGTATTTTATCTGACACCAGAGAATTTCTTGCAAAGGACACCTATGCAGGGGAGACAGAATGAAGGAGAGTTGAGAAACCTCATCAACATCCCGCTGTGTGAGCTTCCCAAATAGGATACAATTGAATTTTGGATGCTGGAGTGCTCACAGTTCGCTGGCAGGCTGCACAGTTACATCAAGCAGAAGACTTTAGGCAAGGTAAAATAACTTAAAGGATTAAGCTTTGACAGCTGTGTGTTTGGTATGTATTTACTGGCCTATATTTGAATCTGATTTTTAACATGRGTGGGAATATAGTAGGGTAGGAGTTGAGAAAGGAATCATAGAAGGAATTAAGAGCAGCTAATACAGAAGTAGAGCTAAACAGTGCACTGTTTAGTTGCCTTGCGTTAAGAGAAAAGTCCAGGTCTTTGACCTGCAGATAGCCCTTCAAAATTTGTCTTGTTTTGGTGACACAGAAATCGAGTTTAGGTGCATTTCAYAATCAGAAGTAAGACCCAAGTGCAGACTTCAACAGTCCTGCTGTTTTAAATGGAAAATAAAACCCTTTCTAAGAAGTATGCCTTCATCTAGGCAAGCATAATAAAACTTCAGCAAAATCGGTAAGGCAAACCTTTCATGTACAAGTAAAATAAATTGAATTCTAAATTAATGACTCTTTCTCAGTGGTCTGAATCATAGCATGACATTAATGCACAAGAAAAGCTGCTATATTCAAATACTGGGCCACACAACAAATCCATGTTGTTTGGTTTCCATCGTAGAAAGCATATTTACCCAGATTATGTGGGCTGCATGCAAAAAGTAGTTTTGCTGTGGGGAACAAAGATCCTCCTTCAGGCTTTTGTATGTCAGTAACTATAACCTCAGGGTTGTAGTTGTCTAAATGGCTATGTTAGTAATTTTTTATTTAGATTCTCTGGTTTTCTGTAGCTGGCTTAGCAGATGACCTCAGATTTAAATTCCCTGGAGCAGGGACCACACATTTATATGAGCATGAACAGTGAGGGTTTGATCTTGGCTGGAGCTGCAGGCTATGACTGCGATGTAAATGTCAAGTCGTAATAGAGTAAGCTCAGGCAATTTCTCTGAGAAATAAAACTTGCTGCTTTCAAATGTCACTAGGCTAAAGAAATTTCAGCATAAACTAAAGCTGAAGTCAGTGGGAAATGCATTTATCCACAATGTAGCTTCAATATAAGTTATTTAATTGTAAGACATATTAAAATTTTATTAATCCAGTTATGCTGTATTGTTCACTCTAGCAGAACTATGCCATTTGAGAGGAAGAAGCTTATTGGATGCCTTTGGAATTGCCACACTTCCTTGTGTCTCTCAGGCACTCCTTGCTATTTTTGGCCAGACAGTCTGAAAATAAATAATTATAATTTTAAAAAATATAGTAACATCTCTAAACATAATCTTATGTGTTAAATCAGCCATAATGCAGACTCTTTTTAGGGAAGTCAAGTTCTCAAGTGTCTGTGTATCATCAGTGTGATTTCTGGTTCATCTTTTCTCACTGCATGTCCAGAAAAATGTATGTCACCTTTATGAGGAACAGTAATAAGTTGGAATGATTTAATCAGTTTTTTTAACTTTTTATGGCTACTTACCCGGAATCTCTAATAGGATTTATTTGCAAAGCATAAATCTTAGTAGTCCGGTGCTGTGGTTTCCTTATTATTAGGCAGATTGCTGCACATTTTGAAAAGTTTTGTTATTGACTCCAGTAAAAAAAAAAAAGTTGAGATATCTTGTATTGAGCTGATGCATGCTGGATTCAGGAATGATGTCTTACATCATGAAAGATGTCTTGAAACTGTTTTTTCATGGTCATAAAATAGGTAAAGTTGGTTGGGTGCACACTATTTTGGATTGCCCAGCAGCAATCCTTCAATAGGCATTGTTGTTGTTCACTRCAGCTGTAAGCTCTGACCTTTGCAGTGACAAGCAGGATCCTGAGGCAGGACTCAGTGGGTGTGTCCACCACCTCGGTTTGTTCCATACACCTTTTTGAGCTAACAAAGGAAAAAGCTAACAGCAGGAAGCACATCTCCACCAAATTAAGGCTTTTATGTAGATCTGTCTGCTTCTTCCTGGCTTAAAAAAGTCTTTGTTAAATAGCTTTGAATTAAATCTGTGCGATGTCTTACATCTACTGTAACTCAACTGTGAAGCCTTAGCCAAGAGTAAAATTAATTGAATGTAGGTTCTTKGTGTTTTATGGAGCAGTGTTTGCTTGGCGTATTTTTCACTGTAGAATCAAGATAGGCCTTGAAAACATGCAGTTACACACTCACATGCACATGTATTGCTAAGATGGAGCAGTCAGCATCAAGTTATGTAGATATCAGTTGTATAACATAAAAGAGATGCTTATATATATATAAACATCACATATAATTCATCTCCTTACTGTAAGAAAAAAAATGTAGACAACTGTAAGAAATTCATCAATAACCAACTAATTCTGAAAAAAAATACTGCATTACTTTTTAACCTGAAATTCCTAAGCTGTTTTTCTCCTCACTTGTCTTTCAAGTTGACATAGCAGCTGCCATGGGTTTTCCTGCATTCATTCATCTTCCAGTTTCAGTGAGGGATGCAGGAAATGCTGTCCTGCATAAGGTTGTGTTGGTACARTAAGTTATGCTTGTGTTTTGGTGTAACAGGAAGGTTCTGAGGGGCGAGCCTGGAAGGGGGGAGCAATCCAAGGTAGAAGTTAAGAGTCTTACAGGAGAAACTGATAAGCTGCAGATTTATTTTTAACACGTTGTGTCCATAAAGAGATGTAAGGCATGTGTAGGGCAGACAGAAGATGAATAATGAAATGCTACCATCCATCCAGGGAAAGAGCTGGTCAAAGATTTGAGGCCTTAGGTGAATGTGAAAGCCTCTGCACATTTTCCCAAAGCTTTGAAGGTGGCAGATTTGTAAACACATTTTCCTCAGAGAGCTTCCTACATCCGTCTGACCAAAGGAAATGTCTTGCTGGTGCAGGTAGGAGTTTGTCGTACTGCACAGTTTCCGTTCTGTTGCTGCTCTGAAAAGAGGATAGAAAGCAGAAAAGCAAACAAGCAAACAAACCCCACATAGCTTTAGTCTCTCAAAAGGCAATTTCTTGAATCCTGTATCGATGCCTTGAAGTGGCTACCTGAAAACAGAGGCTAGACAAGATTAAGAGAATAAAAGCAGGTATTTATTTGAAGGGCCTTCAAAGGTACACCCTGGGCAGTCAAAAGCCTCCGAGGGGCTGCACCCAAGATGGACGCTGGCTCACGGGTTTTTCACACTTGTATAAGTTTGGTCCATTTGCAGATCAGGGTTAATTCTCCAATTATAATTTCAGGTAGTGATGTGATTACCCCAAGTTTGCTCTCCCTGTCAGAGGTTTTAGTTTACATATTTTGGGGCCTGGGACAACAAGCTGTCCTTGAAGTGCAGACCTAGAGAGGGTTTGTTATGTCTAACCAACATGAGAGAACAGTAGCTAACAGGCTGTATGAAGTTTCAGAGTTACACACTAAGCAGTACAGGATCTGAAAAATATAAAAGTTAAAACCTATGGCATCAGTATTGCTTTAGGTGACAAATTGTCTGATGRTGTAATTTCCAGTTTTAATTTGCCGTAATTGAACTGGAGGAGTGGGACTCAGGGAAGCATTGCTGATCTGTTCACTATGCAAATAAAATGGGCTAGTCCCAGAGGAGATTAGATAATCCATGATCCAATTTACCTTTCCTAAAGAAAGTTCATCATTGACTGTCGAAAGGACAGTGTCTTTAACTGAGGACACTGACTTTAAATCCTGTAACTGGCCACAGATGTGGGTGCTACCTGAAAGACTAATCAGTCCAAGGGTTAGTAAGTTGATAAAATAATGAAAAAAATAAAAATCATAAAAATCAAAAGGAGTTTATGAAAAATGAAGATAAACACTTAAGTTTGCATACAAATGCTCTAAAACCAGTGAAAAAACTATAAGAAGCAAATAATTAAGTAGACTTTAGAAAATCAGTAACAATGTATCTGCAAYAAAACTATCAGAATATTCTACAAGTTTTAATATCCAGAAATTGTTACAGAGTGAAAAAATWTGTTCTCTCTTTCTTGTAATTTGTATACAAACAGTGAAATAAACATTTGAAAGTAACTGTTTTAACAGGGTGGGAGATCCTACTGACTGTAATAGTTGCTGGTACAACTAATACAATGGGTCAATATGAGTGAAGTAACTATTAACCTTAATCAACTCAGTAGTTGTCGTAAAGTTGCTTACTAGATAGTCTGATACTGTTATAATTACTCATCACTTCCTCAGAGTATTGCATTCCAGTGTCTCAGATTTATTTGTAAACTGAGCAACAAATCCTCCTTCTCTTTTTTGTTCAGCCATAGGTGAAAACATCATACACGGACTTTCTATTCAAATATTTTTTTCTGTTTTAGCAAATATATCGCAGTTTTTAACAGTTGCAGTCACGATCAATCACAGATGATCAGTATTTGTAGTCAAGGTTAGTGATGTACTCAGTTCCCCTAGTGAAATATACTGTGTCAAAAATTAGACAAGTATTCTTATTTCAATAAACAACTGGAGTGCATTTACCTCTCACCAGCTTCCCTCAAGACTAATCCATGTCATCCTCACCCTACTTAAAAATTGTTCAGGAATTTTAACAGTGATGAGCAGTTAGCAAGTTCTTGGGTTTTCCGTTGGCTTTTACGTATCAAAGTGTGATTTAGTCTTAAGTCTTGATTTGCTGATTAGTGTTAGTATGTCTTCCCAGTCAATTAGCATGGAAATTCAAGCATTCCTAATCTTTATTTACTTTAAACAATTTTCTGTCCAGTCTAAAAAAGCTGATGGAAGACTTGGGACCTTTCTCAAAATTATTTTCCTTAGAATTTTACTGTTTAAATCCAACTTTAAGGGCTGAAATGCCAAATAATGTGAAGACCACCTAAGGTCTCCTGTGTACTTCGGTTCTGATCTGAAAGCTGTGTCAGTGAAGTCACCTAGTCCACAACTGATGTTCTGTTGGCAATTTTAACACTTACTGATTGGTAGTACTACCAGATACATGACAGGTTCTTTGAAGAAAAATAATGGTTGTGGTAGTGTAGGATTTGAAGACGGGGCTTGTGTGCCATGTGCAATGGCTGTCCTGATAAATTGCCTCTCCTCTCAAAGCACACCTTGCTGGAATGCAGAAAACCAAACATTGTAGGATCTGAATGGTTTAGAGGATGAACTTTAGGTCAAAGATTGACACAAAAGCTGATGTTCTTATGTCTTCCATGGGAGTCTTCTCATCTCTTCCGCACCCTAATAAATGATTGCATAGTCACTCACTTTGGATATGATTTCTGAAGCTTCCTGAACTGCTACTGCTTTCCATTCCTACTTTCCGTTCATACTCAGTACATTTTACTTYGGCAGGTACATCATTTGGTACATAACAGTGAGATATCCCATGGATCATTTTCTTCTTACACCCAGTACTCTTCAAGCTTAGCCATACAGTTAGCAGGGTTGTTAAGTCGCAGAATACAATATTTATCAGAGTAATGACTTTAAAAAGCTGTAGAACCTCAATACTCTTTTTTTCTGTCCCTCCACAATTAYGAACATACATTTCAAATTGATGCCACCTTGTTTGGGGCTTAAACATGATCTGAATTTCACTGGTTGTCTKACCCTTGTGACCTCATATTTCATACATGTACTTGCAATAGTTATTCTCCAGGCCACACTTCTTGTGGCTTTTTTGCATTCTCAGCTTGTGTTCTTTTTGTTACTTTTATTTCCCAGGCTGCAGCTCATGTTAATACTGTGATGGCAATGTCAGGCTATTTACGTGTGAGACTAGGTAATGGTTTAAAAAAGGAGAGGGGGGAAACAATTGCACCACGACAAAAAAGCTCATTGCTGTAAGGTCTGCCAGCTCTACTTTGCTGCAATGTATGTCACTTTTTCACTTTCTGAGACAAGCACTGACGTGTGTCAGGAAAGTGCATACAGGAAAGAAGTTATGGTTTCTGTTTTTCCCTTCCATGGACAGTGTGTTTACATCTGGGATAGGAATCTCCATTTCATGAAGTGTAAAAATGGTTGAGATTGAACAGTGCGTATTCATGGCCATGGCCGTGCCTGTAGATGTCCCTTGTGTTAGTAGAAAAGACCACAGCATGGCAAGCAGTACAAAACCTGTGCTGCCAAATGCTAATCCAGTTGGAGATTACTTTGCTTCTCTAATGAAAAATGTTGCACTGGGTTTAAGGTACAGTTATCACCTATTCTTATTCTTTGAATAAGCCAAGAAATTAGAAACTGTGATCTGCTGTGTCTGAATGCYGTCCCTTTAAAGCCAAAGGAGATGTGCTCTCAGATCTAATTTTGTATTCCTTAAGTCCAAGGAACAGCAGTTGATGACTAAGTGCTTAAAGGATTTTGGGAAGAATAGTGACTTTCCAGGAGAAGAAGATAAAAGAATGCTAGGCCACTGTGCTATTAGAAGGGACAGAAACGAAAACCTTGCTTGTAAATACCAATCAAGCTTTCTATCTGTAGTCTTTTTTTCTGTGAGAAATAATAGCTATAAACACTTTTTAAAACCTTTCTCTATTGTAGTGTGGCAAGATGGTAATTTATTCAGGGATGTGGATCAAATCAGCATTATTTGAGTATTAGTGCAAGCCAGTTTCAACAGTCCTACTCTGTGGTCCTACAAATACAGCTATCTGAAACACAGAAACTATTGCATGAAAAAAAAAAGCTGAATTCTCTATTCAATATAGTACCTTATTTTTAACTTCAAATATTTTCTTATTAATTTATTGGATAGGAAGGTGCATTTTTCACATGTTGAAAATGATGGAGGTCCTATCTTCTATGTACTTTACCATATTGGGTGATTCCCTTACATTACTCTGTTGTAAATTGGTGAGAAGCAGGATGGTACAATTATATTCCATTACGATTGAAAACTCTACGTGTAAAGAAAAGTAGTAAAATGGCTATATTGGCATTTTGGTCTTAATCCTCAGAAGATTTGGTACAACAGTTGTAAATTGATTACAAATACAAGGATAAGATGGGGTCTAAGACTTGCAGGATGGGGAAGGATGCAAGAAGGTTTGTTGGAAATGAACTCTCAAGGTCAGCTAAAGGATAGAGGGCAATATGCTTATGGGTATTTTTTGCTCTTTATATCAAAGGTCCAGTGTTTTTCCTCTAGAAGTTACATACAAAGAGACAAAAAGTGGATCCTTTGAGGTGAGGTTGTTGTTGTTTGCAGTTAGCTAAAGTACATGTGAGTGACTTTTCTCATTATCAAAACAAACAAAAAAACCCACCAAAAAAAATATCCTGTGCCAAATCCTTTGAAAGTTATCGGTTCAAATGCATTTTTTTCTTCTCTCTTTAAAAAAAAATCTTTAACCAGAGCAAAGTCTTAGTTATAAGTTCATTTTAATACTTACTAGGTAAGCACTAATTTCTAATGTTAACTTTCCTACCTGGTTACCTAAGAGAACAARTGTATAGCAACTTTTAATTTTTATAGCAAACGCAGAAGTGACAGCAGCATTAAGCAATTGCTTTTAGGTTTATATTATTTCACTTTGGGATAATATGAAGCATCCTTTTGGCAGAAATTAAATAACTGAGCATCAGGTGAATGCCTAGTATAAAGCATTAAATACAAATCAAATATTCATTGTCTACATTCAACCATCTGTAATCACAAAGGCATTCAACAGGAGATTTGAAATTCAGAGCACTTTTTAACACCATTTCAAGTGCAGGACCTTTGGATATTTGTGTGCTGAAGACTAAAATCACAGTGTGTCATATTCATGCATTTATGTTTCAGAAAGAAAAAAGTTCTTTAGTCTAGATTGCCAAAGCCGCTACAGATTTAAATCTAAGAAGCATTGCTACCACACTAGAAAATCAAGTAAAGTGGTAGAGGGTCCACCTATAAAGGAATTTTAGATAGAAAAGGAATGCATCATCCAAAATAGAGATAATAATACCAAAATACTGTTTTGGAATAATCAAACCAAATGCACTGACTATTCCCAGAGTTTCCTTTAACATACATTGGATGACCGATCTTCTGGTGTCTAAGTACTGCTTTGACACAGAACCTTAAAAACAATAAGCAGCAGATGCAAGAACTGTCACACTGATAGAGCACACAAGTTTGAGACAAAATGTATGGTTCCTGATTGTAGAGTGATCATAAAGTTAAGTGTAATGTTTAATAACTTGTAGGATAAAGCAAAATAAAAGCTTTGTTCTTTCTTTTTCCATTTTGATTTTTGAAATACCTTTAAGGGATGATCTGTTTATTTGGTCCTGCCTAGCCATCATGGACATACCTGTCTTCTTTTCCTCTGTTGAAAATTTTGTGCATATCTCTTCTGACATCTGTTATCTCAGGGTCAAATTCTACAGCTTTGATAAAATCTTTGGGGATGACTGGAATTTTAGCTCCGTAGAAATGCAGTTTCAGCTTCAAGATTTATCATGAAATGGTTGAAGGATATTAAAACAGATTTGCTGTAAGTTTCAGTGTCCAGAAAAAAATAGTTTAATTCAAACTAAGGATGAGTTGTTGTCATGAGGTCTGTAGCCAAATATTTTTAAGGTCAACATAGTAATAATCATAACCTATCTTTTGGATAAGCCTGGAAAGATACATAGCTTTTAGTGTGGTTACATTTGATTGTAGCTCATGTTTATGTTGTTACCTTCAACTTAATGTGTATAAGGCTCTATGAGCTCGTCTCTGGCATTTGTGGTTTGGACAGGTAGATGCATAGGGCAATGAAGTTACTGCTCTCTCAGACATTTGCTGAGTGTCCTTTGTTAAGCCTGGAGTTTTTCTCAAGTGCACTGTGCACCAAAGAGTTTAAATGCTGGCTACTGTGGACATAACTTGTCTTTAATTTACTGTTACTGTGAGCTGAACCACATGAGGTTAAGAGCTTGTCAGTGTGATGTGAAACAGCCAGCATACTGAATGTGGCACCACCTGAATCCACAGCATATTAGAACACAGCTGTACACATCTAGTCACATTTTCAGTCCATCACCGCAAGCTTCAGGAGGTCGGCTCTGTCCACCTAAGGCATGCTGGCCTAAACCTTTTCCTGTATATAAAAACTGTATCAGGTATCTTCCACTCATGTCCAAAAGGCGACCGGAAAAGGTGTTCAATGCTCTAGGTAGAAAATGTATGAAAACCAAGTTCAATTCATTTCCCCAACCAACTAGGAAAATTTTCTAATGACAAGAAATATAAATTATTTTGGCTGAGATTTATTTTATACTTCCTATGATGGCTGTTCTACTATACACAGAACTAAAGATTCATTAGAGCGGAAAGAGGTCAAGGAACATTATTCTGACAGCTGGGGAGGTACCTGAATTCCATCTGTGCTTCCAAGACTGTTTCTGTACTGTGGTTTCAAGGACTGAGATATCATCCTTTAAAATGAAAAGCTTTTATTTTTATTTTTTCCCTTTATCACCAACACCACATTTGCTAAGAGTGAATTTTTTTTTGAGGTAAACAAATGCAGTAACATAAATGGAAAGATGTCTTGTAATTTCTGTTCTCAGTGTTAAAAAAAAGCAGTGGGTCTTTTGTTACAGGAAGGTGAGAATACAGTTTGTGTAACTGAAATTGTTGGAGGTTGTTCAACAAGAATGGCACAGGGAGGTGAAGGTTTCTTGCCTCCATCCAGGGTGCCTTCAGGTAAAGGGAACTTTCTTGACTCAGGGTGGTGCCTTTTACAGAAATTGAAGTAGCATTACTGTGAAAAATATTATTTCTAAAACAGTTGCTAGGATTTTAACAGCTTTATATCTATCAAATTTGGTGGGTTTTTTTAAAGTAACAAGCTTTCTGTTCAAAAGGTTTCTGTTTTTTTTTTTTAATCAGCACCCATGGAGCCGTGGATATGGTCTTTCTTACACATCACTGCTACTGTGCTGGTGGCAACACACAAAAATGTCACACTTGAGTACTTCTCTTTTGAGAATATCCCAGTGGCATTGAGAACCTTAGGGGGGAAAAAAAAAGAGACCTGTAACTTAGACAGCCACATCTTTTATTGCAATCCAGGACAACAAGAGCTGTTCCCATTACCTGCAAGTATACCTGGCTTTGTGTGGGTTGTAAGAATAAATTAACTAAGAAAATATTTTAGTTGTTTAAGAGAGCAGAAGGCTGATGAGAAGGAATTGTGATTTCCTTCTCCCACTAGCTTTTTCTACATTGAGAAGAGATATAACCACAAAGTTAGTAGTAGCTCTCACAGAAAGAACATCAAAGGAAAGAATGCTCATGTGACAGCACATAAATCTCTAGCATGAACAAAGAAAAACAAAGCTTGTAAAATATTAAGCCTTAGCATTTGAGCCAGATGTCATAAGATTAATTATCCTTATGAATCCCGTTTCTAAGGTTTTACGAGCTAAGTGTACAGTTTTTGTACAGTTAACAGTTCTAGTTCAGTGCATACAGTCCAGTGGTTATACAGGGTTAGCCTGATCCTGCAGAAGACAATCACACATTCCAAATAAAAGACCAAATGCCTTGAAGTAGATCACTTGGAAATAAACAGTATTAAAATGGAAGCACATCTGCCAAGTATCAGCTGTCAAAGCCCTGCAGCTATCTGAAACCAATCAAGTGTTAGAATAATCCGTCGTAGTGCACTTCATCTTTATGTCTTTGTAATCATTCAGCCAATTTCTTGAGCTACATGGAAAAGCATACGTATGTGTTTGTGATTATAATAATGCTTTAAGTGAAATCAGAAATAAAGAATAAACACTTAATCTGCAGCTATGAATTTCAGCACCTCATTTGATCATTATTTCCTGATTTCCCATCAATTCATGATTGCCTGTGGCAGTTGAAAACATTTATTCATTCTGTATCTTGCTGAGAATTAAGAAAACTTGATGGAAATAGTCTGAACCTCTTATGCAAGTACATACAAGACCTAAATGATTTCAACATATGCATTGTTGCACTTTTGTCCTTTAAAAATGTTTGTGTGAGGCTCTTTGCAGAGGAATAGGACAAGCTGGTTGCTAAGGTCCAAAGTCAACTTTCAGCTCACCTAGTTGTCAGATCAGATATCTGCTGTGTTTGTGAGGGGACTGCGAAAGTTAGCAATATACTCTGTCACGGTTGCGGAATAAAACGGAAAGCATTCTCTGATGGTTACAGAGCAGGTTGATGATGAGAACTGGAAGGCTGTCAGAACTGGAAGACAGCCTATGTGACATAAGAAAGGTCACTTCACAGCACCTGTTCTTCTTCTACCTCTTGCCTCCTCCGTCACCCATCCTCATGTTATTTGGATACTTTATGGAGCAGAAACAGGCTTATCGTATAAACTAAGTCTAGCTTATTTTGGCATTCATAGAGCACATTCATAGAGCATAGGGAACTCTGCTGTACACACTAATTGCCTTTCTTATGCAGTTGGTTCTAAAGACAGTTTCATGCTGTTGGTTTTTGAAGTGGAGCAGAATTCTGATGGGGTAGAGGAGATGCTAAAAACAAGCTGAATGTGAAGTTTAGGCCATGGCCATCAGGACATTATAGATGCCACTGGAGTTCAAGAATCCACTTACTAAATATCAATAGTTAAAACTATGTTAAACTTTTGCCCTTGGTTTTCTGGTTTTCAACATAATCACTAAATTCTTTGTATGGATAGACTACTTTCCCTGTTATGGAGATAAAAATTGGGTGCAGTCTTTAAAAGTATCATGGACAGAAATGACCCTGTGAGTGTTGAGATCTGACTTCTCATTTACCTTAAGCCATTTAATTTCACTCAGCTTAAATGTAGTTGAGTAACACGTGTTTACCTCACATAATTTTCAGAGAAATGTAAACTCTTGGTTTTTAGGCAGTAAGGGATGGAGAGTCTGTAAGTGCCCTTGGTAGTTTGCAGCTCTAGTGGTTACRTACCTTCATGAATATTTATATCAGATTATCCAAAGGAAGAGCTTGCTATTGTAATGCTCTCCTGYTCTGCTTTCTGTACTAGAAGAAAACCCTAGTGCCTCGACTGGGAGAAGGCTTCATATGTTGTAATCAGAAAGCCTCTCAATCTTCTTGATTAGCTGATCAAATGAAGCCTTTTAATCATATAGGTCATACAGAGGCATTTTCATCAGTTTAATTTGTATTATTCTTCACTTTTTTTCTCCAGTCCTTTCAATGACCCGTTTTGAATTTGATCTCTCTAAGCAATATTTAATATCAACAATATTTCTGGAAGCCTTTTACTGAAATAGAATTTTCTCCACTATTTTTTATGCTCTTTTTACATCCAAGGTTTTAAAATTTGCTCTTCTGCCGCAGCATAACTAGATAGATATAGTTATCTATATATAACACATATATCACAGCATAACTAGATAGATGGCTTAACTAGATAGATATTTAACCATGACACCTAAAATCCTCTTTAACTGTTTTTCTAAGATACTTTCTTCATTCTTCAGGAAAGACCAGAATTCCTTAGTGTTTAATGAATTACTCTTCTTTTGATTGTAATAAAGAACATTTATACCTAAGAAAGTAATCACAATTTGTCTTTACACTTGTTTCCTTCACATCTAATAATTTTGGCAATTCCAGTCATCAGCAAGCTTTATAAAGTCACTATAATACTTTCTTCCAAGACATCAGTGAAAATAGTGTTCGCTGTCCTACGTGCTGTCCCCATTTGCTACTGAAGATGTCAGCCACTTCTCTACATGTGCTCTGATTCTGCCCAGTCCTATTTTTTATCTGAAAATATTATTCAAAATGGCATTGTGTAAACTGTATCTACCATTAATTTTAAAAGTGAAACTTGAGATCTAGGAAGGCAATCAAATTGGTTTGATAATAACTAATCTTGGTAAACTGTTATTGACTGCCCTTTGGACCTGCTTTAGGTCACTGCAAAGAGAAAATATCTTAACAGACCCACCAATTGATTCAGCAAGTGGAAGAATAATAAGGTAGGCTAAAGCAAAAATTGTAAAAAGACTTTCATAAAGTTGTTTCTCCTGACTCTTGCTGTAGAGCCCCTCAACAGAATTTCAGCTTCCATGGCTGTTACTCAGGCATGATTTACTTACAGATTTATGCTTAGAATAATATACTTTTTTTTTGACCAGAGTTCTCTAAAGCAATTTGCAGTTTGAACCAAGATATAGTTTGATAACTAGAGTACAAGTGATGTGAACAAAGTAGCTACATAATCTAGCATTCAATGTATTTTTGAAAATAAGCAAGCCTACTAGTAGTGCCCGAATATTCATGCTTTGTCCAGCCAGTCAGTATGTTTACAATTGTGTTACCAGAATACAGGCTTAAATATAAGTTACTAACTAGACTGTATGATTTAAATTTCATTGTGAATCTAATAATTTTCTAAGTGTAAATTGTGTAAGAGATTAACCTTGACCTTTTTAAAATTCATTGAGACAGAAGGGTTTTGAAATCAGCGTTTGAGATTATGGGCAAATGAACCGGTATTGGAATTGTTGTAACTGCCCTTCACATGCCTTGTAAGGTGTTGCATTTGCTATCTGTTGTAAATAATTCACCATTCTTTTTATAAGATCCTGGAATAAATTAACCTATTAACTGAATGTAGGGGTTTCTGTATTAAATTTTTGTTTACATTAAAAACCCACAATCTTCTCTTTTCGTTATTCAATTTGTTAAGTAGTTTGGACTGTATAATATATTAGAGTCTCACGTTTGAATCAGAGCAGTGTCAAGATTACTTTTCAGTTGAGACAGATCAGTTTCTGTAGCTTTTAATATGCCTGCAGGTGTCCAGGATGTTCAGAATATTTGTGACAGTATCTAGTTCTGAGGGGAAAGGGGGACAGCTTGCCTTTTGCCTTTTGTTGGGTTTTTTTTTTAACCATCAGACAGTATCAGGAGACCATACTTTCTACACCAGGCTTGACAGAGAGACAGCAGCGAGTTCAGCAATTCCCAGCACCTGTAGTAGTATTCACTGGTGGCTGAGTTACTTTTGAGAATCAGTTGTGAAGGGCTCACAGAGCTAAGCAGGCTCTCCTCACTTGACTGCCCCGCCGTTCAGGGGTTCAGCTGAGGTGATGTAGGTAGGAGCCATATGGCTTGGATTACCACACAGTATAAGATCTAGAGATGAAAGGGTACAGGGACTCCTCTGGGAGCCTGTTGATAGGATGGATGATCCCTTCAAACAGTAAATACAAAGATTTGCCAAGTCTGGTGAGTGATGCTGTATTCAACATTAACAGTTGTTACAGTCATTTATAATAAAGCTAAGACCTTTATGTTCTCCTTTTTCAATTAAATTCTTTTGTCCATCATCAAAAAAACAGCATCACAATTTTGTCAATTTTACAGGATGAGGTGCCATTCTTAGGTTTATGTGAAATTGTCCAAAACACTTAAGGAGCCAGGAGCATGTAGATGATGCCTGTGTCAGTGTTGTAGTTCTAGCAAAAATACAATATGAAAATTAAAGTATTTATGCTTGCACATAGTTCACATTGCTGAGAACTCTACATGTAATCACTTTCATTTTTCCTGGCAAATGGGCTCATAAGGAAGAACAATACAGCATCCCAGCACTTTGCAACACTCGATGGTGATTAGCCTGATTAAGTTACATGGTACTCACAATAAGTAATTTAGAAGGATATAATATTCAGAGGTAGGAGCAGGAGAACACAGCTCCCTTCCTTCGGTATGTGCTTACTGTTAACTGTCCAGCGAATGGCCTTTTGCCTTTGTGGAACAGCATGTAGTTTCTTTCAARTGTCAATTTTGTGACTTTTGTGAATATGACATACAGTGATAATATATCTCACCATTCCATAGCTTTAAGGAAACACTTCTGAACGCTGGCAGAGTTTGGCTCCTTTCCTTCAGAATTTTGATCTACTTCAGATGACTTCTACGAGTTTGTTCTCTCTAGCTGATAAGGAAGCATGAGATTCATATACTGTCCACAGTTGCCTGTTGAAACATTTATTTCCAATACAAATTTTTTAGCTTAATCATTTAATCCAGGAAATAACACCCAAGGAGAGACATGAGTTCTGTAGAGCAAGTAAAATGCAATAGCTTCAGCTATTAAGTAAAAACGTTACAGATTTTTGCAGCTGGAGCTTAAGAAACACTGGGTTGTAAGTAATGTTATTCAAAATATATTCGCATAATGTTTCCATTTAGAAACATTCCTTCAATCTGTGTATATTATTCTCCACTTGATTTTGCAGTTTGAATTTTTTTAGCCAAAATTCTCTTTGGCCTCTTCATAATGATTATACTATAAAATGCCTTCAAATATTTTAAAAATAAAATAGCTTTCAATAACCAGTTATATTATTTACTATCTATAGATCTCTGCAGAACAAGCTTTTTTTTCTGTCAAGTTAACTCTGGAGCCACTTAYTCTATCCTTATTCTTTCATTTCTTGCAAGGGTACCATCTTCATTACTAAACATTTATGTACAGCTGTGCATGCACTGTCATAATGATTTAACAATATTTTGCAAGCAAGAGAAAGTCAGTATTTGCATCTTCAGTAGCTTTTTCCAGACTTCTTAGAGATGCCTTTCTAGCAGCAATACTTACTGTGTAYCACTCAGATTTTGCCCTTTGTTATTTGATAGAGCTACAAACTCAGAATTTTACATAGATAGTACTTGCTGTAAGGGCCTCTGATTTCTCTTAATGTATTACAAATATCCAGAAACAAGAGAAATATATTGACTTCATAAAGAGGATATTAAGTACAGGAAAGACTAAAATGCTGTGAATATTCAGGTACTGATTTTAAGGCTTGCTTGTTTTCAAGAATATACAGTAGGAAATCGTGTTATAGAGACAGAGATCATCTCCAGGCCTGCCTTGTACTGCACTAAGACTGATAACCAAGCTGTGTTTCTTYAATTATTATCAGTTTTGTCTGTGGAAAAATTGAACTGAAACTACCCACTCAATTTTAATCCACAGACCAGCTAGCTGAGGAYGCAGCCTTTCCAATTTGGATTCCAATTTAGACAATAAAATGAGATCTTTATCGTGTCATCTGCCTGTGCCCTGCTGAGTGCACTAAAAGAACATAGCTATAAAAAATCAGGCAGTTTTAGAGGTGTAGTCATGGTAGATATTTATTCAGTTCTGAGATTTAGAACCCAATAATGGAATATTTTGATTCTTTTGAATGATAAGCTTGTTTGTCTCAGAGTTGTAATTTTTTTTATTTTTTATGCTGATATAACTCGTATATAAAACATACTATTTAGTAGCAACCCCTGTTCTAATTAGAGGAGAGTACTGATGTCACACTTTTCATGAAAGAAAAGATTTCTAATAGTTTCAAGTGTCAGGTAAAGATAATTTTAACTGAAATCAGCATTGGCAGAAAATTTGGACAAGGCTTTTGCCTTCCATGTCTATCTGATTTGAACAGATTATTTTTTAATACGTCACAGAAATCTGAAATTTAAAAATAGTTTGCTGTGCAGGGATTAGAATGATCATAATTTTTTTTTTAACTTTTCAGAGTGAGTGGAGACCATCTGTCTATTAATTTTTTCCCCAAGTTCTAACTGTAATTATTTTGTAGTATCACATACCTTCATATTTAATCATTCCACTTGTATGAAAAGTTTCATTTTTGACTCATCTTAAGGGTATACAAAAACATCTTTTCCCAGCTCAGTYTGGGGTGAATGTTARCCTGTAGCTCATGGCTTAAATGTTTTTCTTGCTTGACCAAGGTGCATCCTCAGTTCAAAAAAACCGTATTTGTTTTTTTGTACACATCTCAATTTAAGTATTTGCAGAATGCAGTTAGCACAAAACTGACATTTATCATGATACTGTTCTTGAAATATAAGATTTACTGAGCAATTTAGATGTGGGAGGAACCCAGCTTTCATCCTGGATGCATGATGTTCTGAAAATAGAAGTGGTATTTCCGATGCTTGCTTATGATCCAGCTAAGTTGATATGAGCTGGCAAGGGGTTTTGGGAGCTGCAAACATTTCTTATTTTCAGGATGTCTTCTCAGTTTTAAATCAAATCTCAGTTTCTTCCAGCTGACCATTAGATTATGGGACAATCATCCGTTTGAGTTCTGAAACTTAAAAGAACCTGTGTTCCAGGACAGTGGGATTCTGCTCAGATCCTTTATGTTTGTAGTTGTACTTTCTTTTGCAGATATGAACATCACTTTCTGTCTTCTGAAAAATGTATCTACGTTGTCTTCAAAATACTTTTAATTTGAAAAATAAYGATACAGAGTCTTCTTAATTAGGTCTCTGATTGTGATAGCAAACAGCAAGAGAGGAGGCTTACAAGGATAATTTACATGACATTTTTCCCATGTATGCATCCTCAAGACTAGATCAAAATGAAGCCATATGTTGTTAAGCAGTCAGAGAGTGCTGTACCTGCTGGTGCCATCCTTCTAGTCCAAAAGCAAGTGTATTTTTTTGAATTAACTCCTTGTGATGTGTGCCAGGTACATGTGTTGGGTGAGACAGACAGCACTTCAGGCAGGGGAACCACTGTGGTTAAGGGCTGAGGGCTGCACTTCAAGTTCAYGCTTTACTTTCTCAACAGAGGAAATTCAAAGTTCCTCTGTGTAGCACATGGCCACAAAGTTGCATGTAAAGGTTGAAGACAATGATCTGTTAGCATTTTTGTTAATTTATTTGTTTATTTTGCACTTTTCAGCATGCCTGGGTTTAAATTCTGGTTTAGAATTAGGCACCTGTGGAAGTGTCTGGTGCCAGCTCACAGCAGGGTCAACTAGAGCAGGTTGCTCAAGATTGCATCCAGTGGGGTTCTCTCCACAACCTCTCTGACCAACCTGTTCTAGTTATTAACTGTAAAACAATTTTCCTCATGTTTAAGTGGATTTTCTTCAGTCTTAATTGGGGCTTATTGCCACTTGTCCTCTCACTCACTGTCACTGAGTTACTCTTCTTTGTTCCCTTCCATCAGGTGCGTATACAGATTGGTAAGATCCCTCTAAGCCTCTCCTGCTTGAAGCCTTCTCAGCTCTCTCAGCCTTTTTTTACATGGTGGTGACTCAAGTGCAGTTGTCATCTTTGTGGCCCCTCACTGGACTCTCTCCAGCATGTCTCTGTATCTTGCATCCTGGGGAGCCCAGGGCAGGCCACTGTGCACCACGTGTGGCCTCACCCRTGCTGAGCAGAGGGGAAGGATCACCTCCCTCAGCTCACTGGCAATGRTTTTCTTAAGGCAGCTCTAGGTGCTATTAGCCACCTTTTACTGCAAGGTCACACTGTTGGTTTATGTGCTGCTTATTACCCAAAAGGACTTCTCTGCAAAGATTCTTTCCAGCTGGTTAGACCCCAGCCTGCACTGGTGCATGGGATTGTTCCTCCTTAGCCCTTTGTTGAATGTCATGAGGTTTCTGTCAGCCCATTTCTTCAGTCTGTTGAGGTCTCTCTGAATGGTAGCACAAGCCCCTGGTCTCTCAAAAACGTCTCACAATTTTGCATCATCTGTTAGCTTGCTGAAGCTGCACTCTGTCCTGTCATCTACACAGTTAAATTATGATGCTCAAAATGCTCATCTCCACACTGATACAATTCATGTAGTATTTTYACCCAGCTGCCTTTCCCTTGAATTGATGAAGAGAGTCAAGGGATGTTAAGGGATAGATGTGCTAAGACCACTTCGTAATTTCCTGTAGCCTCACAAGGGGGTAGTGTTGGGGTGCACTATGTGCTGGAAGTCAGATAGGCCCTGAGGGCCAGAGAGAGAGCCTCTTTCCTGGCCCCAGAGGTGACCCTGGGAGTGCATCCAGGTCACCGGGGATGGGCTGAGAGAGGATTGTGGGTTTCTGGACAGTGTTGGACCTACAGGAAGTGACAATTGTAGTTTGTGACCTTATAGGGTATTGTTTACCTGTTACCATAATAGGTAATATCTGTGCACTACCCCAGGTGATTGGGGGACACTGAGGTGAACATCTTTCCTGTTTATATGGTGTGATATCCTGTTAGGTGCTGGTATTTAGGGAATTCTGGCTGCGCTATAAACGTCTTTACACTTTCCCATCTTGTGTGCGAAGTCCATGCCCTTGCATGTTTACTGCAGGGTACAAAACAACAGTTCAGATGTGAAGGATATTGGACTTGTAAACTTTAGTGAGTCTAGTTACGAATACTAAATAAATGCAGGATTTCCACATGCAAGGCCTCATTGTAACTTCAATTTGAGCACCAAATGAAGTTACAATGATGTTACAATTTTGGGTCTGGCTCACTGAGAGGGAAATAACTTCTAGCACGTTTCTGGTTTTCACTATATAGCTCTTCTACCTCACCACGTGTAACATCTCTTAAATTTACTGTTATCTGTATTCAATCCTGAAGTACGTAGCTCATTCTGTTTAGATGTCTTTTTATGTATTGCTTTATTGAATTTTTAGGACATAAAAACATTCTAAAATTACTGCTGCTGTACCTAATCTGTATTCCACATATGTCTATATATAGTAGTTCACAATTTCAAAGTTCATTCTTAATGGACAATAAAAGCATATTTCATAACAGTCTTCCTGGAAATATGTTATTTTTACCAGGAATATTAGTTTATTGGCCATTCACTTAAGTAGGCTCTATTTAAATGTTTCTGTAGTTTTTTTCAGGCTACAAAGTTCTTGGCCATAATTGTACTGACAGCTGTGGATCCAGTAATCCATTTGTATAAAAATCAAAGTATTACTCACAACCTTAAAGCTGAAAATTGATAAAATGGCAGAATAGAATTTAAACATGGAAGTCAGAGAAGGATAGAAAAAAATATTTATGACTGGAATATTTATAAGGTTAAATTAATTTAAAATGTGATTCATACCATGATGTGAGGCGTGAGGGTAGCTTAATTAAATAAATAAATAAATAAATAAAACAAAAATAAACCTCTACTGATTGGGCCATATTCTAGACTTATAGAATTATTTGAGTATTTTTGCTGCTGTAAGTATGTCTAGAACTTGCTACATAGACGTGCCCAATTTGTAGGGGGAATATTTGTCTGACAGGTGTAGTAGCCTGTGACTTCCGTAGCCAAAGGTGTGGCTGTCAAGTGGATCACCTGCTGGTACCGCTTGTCATGAGTGGGACCAACAAGGTGTGCTGACCCTGGCTGGTCTGTTTGCCTGAGACGTTGAGAGGAGTTTGTACTCCTAAAGAAGGCARTATTATTTGGCGCTCCAATGCAGAGCATTTTATCCACATTCAGTTTGTCACTGAGCAGTGACAACGTGAAATGGAAGGAACTGGAAATGCACTTAAAGTCAGTGTGATACGCTCCGAAGAGTACAGTGGCAATAGTGGAGTGTCGGAGCTGTGGCCACCCTTGGCTGATATGGCTCTGCTACAGTCAGTTAAGACACAGGTAACATACCCTGCAGGGGAGCAAGGTGGAATCTGGCAGTTGGAGATTCCTGCCGGGGGCATGTTAGATGTAAAATAGGAYTGGGGCAATTTGGGATTTGGAGAAAGAAGGCTGAATTCAGGGCAGGTGTAATCCACATTGTCATAGGGGCCGGCTTTTAATGGACTCATTCCGGTGGTCAAGGCTTTTATAAAATAATAGGGCAGATGTCTCAAATTTATTTGGGTTAGCGGATAAGCTTGAGCCCTGTGGAAGAAAGTGAAAACTACAGAATAACTGTGTGGTCAGCTGCCCCCATAAAGCTGAATTTGCCACACACAGTAATTATGTCAAATGTCCTGAGCTAGTTACAGACTGACAAGGAATTAATTTAATTTTTTTTTTCCTGAAGTAATAATTTACTCTTTGCTCAGTTACAAACTTACAAAGGGCTTGAAGGAGAAAGGGAAAGGTGCCCATCTTATGTCAGATAGCCCTTCACTTCAGGTAATGCCACACTTGTGCTTAGCAGGTCGTTCTTCTGCAGCAGTGAGAAAGGTTGCCCTGTCCGTCACATACATACCTTGTGTCAGAGCTCTAAAGAGTGAATTGCCATGGAGGCAGGCTTCTGGTCATGAGTTTCAGTTGGTTCTAAGGTGATGCTACATGTGTCTCGTTGCCCTCTGCTGAAGAAGTTATTGAAAGAATCCTTTCGTTTCAGATATATTTCTAAAAATGTAACTCAGCCCTAAGGAGATGGTATCATGGCCTGCTGTTCCTGCTRTCCCAATGATTCCAGGTTATATTTGCACAGTTTTGAAGCAAACGTGGGGACTGCATTCACCTTCTCTTTTTCCTGTCTGCAGTGCAGTTTGAGACTGGATTTTAAATGCAGCCAGGCCTTCTTACGTATGATGTCCTGGTTAGGAGGACACCGACAGTAAGGCCAAGCACTCTGTACAGGCCAGAACAAACCACCTGTTTTTTCTAAGCAGCATTAGCTCTGGGTTTACAGGAGTTAAATTTCTGTGTCTAATCTAAGTACTGACATGCGCAAAATATACCTGCTTCATATACTTGGARTCAAGTTGCTTAATATATCAACATTTTTAATGCCATGTTTTATGGACAACCTCACTTGCATAGTAATCTACTTTCTTCAACTCCTACTGATCTGAGTAAAATCTGAACCTGAAGTCCGCTTAGGAAGAAACAAAAGGATCCATTAATTGTTTGCAATGAATATATTTATTCATTGGATAAATAGTATTTGAGATTCCAGTGTGCTTGGTGTTGTCACAGATTCCATGAATGCTTTTTATAATAGGCAGGAGATGGGAGGAAGAGAGAATAGTTCTGAAAAAAATAAAACAGAGAAAAAACCCCCAAAGTAACTCATGTTAAGGGTTATTGGAAGTACAGCTCTTTGAGCACAGGTGCTGGTAGCAGCAACATTGAAGTTCTGTCGGAAGACCCTATTATTTTGGGTTGGAGTGGACAGGAATTAACTGAGCAGTCAGGCCGCCATGTGTACAAACACCATCTGCTGTAGGAGAGTTTTTCCTTGTGTAGCCAGGGAATCCTTGGTCCTTTTCTCCTACTACTGATGGTATGTTCACTCATGCGCTTCGCTATTTCTGGATTCCGCCCAGCACCAGGTCAGCTCGCCCTGTGAGAAGGCAGGCGAGGGTGCTGGCTGTCACGCCGAGGTCACCTCTCGTCAGTGTCTCCAGCTCTGTGCTCTGCAGCTGCCTGGAACTGACCTGGCAYACAGGGGAGTCCCTCGGTGATGGAGTGCAACCTGGATACTTGTGCGGATTATTTTAATTACGTATTAATTCTTGAAAGTGCTTCTGCTATTGTAAAGAGGACTTCATAGAGCGTGTCAATCTTTAGAAGGCAGCCTTTATGTGTAATATGGAAACTTTAAAGGTGTTATGGGCTAACAATGCTGCAGAAGAACATGTTTTCAAATTTTTCTGTTTTTCAGTGGTGAAAACAATGACTTAAGAAAAATAGGACACAAAACTTGTGGCCATTATTAGTGTGTATCACCGAAATTTCACATGCAATTTTTAGTTGTATTTAGTTTTAGACAGAGGTCAAGAAGTCCAGTCTTATCTGATACCAAACAACTGCTTTAATATGTTTCAAGTACTGATCTTGCCTCATTTTCAAACTGCCTGAATTTGTCTTGCATACTTCTGTGGAAAACTGTATTCCCCCAAGACTGACTTYTGGAGAATGCTGGGTTGCTTCTCTCTCGCTCAGATTCAGTTTAACACCACCGGTTGTCTCTTGTCTGGCCCTCTTTATGCACAGTGTTCAAATCTTGTACTGTTTCCCACTTTGTTTTTGAAGCTATTAGCTTGGCAATGTCATCTGATAATGGGTTAAATGCCCAATGGAATTCCAGATGTATTAGATCTACTTTTACTTTTTTTTTACTCTGTGAAAGAAATTGTGCTGTGTGAAACCTTAATAAAATCAAGTGCATTTACTTCTTTTGCTTTTGAATTATAAAAAAAATTTTAGCTTTGGAAGCCAGCCTAGGCTTGAGATGTTAGTTTTGGTTTTTTCCACCTTTCTTAAATAGGTATGGTACTTTGTACTGTTTGTTTAGAAATTGCCACYCCCAGCTTGATAGAGTAACAAAATGTGTGATTACCTCTGCTTATTTCACTTTTGGACTGGATATGATATAGTTCATCATGGGAGATAGAGTATACTGTATTATTCAAATTCTCCTTACCATTACCCCTGAGTAGAMCATCACTCTTGTTGAAAACAGGCCATATATATGTAATTTTTTTCTCTGTACAGATCACTTCTGTTCCAGTCCATCCTAACAGCAWAGCTGTTTTGTATTGAAGTCAAAACTATGCAGTTACCCTCTGCAGTGTTGTGTTGARCTATATTTCTCAACACAAGAAATTGTTGGAATTGAGATTCTTGGAATTTTATCAGTGGGTCTTTTCATGTTTTCTTTGTAAACTTTTTGCTTCCTCATTGTTTTCTTCAAAATGAAAAAAACATTAGGATCTGGATACAATTTTTAACAATTAAAGAGTAGGAATACCTCCCAGCCAGCACTCATTGATCTGGCTTTGAGCAGAGGTTTTACTACATGATGAGGAGTAAAAATCTGTCTCTGCTCTTCATACCGACAGCCCTTAAGCTAACTTGCAAATACTGTTCTGCCTCAAAATGGCCACAAAACTCATTGCTTTCTTAAACAAACTTACTGTTTTGAACTATGAGCTTTAGCATTTCTGTACTGTGAAAAATTAGTTTTTTGAAGTCTAGAACAGATTTTATGTGATTCATATTCAGGGAGAAAAAAAAGATAAATCGGTTTCCTCGCTTTTCATATTAGCTCTGTTTTGCCAGTGAGAACAGATTTAGCTTTTTGATTGGACGATTTCCAAGATGCACTGAACAAGTAATATAAAATCTCAATTTTACAATCAGCTTTTAAGCCTAGATTAAGATATTCAAAGAGAAAGAAGTTACAGAGTTAGCAAATGATGGCATAACTCAGTTGAGAACCTCTCAAAATTTCATTTAGTGTAATTAGAGAAAAGAAAGCTAAAATAAATGCAAAGCTGGTAACTTTTATGTATATGTAATATTTCTGAACATGGAACCATGATGATTTAGATGAGCATGAAGAGGGAAATATTACTTAGTGGCATGAGCTTTAGTGAAAACTAACTGGATTCTGGATCTACCAGGCATGGGAAATAAAGAATTTTAATTAGTTGTTTTGAACAAGCGATGTTGAGGCATCCTAGAGAGGGATTTGCATAGGTAGCCAAAAACTCAATTTTCCTATGGTTCASTAACCTTTTCACCAAAACAAAGGACTTTCAAAGAATTGTATCTGCCAATGTATCTGCTCAGCTAGTTACTTGAGATCTGGGTTTCATTTCCCTTGTCTGCTGTTTCAGCAGAGTCAGCAGAGAAAATTAGTGCTTTTATTTAACCAAATACAGTTTAACATTTTTCTGCATAATTGTGCAGACTTTCCAGAAAGTACTAGACAGTCCCTTGCGCTGGATGAGGATCACTGCCCTATCTTAACACTTTAAAGTGTTACAACTTTTCTAATTTGAACTGCTTTGAGGACTGCAGAAGGTAGAATTTGGTTTTATCAAACAAGCCATGTCAGCAGTTGAATTCTTCTATTAAAAGGTTGTTAGGTATGAACTCAGTGCTACCCTAAGTGACAGACTAACTGGTCTCTTAAATTCTTACAAGTGATAAAAGTATATAGCTAAGCCTCCTGCATTTTTTTTCAATGCAATGTGAGAACCTGTAATATTTGTGAAGTCAGTTCCCTAGTATATATGGGCCACATTTGCACTGGAAAATTTTGCAATAATTAAGTAACAAGCARCTTTCACTACTTGTCCAGTTTACTCTCTGCTTTGGTCTCCTGACTTTGTGGAGAGAAAGATGGTCTTTTTGGCAGCTCAACGGAACAATAATATGGGAATTCAGGGGTATGCTTTTGTTTTTCATGAGTATTGGTAAGATTGCCCAAAACAGCCACAAGCTTTAGGAAAAAGTCTGCAATTCAGCTGTAGCAATATCAGCTGCATGGTAATAGGTGCAGACAGGGAATTTGGTACTTGCTTCAATATTCAGACAGTGAGCAATAGAAGGGTTCTAGAAAAGCCAAAAAATCCAAAGAAGTTACATGTAGAACTTCCAAAGTTGACTGAGCACTTGTTTTTGGACCTGATCAGAGTTTTAGTCTAACTCTGTCTACTAGTGCAGCCCTTCGTGATTTACCTGGTTGACAGACCTTCGGGACTGGACCAGGACACAAAGTTCTGTTGAGAAGTTTTAACTCAGTATTGAAATGTGTAGATTATATACAAGATGAAAAGATTCAAACTGTCTTGCAAGACTTTATGTTCTGGATGTAGAGAATATATAAGTAGAAAAGTGATTTCATCCTTTTGTTAACGAAACAAAATTTCAAAGGATTGGTTTAGTTGTCAAGTAACTTCCACAGCATTTTATATTGTAATATTCCTCTAAGAATGAAGATGATTGAAAATATTATTGCTTTCAGTATTACTAGTATGATATCTGTAAGATATTTTCTTCAAAATTCTATAAAGATATTCTTTTACTCTTTAGGAATATTGTCTTTAATGCCTTTGTATAATTTTTAAAAATATAATGTATTTCTTAGATCTGTCTTTACTAAATATCTGGCCTATGAACCTAGTTTGACATGTGTAGTGTCTCCTATGTTGTATTTCTTCTGGTAGGCAATGAATAATGGAAGAAATATTATTTTAATAGGGAACTGATTCTGGTTTTCCCCTCTGCACCTTAGTGGTGGAAAAAGCCAGAATAAAAAGGCTCTCTGCTTACAGGAAAGCTCCAAATCTGTCTAAAGRTTACATTTACTTTTTGTCAGCTTGCATTAATATAATTTTAGTCATTTTCTGTAATAAATGTATGATTAAAGGTTATCCGTATAGCTAAATAGCTGTTATTACCATGTGCCATTTTGGTTACTTGGATAATTTGTCAACTCTGTATACAAACAGACAGTTAACAAATAAGAACTTTCACTCCCATAGTTAAAATCATAAATCAATAGCAATTTTTCATGGGTTGATCCAGTTGCTTATCACCCACCTAACAGACCCAATTACCTTTACATTCATCTAACATTTTAGGTTACAAAGTAGTTTTCTGTTGCCTTTATGTACATCCACTGAAATATAAATTTAACACTCATTTGTTCTTACGTACGTGATTCTTGGTACTGCCTCCTTTTAGAAAACTTGTGTTTCTCTGTTGCCTGGTGTTTCTGCTGGTATCAGTTATTATTTTATGCAGCTGTGTGGATACTGCTCTGTATCACCAAGTTGCCAGCATCACAGGTTAAGGTTGTTTCAAATGCAGAACTGGAGGCATCATCCTGGGCTCTCCTGCAGTTCCTTGAAGCTGGAACTAACATCAGGTCTTTGTAATGAACTTACCAAACAACCTTCTAAGAGCAGAGCGAGTATAGTTTTGAAACCTCGACTCAGATTGCATGGGATTGGCTGCTTCTATGATGTTTTAATACCTTTTTTTGAGTTCCAGCAAAAATTTCAGTGACCAGCCTGAACTTGTTTGTCCTTGTCCCACATGTGCTTCCTCTGACTATTTCTTTTTCTCCTGTTCTTCAGCCTTGCTAAATTATAAAAGGCAGTTGTGCTCCCTTCTCAGACTTCAATTCTTTCATCTAAATTCACCAAACTCTTCTAATTTCACCTTTTACCAGTTTTTATTTTCTCTGTTAAAAAAAGAGAATTAACTGAACAAATTCTGAACAACAGAATACTGGCGGAATCTCCAGTGTGCCTTGCTACATTATGTCCAGGACAGTACTTTGAAGTTAGCCCAGCTTTCAGTGAGGACTGGACCAAATGTTGCCAAATTCTCCCATAAAAATGATCAACAAAATCTTTCCTGCTTCCTGCAGAATCTGCTCCTGTTTCATGGGAGTGTTTCATGTTGACACATCTGGTGGAGAATACAGAAATAACAACGTACAAGGTATACATGACTACCATGCAGTCTCTTCAGTGCCAAATTCAAACAATACATTGACATTGAGACTATTTGTTAGTTACAGGGGCCTTCCCACCGCTGTGGAGGCACAGTAGTTTACTTCTGGCTCCAACAGGCATAAGCTGCAGGAAAGGAAGTAGCTAAATAAAAAGAAGAAACATCCTGGCTCTGTATTTTTTTCTGTAGGGGGGAGAAGGAATGGAGAGAAAAGGAAAGAATTGTTTACATGGAAAGAGGCGAAGGGGAAGAGCCCTGTGAAGGGAGGTTTCTTGGAAGCAGCTGAGTGAAGCTAATGTGAAGAGGCTGTAAGGGAGAAGAACTGGGAAGGGCTATGATGTGTGATTTCACACAGTGACAAGCTTTGTGTGTGTGTATTGGGAATTTCCTGCATGGAATACACTTTCTTCAAGGTAGAGGCTGTCTGGCTTCTGTCTGCATTATTTCCCTAAGGAAGTGCTGAATTTAGAATGAATCATCCCCTCAAAACATAGAGAAAACCCCTTTCTATTATTTACCAAGGACAACACAGAACAAATATTGTAGCTGAAATAGTCATATAAAGTGTGATCATACTTTATATAATGTATCTAAAACARTGGTCAGCATGAGGCTCTTGGCTTGATCTTCATGTTAAGGATTAACTCTTCTGCAGAAGGGATATCCTCGTGCAGTTTATTGGTATTGAGAAGATGAGGAGCTTCAGGTTACTAGTGCTGGGGTTTTTTACCTGATCTAGCAATTAGCTATCCCAGGAAAAAATATTGCAATATCTTCATGTACAGAAGCGGGTTTCCTTGAAGGAATTTCAGTTATATTGCACCATATTTATTTGGAAATTAATATTATGGTACCAAAGGCCAGAACCAAAAAGATACTGAAAAAATGTGTTGTAATTCTTATTTTTAGGTGCTTGTCTCCACACATCCACGGTTTGAGTTAACACCCAAACCGCAGTGCTCATAGAATGCATAGGGAACTATGTGCCTCAGCAAAGAATCAATCTCATATTCACTGAATGTTTCTTACCCAGCATCACAACACAGGTTGTTTAAGATACCTTACAAGAAATTCACTCTCACTTCTCAGTCTTCAGTACCTTTATCTGCTCCACTGGGAAAATACCTTTCCTCAGTGTTACTGTCTGCACACTTTCCCTGAAGGCGTCTTTCAAAACTTGGTGTGAAGAAAATGTGGCTGTGGTAGTGTCTTTTATAATGGAGTTTCTTAACTAAAGTAATGTATTGTTTTCTATACACGATAGASGTTTCAATAGGAAAGACAGGGAAGAGCCCAGTGGTTACATTCAACTTAGTCACTGCTTTGATTTCTCACAAAACAGTGTATCTAGTTCTATCACATTGTGCGTGAGTGCTTTAAGAGCTGAACTATTGGAGTAAGAGAGAGGAGGGAATGAAGAAACTAGACCTCACTTTATCTTACAGGGTATTGTACTGTTTTCTTTGAAGCATGACAACCATTATCATACTTTCTGTGCAATGTTGTCAATAAGGCATGATTGAAGAACACAGTTTTATGGGTACTGATAGGCTGTGGTGTCATTTAGGCACCAGACTGCTCCATTGCCTTAGGGCAGAGATGATTCTACTTCTCCACTATTGATTTCTCTAATTTGCCATTTCTGATTGTATTTTAGATGCTTGTTTGGTTTGGATCAGATCCAAATACCACCACTGGGACTGAAGGAATATCATAGTACACTGCTATCTAAACTGCTCTGCTGTGTAGAAGCGGCAAAATTTAAAATTTAAGAAGGCCGAGCGGCGAGCTCATTGCTCTGCAGCTTCCTCAGGAGGTGAAGGAGAGAAGGAAGAGCTGAGCTCTTCTCCCTGGGATCCAGAGACAGGACACCTGGAACAGTTCAAAGCTGTGTCAGGGAAGGTCCAGACTGGGCATGAAGAAGCATTTCTTTACCAAGAGGGTGTCCAAATGCTGGAACAGGCTCCTAGAGAGGTGGTCAAGGCCCCRAACCTGTCAGTATTCAAGAGGCATTTGGACAATGRCCTTATTAACCTTCTGTAACCTTCAGTCAGCCCTGGACTGGTCAAGTATTTGGACTCAATGGTCACTGTAGGTCTCTTGCAATTGAAACATTCTAATGCTGTTCTCTTCTAAATGTGCTCCTGTGTAGCTATGTTCAGTTTGGGAAATGAGCTCCTTTCTCAAATAAAAATAGGTTTGAAGCAAACCAGAAGAACTAACAGTATTAGCAGAAATCCAGCCCTGGGCTAATTCCTTCTTTTTGTGAACCATCATCCTTTTTCTTAATTAATTTATAATGGGAAATTACAAAATTAAGTAATTTGGTTCGATTCTAGCTTCTCTAAATAAGAATAAAAAAGCGGTTGCATTGATTCAGAAATGGGGTCCGTGTAGCCCAGTATCCTGTCTGGAATGCRTAAGGGCATGAAACGGACATCAGGGAAGAGTGAGAACAGGGCAGTCACACAGTACTTGTTTCCCTGATGTCGTTATTGTGTCCAAGTTTAAAGTTAAATAAATACACAAAGTACGTATTGCCCTCTAAATTCTTCTCTTTGGAACAGCAAAGCTTCAAAGGCTTCCACTCTGAAAGAATTCTCTGTGTCCACTGTCACGCCAGCAGCTGTCTGCAGAACTGAAGCTAAAGGAAACTGGCTGGTTGCATGCTAAGTAGCAAGTGTCCCATCCCTAGGTGACTAAGTTCATTCAAAACTGAAGTAAATGGGTTTTGGGGGTTTGGTYTGTGTGAAATTAATTCAGTAACAAAATAAAATTTACTATAATTGATACTCTTGTGGACCATTTCAGGAGCGATGGTCAAAAACTACAGGGAAACAGACTGCGTTACGCTTTGTCCATTAAATAATAGYGTCTGGTGCCTGCTTTGCAAGGCCTTAAGCAGTGTGCTGTGTGGAATGCAAGACTGCTGCTGCCTTTACAAGCATGCTGGGTGCTTGAGTAGTGTTCTTAGTGGTGTAGCACCTGAACTTTAAATCACATTTAAATAAGAAGAAACAGAACAGTTTTATTAAGCACAATCAGCATAGGGAGATCGAATATAAATAGGACTGAAGCAGTTTAAAACTTGTTTTTAAAGGAAAATCTTGTCTGCAAATTTCTGCAACTATTAAATGCAGAGGAAAGCATTGATTTTTGAGACCTRTTTGGAATTTTGGCTGCAAATATTTCCCTGCATCGTTGCAAAGAAGTACAAAACTTTCATAGCACAGCCACAAAGTTCTGCTATTGATGTCGTAAAACCTAGGGAATAACAATAATTTTTCTGGGAAAAAAATTAGACAGTTCTCTTTCCCTGCAGGAACTTGAAGCGAGGCTGTTCTAATGAAGGTGGGAATTAAGCACCTGAATGGTTTTCTGGCATCTACAGCTAAGAACTCTGTCATAATTTTAAAAGTAGGTTTGAAGTTTCCAAGGTACATCAGTAGAATATGTGTGGGTTTGTGGCGGTATTTTTTATTTATTTTGGTTTGTTGGATCTTTTTTTACATTTTCCAGGATCATTGTAGGGGATTGGATGAGGTTTGTTGGAACATCAGAAAAAGGGTTTCTTGACAGGGTAGCCAAGTTGATACCGCAGCTGCCTAATAGGCTGCTATTAAATATTTGAGAGAGCCTACAGTGTCACATTTATAGAGGTGAAGAGAGTGACTACCAGTGTCAGAGATTTTGATGTAATTTTAAATTGGCCACAAAACCCCAAAGTTGCTCTTGAGGATTGTTTTTTACTATGATAATTTATTGAGGGGTTCGTACTTTTTCACAGGATTATTTAATGTAAAATTTGTTCTTAGGTTGTTCGGGTTTTTTCCCCACCAGGTAGTTGATACTAAAAGTTTATTATTTTGCAGATAACCTGAAATGTACTGCTGATTTAAAATCTGCTTCTCCTTTGCTTTAGATGGAATATTAGTTTTTCAGCCTCCTTGCCTTTTGTGAAACACTTCTGGATCTTTTTTCTTCCACCTTCTACAACCAAAAAACAATTTAAAAATCAGTGAGAGAGTATCTGCCTGTAATTATATACAGCAATGTTTGTGTAGCTCCATTGTAGAAATGAAAAGATCACATGCTGATACAACTCCTTGTAAAACCCTTTAGTTGCTTTTCTACAGTAGTGTTAAATATAATTTCATTAATTTTTTTAGATATAAGTTCATTAATTGTTTTAGAAAACAATATAAGTGTTTTGGTGTAGTGGATAGCTATAGCACTTTCTCAAAAAATGAGTGAGAACTGTAAACTGAATGACTTCACACAAAGGAGAGAGACACAAGCATTTTTTGGATAATTAGAGGAATACAAAAGTGTGAATTTGCCCTGGCAGCCTGTATGCAGGCTCAGTGATAAAGCAAGGAGCATGCCAGAAACAGTGAATGAAAGAAAACCTACCTCCCTTCACAGCAAGAAGTGAGTTTCTTTGCCGTGGTGTTCTTCTGGGGAGCAGCAAGGCGATGAATAACCAACTGCTATGGCTGCTGTGCTTGTGCACTGATGTATTTCGGTGCATGGGATGAAAACAGTGAATTTCTGCAGGCTGCATAATAGCTGCTGCTGCTGGAGAAGTGTGTACAGGGCAGTGGAGCTCCTTCTTGCGCTGAATGGTTCTGAACCTATCAAGGCGTTCCTCTGAAGCGGGCCAGGTCTCACATTTGGCCATGTAATGTCTAAAACTAAACCCAGGTGATAGCGCAAGTACTGCTGTGTCCGGGTGGTGTGCAGGATGTGTGCGTTGGGCTGGGGTTTGGTGTAACTTACCTTTGCCTACCATTGCCCCAGTTGCCAGTGCCACAGGCACACATCCACCTTCTAGGAGTTCAGCTGAGTCCAAGGGGCCCTTGATGCTTTCCAGCACCTGCTTTGGAAGCGAATCCTTGGGTGTTTGTACAGGCCCTATGGCAACACAGTCTGAGGATGTCTCAAGAAGCTTTTCTTCTGCCAAAGGACTCAACAGCATTCCCCACCTCTGGGTTACCTCCCATGAGGACTTTGCTTAYTTTTACAGAAATATGGCTGGTGAATGTTGTCCAGAAAAGCATTATTTTGGTGTCATTTGGAACATTTCCRTCTATACCACCAAAACTGCTTATGACTCCTGTAAATTGCTGGGAGAGGTGTTAGATGGTCTTCTGTAACTCACCTTGTTATGCAGGTGCTGGCTGTCTCCACAGAGTCCGTCTTACCATGGTGGATTCCTATTAAGTCCATCATGAAGGGGCACCCACTTCTTGTTTAACTTGTCTTGAGGTGCAGGAAAAAATTAAGGCTTGGTTTGTTGCTTGTTTATAGACATACTATAGGTCAGGCTGGGATTTTTCTATTCATGCCTGAAAAGGGATAAACTTCATGTAAAGAGCTGCTGKTAATACTCAGACATCGTCAGCTGGCTGTAGAAAATCTTCATTTTTGCAGTGCTTTGTGCTTCTGCTGTTTCCTCGCTGTGCAGAGGCAGGTAGAGCTCCCCAGGTGATGCTCCCCAAAATGAGCTCCCTGCAGCGTGCTGTGCTCATTTGCCTTTCACCCTCCCGGTATGCAAGGTCACACACGGAGGGTTCTGGCTCCTTTGGTGCTTTTGTGACACGCGTGCAGAAATGGGAACATGTGAGTTCAGCTGGAATCAAGATGACCGCTCTGTGGATATTTACTTTGCTCATTCTTGCCTAGGGAGGTAAAACAACTTTTACTGGAATATCTCCTTTCCTAGGTAGTTATTAAAGGTAAAGCTTTAAGCACAGTCTAGTGCCTCCTTACAGAAGATAGGTTCATTAGCTTCAACATTAACATCCAGAACTAAATATTTTACAATATTCTTCTTTTGTTTAGTCAAGTGTTTTGTTCATTTGTTTGGGTTTTAGCTTTATCTTCTCATTCTTAAGTTATTCAGCTTCCTTGGTATTTTCCTTCAATACATTGTATTTTCCAAAGACAATATAAGCATAGAAGAATCAAGTTTTGCATGGTTGAATGATGATGGAGGATTCTTTATGTCACTCAGGTAGAATTAAGTAGAACAGCAGTCTTCTTTGTACCTGGAACATTTGAAGTACATACAGGATGCAGTAACTACCAAAAATAAAAGAATAAATAAATCATAATTATTCTTCTGAGTTTGGGTTAAGGGAGGTAGTAATTCTACCTGCTTGAGTTCTCAGCTCAGTCATATTTTATGCTACTGTTTTCTAATACTATAGTAATGTAGTTCTGGTTAAAATCCCCTCCTCAAATTCTTAAGGTGGGCTCAAGTTACCATAGTTCAGAACAGCTTGATAAAGAATTTTATTGCTCATCTTCCTCARTCAAAGATACTAACATTTGCAAACTTACATAGTGAGGCATAGGAATATGCAGAAAAGTGATTGCTAATGCATTTTTCTTTAGAAAAAAATATGAAGCAAAAATACATTTCGCTGAACATGCGGAAAAATTTATTAGGGACAATACTTCTGTTAATTATTGGTTTTTGTCTTTTCATGTATTTGATGTAACTATACAGTCAATTGTACTGATCTTTTGTGAAGCTGGGAAACACCTATAAGAAAAGGACAAAAAAGCATGCCCTTTTATTCACTCAAACAGATTTGGCACAGTTGTGTGACAGCCTAAAGGCTCCCTGCACAAACACGTCAGGTTGCTTCAGTCAGGAATCCTTTTCAAGCTAAAAGGAGTGGAAGCTCAGTTACAAAAAAAAAAAAAAAGGAAAAAGGAGAAAAGGAAAAATAAAGAGTATCTAAATTAAAACTATGGCAAATTAAAATAAAGTTTTCTAGGGAGACCCTTTAAATGTTTGTGTGCAAGGCTCTGGCATTGGTTTGCAACCAAGAAATGGCAGCTTCAATATCCTACTACACAGGATTGTTGAAAAGCTAAAGAGCATTAATTTAACTAAGGAAAAGAGCACTCTTTTCATGCCAGAATATATCRATATCCTTGTAGGAGCAAGTACAATTTTAATAGAGAATCATACAATCTTCTAGGTTGGAAAAGACCTTTATGACCATCAAGTCCAAGCATTAACCCAGCACTGTCAAGTCCACCACTAAACCATGTCCCCAGGTGTCACATCTACACATCTTTTAAATACTTCCAGGGATGGTGACTCTACCACTGCCCTGGGCAGCCTGGCTCATGTTCTACATGTTGAATAAGAAGGTAGCATTAAGATGAAAATTCTGATGGTGGATCCGCTATCTTGACTGTAAGAGCTACATCATTTATTGAAAGACCATTACAGTAGTGGTGAGGAGAAGCGTGACTAAAACTGGAAAAGCCAAAATTTAGTCAAAACGTAGTCATTGTGACCCTAAGATTATTATGAAGACAGTGCAGTGTTTCTGTTGCAGTAACAAGTGATATTGGGGATTACTATGAATCAACCACAAGTGATTCATTGAACATAATGAACATTGTTACATTTTGTACAAGTTTCCTACTTAAAAAAGGCAAAGCTGGAATTCCTGGAAATGATAATTCACTCTTTATGCACAGACTTGATTTTCTTTTGTAACTTACTTGGACGAGGTGGCATAGGCTTTTGCATCGCTGTGTTCTTGCCAGCAACATCTAGTAATTCATTCTGCCAGCCAGATTGCCACCTGAGTTATTACATTTTCTTCTGGCTGGTGAGGTGATATCTATCACGTAGAAATCTGGATACTGGAAGAGGGACTCTAGAGTGGAAAGTAATACATTACTTATTATGGATTGTGCTAATTACAGAAAGGAAGATTGCTCTCAAGTCCCAGTGTGTCAGATGAAGCTGCAATTATTTAGTAAATCTGAAAATCAGGCAAAAGGAATTTAAAATTGGAAAAAGTGTTATTTCAAAAAGAGCCACTGTCCCTAGTCACCACTAGGACTTCATTTCAAAAGGTAATTTAAATTAAACTAATTCTGTTCAGTTCAGCGTTTTGCAGTTATTATTGTTTATCCAAGGACTCTGGCAACATTTATCTTCAGTACTGTTAATTTCAGTGGACTTGAATGCAAGAATTTTAGTTCACTGTCTCATCAAAGGACTGGCTTCTTAATCTATGACATCTCACTACAGTGAGTCTATATAAACCACAGACTGTAGATATTAGGAAATTTATGATGATGTATAGATTTGAACTTGTCAGGTTAACATTTATGATGCCAGGTAGAAGTTAAAAATCCTTTTAGAACTATTCTTATGTAAATTAGGCAATTATTCTTTTTTTTTAACACTATCAAGTCTGGTAAATAATTGACACAAGTTCTATACTGTAAAAACAGACCTCCCCAAAGAAGCATTTAATTTAATTTACATTATTATTATTGTTCAGAACACAGATAGTAGGAGGTATACTGACATATTCGTAAGTGATCCAGCATCTGCGGGGAAAAGAGAAAACAATTAGAGATTTAAATCCATTTACTCATCCAAAGAGCATTTAGTCTCAACATCAGAAAGAAATAAATATAATTGTTTGAAAAGTTAAAATAATTTCAGTCTTTGTTTTTTTAGCCGGTGGATGCAACAGACAATGTTGTTCTCCCCTATAAGCATCTTATGAAAATGTATAGAAAAATCTTTCAATCATGAGTGTAATAATCAGTTCATTGATATCTAAAGAATGGTTAGTACTGAGTAACTTCAATCCTTTTTGTATTCTTGTCATGTGAGGAAGACCTATATTGAAGCATAAACAGAACATGCCTTGGAGGAAAGTGTAGTCATTGCCTAATTGAATATACAATTCATTTTATCATTCATTTGAATGCATCATTCATTTTATTAAAAAAAAAAAAAATACCCTACCTAACCCATCCTCTGGTGTGCATGCTCATTATTTTAAAATTAAGACCTTCTGTTGCTTAAGTGCTTGTACATAGAAGCACAAACACATCTAAATTTACTCTCTTGTGTAGGCCAATTGAATTAACTTAGCTGCACATTTGAATAATATAAAAATGCACATAATGATCAGTAGAACCAGGAATCAAACTTGTAATTTCTTTCAGAAATCACATGTAACTATTCACTTGAGAAAGCATTTTATAATTTTCTCTATAAATGTGGAGAATCAGACAAATGGAAGGATCCAGAAAAGCTGAAGAATGCTAATATTTTTGCTTTGAAATAGTGTAGTTTGTATATCAAGACCAAGAGGGCAGTTTCTGTATGTATGAGTCAAATTACTTGCTAAAGAAATAAAGATGCTTCCCTCCAGCTGAGTGAATGCTGTACAAGTCATTAATTAAAAATATATATAAAATTATGTATTCTAAATATGTTTTATTCTTAAGTGTGTTCTTCTGTTACATCAGTTCCTTCAAAATAGATTTATATCTGAATATTCATGGCACACTACAGAACACTACAGTTTGATTAAAAATGATCACTTTTTTCTTTCTCTTTCCAGTTCAACAGAAGAGCAGTTTCACTGGCAAACACAAGGTATTGTACTTATCTCCATATCTGTATTACTTATATTCTCTTCCAGAAGGATCATTTTTTCCTGAAGAAGAGGGAGGGGAAAAGCACATTTATGTATGTGGTGGTTTTTGTTGTGGTTTTTGTGTGTTTTTTCTCATTTCTAGTGTGTGAAAACTCTACTTAAAAAGTGTCAAGATTTGGCAAAAGTTGTTAGGGTTGACAAAAAGTACCCTGAAACTAATGTAGAGTTTTGAGAGGGGGCATTGCTAAATGTGTCTCTGGCTTTTTTTAAGACTAGACCTAGGTATTCTCATTTTGCTTTTATTAATCCAAGGCTGCACTTTCAAAGGATGGTACAGTTTTCAGTATGGCCAGCATCCTGTGAATGTGTGGCCTCCATTCCTTCACCAGCTGTGAATGCTTAGGCACATATAACCAGTTTTAGCTTTTGTCTTGTAAATGGTTTTACGTTTTTGCCCTTCTTTTATGTTTTTATGTTGTTAATTTTATTACAGATGGTCAGAAGGATATAGAAGATGAACTCACCACTGGTCTGGAGCTGGTGGACTCCTGTATTAGATCACTGCAGGAATCAGGGATACTTGATCCACAGGACTATTCAGCCAGTGAAAGTAAGTTGCTAGAAATATGTTTTATAGAACCCAAGAATTTCGTGCTTTAAAACTGAATACATATCTTTTAGTGGTTTTCGTGATTTTTTGATATTGGCAGAGGGGACTGTAGTTGTGAGCAGGCAAATTGCAAGTTATTTTTTTGGGTTTGTAATGGAGAGAATCTCGCTGCTAGCTTTTTGGGGGAAGAATAAGCACACTGAATATATTTTAAGGAAAATATTTTCTAATTGCAATGATGCTGTACTATACTATAAGGTCATGTCACAAAACTGTTGCATCACCCCCGTAAAAACAACTTTCAAACTGCAGTTTTTCACTATCCAAAGGTAATAAAATGAAACACACTGGGTGGCTGTGAGGAAGTCTGATGTGTGATTGTAACCACTTGGCCACGTAGCTAGTAACTCCTTACGACTAAAATTTTCTTGTGGTTACACAGACAGAAATAGGTGAACTTTTTAGAGATGATGCACAGAAGGGCAGCTGTAGCAAGAAAGGTGAAGTCTTTTCTCCAAGGTTGGCTCACTGGTCATTTACCAGCCATTCTGTTTGCAGAACTGTGCAGTGAGTGGAAAGATTCTAGGATAGAACCAGCCACTGGGGAAGTGAATCAAAGCTAAAAAACAGCAAAAGTGAACAAGGGACATGCCACTCAATGTGTTTGTAGAGCAGATGTCTACCAACAATTGTGCTCATGAGTCACACTGAGACAGTTTGCCAGCATGTTAACTGGTCTGTTATCAGATGTAGCACTAGATGATGAAAAAACAGGTTAATTCCCTAGTTTCCTTTCCTTTTCCTCAGGCTCCTATCTCATATTCTGTCCCCATCTGCCACAATATATACCCACTTTCATTTTGCTGCCGCTGCAGCTCCTGACACTGGCTTGGCTTTTGTTTTTAGTACTCCTCTACATCTCCTTCCCTCTTGCTCATTTGATCCCTGCTACCCAGTACTTTCTGATTGAATCACACCTTTGGAGGTGGCTGCCCAAATTCCGCTTTCCTGAAATCAAAGGGGATAATCTCCCCTTCATCTGGGAAGGCTGATGAACTGTGACAGCCACCTTCTGCAAAGCATCTCTAACAATGACAAGTCATCACCTGCAATGTGGTCATCAGGTGACAAAAGAAAGACATTGCACATTGGATGCAGAATTTTAATTTTTCAGAACATTTTTCATTATTTTAAAACAAGGTTTGCTGTCAAATTCAAGCTGACAATCCCAGGACAGTAGAAAATCTTTCATTTTTCATGTGCACAAGATTTTTGTTATGGTTTTGCTTAATCTGAACGCAGTCTGTATGATTGACATCTGTTGAAATGTTGCTTGAGCTGAACAAAATTGAGAAAACATGATGAAACAATGTAAGCCCTGTTTTTTTCTTCATTGGGGGTGAGGAGAAACAAAACAGACTGGCATGATAAAGATTGCCTTCAAAATGGGATTCTGTGATAGAAAAATGAAACTGGGTAGATGGCAATAGAGGAGACTGGGAGCAGAGTGGGGCCAACTTGTGTGGAAAACTGCCAGAAACTGGCTTAAGAGATGGAAACTAAGAAAAAAAAGGTAGGGAAAGACCAAGACAGTACATGGACTGAAGTCTGGGTACATGAAGAAAACTAATACTAAAGAAGTGTCTGGAGAATATCACAAGAAGCTAAAACAAATAGGAATGCAGATAGATAGATGGGCAAATGGAAGAGTGATGGAGAAGAGGAGCAATAGAGATGCATTTGTAGAGGATCAATAGGAGAGGAACTGAGGTTTGTTGCAGCAGGAGGTCCATACAGAATGTTGAAAGCTGAGTTTGCGTGGCTGGATGATTTGTTCATGGGAGCAAYAGTTAGGTGCAAAGAGAGGGAACAATGGGGTGATGAGAATGACAGCCAAGAAAAGGAAAAGTGATATCATTATGGACAGGACAGTAGCTGTCCCTAAGAAACGTAGGTTTGGAGAGAACAGGCAGGTGCATGTGCTCACAAGGGAACAGGCTTCCCCATAGAGCTGCAAGCTTGATCTTCTGCATTGTCAGGAAATATTTGTAAAGCCTTTTGTCACAGTGCCCTTATTCCTCTGCTCCAGGCTCAGCTTGTAATAAAACTGGATTGTTATTTGCCAGTTACGGTTTTAATTAAGAATCAGATCTATATGCCAAAGCTAACAGTTGCAGCTCTGCTAATCACTCATAAATACAATTAGGATGTCATATACTGGATTTTTTTTCTGGTTTGGGGGTCTTTTTTCAATTTGGAGTAAAACGCTACAAACACATCAGAGAGTTAAAATGTTACTGTGTTTCCAGAGTCAAAAGTACAAAAGTCAAGATTGTCTGTACAACGTAATTTGAATTGCTTATGACTGCATTATAAAACAATTATTATCATGCCCTGTTTTGTACATTTTCTGGCCATGCCTCATTTACCCCAAAGCTGAGACTCAAATTGCACAGCATACTAGAGAGGAGAGTGCTTCTGACTTCTGTAAGCAGTGAGTAGAACACACATACACTATGAAAACAAAAGTCTCATATTTACTTAAAATTTTATTGTGTCCCTCCTTTGTGTCTTAAAGTTTTCATGTTACAGTTGTGAAATCACTCGAAGTATCTTCTACTGATACTTAGTTTTAGGTGTTCCCTAAACAGTTCAGTTAGGTGTGCTGAGAGCAAACAATTGTAACAGAACACTGGGGGAGCACAGTCTCAAATATATGAAGCATGATACAAAAGGAAGTTTAAAGCCCACTCTGAAATGTCTCAAACACAGCATTTGTATTTCCTAGACACTTGCGTTCTTAAGCCTTTCAATCTCGAAATAGGACATGAGATCAATATAAATGTCTTGCTTTACAGGTATTCTAAAAAACACTATTTGTGACGTAGCTGAAGTAAACGTTGAGTGCCGTAGAATAATCCCGCCAGGGTGCTGGGTTTTTTTCTTTGTATTGAAGATTTTTCAATGGAGACCTGATGTGATGCAGTAAAAAACACTGAACCATTTTGCATTGTGTGCACTGGCCATCAGGCAAGGAAGGAGGGCAAGAGCGATGACTCAGAAAAGGAAACTTAGTCTGGCATTTCCTAACTTTTGAGCTCCTAATTTGACAATTTTAGTTATGTTTTCTTCTCTGCAGTTTGACTGCAAAGCTGTATTTTAAGTAACAAGACTGACTCTGAGGAGAGCATTTCTCGCCTGCCAGGCATTTGAAACAGATTTTTATAAATCATCATATGAAAGCCTGCCCAGTGATGTGACCACAGCTTCCTTTTGTGAACTGTGTGCATCAAGTCTAATGGCTTAATCTGTCAGTAGCCCTGCCTTTGTAGAGGATTAGTGTGTCTCTACTCAGAATCTTTACAATTTGGTTTCACACACTCTGATTTTCTCAGACTTAGTTTTAAAAAGTCGTCACATAGCAGTCAGCTGTTAGAATATTCTAAATCCCAAACATCACTTCACATGTGCTATTCCTTTAGTAGCAAATAAAAGCCATKGAAAAAAGGCTAATGGGACAAGTCACATGAAAGGGGCTTACACAGGAGGGGTTCTGTATTGCTAATAGAGATGCTCGCTAATTATCTTTACTGAGTGTGAATCAGCAAATGTAAAAAAACCTTAAGTACATAAAACTCTTATTAATTTGGTGAAATGAAAACAGAGTGATCACTGGTTTTCAAGTAATTATTATCAGACAGGCAGACGCATAGCTGCTGCAAGCTCTCATACAAGCTTCCTGTGCTGGAGCTGACCCTGGGACAAGGTTATATGCAACCAAGGGGAACCCCTGCACTGTTGCCCACCTCTTTCTTCTGTCCCAACTCAAAGTAAGTTGTCTTCCCCAAACCATCTGTTTCCAGTTACAACCGACAGACAGAAAGTCAGGAAACTTCCAGAATTATGCAAGAAACTGCATCTGACTGGAGACCTGAACCTGCATCTCCATGGTCCAGTTCCCTGTACTGCAGTGTTTTCTCGTTATCTCTGTGTAGCTCCAGATCTGTCAAGACTATGTCACTGCAGTTTACATCAAACATGTCATAGTTTTGTGGCCTCAGAGGGGCGTTCAGCCTGTCCTGAGTGTTCGTGGGGATCATCAGCAGAACAGCAGTGGTCCACACATCCCCTCAGTCCCCGAGGGAGGGCACATACAGGCTGCTGCTAGTGTCAGTAGCCATTAGCTGCAGTGGGTCCAGGGGCCAACCTGGACCCTCAGGGTTACCCTGAGGGCACTCAGTCTGTCCTSCTCCCTGCTCTGCATTGCTGTAACACTCAGCTTGCCAGGCTGCTCCTCTCAGAGAATATTTCTTCCTTCCGCCATTAGCTTTTTGTAATGGGAACTCAAAAATAATGCTTTTGCACAAATGAAGATAAGTAACTGTCACCTTAAATAGGGTCAGGGGAAAGACCAGACATGGGAGAGCCAATGTAATCACATATAAGACACTGGAGACTTCCCTCACAGAAGAGGGATGGGAACGTACAGTAAGTGCAGGACCTGAAATCACTGGGTGAGGAAACATGCAGGGGAACAAAATTTAGTTGAGGACAGAGATAGCACTAGGGATGTTTCAGGAGACACAGCAGTACTGAACAGTGAATGTAGCTCAGGAAAGGTATTTTCATGGCAGAATGGTTTAATTTAGTGAGGAAAGACATGTGAAAATAAATTTTGGGAGGGCTGAGTATGCACTGTGGAGACCAAAAATTAATGTTTCTGACTAGAAATCTTAGAAAAATGTGGGAAAAAAGAAGCAAGACATTATTTCCTCCCCTTCCCATCGCGGCACCATTGTCTCAAAATCACACAACTACTTCAGGTCCATTCCTTTTACTACCTTGTCAATGCACCTCCTTTTTTGTTTTTGTTTTGTTTTTTTCCTTTTTTTTCACTCCCACTATGTGTAATAGCTATTGAAAAGGTGGAAAGCTGCATGGAAGGAAGGAGAGTAAACAGAGATACACAGCTGTCTGAGTGAGGAAGATTAGTTGCTGAGGACATTTGTCATTAAGGTTTGATAAGGTTGCAGTCTGGCCTGCAGATAAGTGGGAAAGGTCCTGATGAACTGCCCGAGGCCCCCAGATGTCCATCCTCTGTGATGTGACAGAGAAGCTGGAGTCCTCTAAGCAGTAATTAAGACCAAACTACCTTTTCCTGATGATGTTTGTAAATTTGCAGTTTACAGATGGGTAGTGTAAGATAAAAAGTGGAACAAGAGGAAAAATTGGTTCTGTATTTCTTTCTCTTATGTTAGTTTCTCTGTCCCCCTATCCCTGTGGGTCATTAGCATGCCACATGAGAGGACTGACATGACACCGTCATCAAAACAATTTCTGAGATAATTAGCTGAAGCTCACTGAATCCTTACAGAATGTGCTGTATCCTTACAGTCTATACTGACCCCGTAAAGGCTACAGCAGTGGAAACAGGCAGTGGTTTTTCCTTCTGTCGTGGCATTAGCAAAAGGAGGGTTAGAAGAGTGCTAAGATTACTGAGCAAATCCATTGGCACTTTCTTCCTAACTTAAACTCGAATGTCTGCTAATCCAGAAGTCCCTAATTTTAATTTAAGGTATCTATTCTTAAATCTTCCACACTGTTTCCTTTGCTTCAGCCTCCACAAAATGAGCATAAGACTGGTCTTAAAAGGATTACGGGGCAGATTTATGGAGCTTTCAGTGTTTATGTTTCTAACTGAAACAGAATCATTTCATTCTTTTTCACTTGCTTCATCACTTCATGTGGCAACCTTCCTTCTTTGCTCTCTAAATTGATAGCACAGACTGTAGGAACAGAGCTCTCATTGACATGGATCAGAAAACTTCCTGGATAGTTCTCCCAATTTCCTTGATTTTTTTAAAATGCTACGTTTTAGATTTCATTTTTAGTTTGTTTTTTTTTTAAAACACGTTTTCTACCAGGATTGCAGTTTTTCCCACACAACATTGCCAGTACTCTGGATGAATTTTTTCCCCCACTTTTTCTGGATATATGTTTTTATTCATCTCTGTGACCCTGTTGTCCTGGTGCTCAGGATTAATTGCAGAATCCAGAGCACTGATAAGGGAATAAATACAATGTAGATTTAATAATACCATCTTCTTGGCTGAGGCCATTTCATAATGCCCTTCACAGAGGCTACATACTGACAGAAATGCAGGCAATTAAGGATGTACAAGTTCTTCTGGGGAAGAAAAAGCATGGCTTACCACTCTGGTCTCAATCCCACAATATATTAACTCTTTAGTCACTTGAAACTATTTGCCCCAAATGCAGCACAAATAGGTGCGCATTTAGATGCTGGTTTTTTTCCCTCTGGAGTCTGATTTATGTTGGAAGAACATTTTTACCACATGAAATTATATACAGATGTTGCATTAGACAGATSTGGGTTTCACTTAAAACCCCTGTCTAATTATGAAGCTAAAAAGGTAGGCTAAACTCTTACTTTATTATCTTAATTCTGTTTTGTTTCAGCAATTTTTTGTAATAAGAGAGATCCTCCTTACCCAGTGGGAAAGCAGATGTCCCAGTTTGAAAAAGCACTTCTTGTTCAACCTGTATGATTTTCAGCCTTTATCAGCTGCTTTTATCATAGATACTGAAAATGGATTGAAACAAAAAGGCACTGTTTACACAATGAATGTGTAAAAGGATGTGTGTTTATGTGTTTTCCATCCCATAGCTCTTGCTTTGTGAAATTGCCACCTGTCAGATGGCTGACATGCTCAATGAGATGAAATTTGGCATCAGTGGACCTCACAGTTTTTTTGATAGATGAAGTTATTTCCATTTCATTATCTGCTTTGTGAGCCAGGGCAATCCAGCTGAGTCATTCTTTGTGCACACAAAAGAGGTGTTCTTGTGGGATCTCCTGGTACACATACACACTAATCAAATCATGTGCTCTTTGAGTACGTTTCCAAGCTGAAAAACCCCTAGGAAGTGTGCATACCCCTCCTCCATTTCAGGATCAGAGTCTTTAGAGTAGGAGTGGCATAAGTGCCTAACACAGGGTACAGTATCTTTCTGTCTGCTGCATTAATGCAAACCTGGCAGTGTCTGACTCAACAGTTAAATCCAGATAAATCTCAGAGTGTGAAGTCTGAGGAAATTTTGATATATTGCGGAAACTTCTGTCAGTATTGTAATATATTTAGGGTAAATATTTATGGTTGGACATCTTGGATGCCTCTCTTTACTCCATTCATCTCTTCTAAAACAAGCTTTTGGCCAATTTTTGCTTCAAAACTTTGGGGTTTCAAAGTCATCTTTGCCCAATTTGTAATGGAGTAAATCTCTGAAAGCGGGACACCGCTTTTCAAAGGGTGGTTTCACAGTTACTCATTGTATGTTGTCACAGAGAAAGTKGCAAAGGAATCGTCTCAACTGTGAGACAAAATCAGTCTTTTGAAGTAGTTGTTAAATATGTAGATTTCTTAGAAATAGAGATGAGATGTCATTTCCTTTACCCATTTCCCCTTTCTGGCCCTAGTCACCCTAAGTGTGAGCATGAAATAACTGTTAAGTCATTTAACATTGTAATAGCCACTAGCCAATCACAAACCCTGAGACCTGCTTTCCAGGGGCAACCTCAGCAGGAGATGAATGTCTTTACAAAACAGCTGACCATGAAAAGTTTCTGTAGATTTATTGCTACACCCCACTAAGACATTAAGGTTTGATAAAATGAAGCTGGCTCTAGTGCTGCTGAGAGCCAGCTCTTACATCTCAGCATCAGTGTTTACAGCCAGTGCTGCCTCAGGGAATGCTCCATCAGCACTAAGCATCCTAAGCTTGGACTTCATTGTTTTCATCCTCTGTCACAGGCAGAGCTCAAAGGCATTGAGAACAGCACCAAAAGAAGAGATGTAGCTCAAACCCTGTCATTCAGTACTCGATCACCTCTGCCCTTCTGGGTATCAGGATGGTGTAACAGGTACATCTTTGTTGCTGACATATCACATCCCAGTAAATTCATGTCAGTGTTCTTACTTTTAAGAGCTTGAGTGAAGTTTTCCTTTTTGGCCTCTTCCCTTGTGCAGGCAGGAGGAGACCAAACTTAGGAGCAGAGTCACAGTATGGGCTTTCACCACCAGGATTCCTGACAGACCTTGGTATCTACTTCAGGATGGACTCAGGTCCAGCTGATCTTGTTACTCGTTGGTTTGCTGCCTGTCTTTATGTGTGATTGTTGCAAGCAGGAAGCCTGGTGAAGGCTGAAGGAACCATCAGTGTTCAGGGAAGCAGTTCATGCTTTCCCTGGTTTCCTCAGGGGTGGCATAGAAGTTACTGTGGGCACGCACCTGTGCAGGGTTTCCATCGTCTCAATTCTTCTGCAGCCCTTCTGGAGATTGGTACATGCCTGGGTGAGTTTACAGGCTTCTAGGGGAAAGCACTAGAAGCCACTGGCAGAAGTGCTGTTCAAAACTGATGGCCCAGTACATGCCCTTGCTGTTGGACATAAACTTCTGCAGGCTGCCTCTTGCAGTTTCCTCTCCTCAGGAAGGAATCTCCGTCTGTAGACACTCACACACCATCTTAATATCTAGCCTTCTCCCTTCCTGTGCTTTCATACCTTTTCTTACTGCCCCATGTTTGTTTCCCTAAACCACCCATTTCTGTCTTACCATATCCTTGTCTTTTGCTTCCTTTCTTGTTTCATTTCCCATCTTTTCTTTTTATCTTCTTCCTCTGTCTTTTATGTTTTCACGTGGCATGCAATAAATCCTCAGTGCTTGTCCCCAAACAGATGATCATTCATCCTTAGAGACAAAAAATTCCACCAAAACCCCCCAAAACCCACATACATTTTCTGCATGTAAGTGACCTTGCTTTCCTGATTTTTCACATGCTTTTACATTAACTAGAAGCAAACCCAGATTGTGCATTGTTGTGTCATGTTGGGAGTCCAGAGGTAACACTATGAGAACATTGCAACTAAGGAATTTCTAATTTCCCTCAATTTCTGCACAGCAGCCTACAGGCTGAATTTTTGTTTCAATGTGCTGTGACCTGTAACATGGATTTTCTTGGAGTTATATCTTCAAGATGAAACATGTTTTTATATATAAATTCCATACTGATATTACAATATTACTTCATATCTCTGAGCTTGCTTGTCCTGTGATGAATCTGATTTTGGTAGCTGGTGTCATTTAATGCTGTGCAACTGACTTAAAATCCATGCCTAAGGAACATAACCCCTCACAATCTAGCTTTAAGTACTGTAGTACAAAATATTAAAAAAAAAAAAAAAAGAGAGCAGTAACAGCAGGTGAAACATATATGGAGGGGAGAAATGGAAAGATAAGAGTCCAGACCAGGACAGCAGGAACAATTAATAGGAACATCAAAGATGGATAGGAGGTAGTGATCAGCCTGTAATGGTTAGTCTGTGTCAAACACAAATCCTTTACAGGCAACCAGGTGTTCCCATATCCACTGCAGGAAGCAGCTACTGAAACTCGTTAGGAAATGACAGTGACTTACAGTAGCATCTGTAGGAGCAGAACAAAGAAAGGCTTTTGGCATCCGAACCTACAGCGCAAAAGAACATCAGTAAATATTGTGCCTGTACTACGGGCCAGGAAACAAATGCACCCACATCCCCACGACAGACTGATAAACCACTCACCCTGCTCCTGCCTTAGTGGCAATGCCAGTGCCTGCACAGTCAGGAGTGCCAAGAGCCACATCATTCTGGGATCTGCCGATGCCAGCTTGTGAGCATAAGCATTGTGGGGATGCAGCCTTGGAAAAAGAGGTAGTTGGCTTGTTAGCTTGTGTAAAATGATGTATATGGAAGAGAAAATTTTGGCAGGTATGGATTTGGGTTTGATTTCTTTTGTGCTACATGCAGTTTACACAGCTCTCAATCAAGTAGGATTTTTGTGACTTCTGTGGTATCGCAGATTAGGGAGCTGCCTCCATTTTTTCCGTTCCGGCCTTATAAATGGAGAAATGCATTTTGTCAGGACAATGTGAGAGCAGAGAGTGGTGCATGTTTATGTGGACACAGAGACAGAAAGCAGAAGGGTGTACTTTCTAGTTTATGGCAGAGGAGGTTTTGGCAGATGAAAAAGATTGTAATAAAATTTTGACCTTTTTTGACTTACTTTTTAATTGACTTCTGAGGCAGAGCTAAACACATTCTGAACTGGCTCACCTTAGAGACCAAATAGTCATTTTCTTTTGTGGACAGAAAAGATTCAGGATTTAAGCCTGTCGAAGGTCTGCAAAAAATGGAGTTCTACTTCGCATGAGAAGAGGAAACCTGTTTTGTGCTAGTAGTTAAGTTCACAGAACAACATAATAGCGTAATAGATCTGCTGATGTCTTTTGTATTAGATCCATATATCTGTGAGGGGTTTTATAGGCTTTTATAATCAGAAGCTGTTGGGCACTTTTTATTTTATTTTTTTTTCAGCAGTCTAATTTAGGTCTATCAAAGGAGATTTGTCTGGTTTTTTTTCTACTGATAATGCATTCAGCTTCCATGTGCATCATGTTTGTGTGATGTCTATAAACATCTGATTTTATTTCCTAGTAATAAAAAGGGAACACATTAGTTTAGTACTATTGATAGCAATTTTAGGCTGCGCTAGGCACAGAGGGTGACTAGAAACACTTGATGTTTGCAGCTGGTTTTCACAGGTATAAAATACCTCAAAAAATTAGGATTTAATAATGAACTTACTTGGGCCTTTTTTTTKTCCCTGTAAACTAAGCCCACACACCATTTTAAATGTAGTTATTCCTTTAAAAATGGGAGACTGATAATGAAAACACAAATTAAAAAAGAACAATTTTTAATGCCAAAACCCAGTGTTTCTCAAATGGRAACATGGCAGTTCCTTCTGAGCTGGAGCTTCCTGTCTGTGTTGCAGCATGCAGTGTCTCCTCCTGTATGCAAATTTCTTCTTCTGGTCACATTAACAAATGTGACCAGAAAAAAAAAAAAAAAAGACAAATTAACAAATCTAATCCCGTTCAGGAGCCCTGCTCAGGTCTTGTTCTCCTGTGGTTCCACAGTGACATTTTAATAGAGAGCAAGCCTCTGTTACAGTGAAGTGTTCTACCACTCCTAGTGTTGCAGAGTTTCACAGAAGCAGCATCAGAAAGGCTCGAGGGTACTGTTTTACCTCTTCGTGTCTTCTGTAATGCAGAAATGTAATTTAGTTGTAATCTTTGCTACCCATCTTGTTTTTGTGTTTTGTCTATCTATTGCTCCAATAAAGCTCATCGTCCTAATGGCCAGTGATAAATTATCTTGTTCAGAGACTATCTGATTTCGATATCTGCAGGGTTTAGTAAGTGATTTCATAAAATATGATTAATCTTCTACCAAAAAAAATGGTTTTAATCTTGGGGTCAATTAAAAACTTGCAGTAGTAGAGTTATCCTTGGTTTTAATCTCAATTGAGGATAGATTTTCTATTAAAAAACCAAACCAAACAAACAGAAGAAAAACAAAGACAAGGCCAGCTTCTGTATTCTGACTTAAATGTGTATAGATCTATTCTTGCTCAGTGCATGTATTTCGGTTTTGTCCTCCAGCATCTTCAGTAATTTCTCTCATTAGTAGTGGAACTCCAGATTTGTCCTGCTGTCAGACATTACCCAGTATTGCTTATGAAAGAAGATCTGCGTGATATGGTATAAAAAGAAAAACACATCCTATCTGAGTAGTTAACACTGAAGTTACTCTAATATGTCAGGATTACTTAGGCTTTGCTATGTTACTGTATTCTATGAGGTTAAAAAAAATCAGGAATCAAAAAATAAGTATTTACTGTTGGGGTAGAATGCAAACTTATTTCTTTTCTATGCCCTTCAGGTCTTATATTTTTCTTCTACATCTTGTTTACATTTAAGGTGCTTTGCTGTCCCTTGGAGTAGAGAATTACTATTTCAAATCCTAGAAAATTGCTCTGTTTTCTTCTTACAATAATGGCAGAAATGGTACCTTGTGTAAAAAGTATAAGACAATCAGCATCTAATGAAACTAGTTTCTATTCCCAGTTCACTTACTCTTGAAATAAAGTGTTCTTCATCTTTCTTTCCAATAGTAATTAGGTCAGAAGGAGAGTTAGAAGGGATATCCTTGTATTGTTCACTTATATAATGGTATCAGCCTAGTTTTTGCATCATTTCTCCAGATATATATAATTTATAGAATTCTTGGATGAAAATGAACTTATTCTACACTTGTGAATGCATTCCACAAAATCCTATTTTCCAGTACTTAAGAATAGGTTCTRTAGCAGTACTAAAGCCCTTTTCTGTATTTGTAGGTAGAACATAGCCCTCTTAATGCTGGTAGAGCATGGCATTGCATATAAATTACTTTCCTTTTTTGTAAAACAAGTTTGTTGTCAATGTACTCATTTAAGAATTGCTGCCTCTCGTCTAAAGAGATGTGTTTGGTTCATAACAAGGGAGCTGCTTGTGATTAAGCATTTTAAGTATTACCATTTACTTCTTCATTTTAAGTATGCATTTTGCATCCCCCCTCCTCCCCTCCCCTCCCCCTGTCTTTTTTTGCCCTTCAACTTTCTTCATTTCTAGGGTTTGGAATTCCTTTGCTATATTGCAGCCTTGGCATTTTTTCTTGTAATATAAAGCTACTGATATGTTTAATATTTAATATCACCTAGAAGGTAGATGTTGAAATATTTTCCTAGTACTATTCTAGTTCTAGTTTCAGATTTGGAGGGAGAATGGGTGCCATGCTTATTACTATTGTTACAGTAGAGCTGCTTGTTATCTTCTGTTTGAGGTCAGACTAACAGTTGCCTCAAAAGCCCTTCTTTTCCTACAGAATCTGTTTGACCAGTTGCGGCTGAAAAGTTGTGTTTTCAACTGCAGATCTTAWATTTTGCTTGGGTTTAATCTCTCCTTTTTCTGTCTGTAATTAACAAAATGTCTTCTTTTTATGATTGCCACAAAGTTCTCTCATCTAGTTCCCAAGGACTTTCCTCATTGCCCCGTGCCTCCGCTAGTTTCACCTTGCATTTTTCACAACTTCCCTGGAGACCAGAAAATGGAGAAGGTCTGAACCTATGTGACAATGTCGCTGCTTCTTGCCACCGTCCGTGGTACTTGCAGGGCCTCCCTTCTGCTCACTCAATTCTTCCGCTTTCCAAAACCATCCTAAATTCTCTTTGCAAGAGAAAGTTTCTTCAAAGAATGTTTCAGATGACCTCAAAAATAAGACATAGTGCAACAGAGGGGGTTAAAACAGACACATAAGTGTTCCTTACTCTTCTGATTTGGAGGGAAAGTTTACTCCTGGTCCCAGATGGAGCAGCTTAATTCTGGGAGTGGAACTTAGAAAACAGGATGTACCAGTGAGATGCCAAAGAATTTAGTATCACTAGGAATAGGTTTGTCAACGTTGTCATTAACTATCATCACCTCTTCTCTGATGTCAGATACTGTGGAAGGACACTGGCAGGTTACCATCAAAAGCTCTCTCTTGTTATGTTGCTCTTTTTTAATTATCCATTCCTTTGCAAAACTGGGCACCAAATACAACCCAGCGGATTAGGAGCGGTTGGCAACTGCTTACCAGGAGTACAGACACCTTAATGAACTAACAAAAAAGTAGGTTGTAGGGTAGGAATCAATATTTTACACTCAAACTAAATGACCTGAGAGGCAGAAGAAACAAGTAAGTGATGACTTTTTGGTATTTGAAATCCTTAATTAGGCATATACTAACAGTTAGGAGGTGGTTCTCGATGGGATGTGAGGCACCTCAACCTATTAACTCTGTAAATGAATGTTTAAAGGACATTAAAGGAGCTTTGCTAGTGTTTTTCTTTCAACTGTTATCCAAATGAGCAAAGCAGGTTGAGGAATGTGTGAAGTGATTAATTACACTAATTAAAAACACTTTATTTACACTTACTCTATAATTTATCATTACTACTTTTGTCAGTTGATCGAAGGTGAGTGAAGTGTTGTTTATAATTGGTATGGGAGCTAATTAAATGGTCGTTCGAGCACGTTTTGGTCTATTTCCTTTGTCAATTAGAACTGGCATCGTAATAGATGACTGACCAAATGGAGATGTATAGCACAATAGCAGTGCTACACTTTACTACTTACTTGGAGAAGCAAATGTGCCCTGGGAAGCCAACTGACTTTAAATCTCAAGGAGAGGAAAAACCYTTCTTTCACTTACCTGCTATTTTTGTTTGTAACTTCATATGGAAAACTAAAGTAACCAACACGCAATTACCTGATGGAGGATGACTAGGTAGATGATTCTGTTGTTCGTACTGTAATTATTTTAGCCAATTYAGAGGTAATTATTGCATAGATTTGGAATACTGAATTAATCATACCCTTATCTTGTAATAATATAGCTCTGTATGTAACTTGTCATTATCTGATATTTATTTTATAGTGGAACAACTACCAGATAATGTATTATTGAATACTTGTTCCACAATAAATTGTGCTCTGTAGTGTAATACATTAATCCTGTTTCATAATTCAGCCTTTTTATTTGTTTTGTTTGTTTGTTTTGGAGATTGACCATACTATTTCTATAGTATTATCTTGAATTGTTAGATACTGTGAAGCTAAAATGTTTTAAGTATTCCCTAAGATACTGTGGTCTAAGGATTAGGAAACAGGAGCAACTTTTCAGATGTTTGACAGGCAGACACTAGGGATAGTTTGTCACTTGATATCCCCAAGAGAGCAATTTCTGTTTTCTTTTTGGAAGTTCCTCCTTTACAAGAAACCCCATTCATCTGACTATTTAGCTTTGTGACACAGCAATGGTGCTATAATATGAGACAGAAAAAATATAATGATGTCTGAGTATGTAATGGAGTTAATCCAGACTCCTGCCACCTTAACTTGCTGTCCTGTAGTTAAAAATATGTATCACAAATACTGATTGTACTTAAATCTTATCAGACTTTCCCTTGGGAAACTGTCCCTAAGAAAAAAGGAGTCTGGCAAGGCTGGACACACTTTAAGAAGGAAATCTTAATGGCGCAGGAGTAGGCTATCCTTATATGCCAAAAGATGAGCTGATGGGGAAGAAGACCGGCCTGGCTGAAGAGGGAGCTTTTCCTGGAACTCAGGGTGAAAAGGAGGGTTTATGACCTTTGGAAGAAGGGGTAGGCAAGTCAGGAAGACTACAAGGATGTCATTTGGTCATGCAGAGAGAAAATGAGAAAGGCAAAAGCTCATCTAGAACTCAATCTGTCAACTGCTGTGAAAGATAATAAAATGTGTTTTTATAAATACATTAACAACAAAAGGAGGGCCAAGGAAAATCTCCATCCATTATTGGATTTGGGCAGGAGGGGGAACATTGCCACCAAGAATGAGGAAAAGGCTGAGGTATTTAATGCCTTCTGTGCCTCAGTCTTTATCAGAAAGACCAATTATCCCCAGGACAACCAGCCCCCTGAGCTTGTAGACAGGCATGGGGAGCAGAATAGACACCCTGCAATGTAGGAGGAAGTTGTGAGTGACCTATTGTGCCACTTAGACAGTCACAAGTCTATGGGGCAGGATGGGATTCACCAGAGGGTGTTGAGGGAGCTGGCAGAAGAGCTCACCAAGCCGCTCTCCATCATTTATCATCAGTTGTCATGATGGCTGACCGGGGAGGTCCCAGACAGCAGGAGGCTGGCAGATGTGGTGCCTGTCTACAAGAAGTGTCAGAAGGAGGAGCTACAGGGCTGTCAGCCCAACCCTGCTGCTGGGAAAGATTGTGGAACAGATTATCCTGAGTGTGATCACATGGCAGGTACTGGACAACCAGCAGATCAGGCCCAGCCAGCACAGGTTTAGAAAAGGCAAGTCCTGTTGACCAACCTGATCTCCTTCTGTGACCAGGTGACCTGCCTAGAGGATGAGGGAAAGACTGTGGATTTGATCTACCTGGACTTCAGTAAAACTTTTGATACTGTCTGCCACAGCATTCTCCTGGAAAAACCAGCAGCCTTTAGCTTGGACAGGTGCACTCTTCCCTGGGTTAAAAATTGGATGAATGGTCGGACCCAAAGAGTGGTGGTGAATGTTGCTGCATCCAGTTGGTGTCGATTCAGTTGTGGCCAGGATTGGAGCCAGTCCTGTTTATTATCTTTATCAACAATTTGGACAAGGGAATGGAGTGCACCCTCAGCAAGTTCTTGGTTGACAATAAGTTGGACAGAAGTGTTTAATTTGCTAGAGAGCAGGCAGGATCTACAGAGGGATCTGGACGGGCTGGATCAATTGTAAGAGGTTCAAAAGGCCAAGTTCTGGGTCCTGCACCTGGGTCACAACCCCAGGCAGCGCTACAGGTTGGGGGCAGAGTGGCTGGAAAGCTGCCCAGCGGAAAAGGACCTGGGGGTACTGGTCAACAGCTGGCTGAACACGAGCCAGGAGTGTGTCCAGGTGGCCAAGAAGGCCAAGGGCATCCTGACCTGTATCAGCAATAGCGTGGCCAGCAGGACCAGGGCAGTGATTGTCCCCCTGTACTCAGCACWGGTGAGGCCACACCTCAAATCCTSKGTYCAGTTTTGGGTCTCTCAATGCAAGGCAGACATTGAGGTGCTGGAGCGAGACCAGAAAAGGGCAGCAGGCTGGTGAAGGGTCTGGAGCACAGGTCCTGTGAGGAACAGCTGAGGGAACTGGGATTGTTTAGCCTGCAGAAAGGGAGGCTCAGGGGAGACCTTCTCACTCTCTACAACTGCCTGAAAGGAGGTTGCAGCCAGGTGGGCATCAACCTCTTCTCCCAGGCAACCAGCAACAGGACAAGAGGAAATGGCCTCAGGCAGCATCAGGTGAGGTTCAGGTTGGACATCAGGAAGAATTTTTTTCACTGAAAGGGTGGTTAAGCATTGGAAGAAGCTGCCCAGGGAGGTGGTGGAGTCACCATCCCTGGAAGTGTTCAAGAAATGATGGGAAGTGCTGTGGTCTAGTTGACAAAGCAGTGTTAGGTCAAAGGTTGGACTCGATGATCCTGGAGGTCTTTTTCAACYTTAACAATTCTATGATTCCATCATGTGTTTGTTTTTGAAACCTCACTCATGATCTGGTAATACTACAAATTTAATAGGATATGTTTCTTTGCCCCCCATCTCTAATCAGTGTCAGTGTCCTGAACCAGTCTCTCAGCACTTAGAAAACTGCTTAACTTCTGACACTGGTAAGGTCCTTGGAGCCCAAGATCCTACTGGCTTTCTTATGTGAGATACTCTTCTGCTTATGACCACCATGGCTATGATTCAGGTGAGCTCTGCTACTTGTGTGGTTCCTAGACAAGTTCTTGCCCTCAGGAGGAAGGGAAGAAAACATCTGATGACTCACCAGCTCTGATTCCTAAGCAAGATTCGTGTCTTTTCAACTACTGTTGGTGCTGATGCATATTTTTTGTAATCTCTCACTGAAGCCTCAGTCAGCATTAATGACTGTTCATTGAATCAAAATTCACTACTGCATTGATGCACTTTGGTCTTTGTTGGTTGGTTTTGGTTTGGTTTGGTTTTTTTTAGGTAGAACAGTGTATGCAGGTACTGGGAAGTATCCTAATATTTTTCTGTTCTGCCATTTAAAATATTTCTGCTTGCAAACACTTGCTATTCAAGAATAATTTATTTTAAAATGTAATTAAAAATTACATTTTTAGGTTGTGAGTTTGTTTCCTTTGTTTGGTTGTTGGTTTTTTTACCCTGAATGACGTAAGAAGGAAGAGGAGATGGTCTGAAGAGAGCAGAAATGACAGGCAAAATATTTTATTGCCAAAGAAAATATTGCTCTTGAAAATAAAAAAGACAAATGTTTTCATAATTTCATTTTTTTCCTCTTTTTTGACCCAGCCATGAATGATTATAGTACCCTGGATTCTTTGTGTCACTTTGTTTCCCATAATCAACTGTTACTGTGATGTCCTTGAATTAATAATAGTCTCATCATTTAAGACCACTCGCTTCCTTAGTTTGGTCTTTAAATAGCTACACCACACCTTATTGCAGCATTGTTGTATTTTCAGAAGGAAAAGCAGTGGCCCCTGAAGGAATCCTGCCAGTGCAGATCCCTGTCCCTCACAGGCCAGGGGGCACAGCACAGCCCCAGCTGCGCCGTGGGGCTCACCTTGCAACCTTGGCCTCCTGCTTCCCCAGGTTCCCCCTTGGCAGAGGCAGGTCGATGCTGTGGAGGCTCTGCTCTGCTCTCTGCTGTGGTTTGTCTGGAGCCTGTAGCTCACCAGGGTACACTGATGGCCACATGCAGTGTTCTCAGTGCCACGAATCAGCCTGGTAATGTCAGGCTGTGCTTGTTTTGTCGATTCCATGTGGCAGGAAGATGGCAAGTGTGGGCTTCAGTGCTGCTCTCTTAAGTAAGAGAGCACTGCCTCTGCTCCTCTTCCCCGTTCGGCTTGAAGTAAGTGCGCAAGGTACTCTGAGGTCCTCCACATCTCCTAAACTAGTACGTTCTGAAATAAAAAAATAATAGCCATATAATACCCAGCATAACCACCTCAGGGGGCGAGGGGGGTGGGGATGTGTAATATAAACTAAAGGAAAGGGGCTTCACGAGAAGCCCCTTCCCCTCACTGCCTGAATGGGAGACTCATTTTCCTCTAACACTGTCAGGCCTGCCAGACCCAGCCTGCTGGGTCTCCAAACCACAAAAGAAATTCCTGTTTCCCTTCTCTGATTCCTAGAAAAGTCCTCTACTCTCCATCACCTCTGAAGTTCCTTTGGGGGTTGGCTCCCTGATGTAAGCATATCCTCTGTCTCCATCTGGTCTCTTCTTCCCTGGTCTTCTCTGTGCTCCAGCAGCATTCCCTCGCTGAAGTGCACTTTGTGTCCCAAGCAAGGCACCACCCTCTCCCTTTCCTTCCATCTCCTTTCTGAGCTGGGTTACAGAGGCCAAGGTGAACAAAGCAGGGAGCCTTGCACCCTGCTCTGCTCAAGGTTAAGAGGAAGGTATTGTCTGCAGTACCTGTCCTCCAAACTGGAGAGAAGTTAAAGAGTTGATTGCTCTACCCTGCTCCATCGTTTGAAGTAAGTCCACAGTGGTGTCTCTTGCAGTATGATGGCTCTGACTTAGTTTCCTGAATTTTGACTCTTTCCTCTACTGTTTTAATACAGGAGGAGAGTGGCACAAACAATCAGTGAAAAATTGGTACTATCAACTGTGAATAATCCAACATCAATATTCTTTCACAAGGAAAATATTTTTTTTTTATGTGGTGGTGAAAAACATAAGGGAGAACAGGTATTTATATCTTCCCCATACCCTCAAATAGAAACAAAACATAGTACAAATTTTAAAAGGAGTACTGCAGATCATCGATATCTGCTATCCTAAATCTTATGAAGCCCAAAGTGTTTGTTTTAAATTGAACAGTTGTAGTAATTATGTGTCATTAAGGGAAAAACTAAGACTGAATTGTGCTAGCAGTTAACTAGTGATTTCCAGTGCCTAGCTGAAAATAGAGAATTTCCAGCTGCCTTAACTCTTCTGAAAGCATATGAAAAATAGTTGTATGAATGCTTTCTTATACCAACACAACAGAGTTTAAATTCTAACCTGTAAGAAATGGTAGATTATTGTCAAGAGCCATCAGCATACAGAAGGACACAAACAAACTTCTCTTCTGAGTGAGCTGCAGGCTCTTCAGAAGGTCTGGGTTTACCTTCAGATTGAAATCTCAAGAATGTTAATGAGAAAAGCAATCCATCTTTTCCCTATCAGACAAGGAGGGACTGCTTGTAGTCCCTAAGTCCTGAAAAAGGAACTCGTGTTTTTCATGGTCACATTGATTGATGTCAAATGTATCTTCTAGTTTGTATGCTTAGTTTAGATTTTGTTATTTACAGGTGAGCAGCCACTACTCTATTTACAGTTGCTTGGGCTTATTTAAAATCCTAGGCTTATTTAAAAAAATCTATCTGGCTGTCTCTCTCAAATTTGTAATTATTGAAATGTATGTACATTTTAATTGTTCATTACTGCTTGTTATGGTACAAAATAAAAACTGCTAAATAAAACCAATATTTTAGTGAACTTTAAACTATGCGTGCCAAACTTTTTAAATTCTTTTTTTCAAGGGGTTGGATAAGTTTCTTTAAGTGCGTGGAAGCGTTTAAACTATCTGGTGCAAGGAACCCATGTATGTGTTTCTAGCTGGCGATGTAAATCCCCTAGTGAGCCACAGTAATATGAAAGCAGCACTTGAAAGCCAGATGCAATGAAAATTTAAACCTATTGCGTTCATAGCATGTGATAGTTTAATCATTATTTAAGCTTTAGAAATGTCACAGTGTAATTACTTTCACAATGCGTACAAACACTTTCATGCACAAAAATTGCTTTCTTGCTGCAACTTTTGCTTCTCATGGAAAAGTTATGCTTTTGTGAAATTTCTGAACTTTATCTTGTTCATCACTTGATCACAGACAAATTCTCAGTGAAAATTCAAAATCCAAAAGTGTCATGGTTTGACCCGAACTGACAGGCAGTTCTTTGAACCAATCACGCTTCTCTTAATTTCACATACTTAAACCCTGTGGAAGGCGGGTTTTTGAGAAGAAAAAAAGTTCTCCTGTTCCAGCTTGGTGCAGGGATGGAGAGAGAGGGAGGGGAAAAGTGGGGGAAAGAATGAGTTCTGAAAGTTTGTTATGTTGTTGCCTTCTTTACTTTAAGTCTGTTAATAAACCTCTCATATTCTGTCAAGTTTTGTGCCTGCTTTGCTTTTCTCTTAATGCTTATCTCACAGAAAAGACATCAAAAAAGTAATGTATAATTTAGCTTTAAACCACTACACTAAATTGGTGTTTCCGCCCGGTTACGAACCGAACCCGCGACAAAAAGATTGAAATAAACCCTACAGTTCTTTTTAAAACTGAGCATGTATTTTCTTTGGGCTCTTTGCAAAAAAAAAATCTGTGAAAGTATTTCTTTCATTAAAGGAGAAATTTTGCAACAAAACCAGTTAAATGGAAAATGCTAAGTAAACCCTATTTGCAGAGCCAAGGAATGGAAAGTAGCAAAGGCTGGATTTATAAGCACCCATAGAGGATTAAATTCAGCTCTCCTGTGGATGTGATACATTTTTACTAGCCTCACAGCATACATGGAGCTCTACCTCCTTCTGTATTTGTAAGGAAATACAGGGACCAGAAGTTACATTCTAAATTTGTCCTGTATCTCRAATGTTCTGATGAATGCAGTTGATTTTGCAGTATAAATTGTGTTGATATGTAAAACAGTGTCAAAATCCCAGTCTACATTTAGATGCACACACTTCCTCTTTACATAGCTGACCACAAATTGTTTATAATATGAGCGGTTCAGGTTGGATTTTGGAAAATAGCAGTTATAATGGTTCTGCCATTTCTGAGAAATAGGCTAGAGGAAAAAATACTCTCCTTGTAATTCGGGGGTGGAGTTGTTTGCACATTTTCTAAGTGGAAATCTTTTTGGAACAGCTTTACATCCTCATAGCAAAGACTTAAAGGTCATAAAAACTGCCTTTGTATCAGGAATGTACTAGAAGTTATTTCTGGTAAATTCATTGGAATTTTTCCATTGTGAGTCTGTTTAAAACTGAACTTATCGCATGTTCTGTAGGAGTAAAATCACCGTAATCATTTCACATCTCTTAAGGTTTGTGTCACCTTCTGTGCTCTCGTGAGCTTGTTAGTGCTAACCAGCAGATGAACCTGTCATCCTTGTGGAGCCTCTGTGTTATAGATGGTAGCTGTTGGGTTGAAGGTAACCCATGCAATGGCCAAGGTACAACCCTTTTTCCTCCTCTTGTACATCACTTTAGTGTCTGGGCCCAGACACTAAAAGAGACTAAAATCAGTGAAGATAGAGATAGGATTAAGTGTGTATTCTTTAATGTAGCTCTTTGTGTATCATAGAATCATATAATCCCACAATGGTTTGGGTCAGAAAAGACCTTTAAGATCATCTAGTTCCAACCCCTCAGCTGTAGATAGGGGCATCTTCAAGTAGACCAGGTTGCTCAGGGCTCCATCCTGCTTGGCCTTGAACACTTCCAGGGATGGGTTATGCACAGCTTCTTTGGGCAACTTGTGCCATTGCCTCACCAGCACAGGGAAGAATTTCTTCGTAATAGCTAATCTACAGCTACTCTGCCAGTGTGAAGCCATTGTGCTGTCACTTCATGCCCTTATAAAAAGTCTCTCTCCATCTTTCCTGTAGGATCCCTTCAGGTACTGGAAGGCCACAGTTAGGTCACCCTAAAGCCTTTACTTTTCCAGACTGAACAATCCCAATTCTCTTAGCCTTTCATCATAGGGGAGGTGTTCCATCTAACTTAGTGGCCCTCCTCTGGATTCACTCCAACAGATGTCCTTCCCATGTTGGGGCGCCCAGAGCTGGATGCAGCTCTCCAGGTGGGGTCTCACCAGAGCAGAGCAGAGGGGCAGAATCCCCTCTCTCCCCTGCTGCCCACGCTGCTTTGGATGCAGCCCAGGACACGTTTGGCTTTCTGAGCTGTGAGTGCACATKGCTGGGTCATGTCCAGCCTCTCCAGCACCCCCAAGTCCCTCTGGGCAGGACTGCTCTCCATCTGTTCATCCCCCAGCCTGTGTTGATACTTGGGGTTGCCCTGAACCAGGAGCGGCACCTTGCACTCGGTCTTGTTAAACCTCATGAAATTCCCATGCACCCACTTCTTGAGCTTGTCCAGGTCCCTCTGGATGCCATCTCATCCTTCAGGTGTGTCAACTGCACCACTCAGCTTGGTGTCATCTGCAAATTTGCTGAGGGTGCACTTGATTCCTGTGTGGAAACAGACTGTTCCCTGTCTGATATATAGTCTCAGGATAAAAACTGGGAAATCTGCATGTGGTAAGCTAAATCACTTGTACGTGAACCTAATGAATATTAAAACATGTTTTAGTTTCACAGAACTACTAAATAACTGTGGAAAGTGCCAGTGTTCATGGTCCTGACATGCCCTTCAGTCTGGCAGCTCCAGTTTAGGCTCGCTGCCTGTACTTGGCTCTGCTGCTGTGCAGTGCTGTGGTAGGGAAGATAAGATAGCTGACAAAATAGTCATCAAAGATGCACTGAGATCAGGGTGTGTCCTGCATGATGAGAAGAGCAATTAATATTTTAAAGGCTGCCATCCATCCCTACAGGCACCAAAGTATTACATCACCGTGTGTATAGGACAGTGGCAGTAATCAATAGATCTGATGTGCTGGGGGCTCAGGGAGGGACAAGTTAGCATTTCCCAGGCAGAACGACTGAATATAATTAAGTCAAATAAACAAGGCTTATCCTTACGGGAAAAAAAACCCTCATCAACTATTCTGAGTTGAAAAGCAGGAGTTCTTTATCAAATAGTACGGTTGGATTTGTTCAGGCATAGAATTTCTTCACCAGTCAAAACCATACATTTCTTGCACAGAAAGCAATGTGGTCTGTTGTGTGAACATGATGAGTGAGTGGTAATGAAACAAAGTAATGGATGTATTTTTATTACTGAAAAGTCAAATTCTGAAAATCTGAAGCCAGATACATCAGATAATTTCAAGGCTCACTTGACAGATAATACAGGCATGCTCTTTCACTGAGATTTTCTGACTGCTCTCAAATCCTGTCCCCACAGGGCCCAGCCTCCTCTCCCAGAGTGCACTCCAGCTCAATTCCAAACCTGAAGGATCTTTCCAGTACTCAGCCAGCTACCACAGCAACCAGACCCTCGCCCTGGGCGAAACAGCATCTGCCCAGCTCCCRTCCCGCAGCAGTCAGGCCAGAGGTGCCATCCAGAGCTACAGCCAGGTACGTGTCCTAAGCAATCGTGGTCTCTCACACCTGAAATTCTGTGGAGCAGCTCCCAGGAAAGAGCTGTTTGGTGCTTGCCCACACCTGAATTTCTGCCTTTACTTTCTATCTTGTTTAACACACCTGCAGCAGGGTGGAGTTACCATCTTGATTTTTGTAAATCTCTGGTGGGTTGACTTGCATAGTAATAAAGTAATCCTGATTAAAAAGGAGATCTGCATGCCAGATTTACTTAGTTGCTTGCATATGTATTTTGGCAATAGCATGTTCAAGCATTTAATTTTCAAAGCAAATTTCTGTGACTGTGCTGATTAGGAGTCCATCCTAAGGTCTAGGACTTGCCAGCATTGGTCTGAGCACATTACTGAAAGCAGTAAGTGCCAGAAAACAAAAACAAAGCCAGGCTGACACCAGGTGTGAAACCTGCTTGGGATACCATGCATCACGTGGTGCTATGGCCTGATCTCAAGTGTAAGAAACATTTTTTTCACCACATACTGTAGCACAAGCAGTTTATCAGACTGTCGCCTCTACATTTGAAACATTTTGAAATACTGTCTCGGATACTCATGAAAACTTTGTAAATCCTGTCTAAACCATCCCTCCTGGCTCTGACATGTAACCCTCTCACTTTCTGTGCTTTTCACTGTGACATCAAAGCCTCTCAGTAGAAAGTGAAGCTTCAGTTTAGACAAAAATTTCAAGAAGAATTAGTGTACATCTCTGTACATAAACAATGTCTGACTGGGTTGTGTTGGTCAGCACAGGTTATTTTCTCTGTTTAGATGCTAACCATCCCAACAAAGCAGATCATCTCAGTGTGACACCAGAACATTTTGCAGTTCAGGATTCTGTAGAAGAGAGTAGTTATTTAAGCTTTAAATTGCTAAGAGATTTCAAGTAT